>JAPPVO010000036.1:82088729-82801395 GCA_030407325.1 Camellia japonica | reverse complement strand
CCAGAAAGCTGTCTGAAAATATCTCCAAAAACAGCTGTACAAGTGGTCGCAGGGCAAAATGGTCATTTTGCCAAAAAGATGCCGACGGCACAAAATAGTGCCGACCGGCACAATATAGTGCCGGTGGCAACACCAAACAGCCGGTGGCCTCTAGCCACTGCCGGTGGTGTGTGGGATGCCTCACAAAGCATTCCCTGCCTTCCTAAGGCAAAACACAAGTGTTTGGTGCAAAACCAAACACCAAACGGTCGAGTTCGGAAGTCCTGAGGCAAGGCGCGCGAGCCGAGAACTCCGGGAACTCCCAAACGAACACAAACATGGATAATCACCAAGTGTTCAAGCGGTGGACGTCCAAGTCTTGAGACGGTCAAAAAGGGGTCTACAGTTGCCCTTTTGACAGAATCGGAAGTCATAACAATGACGGGAGTGAATGTCAAAGCCAGAGACGACCATTTTTGACAAGGCCGAAGACTTAGACAAACGCACAAAGCGCAAATGGTTGAACTCGCAAGCTGCCTACGTATCCCTTAAGGAATCAAACCAGCGTAGTTCATGCACAGGCACACGTGCCAAGGATAAGGTATGCGCCCGTAGGCAGGGGCAAAATGCAACTGAACATGCAAGAAGCCGAGCATAACTTATGATCATGCAAAGAAAGCTGTAATGAAGCACACATGCGACAGTTATAAGCTAGCATACGCCAATCTACATCACATGCAGAAAGGATGTAAGAGAATTATGCAATTCTCAAAACGACTCGCGGAGGATACAATACCTGTGCGGCTCGCCTGGTTCCACAGCGGTAAATGAACCGTACATACAATATCGTGCCTGCAAAGAAAGCAAACTTAAGAGGTACAATATGTCAGCAACATGCATGACATATGCGATGTGAATGCTAAATAATATGCAATATATACAAGCTATGTATGAATAATGCAAATGATAATGCAATGCGATTGAAACTATATGCCAAACTACGTGCAGGGCAATTAAATCATGATTCAATCATGAGCGGTTCGAATCCACGCGAATGTCAAATAGATGATGGAGGTAACAAGTCCGTCTACCATAGAAAAGGTGTCGAAGCCCTCAAGGCCGAGCGCACACAGAACTATGAGTATGTAGACAGACATAAGAATAAGTATTGGGGGAATGACAAAGTGGGGAAACGACCCGCTGATGAGGGAATAATGATCCTAATGCGGATGCAACAATTACACTACAATGTAATGTAATGGATATGGCAGCGGGCCAAACCAAATCTTGCCTAGGAAGGCATGTACGCATACAAACTGTACCTAACACAGAAACGGTGCCGCTACCCTCAAGGCTCGGACACAAAAGCTCGACAACTGTGTTTCGATACGGAAATATGGGCACATACCAGACCAAGCTCAACAAGGAAGGGCGAGGCCATAGATGGAGGAGATGCAATGGCATGCATGCGAGCTACAATGCAATGGATGTGGATACAAGGATATGGCACGCGGGCCAAACCGAATCTTGCTAGGAAAGGCACGCACGCATACAAACCATGTTAACACAGAAACGGTGCCGCTACCCTCAAGGCTCGGACACAAAAGCTCGACAACTGTTTTGACACGAAAAATATGGGCACTACCGACCAGCTCAACAAGGAAGGGCGGCAGGCCATAGATGGAGGTGATGCAATGGAATGATGCGAGCTACAATGCAATGATTGGATACAAGGGATATGGCACGCGGGCCAAACCGAATCTTGCCTAGGAAAGGCACGCACGCATACAAACCATGTCTAACACAGAAGAAACGGTGCCGCTACCCTCAAGGCTCGGACACAAAAGCTCGACAACTGTGTTTTGACACGAAAAATATGGGCACATACCAGACCAAGTCCAAGGAAGGGCGCAGGCCATAGATGGAGGTGATGCAATGGAATGCATGTAATGGGACGGATATTTACAGAAAATGCCATGACATATGCACTATACTACAATGATGCATGACAAATGCATGTGTGTTTGTTGTGTTTTTTTTGATATGCATGACATATGCGCTAATGATGCATGACAATGCACTATGACGCATGGCTGATCGCAGCTTTCCCTATCTTACCAACAGGGCGATATACTAGGTTGGTTCAGTATCCAGAATCGAGGCGTAAACATGCCGCCTCAACCTATGGGGCTTCCATACAGATTTCAAGCCGAGGGTAAGCCCCCTGGTATTTAAACCAGACTTTAGTCTCGGAAATTCCGAACCTTTGCGTTCTAGGCATAAGCCATTCAAACTCTAGTTTTCACCGTCCCAGTTGGTTTTAGGAACTCACCGCGAGCACAGACAGGTGGCTTACCAGACACCGAAAGTCGTCGGGCACGACGAACACAAAGGAATTGCACCTTCAGAGGATTTAAGGTCTCTAGACCGGATGCACAGCGTATGCATTGAAATGCACATGATGCATGATGTTGAAATGCGCGAACGCGCGGTTTGAGATGCATGCTAAATGCAAATGAACGGGTTTAAGTCTCGCCGGACCGTGCGTGTTTTCGGTCCGAGGACCCTCGTTGGGGCAATTTGCATAATGTGACACACGTGCCACACGGGATGCCAAAACAATGCAAGTGAGGATGAAATGAAACATGAGGCACGCATACCTCATTGATGGAAAATGAAGCGCAAAACGAGGCCTACATGCCTCGAGATGTAATGAAATGTAAGATGGGGCACGCGTACCTCATCAGACGAGGGTTTCGCACCTTCCAAGGATTTAAGGTCTCCTAGACCGGGCGTGTTTAGGGTCCCGTCGGACCGGCAGTGTTTAAGTCTCGTCAGACGCTACGAAAATGCAAAACAAAATGCAAGACGAAGCACGCGAGGTAGTACACCGCACGTGACTCAAGATGAGATGCAAATGAAGAAGAGCAAGACGAGGCACGCGTACCTCGAGATGCAATGGAATGCGAAATGAGGCACACGTACCTCATTTGAAAATGAGATGCAAAACGAGGCACACGTACCTCGTTGAATGGAAAATGATGCAAGTCACAAGGATGTGCAAGATGGGCGACGCGACGCGCCGGACAATGTAATGGATGCATGCAATGCGCACGGGGCAACTTTGAATTTTACGAAAGACAACAAAAGGATACAAAAAGGATACATTCTTGCTTGAATTCGAGTGCCACGCACAGAAGAAACGGTCCGAGGTCAAAACGGAGGCCGGTTGAGCGCGGGGGATGCACTTTCTTGCACTTTCTTGAGATATGAAGACCCAAAACCCATCATCTAGCCTAAACACATCCTTGGGAACACCACCGTCTGGGTGGGGTGGCCACCGGCTGCCACCGGCTGCCAAAAAAGTCCATCGGCACAATATTGTGCCGACCGGCACAAAATAGTGCCGACCGGCCAAAAGTTGCTGATCGGGGGCAGAACTGCCATTTCACTTTGGGCTTTATAAAATAGGGTTTTAAACCCTATTCTAAACACTTCTACACCGCCGAAAACTCTATTCTCTCTCTCTAGAGTTTGTTTTTCTTGATTTCTCATCGATTTCTTCGCGTTTTACACCGTTTTTCGTCGGATTCGCGTATTCTCCGCGTTTCGGACATTTTCACCCGAAACAAATCTTCGTTTCGGTGCACTTTTTGCTAGTTTCGCTTTTTTCGGGACTTGTTCCCTTGATTGTCTTCATTTCCGTGCATTTCTCTTCCGGCCTTCCCGGCCATTTCCGACCCTCTCGGGGTTGACTTTGCCGGTTGACTTTTCGCATTCCGGCCCGTTTTTCCTTTTTCGGCTATTTTCTCTCTCCATCACTATGGCCGATGATGTTCCACATGTCGGGACTCCCCGGACCATGAGATGGACCCCCAGGGGGTCGAGCTCCTCCGCTGGCGAGCGACCATTCGATCCGGCGACCTATCGCCCGGCCATTCATGTGCTACCACCAGCGGACTCCGCCACTTCCGCAGCTTTGACAGGCTCTGGACCCGGAGCTCCTCCTGCGCGAGCCCTCCTCTCACCTGTCCTTCGGCGCCACTGAGGTAACATTTTTTCTCTGTTTTCCTTCCTGCAATGAACTGTAAACTGTCAACTGCCATAGCCGATTACAACCCTTAATTGCTTAGCACTGATACATTGCACTGTAGTTGATCGTAAACAAACTTCCAACTGATATCTGTTTGAGACGAACACATATACACGCACTGCGCTAGCCCAAGCACTCAAACACGCGGCACACACGTACTTCACTGCAGATTCACCGACACCAGTAATGCTTGAATCTGAAAACATGTTTTACGCTATATTTACCCTGAACCATACAAACACGTGACACATTATACGTTGTAGTTCGCCTACTAGCACACTGAACCCGATATCTGCTTGAATCTGAAAAATGTGCACACATGCACCATATCTGTATGTTGGGCCTCACAGGCACACCGACGCATCATAGGCCGCAGACCACAAACTAGTATACTGAAACCTGACATTTGCTTGAATCTAAAAAATTGAAAATTGTGCACGCATGCACCACACCTGTATGCTTCTTGGAACTATATTCTGAATATTGCTTCGCAATTACTGCTTTTGATTACAGGGAGACTCCCATACCGTCCGCGGGTATGGGAACATTGCTGCTCGCGAGTGGTACGGTGAGCTTCCAGACGCGGTTCGCCATATCGTCGATGAGGCGGGTTTTGGCTCCTTCTGCCGGGGACTCTCTAGGCTCACTGCTTGCAGGCCTCTTCTTGCCGCTTTGGCAGAGAGATGGTGGGACACCACCGATTCGTTCCACCTATCCGCGACCGGGGATATGACGATGACCCCTTTTGATTTCTCGGTGCTCACTGGCATCGGGGTCGGGGGTGATCCGATCCCTTTTGACACTGCTATGGATGAGTGGACCGCCGCGCAGGTCTACTTGCTTGGCGCGGCGCCGCCTCTTGCGCGCCCCGGCTACGTCAGGTATTCTTGGTTCGAGGTACAGTTTCGAGTGGAGCCTCTCCTTGTTGACGCGGCCCCGATGACCCAGGAG
Source organism: Camellia japonica (assembly GCA_030407325.1). Taxonomy (NCBI): domain Eukaryota; kingdom Viridiplantae; phylum Streptophyta; class Magnoliopsida; order Ericales; family Theaceae; genus Camellia; species Camellia japonica. Next base: position 82,796,372 of record JAPPVO010000036.1, on the reverse strand, counting down.
GCCGTGGATCGGTACGCACGCGGTTTCTTGATGTTTCTATTTGGGACGACTCTTTTCGCCGACCGGGCGAACACAGTGCCCCTCTGTCTTCTCAGTGCACTGGTGGACGTCCGGGACCTCCTGCGATATGACTGGGGCGGCGCTGCTCTGGCCACCCTCTACGGCTACATGAGCTCAGTCTCTCGTGGTAGCGGGCAGTTGCTCGGAGGCTACTGGCGCGCTTGGGAGGTACATTTTCTTTTGCTGCTTTACATTTCTGCTCTACATTCCCTGTACTTTGCACACTGCGCACACTGTAGTCTGCTTCCCACGGATTGCATATTGTACACACGGCACACACATACTCTGCTTTACACTGACTGTACACTGTTCGCACTGCACACTCTGTTCAATACACTGCGCAACACACGGTTTTCTTATTTCTGCTTTATTCTGTATCCTGCTTTCTGATAGTCATACCGACATTTGTTTTGCAGTTGTGGGTCTATGCCTACTTTCCCAGGCTGGAGCCAGTGCCGGAGACGGAGACCCCTCTGGTCGTCCCTTTCTCCCGCCGTTACGATGGGAGGTGCACTCGGAGGCCCCGGGAGACCTTCAGCTTCTTCCGCCGTTACTTTGACACCATCACCCCTGCCGAGGTATGTTTTACTTGCAGTTCATTTAAGCTTCGCTTTTTCACTGTATACTTTCAATACCAGTAGATAACAAACTAAATTTCGATTTCAGGTCACCTGGCAGCCGTGGGCTGCATTGCCTGCGGTGATGAGGGATCGTTTTGCCGGCGCCGTCGAGACCTCACGTTACCGGATTTTGCTGGAGGGCCCGGTCTGTCGGGCTTGGTACTTGGGGGAGCGTTTCTTGCGTCAGACATCAGCCGTACCTGAGCAGATAGTCCCGGAGCACCCTCCCGAGCACATGCGGGACACGGAGAGATTTATTGCTGATCAGATGGTGGACTACACCCTCGGCTGGGAGGCGGATGGTTTCAGAGGCGAGGGCGACTATTCTGAGTACGTCCGGACCTTTATTATGCGGCCTCTGAGTGGTGGCCGGCGAGCTGAGAGAGAGAGACCTGCGGCACCGGCGGCTAGGGCAGAGGTGGGAGCAGGAGCGGGATCGTCACAGAGGGCCCGAGCTCGCGGCAGGAGGGGAGTGCAGAGGGGACGAGGGACGGGCTGGCCCGCTCTGCCTACCATGCTGACATACAGGGGGCAGAGTGGGGAGACCTACCAGATTCCTTTTGCTCCTCCTCCAGCTGGTCACGAGTTGGCCGGCATTCCTGACTTGCCTCCGGTATGTATTACTTTATTTCTGCATCTTGCATTGTTATTTCATTTCAGTTCATTCAAATATCCCACAGAATACTGATGTATTTAATACTTTTGCAGGCTTCCTCCGAGTATACCCGTCAGTCTGTGGAGCTGAATGCCTCCCTGATGGGGATGCTACAGCGGACTCTCGACGCCTTGGCCGTCTACAGCCTGCCGGTATGTTCTTCTGACCACAGTCTCAAATCATACTCTGTTTCGCACAATCTGCTACACTGCACAAAAATCTGATAAACTGCTCACGGCTTTCATACACTGTACTCATACACTGCATTCTGTACTGATAAACTGCTCACGGTATTCACACACTGTACTCATACACTGCATTCTGTACTGACAAACTGCTCACGGTATTCACACACTGTACTCATACACTGCATTCTGTACTGATAAACTGCTCACAGTATTCACACACTGTACTCATACACTGCATTCTGTACTGATAAACTGCTCACGGTATTCACACACTGTACTCATACACTGCATTCTGTACTGATAAACTGCTCACGGTATTCTGATGTGTTTGTTCTTTGTATTTTCAGCCTCCTTTCCCGATCCCTCCAGTGGGTGGCGCTGCTCCAGCTGGGCCTCCCCTCTCTACTCGGGATGGCAGGGTATTCCCTCGCACCAGAGGGGGACGTGGTCACGTGGGGAGCAGCTCTCGAGCTCCAGCTCCGGGAGATGGTGAGTCGGAGGCGGGGACGGAGTCATTTGCGGAGGAGGCCGGGGACAGCTCGGGTTCGGGCTCCGACAGTGACAGCTCCGACGATGCTCCTGTGCTTTTGCCCAGGAAGAGGGCGAGGACTGATCCTCAGGCATGAGGCCTGCGCTGCTGATGATGATGATTGCTGCTTCTTTTCTTTATTTCTTTTCTTGTACTTTTCTCTTTTTTGTAGATAGAGTACTTTGTACTGCCACCGGCAGATTTTGCTTTCTTCAAAAGTTGTACTTTGAAAGAGATTATATAAAAAAACAAACTTTTTGTCTAAAAGAGTTTTATTTACATATCTCCTACTTTGCACTGCATTGCATCATATTACACCTTAATGCAAACGAAATTTGATTTGTTGTCTGAAAATGGAGTATTTGTACTGTAATAATCGGATAGCCAACCAACTAACAGCAAACAACTCATACAGACTGCTGCTCAAACTGAACACCGCCCACATTCCGCTGGGGATTAATCTGCATACAGCCCATAACCCAACTTGGTCCATTCCGTACACGGCAAACTTTGAACAAGTAATCCAATCTAACAAGACGGATCTCAAAACTGAAATGGTTAAGGTTGAAACACACTCGGATGTCCCAAATTTTCCCTTTTCTTCTCTTGCTTTGCACGAATGTAGAAAATGGCACAACATTTAGAGCACAAACGATTAATCTTTGGAAAAGGGGTTTCACAACCGGGGTATCGAGCCTACAACTGAACACAGGAAAGGACTCAAGTGAAGAAAATAAAAGGCACACGACCTAACACAACGAGATACACTCGGAAAAGACTCAAAACTAATTGAGACCGACAAATCAAAAGACACGACACAGACATGTTTCAAGGGGTCCTCAAATCTCGAGGAGCCAGTTCCTCCGGGTATTATTCCCACCCTTTCTGATTTGTATACATCGCTCGGCCCTCAGGCTCGGTTTTTCTCTCAAAACCCTTTTACTTTTCTCTGCTTACACCTCTCTATTCTTTATTCTCTCATTTTTCATCCCTCCCCAGGGTGATTGATGGATGAATAGGAAGCGGCGGATTCATGCCGAATACAGCTAGCTCACGGCTATTTCTTCTGATAGATAGAGCGCCTTTCTGGCAAATACGTGCTGACGGTGGGGGGGGAGACAGGATACCTGGCTCAACTGTGCCCCTAGTTAGTTACTCTGACCATTCTTTGTTTTCTTCCCAAAACAATTTTGATCAAAGATGAGAGTTGGATTAACACACTTATTCGGTTTTTGATTTGAAAATCATGCGAATCGGGCAGTGAGCACTGAAAATTCTCCTTCTGGGTCTAAACATGGTCCAATTTTGAAAAATGAAATAGTTTTCGAGAAAGTAGTCAACTTCAGTGAAAATTTTCAAAAACTATTTTTGCAACAGTCAGCGCTCAACGAGCGCGGAACTTACCCTCGAGATGCGCAACCTCGGATCGGAGGGCAGGGAAAATTGCCCCTGGCTTAAAGGGGGATAAGGCAACGGAAAGTTGCCCTAGTTTGGAGGAACTCAGGGCAACTTATGGCACTGCATGGCAACGGAAAGTTGCCCCTTGTTGGATGATGCCGCGGCATGTTGTAAGCCAGTCCTTGTTGATGATGATCGGACCCTCAGACGCGAAGGAGCCAAAGACGGTTTGAATCATATATGGACACAGTCACCTGGAAGGTGTTGGTGGTTGGATTTCAAGAGGAAGTTAATCACGTAATTCCAAGTTGCTGCAACCGAGACATCGGATTCGGAGGGGCAAAAATGATCAAAACCATGACATGGACTGAGACGCTATGGGAGCGTTGGGGGCTGGACTTCAGGATGAAGTTGCCTACGTATCCCAAACATGGGAATCAAGCCTTACGTAGTTCCGGGGTAAGGTACACTCGGGTATTTTAACCTTCACTGTTAGGCTCTAACTTTTGCCAAGGCGCCCAATGCGGGTTTTCGACCTTGCGAGCTTTGTTCTTCTTTCTTTTCTTTTCCTTTCTTTTGTATTTTCATTTCTTTTTCTTTGCTATTTTTTGTTCTTTTTCTTTTCTTTTTGTTTCTTTTTGTATTTTTTCTTTTTGTCTTTTTTTCTTTGCTCTAACTTTTGCCTGGGCCGCCCTTCTGGGTTTTCGGCCCAGCGAGCCTCTCAAAGGGTACAAGTGTAGCAAGCCCATGCCAAATGGTTTTTGAAATGGAAGCCCTCTGTATCCGGGAGAGTGACTGTTGGGTTGATTTGCAGGAAAAGTCCATCATGGTTGCTTCTCGAGCTTTGCTTGGTGGGATATGATCTCCCTGATCTGACTTTGAGGCCCCTTGCTCGAGGGCTGCTTCAAAATGGGCCACACAGGCGTTTCATGGTACTGTTGGATGTTCTGAACAGATTCCGGTTCACAACAGATAAATCGAATTTTGAGGCCGAGAGCGATCCTGGGCTACACAATCTCAAGAACGATTCCACACAAGTCTTCGCGAGACTGCGCAAAATATTTATTTTTTGAAAGTTTTCAAGAAAGCAACAAATCGCTCGTGCTGAAGATAGTGTGGAACCAGTCTGGATCAGGCCAGGGTCCTTCTCAGTACTCACGCCGACAAGCATAAATTCATTCATGAAAAGCTTAGCATGCGTCTCTTTTTTCTCAAAATGATCAAAGTTTTGCCAAAACCCGAGGAATTACTTCCTCTTCGTTTTCATCACCACAGTGTTAAAAAGGGTTTTATGAAAAGCTTAGGTCATCATAACGATGTTCAAGGCACGAGAGAGCAGGCGGTACGCACTGTCGTTCCATTCACCCCCTGGCACGGCAACTCAAATAGCAACAAGTACGGAACGTGATAGCCACGGCTGTTTCATTCTGATTTGTTGGCATAACTGGCTCCCTGACAGAAACAGACTCGAAAAGCAAAAACAACTGTTTATAAAACAAAACGGTGTTTGAGGCAACAACCCCGAAATCACCTGGTATTCTATAGAAGAGGGATTGACTCATTACAATTAGACAGACCCTTAAGCAAAAGGAATGTCTCAAAACAATGAGACAGGTTCAAGACAAAACAAGAAGACCGACTCGACACCCAAGTCAGAATTTACTAAAACTAGCCTTGGCAAGTGCTCAAAAATGCGTACCAAATGCTGCATCCAAAAATGTACCGGACACTGCCCACAGGCAATTCATCTGCTGATTATATACTCACGGTATCTGTGTCCTCCGTATCTGTGTCCTCGTACTCCAAGAACTCTGTAGTGATTGATTTGGCCGAGGTGGGCGGGAGGATAACCTTGTTATCAATCAAATCTTGTACCTCGTGACGGAGGCGGAAGCAGTTATCAGTAGCATGGCCTGACTGCTGGTGGTACGCACAGTACTGAGTGGCATCATGGCCTGCTGGAAGGGGTTTGGGGAGTGGCCTAGGATCGAGGGGTGTAAGATGCCCCTTTTTGGTCAAGATCAGGAGTGCCCTGGACAAAGGCATGTAAAGAGGGTGGAAGGCCCTGCGCCCTCGGGGCAGGTACTTTGGAGCCTGAATACTCTTGCTAGATGCACTAGCGAACGGGTCAGCGGGTGCGGCTTTGGATTTCTGATTCTTTCTGATGCAAGGCTGGAAACGGGAAGAACTGTTTTGGCATGACGGGGCCTATCCCGGTTCTCTGATTGACTGGAGCTGCCCTCAGGCGGGGTGGGGAAAGCATCCTCTACAGCTTTTGACATAACTGCAGATATCTGTTGCTTGTTCATCCCTCCGGCTTTCAAAGCCTCTACTGCCCACAGCAGTTGTTCAATGGGGTCGGCATCTGCCTTCATCTTGTCTTTTCCTCTGGCCTCGGCCTGATTCAGATCTTGGTTTGATGCTTCGTTGCCATAGCTGGGGCCATCTCCGGTTGGCTGAGTTCGATTACGATTCGTCCCAGTAGCGGGGGTTCCTGGGGTATGAAGCCTCCGACATATGGTGCGGCTGGCGGTGAAACTGACATCCCATAGGCGAGATCCGTCACGGACCTTTGAAGATCACCTATCATCCCCATTAGTTCAAATGTAGTGGGCTCGCGAGCCTGATACAGCTGAGGGGCCCAAACCGGGTGCGCAGCCGGCGATCTGGGCGGATGAGGCATGTCAACGGTAGTCTCATCTTGTAGGGTGATCCCCTGATTCAATGCGGCCGTCATGACCACAAGCTCTTCTGGATTCTGCATCATGCTAAGTTCTGCCTTAGCAAGAAAACACTGGCTATTCTAGCCCAACTCTTTGAATCTCTGAACTGAAACGGAAAACAAACGGTACTTCAGCCCCAGACAGATCAAACACGGGTGTAGCCAAACAACGGTACTATACTGCTGATCACTGTTCCCCAGATTCACTGTTCAAAACTGAACTGATACCCGCGGATATAACTGATTCCCCAAAAACTGATACTGGTGCCCTCGGGCCAAATATCAATATCAAAGATTGCAAACTGATATGTGCGTTCTCCCTGCAGAGATGCATTCTAAAAACACATAGCAGATAAAAGAGAGCCAATACACCCCTATGGGGTAGGGTTTCCCTGTCCTATTTTGTTAGGAGCTAGGGTTTCATACGCACGCAGCGGTTTCAAACAACCTAACATCGGGTAAAGCAACCTGTCCTAGTTTGGAATGGTCACTATGGATTCCGAATATGCACTAGGTCGAATGGTCAAAAAGGGTGCCCCGGTAAAACCGGGGTTTGTGTTCCCATACTGGCAGAGCCCGCAACCGGTCAGCCTTATGGTCATGCCTTGACAAGACAAGCCTCCAGCAAACCGCTCAGGAATAGCAGATGGCCAACACGGTGTCCTAGGCGCACCAATGCACATGCAATGCAAAGAAACACATAAGTGTAGTCAAAACAGGATATCACGAGTTCGAGTCAAGCTCTCTAAAATCCCCAGCAGAGTCGCCAGAAACTGTAGCACGTCGCGGGGGACCTCGGCTACAGTTCGGACTCGATTTGTGTCGCGGTTCTAAATCTGAACCAAAGAGTCCAAATCCGGCAAATCGTTTTGAAGAAAAACAGATTTTTGAAAAAGTAGTGCCAAACATGGACTGCTTTGCCAGATTACAGAGTCGCCACCTAAATATTTTAAAATGGGAAATTTAGGAAACCCTGACTCGGTGCCGAAGGCCACATGTCCGTCATCACCAAAGTGGTCTTGGCTCGGGAGCTTGGGTACGATCGGGGAAGGTCAGCTATGAGCACCCCCTTTCGCCCGGTCCGAAGACCGGCCTCTACTAACCGTGATATCCGTTTTTGAAAACTTTATGCGTTCTTATTCCGGTTATTAACCTAGAATTACTATGTGATGCGCACAACACAAAAGTATAGACTAGATTGCCTAACTTGGAAATAAACATTGCGTATCCGTTTTGTCTCGAAAAACGTGTTGGTTTTTTGCTACTCGCAAGTAGGCTAAAATACGGATTTCAATGAGTTTTCCAACTCGCAATCCAACCTCCACCCACAGGCATTCAAACAGTAATATCACATAAGCATTTAGCCGCATGGCATACTGTCATGTTAGCATTCACACGCATGCGATATGCTAAAGCTTAAAAACTTACATCGTACTCCGTGCCAAAACAATAACTAGTTAGCAAACATGCATGACCTAGTTCATGTTAATGGCTAATGCATCACATACAGGAGTGTAATCTAACAGGCTCGGCTACCCTAAACATGGCACATGAGATGCAACAACTATCACGTATTCAATTTGGAATTGAAAGTACGATGCAGTTTGCATGATGTGCCGAGCCCGATGCATGTAAACAAATGCATGAATGCACGCATGCATTGCATAAGGTATGCTAATTTAGATGTGCCCTAATCTACCACATAAGCGGGTAAATAAAAGGGAGAAAGAAATGGGGATTGGAAGACATACACACACCACCACACTTATTACTTTGCCCTCTCGAGGAGGACCGAATAATAATACAGAACCGAATAAATAACAACTACTCTAGTTAATTAAATATTACAAATTAACTAAATTAATTAATCTAATTAAGCATTAAACCGCCTCGGGATGAGGGCCGGATGCAGCGCGTGTTCGGGGCTGGCTCGGAATCGCACGTCATGCAAGATTGCCTCTGTTTCCCTGCTCCTCCACAGAAATTGCCAAAGTCCCAGAGTGCCTCTCAGGGCACTGGGGGACATCATCGGCTAGGTAGAACTTCCACCGGCAGTAGAATAAGCTCATCGGCACTGAAATAAGCATCGGCTGTTGTTGACTGCCGGTCGGCACTAAACAGTGCCGGTCGGCACAAAATGCCTGCAGAACCTGCAACTCACAGCAGCAGAGGGAAACAACTTGCATGGCAATGTGATTCAAGCATTATGCACTAAACACACCCCTTATCATGTTTGTGACTCAAGGGGGATGTGCCTCGATTCCCGGACCACCAATCACGCATTTCCATGCATGATGGCCCAAAGAACCGAGAGTGCAATTTTAATTTCAAATGCATGCAATGCAATCAAGCAAACAAGGGTGCCAAACCTCTATCATACTTCACTTCAAGAGGCCTAACATGCATGCGAATGTGATGCAACCCTAAGCATGTTATCTATCATGCAAAGTGAACAATGTGATGCACTTATGCAAGGCACAAGCAAGCATGCAAACCAATGGGGGATGGACTTATACATGAATTAGGCAACTCTAAAAGGCCCAAAATCAGTAGCCAAATGCTAAGTCAAAGGGCCAAACACACATGCGCACATGCACAAGTTAAGGCACCAACACTTAAGCATAACAAACAACATTCAAGCACACTTGAAATGAATTAAGCATGGATTACTAGCATACATATCAAGCTATGAAAATCACACAAAACATGATGCCAAATTATGCAACAAAACAAGCTAAATATGCAACAAAGGTCCAAGTACTTGAAACAAGCCATGAAGGCTTAAACCAAGGCCAAGTCTACCAAGCCTCACAAGGCTAAGGGACTCAAAACAGGTCACAAGCAGACCTAAACAAAGCCTAAGGAGCACCTAGATGGCATCTAAGAGGCTCAAGCACAAAGACATGCAACATGACCAAAACATGAGGCATACAACACATGCTTTTAAGACATTAAAGAGGCATGCAAGGCAATCAAACAAGCACACATAAGGTCTGAAATGGCATGTTAGATGGTTTCAAATCATGAAAATAAGGCAAGTAAGTCATGCTACACTCACATGCTCTCAAGGCCAACAAGCCAAATGCAAAGGAGCTATGTAATGCATGATGAGATCAACCCAAATGGCTATGGACAGAGCTAGATCATGGCAAAATGAGCATACAAGCTTCAAGGATCTAGGCCTAAAACATGCTGAAGCTAAGGCATGCAACCTAGTCATATTAAGGCAATAAGGGGCATTACAAGGCAACTATGCTAAGCATGCATGAGGAGCCTAAACCAACTTGAAATCATGTTATAACATGGCAACATAAGCATGGAAAACAAGTCAAACATGCTCAACACACACTCAAGCATGAAGCTCCATAAGGAAGCAAAATTTGCCCTTTTCAAGGACATCAAGGAGAGGGGGTGGCCCTCTCCTTCTTGAGACTCTAAGGCATGGTCCTCACCACTGAAATCCTCAAGATTTCAGTGGTGGAGAGATCCTAACACCAAAGTCTCGGATCTCCCACAAAATAGCACAAAAAGTGGCCTTTTCAAGGCCTAAGGATGGTCAAACCTACCCAAATCACCTAGCACCCTTAATATACAACAAAGAGGCTAAAAAAACAGAACTTTTATGTGTTATAAACTAAGCACAAAAACTGTTTTAAACTAGGTAAAAATGGAGTGCAAAAATGGGGTAAATAAAGTAAGTTTCTTACCCTTGAAGCTTTTCTTCACAAAGGTTGGAGTAGTTGGTCCCTTGAGCTTCAATCCAGTCAAGAACTTCAAGAACAAGCCTCAAGAACCTCAGTTGCAAGAGGAAGGTGAGACACTAGGTGTTTGTGTGCAATAGTAAGGCACAAAACACCTAGACACACAAAAGGAAGATAGAGATAGAAGGTGTATGCAACTCAAACCCTAGCAAAACCAGAGCTTCTCTCTCTTTTCTCCTAACTCTCCAAAATTTTCTAACCCCTTAGCCAAGAGAAGAGCCTTCTCTTGTATAGGCATGAAAACTTACAAGTTAAGGCATCAAAAGGGCTCATCCCTCCATACACGTGTATGGAGGGGAAACAAACCCAGAAAGCTGTCTGGAAAATATCTCCAAAAACAGCTGTAAAGTGGTCGGCAGGGCAAAATGGTCATTTTTCCAAAAAGAGTGCCGACCGGCACAAAATAGTGCCGACCGGCACAATATAGTGCCGTGGCAACACCAAACAGCCGGTGGCCTCTAGCCACTGCCGGTGGTGTGTGGGGATGCCTCACAAAGCATTCCCTGCCTTCCTAAGGCAAAACACAAGTGTTTGGTGCAAAACCAAACACCAAACGGTCGAGTTCGGAAGTCCTGAGGCAAGGCGCGCGAGCCGAGAACTCCGAGAACTCCCAAACGAACACAAACATGGATAATCACCAAGTGTTCAAGCGGTGACGTCCAAGTCTTGAGGACGGTCAAAAATGGGGTGTCTACAAGTGAGTGCAGTGATAATTAGAGAAGAGAAGTGAGAACAAAGGGTAGTATACTATGTGAGTAAAACCGTAGCAGGCGTAGAGACTAGGTATTTACCCCTGGAGAAATTAGCATTGGCCTTAATGATGGTCTCTAAAAAGTTTAACCATTATTTCCAAGCCCAAAAGATTGTGGTATTGACTGAGCACCCTTTGAAGTCCCTACTACAACAAGGAGATCTAACAGGCAAGGTGCCCAGTGGGCAGAATATTGGGCCAATATGATTTAGAGTTCAGACCCAGAACAGCAATCAAAGGCTAGGTTCTGGCCGACTTCGTGGCCGAGGTCACACCTGGTGCCATCCCATGTCGGGCTCCTGTGAGCCGCGGCTTAGGATGTCCAAGAGAACAATAAGAGACCCAGTTGGGAATGAAAAACCCCACAACAGAACAGAAGAAAGAAGAGAGACTCAAGCCCTGCAACATTTACATCGGTAACTCATTCCGCCTGTTTGTTGACAGGAATTCAAACCGTCAAGGAGTGAGGGCAGGAGTAATGCTAGTATCGCCAGATGGGCGGATGCTAGAACAATCTATTCGACTAGGGTTTAAAGCCTCAAACAATGAAGCAGAATATAAAGCACTGATCGCAGGATTAAAGTTGGTAGCAGCAATGGAAACCGACGAGGTGGTGGTCTTCTGTGACTCCCAGCTTATTGTGAACCAGGCAACAGACGAGTATGCAGCCCGAGACGAAAAAATGATAGCCTATGTCAAAGAGGTTGTTAGACTACTAGCCTTGTTTCAGGACTGCCGACTACAGCAAGTTAATCGAATAGCCATGTCGATGCCTTGGCTAACCTGGCTAGTGCAATGAAATCAGGGGAGGCAAGGACAATAATGGTTGATTATTTGTCAGGCCCAAGTGTGGAACCACTGATCACAGAGTACGAAGCAATGTGTGTGGAGATGGGACCAAGTTGGATGGATGCAATAGTAATATTCCTTAGAGATGGGAAGCTGCCAGATGATCGCAAAGAAGCACACAAGACCAGACTGAAGTCGGCTAGGTTTAGTCTGACAGCAGAAGGACATCTCTACAGAAGGTCTTTTACTGGTCCCCTTTTGAGATGTGTGCATCCTTCACAAGTTGAAGACTCCTTGTATGAAATACACGAAGGAGTATGTGGAAGCCACGCTAAGGGCAGATCACTTGCTCATAGGGCCATTACTCAGGGGTACTGGTGGCCCTACATGCAAAAAGATGCTAAAGTTTATGTCAGAAAGTGTGAAAAGTGTCAGAGGTTCGCACCTTTGATAGATCAACCAGCAGCAGATTTAAACCTAGTGTCCAACCCATGGCCATTTGCCTAGTAGGGCATGGATCTTGTTGGACAACTACCCCAAACGACTAGACAAAGGAAGTACCTGCTGGTAGCAACTAATTATTTCACAAAGTGGATAGAAGCTGAACCCCTTGCGAAAATTCGAGACACTGATGTAAAGAACTTCATATGGAAGAACATCATCACCAAGTTTGGGATCCCAAGGGCAATAGTAGCAGAAAATGGTACATAATTTGATAGTAAGCTAATCAAAAGCTTCTGTGCAAAATACAAAATCAAGAAATATTATTCCACTCCAAGTTTCCCTCAGAGTAATGGTCAAGCAGAAGCATCCAACAAAACTATCTTGGATGGGATCAAGAAGAGGCTGGAAGCAGCAAAAGGAAAATGGGTGGAAGAGTTACCCAATGTACTCTGGGCATATCGGACTACTCCGAGAAGATCAACTGGGGAATCCCCATTTGCCATGGCTTATGGCATAGAAGCAGTCATCCCTCTAGAAGTCAGCATCCCAGGGATCAGAACCCAAGGAGTAGAGAATGGGACTAACGAGGCATTCCTAGCCCGAGATCTAGACCTACTTGAGGAGAAAATAGAGAGTAGCAATTCGGTTGGGGGCATACCAGCAACAACTTGCTAGGGCTTATAATAAGAAGGTCAACCCAAGAGAGTTCAAACTTAGGGACCTAGTGCTAAAAAAAGTGGCCGGCAACAAGAAGGATCCTAGAGAAGGCAAGTTGGGCCCAAATTTGGAGGGACCTTATAGAATCATCTTAGTAGCCGGCAATGGTGCATATCGGCTTAAGGACAATGAAGGCAAAGAGTTGCCAAGACCCTGGAACACTGCAACTTAAAGTTTTTCTATCATTAGACTTTTTTGTTTTTCAAAATTTATGTCATAATTTTCCTAGCCGAGGTAGTAATAAAATTTTTTAGCCTGATTTTTTAAGAATTTGAAAATTTGTGTGATTGGACTGACCAGTCTTTTGGCGATGTTTCTGATTGAAACACGACGAATAACTTACACTTATTATATGGCAGAGTTGAATTATATTTGCATATAATAGAGTTGAACTAAGTTAGCGATGTTTCTGATTGAAACATAACGAATAAGTTAGACTTATTATATGACAAAGTTGAATTATACTTGCATATAATAGAGTTGAACTAAGTTGGCGATGTTTTTGATTGAAACATGACAAATAACTTAGACTCATTATATGGCAGAGATGAACTTAGACTTGCATATAATGGAGTTAAACTAAGTTGGTTTAACATAGTCTTTCCATGTCGGCAGAATTAAGCTTCGAATGAAGCCAAGTGCATTTCAGTTAGATTAACAAAAAAACCAAGGTTGAGAACCTCGGCTAGTATTTGTTTGAATCTGACTTCGACAAAAACTATATGTACTTAATGTGGACATAAGTGAAACTTAAGTTCACATTAGGAGGCAAGGAACTGGAGAATGATGAATGAGCCTAAAACTTTGAAATGCTTTGGACTTGTCGAAATTTAACACTTGTAGAAATTTTAGAGAAATTTATAAGTTGAAGTTAGCCGAGGTTATATTGGAAGAAGTATCCGACATACGTACTCGCCGATATGACCAAGTTACCAAACTTGGGAAGAATAGAAGATGGAAGTCTTGATAGAAGACAGTATGTGAGAGTGAAGTGGCAAGATTAAAGAAACAACACTTGTAAAAATATTTTGAAATATTTTTAAGTGTTAAGCCAAGGTCGAGATAAACAATCTGAAGTATATCCGAGGTACTTTACCCCAAGGAGATTATACAGTTAAAGGTATACTTTGAAGACATGCAAAATTATTCTAAGTATGAAAGTGGTAAACATACATAAGAGAAAAGAAGGCATTCAAACACTTAGAAGAAAGAAGGAAACTTGCTTTTAGAAAAAGATTACTTGTTCAAATTACATAAGCGGCACACCAGCCAAATATGAAGCTAGACATTGTTCAGACAAAAACGAAATATAAACAAAAGAAGACAAAGAATACAGAGAAAAGATGAAATATCCTAAGTACTAGGATTGGCTTGTGATTCCTCAAAATTGATTGGTGGTGCTACATTCTTGTCGGCCTTTATTTCAGTGTCTATTTCTTGCAAAGTCTGATCCAGACTCTTTTCGGCGTACTGAACCTCGGCCTCAGATGTGGTTGGTTTGGGGGAGACGCCATTGGATGCCAAGTCATCCTTCTCATCCTGAGTCAAGTCTATTTTCTCATTGAGGGTGGGAGACTTGACATCAGTGGCAGCCTCCTCATCCACTTCGTCGGCTTCATCATCCTCAGCGTCATCTTTGGGCTTTGGAGGGAAAGACACCTCAAGCTGATTGATATCTCGGAGGTCGGAGTCCATTGGCACAAATAGTTTGTTGAGTGCCGCCATCCAACCAAGGTAGTAACCTCGGTTGCAAGCTAGGTTGACTTGCTGTCTATATTAGTCATAAACGACAGCTTGCCCCTCCTCAAAAGCTTTCTCATCAGCCGCCTTTACTTTAGCCTCCTTCGAGGCAAGGGCCTCTTAAAGTATGGCCTCTAAGTCAGCTGCCTTGGCCTTGGCAGCTTCAAGGTCAGCTCTTGCGGCCTCGGCTTCGTCATGGGCAGTTTTTGCTTTTTCCTCGACCAAGTCTTGAGCAACTTTGGAGGCCTTAGCCTGATCCAACAGTGCTCGATTGTTGGCCTCGGCGTGGTTGAGCAAGGATAGGAGTTTGGCAGCATCCTTGGTCTTCCTTGCCCACTCCTTCCTCATGATCTCGGTTTTAACAGCATAGGAGTGAGCGTGCTGGATGGCTTGCAATAAGTAAAAAATAGGTTAGTAAAAATTGACTAAGTATAGAAAGACTACAAAAGAGTAAAGAGACTTACCAAGACCGAGTGTTGCATCATGAGGGCAAAGTTTTCGTATTCGTGTAACTTTGCCATGCGGTTCATGTCTTTGGTTAGAAGAACAGCCGTTGACAGGGCTGCATCAACTTCAAGATTTGCCACACTGTTATCGGTAGTAAGGGGTCTGTCGTCGACTATAACCTCAGGCGCCCAGGTCATGGTGCGGGAATAGCTGGTGCTTTCTAGGTGGTCGCATCTCCGTTTTTTGGCTGGTGGGGCTTCGGATGATGGTGCCTTGGCTGGCCTTTTTTTGCAGAAGGGGCGCTTTTTTCGGTCTTGGCTAGTTTCGAAATTGGCACAGTATCCTCAGAATCGATCTGAGTCACTGTGGCCTTTGCTTTAGCCTTCTTGATCCGTTTTAGCTTTGGATTTGGTTGGAATGGAGAGGACGAGGATTACACCGTCACAACCACCGAGATGCCGGCTAGAAGGTCTTCAACAATTGCCAATTTTCAGCCCATTTCGTTGGCTGTGGAGGCGACTGTTACTTTGGTGCCAAAATAGAATGTTGGGAGTGCGGTAGGTGGGTTTGCTGGATTATAAGCCGATGCCTCACTGCTTTGGCGTCTGCGGCTTCGAGTCCTTCCAGCTGGAGCGTTGCCAGGAACTCAACGATGACATCGGCGCTGATGTGGAGGAATCAATTGGGGAGCAGAGGTGGATGGTTGCTTAACAGGACCAGAGATAGATCCCTGATATGTCCTTGACGATAATTCGACTTATGGAGTTGTTGCTAAAGGTGGAGACTAGCTTTTCTTGGGGACGTTGGGCAGTGCGAATTTGTACGCCGGTATATAGTTGAGCAGTAGGGGGCTTTGCACTAGTGAACTAGCAAGCCCAGTAGCTTTTTAAGGTCTTTGCAGGGGAAGAAGGTTTTACGGAAATCTTTTGATGGCTCAGGGAGAGCTGCAAGTACAAGAGTAAGACATTAGAACATATAAGGGGAATGAAGTGATAAGACTTACAAGCATGTAAAGTGACACTTGGTTCTTACCATCACCCTCCTTAAACACTGATCGGCTCAAAGGATAGAGGTGGAGGTCGTCATCAGGTGAGAACTCCCAGTTACTCGAGACGATGAAATGATCATCTCCAACACCTTTGTTGGAGTGTGAGAGGTCGGCTATGAGTTTGTATGCTGTGGATCTCGGCTTGAGGTAATAGACGTAGCCTTTTTTGGATTTCAGGCCACACATGGTTTAACAATATTGGATATCGGCTAATGTTATCCTAGCATTTTCTCGGCTAGCTAGAGCAATTATACCATTAATGACTCTATAGGAGTTAATGGCCAGTTGCATAGGGTTGAGCTTGTAGCAATGAAGGACTTGTCGGAAAAGGATGTTTAGAGGGAACCCAAGTCCACACTTTATGAAAGCAACTATGAGGAAAGGCATGGAGTCCCCATCAAGCATGATGGAGTCCTTTTCCCTTGCCAGCCTAAGGTGAACATCGGCTGGGATAGAGAACTCTCTCCTAAAGTACTCTAGCTTAAAAGTGGTGTCGACTCTCCACCTGAACATGCCCATTATCTTGGCCAAAGTGGGTCCAATTTCAGGTTTTTTCGTAAGAGGTTTGGAAAATGGCAAATTATCTCAGCTAAACCCTAGAGAGCACGGGAGTAAAGGCTTATGAGAATCTAATGGGGTTTTGGTTCGGTTTTCCTAAAGAACAGAGTTCTAGATCAAATCCCAAACCTAAATCTATGCAGATACAGGAATCAAATGCAAGAATCTGGAAATAAATCAAGAAAAACATAAAAGAATAATGATTCAGACTTAAGAAAACAAACAGAAATTCAAGAACACTAAATAAAGTGTGTGCAGATGTGCCAAAGCCAAGGACAGTGCCAAATTACAAAAACATCAAGTGTATGAGCAGTTCGTATGTGTATGTGTAGACCCAGAGACAGATTGGACAAATACAAAATCATAAACAAACATGCTCAACACACAAATGATGAAATTTAAACCACAGGCAAAGATTTAAGAACACGAACAGATTCACAATGGCAACAAACAATGCAATAGAGTTTGAAATAAATCCAAGATTGAAAAGGGGAAAACAGTGACTCACCGAAGAGAATGATGCCGATATGAGGTACGCCGGAGTCAAACGGTGACGGTGACGGTGACGGTGAATGGAGCAGAATGGTGAGTGCTTCGCTGGAGGGGATGAACGGAGCAAGTTGTAGAGCTCGAGAACTTGGACAATGGCGATTTGGAAAAGAGAAGCTTTAGAGAGAGAAAGCTTGTGCAAAATCAAAGATGTGAAGTGAAAAGACGGAAAGATGGAAAGAATTTTTGTTAAAACATGAAAAGGCGGCAAAATCACAATGAATGTGCCTTGGACGACGTGCCTGTCAGGCAGCGCGTGCAGAAGCGACGCGTCCTGATGGCGTATGTCCGGTACAGATCAATGAGAAAAGGACACGTGGATAACACGGTTGAGAAAACCGTGCGTGATAGCTCATACGCAAATGAAACTCTTGAAGTTCTTGATTTAATGAAGTAGGGACCTCGGCTAGCGGAATGGTCCTGGTTAAGGAACTTGAAGAACTTGGTTCTTGGTCATTGAAAAAGTAGACTGCAAAGTTTTGGTCGTGACAAACTGATGTGTGATGAACTCAGTCATGAATGATGGAGTAAGTCTTAACCGACATTCTGAGAGGACAAACGATGTAGGTTCCATCACCTCAATGTACCGAGGTAATAGAACCTAGGGGGCAGTTGTGGGGACATATTTCGCAAATGACAACACGTGGCCGAGGTGACGCCGACGTGTCAGCTAAAGTGCCACGTGGCTTGGTTGTGTGTTAGGATGATCTCGGCTAGGCCAAGGTTATCTATGGAGATACTGAAATCCAAGGTGAGTGGATAAGGGACAAGAGTCCTAGAATGGGGAAGGACCTCAGTCTAAATAAAGATAAAGCTCTTAGGGAGTTTATCTCTATCTAGCTGAGAGTCCTAGATAAGCATTGAGCTAGAGTCCATTGAAGCTAGACTTCTACAGGGATCAGGTTAGTGCTAGTAATAAAAGTAAGGCACTCTCATGGGTCTAAGGTACGCTTTTTGTATTCTGGCTTATAAGTTAAGCACTATTTGTTATTTTTGAGAGATAAACTAAGTACTAACTTGATCGTCGGAGTGCCCCCGGGTGGACGAACCACTGCCAGAGTCTTATCTTTCTGTGACAGGTTGTTCGGGCGTAATCTATTTTGCCTGTGCTCTCCAGCTGAGTTCCCTGTTTGGCAATGTGGTTGGAAATCAGCACCCACATATAGAATTTATATTTAAAATGATATGGTCAACAGTGGTAAATTATATCCATAATAATAAACACAATATATATATATATATATATATATATAATTTATATAGCACTTTCGTAACAAAATGAGAAAGCAAATTGCAAAATTTTTAAGAATTGTTATAAACAAAAAGTGATCTCGAATGTAAGAGAAGTTATTCAATATTCTAGGGTCACGGTCACGTGGTGTCCCAAATCAAATATAATTGGTGAAAAAGATAGGATTCACTAATTTTTGTTACTAATAGAAATAACAAGAGATATAATAATTGGTGATTGGTTAGGAATGAGAACGCAATGTCCATGGAGTAGCTAATAATTTTCCTACATGTTGACTCCAGATCTCACACATTATGTCACATTCGTGTCTCAAAACTTTTGTGTTGTTCACATAGTAGTTACAAAATCGACACAAAGGGACCCTTACATTGTGTTTGGCTAAGAAATTTGAGAAGGGATTTGAAAAAAAAAAAAAAAAGCAGGAAAAATATGTGTAAAATTAGGTGAAATGTAAGTATATTTTATTCACATTTTACCAACCTTTTCCATTTCCTTTTCCAAATCCCTTCCTAAATCTCCCAACCAAACACAACGTTAATAAACTCAGGTTTTACGGCAAGATTCTGGAGAAAAAATTCAATACAACTATGATACCACGTTATCATGCATGCATGGTACCATCAATTAAGATTTTATTATTTGTTCACTATGTATAAATATCAACCCCACCATAATGATATGGAAGTTACATGGAAGATATTAAAATGACATGGGTGTGTACATTTAAAAGGTGAGATTCACTCAACATGTGTTCACTATAACAAAATGCACCTTTGGCGACCAAAAGATTTTTAGTCGCCAAAAGTACAATTTTTGGCAACTAAAAATTAATTTTGTCAGCGTTGGTTCAAGATCTAGCTACTAAAACATTTTAGTTGATAAATATTTATTATTGGCAACTAAATTCTAATTTAGTAAGCAAAAATTCCACTTTTAGCGACTAAACAGGATATTAGTCGCTGTTAATTCACATTTTACGTTACAAAAAATAAATTTAATCAGCAATATTGCTTTTTCCCGACTAAAATAGAAATAAGTCACGAAATAGGATTTTTGGCGACTAAGATTTTCATCGCTGTTGAGTGATATTTGGCTACAAAAGCAATTAGTCGGCATAATGCATTCATTTCCCGACAAAAAAGCAAATTAGTCGCTAAAGGTTGAAATTTCAACGCGCGCCAATTCTTTTATTGCTGCGCGCGCGTTGATCTCATTTAGGAAACACTACTTCACAATAGTGTATCACACACACACACACCTCACCAAACCTTACAGAAATCACCCTATTCACCGTAGCTTATCGTATGGGCGACATTACGACGACCACCGCCATCGGCGCAAATCACCACCGTCACAGCCACACATAATAGGTTCTCTCTCTCTCTCTCTCGCGCGCGCGCGCGCATACATGCATGCTTGCTTTCGCGCTCTCTTTCTCTGTTTGTCTGTGCATCCATCTCTCGCTCTCTCGCTCGAGCTCTTTCACATAGTCTCTCTCTCTCTCTCTCTCTCTGTTTCCCTCTTTTCCGACATTGTTGCTGTTGGATTCATTCAAATTTTAATTTATGTAGTTGTAATTGATTAAAATTTCAAAGATGATGTTTAATATGTGTGTGTCTGTGTATATATAATGTTTTGTACACGTATTTCAGGCTTCTTTCTCTCTCTTTCTCAAGCTCTCTCACTCACAATCTCTCTCTATCTGTCTATCTCTCTCTTTCTCCTTCTCTATCTCTCTTTGTCGATGGAGCTCTCTCTCCCTCTCTGTCCATCTCGGTCTTTCTCTCTCCCTTCCTCTATTTCCCTATTTCTCACACTTGCCCCAGGGTTTTATATGATTTTTGTTGTCTAATTTTGTGTTGATTTTGAGTTAATGTTGTGTTGATTTCCCATACTTGGTATAGTGTTTGTGTTGATTTTTACACAAAAATCCCAAATTCAAGCTGGATTGAGCAAGAATTTGGGACATGACTGGGGTATTCTAATTCTAAACTATTTAGTAACAGTAATAAACTTGTACATAATGTATTGTCCATTTTCAGTCATGATGGTGAGAAAACTGAAGCAAATGTGGGAAACCCAGATGGATTACGAACTTTAAACCAAATGTAGAACTTTGGCATTCATTTTGCTTTTCTGTGATTCGATCCCTAGCTTCGAGTTCTGTATTGCAGTTCTGTACTTATGAATTGTGTCATTTGCTTTTTATTAATTCATGTTTCAGATCCATGAATCCGTGAAATTATGTTGTGAAATATATAGGACATGCTCTCTCTTTACGTTGTGTTGTGCTAATTAGTATCAAATAGATGTCTGCGAGTGAAATTAGGTTCGAATTGGTTTGACCTGTTTGCTTTATTCATATTAATCTCTCTCATTTGATTGTTCTCTTGAGCTATATCGAACCTATATTCATGTCCTTTTTGTTCAACTAAGCGAATCTACTTGAAGAAACATTTCATTAAGTTATATGCTTTGTAATGAAGTTTGTTTGGCCCAGATGTCATATATATATATATATATATATGTATGTGTGTATTTTTATTTGTCTTTATTCTCCAGTTTTGTTGACAAAAAGAAGGAAAATGGAACTGTTATGATGCTTTTAGAAACTTTGAAGGCCTCTGTTTGAAATTTTATTAGAGATTATTAACTCCAGATGTCTTTCAGGAAAAGTAGTAATAAATTGGCCCTAAATGTTTATTTCTTTTCTTGCTGTGTATCATGTGTTGTCATACTTCGTACATGACTTGGCCAAAAGGAATGAATGATATAATTGTGGGGTGGTTAATAAGATATTAATACATAGTAGACTACTCCAAAAAGTTAAGTTGTTAGGCAATGTAAATCAAATCCTTAAATTCATCAACAGCCATTCTATTAAAGAAAGTTAAAGAAAAGAAAGAAATTTTGACGGAAAAATGATGGGGCGGTTGGGAACTTGTTCAAGGGAAAGGTTAAGAGTCACTGCCAAAAGAACGTTTTAATCAAAGTGTACCCTCTAGCTTAAGACGGACCTTGGCACAATGGTAAGGTTACTGCATTATGACTTAGGGTTCGTGGGTTCATAACCTTTGATGATAGCTTGGTTGTTTTTTCTACTTACGATGGTTGTGTTTGGTGAATTTTCTCATTCTCTTTTAGCTCTCATTGTTTATGTTCTACTTGTATAATCCAAATAGTTAGTTGTTTCACCCTAACTTTTGAATACAATTCCTAAAGCATGTGTTTTCAAATTGTATAATATGTTGCAAATAAGTGAAAACTAAAAGATAGGTTGAAAAGATGGACAATAATTGGATGATGATAAAAGACACTCAATTCAATTGTTGAGTATTTTTATTTATTTAGTGTCTATTCCTATGTTAATCTTTGCTTGATTTGTAGGGTTCAAAAGATGGACAAGAGTTAGATGATGATAAAAGATAGATTGAAAAGTAAAGAGTATCAATAAGTTGTTAAGTCATTTATTAACTTTGCTACGAAGAATTTAGGCCTACGGGATGACATTCGTTGTACGTGTGTCGATTGCTTGAATGGCACAAAACATAGTCGAGAAGTTGTATGGCTGCACTTGATTCGAAGAGGAATCACGTGTTTTTATAGAACTTGGGTGCACCACAGGGAACATGTTCCCATGTCTCATGATCAGCCGAGTGGGTCAAACGATGATGGTCAAAGAGATGGAGCTGCATCCTTTGACAATGACGATAATTTGGGCGAGTTTCCTATTATGTTGAAGGAGATTTACATGAGTGGCCTCATGGATGATCATATCAACGAAGAAAAAGATAGCTCGGAGAGAGAAAACTTATTGAAGTTGATTAGGTTATTTGATGATGCTCGACACAAAGTTTTGCTCGGGGTGTGAAAAATTCTTCGTGTTGTCCTTCGTTATTAAGATGCTTCAAGTTAAGGTGTATAATAAATTGAGCAACAAATCTTTCGATATGGTTATGCAAGTTTTCGAAGATATTCTACCAAAGTGTAATGAAACTGTTCCATGGACCTTTTATGAAGCCACAAAGTTCTTACGTGAATTGGTTTTAGGATACGAGGCCATTCATGCATGCAAGAATGATTGTATTTTAGTTTAAAAGGACAACGCAAAAATGGAGAATTGCCTTACGTGTAAGGTGTCTAGATACAAGTTGAACAATGAGAGTGGTAAAAAGATTCCTCACAAAATATTGAGGTACTTTCTTTTGACACCGAGGTTGAAAAGGTTGTACATGTCAAAAAAATAGCCGTAGATATGAGATGGTACAAAGAGAAGAGTGTCGATGATGGAATATTAAGGCATCCAACCGATGGTCAGGCATGGAAAGACTTTGATATGCAGCATCCTACATTTTCTTTGGAACCCCGGAATGTAAGGTTAGGGCTTGCCACGAATGGTTTCAATATGTTTGGAAATATGAGCACATCGTACAACATGTGGCCTGTAATCTTAATGCCTTACAATCTTCCCCGTGGAAGTGTATGAAAAAGCCATTTCTGATGATGTCATTGCTTATTCCCGATCTATCTGCACCTGGAAGAGACATCGATGTTTACATGCAACCATTGTTGGAGGAGTTAATAAAATTGTGGGAGCATGGTGTGCAAACATATAATGCCTCAAACAATCAAATATTTAGAATGCATGCAACAGTCATGTGGACCATCCATGACTTCCCCGCATACGGTAACATGTCTAGTTGGACTACAAAAGGTTACTTGGCCTGCCCTAACTGTAACGTGGATGCATCATCTCAGAGTCTGCGAAGTAAGATATAGTATATGGGTGCCCGCCGCTATTTGCCTGAGAACCATAATTGGCGAAGGAGTAAGCTCTTCAACGATCAACTTGAGAATCGGTCCAAACCTATGGAGTTATCGGGAGAACAGATATTGGAGCAAATTGATTCTGGGACATACAAGCCGTATGGAAAGCATCCAGACAACCGAAAAAGACAAAGGAATGAAAATCTAACTTCCAATTGGACAAAAAAAAGCATTATGTTCGACCTACTCTATTGGAAAACGTTGAAGCTTCAACACAACCTTGATGTCATGCACATAAAGAAGAATATATGTGACAATCTGGTTGAGACACTATTAAGCATAAATGGCAAGAACAAGGACACGGATAAAGCACTCTTAGATCTGGAGGACACGCAAATACGAAAGGAGTTACACCTGAAGAAGTATTTCAATGGCTCATTCGAGAAGCCTCTGACATTGGACACATTGTCCCCGGTAGAGAGACAAGATTTTTGTGATTTCTTGAAATCGATTAAGTACCCTGATGGCTATGCAGCAAATATATCTAACTGTGTCACTGCTCATGGTAGAAAATTAGCTGGCCTCAAAAGTCATGACTGTCATGTCCTTCTACAATGACTACTTCCAATTGGGATGTGTAGATACCTTTCCAAGGACAATGGGACCACATTTTTGAGTTGGGAGCTTTTTTCAAATAGTTGTGCTCAAAGACATTAAAGGCGATAAATTTGAAGAAATTGGAGGAACAAATTGTACTTATACTTTGTAAGCTTGAGAATATTTTTCCTCCTATATTTTTTGATGTCATGGTTCACTTGGCAATTCATTTGCCTCACAAGGCTATGCTTGGAGGGCCTATGCAATATTGATGGATGTATCCCATTGAGAGGTAATACCACGAGTCCCCTTTCATATGCATTTAAATATAGTACAAAATGTAAATATTGACTTTTAAATCATATTGCCATGTAAGATGCTCAGACTTCTGAAAGGATTTGTTAGCAATAAAGCTTGGCCAGAAGGTTCCATTGCGGAGGCTTACATTTCCAAAGAGTGTACGACGTTTTGTTCGATGTATTTGGATGAAGTTGAAACAATGTTTAATCGGGAAGAAAGGAACTATGACGGGGGTGACAATGGCCCGGGGTTGGCGGTTTTCACTCAAAATGTTTGTCCATTTGGTCTACTTGCAACGGCAATCAATGTGTTTTTAGCCGACTGGGAAATGGCTCATTGGTTTGTCCTACACAACAACTCAGAAATAAAAGAATATCTAAAGTACGACTCAAACCTTTCGACGTACTATATGTGAGCTATATGTTTTTTTTAGTAATCATTCTTCAAATTACTTATGAATTACATTGTATTAACTAGGGAACACAAGATGTTGTTGCAATAACAACATGGAAGTGCATATGACATTGCCAAGAGACAATGCAAAGAATTTCCTACATGGTTTAAAGATCGCGTAAGCTAAAATTCCTAGTATAGTTTACACATGACGTTAAGTTATGTCAAAAATAACATGACACTTTTTTTTTTCTTTTTTTTTTTTCCCTTTTTTATGTAGATGAACCAATTGCGAAACAACAAGTCACCCAAAGCAACCGATGAGATGTGGGCATTAGCAAATGGTCCTAATGGCTTAGTGAACACATATTCGGGATGCATTTGTAATGGCGTCCGATTCCATACTCTCGACCATGACAACCGTTGTAAAAGTCAAAATAGTGGATTGGTAGTGGAAGGAGACCATGAAGGCCAATTGATAAAGTTCTACGGCTATATTTGCAAAGTTTGGGAAATGACATATTTACTTAGGCAATGTGTTGTTTTATTCCAATGTGAATGGTATAACAGCAGTAGCAGTAGCAGTAGAACTTTGCGAGTCGAACCACATTTGACTACTATTGATGTAAGAAGTCGATAGTATAAAGATGACCCGTTTGTGTTACCAATTCAAGTTCAACAAGTTTTCTATGTTCATGATACGAAGTTAGGTGCCAATTAGAGAGTAGTAAAAAAGTTCCAACATCGAAGAATTTAGGATGTGCCAGAAACTGATGATGTGTTCCAACAAGATGAAAGCACTGATGTTGTACCAACTGAGGCTATGGATGACGATGTGGTTTTGCGTCGAGATGATATTGACGCTGAAATTATTCCAATAGAAGTTTTACAATCTGATAAATGTGTACAACCCAAGGTTGTTATGGGTGATGACTTCATTTGTGATGATGAAGATGAACCAACAATTAAGGGTGACGATGAAGAAGAAGATGAGCTTGAAAGTGATTTTGATATAGATATGAGTCTTGATTGGTAGCCTTTCTTATTTTTATTTTTATTTTTTTTTGTGCTTCTTTTGTTGATGTAATGGGGAAAATGATGAGACTTGTTCTTTATCTTTTATGTAATGCCATGAGACCTCATGTTTTTCATTTTCGAGATGTAGTTGTAATATTTTCTGCAATGTTGAACCTCTTAAATTGATGAACCTCTTCATTTGAAATTTATGCTTGCCATTAAGTCACGTACAGCACCTTTCTTTGACAAGCATGATGAAGTATTTTTCCTATACTTTGACAAGCATGATGAAGTAAGTTGTGAATGATTTAGCTTTTGTTAAGAATCCATATTGCTGAAATTTTGTGAATAATTTTGTGTATGTGATGTTTTTACTTAATGTATATCATGTTTGCAAATATATTGTAGATAGCAGCATAGTACCTGAGATGAACAGATGGTCTGGTGATATGTTTAATATTTCCTGTTTGGTTGTTGAGAAATCAAGAAAGGAATATAAGTTGATATTCATACTAGTATTTTTAGAGTAATTGTTACAAAATCAAAAAGCACAAAAAAAAAAAAAAAAAAAAACTTTTAGAGACCAATTTTAGTTGTCTCAAAAAAATTATAACATTTGCACACCACTTTGATTTGTCCCAAAAACTAAAATTTTTAGAGACTAATTTCATTTGTCCCAAAAACTAAACTTTTAGAGACCAATTTATGTTGTCTCAAAAATTAATTTTTTTGTCTCCATAACTACTTCTTTTGCTCTGGACTATAATTAAACTTTTAGAGACAAATTTTGGTTGTCTCAAAATCAAAACTTTTTGCAACCCCATATTTTTGTCTCTAAAAATCTATTTATAGCGACAAATGCAAAATTTTGTCTCTAAAAGTCATTTTTTAACTTTTCTGGATGGACCATTTGGGACAAACTTCGAAACGGAGCAAATTAGTTGGTTAAAGTTTTTCCCAACAAATATTACATTTTTAGGGACGGAATAGATTTGTCCCTAAAAAGCTTATTTCTTGTAGTTTAAACAATGATCTTTTTAGAAACCTAGGTAGCATTTGGTAGAATTTTCTAAATATGATTTGAGAATAGAGTTGTATTTTGAGTTTATGAGTTATGGAATTATGATTTGAGTGTGAAAAATTTATTTGGTTATGACTTTTGAAAAGAGTTTTGAATTGAGTTTTGGAGGGAGTTTTGAGTTTTTGAAATTAGAAAAGTTATTTGATTCAAAAACTTACAACTTATAACCAAACACACAACTCAAAATTCTTTTCAAAGCTCATATAAAAATTTAAAAAATTTCAAAAATATTTTTTATTTACAATATAAAAAAATAAAAATAAAACCGAACACTGTTTCGGTCAATCGGTTGGACATCCGGGTTAGCCAAATTTTCTTGCCTGGAAATGAGTTTTCAATAGTGGGTGTAGAATTATAATTTGAAAGTTTAAAACAAACACCACACTCAAATCAGTGGGTGAAAATGTGTTTGGAACACATAACCAAACACAACCATAATTTTTGTATAAGAGCAATTTGAATGCAGGACACACTCCCTAATGTCGGCTTTTTGTTATAATCGATAAAAAAATTATTATAAATATGAAATCATTACATAAAATTAGACAAGTATAATTTAACAATGCATATCTATAAGTCTAACTATCACCACAAAACAACGGGGGAGTTACGGGCCGATCCTTTGGACCGAACTTAATATCCATGAGATCCTGTTTCAAAATAATTTAGCCCACCTTCCCATTTTACCCCTGATAACCCACACGTTTGACTTCTCTACTTTGTGCACATGTCACTGCCATGGCCCACCATCGCCCTTTCCAGCCATTGTCAATCATTTTCGATCGCTGGCGATAACCTTTGGAGACCTCTGATGATCACCTCCGGCAACCTCCACTGTTGCCACTATCCTCCGACCTCCAATAATACTTTTTTATCCATTTTTCATCTCAAGTACGTCACTACTACCACCACCTCCTCCTCAGATCTAGTGGCAACAAAAGAAAATAAGAAGAAAAATGATAAAGAGAGACGAGAAGCCATTACCAGAAAATAGTTCTCATATTTTTCACATTCACAGATCAAGACAAAGAATCAAAAATCATATTTGTGTGGGGGCGAAATATCCTCTGCTCTCCGTACGCCTTGAATGTCAAGCTTCTGGTGACGGCGTCTATCTCTGCGACACAAAAATGGTGAGCTGCCCGGCGGTGGTGTGCCGGAAAGACCCTCCGACAATCAAGTCAGATCACAAAGGAAGAAGACAATCAAAGGAGAGTGTTTGTGAGAGCGAATTTCATACCTCCAACGTTCGTCTTTCTCCCTATTTCTAGGCTGGCCATGTAGCCCAAGATTGTGCGCGCACTACCTCTGCTGTCCTTCTCTGGACAGGTGGCAGTGCGCGCCTCTCACCACCTTACGCGTGTGAAGGTTCTGACCTTCCACCAGTACACATAGAACTGTCCAACGGTATTGAGGCGTGCGTGGAGCAGATGTCCTCTCCCTCACGCCATTGGCCCAGGTGGCACTCCTAACCGGAGTACCACGACCGGCCTAACACTTGTGAGAAATCGTCGTCTCATGCACCTAACCGTGCTATGGATCACCGGCCTGTGACTTGGGGTTAGGCGAAAGCCTGACCACCTCGGCCGAACTATCCTTGACCGGTTTATCATGATCAACCGGTTGCGAGGCATGCCGGCCTCCAACCGTTCTATCTCCAATCTCGGTCACACGAAGTCACCTTTAATGATTGATCGGTCCAGGGCGTATCGGCGCTGATCGCACCCACGATGTAGCTCGGACTACCTCTTAACTCGGTCGTCATCCGCTAACTTGGGCTCCGTCCCATACGTGCAATCACAGCACGGCTGGGCGAGAGCGCGCCAGACCGGACAACATCTTCGACCGTGCAAGTCAGGCCGAGTAAAAAGAGGACCTTGCTCGGCGTCATGTAGTCCGTCAAGTCTGACGTTGTATCAACCTGGCCGTACTGCGTGATGCAAATCTTCCCTCTCAATTGCCCCTTAAACCCATCCGAGCTATCGTGACTGGGTTTACCACTGTGTCCGAGCTAAGGTCGAGTTACGCTCTTGCCAGGCCGAGCTGGATTGGGGGAACGTCTGACGCAGAGCCGTGGTTGAGTTGCGCCATTGCCGAGCCGAGCGTAATTGAGGACACATCTGTCGCCGAGCTATCTCAATTGGCCGGCCATTACCTCTGCAGTCCCATCAAAGGTCGAATAGCCGTACTGACAGCCACTTTTCAGAGCCACGTGGCTCCTTGCCACTGGGTCGTGCGTCCAGCTGTCCCCCACGCCTTGAATTTCAAACGGCTGCGCCATTTGGTGTCTTTTCCCCCCATCATTAAACCCCATTCGAAGGGTCAAAACCCTTCACCATTCACTTCCTTCTCAAGCTCAAACCCTAGTTTCTGAAAAACCCTCCCCTTGGCTGCCATTGCTGCTGTTGCACTTCTTCTGCCCCCGTGTCCATTTTAGCCGTTGCAGTTGAGCTCTCGAGGAACTCCTCATTCGTTTCTGGTAAGTTTTTCGTCTCCCTTGTTCCATTATTCCAGTTCTTCATTTTTGCACCATTGTTCCTCATGTTTTTTGTGTTCCATTGTTCTTCGTGCTTTTTGGTTGTTTTCTGTCTGTGGCCTTTAAGGCTCTTTCTCTTTGGTCCCAACAACTTCACACCCTAGGAAAACTGGAATTGGTGGAGTGGGGGGGGGGGGCGCTCGTGCCCCTCGATCCATGAAGCCTCCAAGCAAACCCCTTGAATTTGATATGAACAGTTTGAATCTGGACTGAACCGAGCTAAATGCTCGTTTTGATCCGTAGGTAGAGCGATAACCGAGCAAAAAAACTGTTTGTGGCTTCTCGTAGAAGCTACGACCGGGCTGGATACCCCATTAGATCGGTCGGTAGAGCGGACCGAACTACAACCATGAAACCCCCGCCTGAAGCCTTGACCGAGCTGAAGGATCAACTAGATCCTGCATGTAGCCATAACCGAGCTATAACCGGACTAGGAGGCTTAGGCACACATGTAGTTAAACCGAGCTGAGCTTTGTTGGTCAAAACACCAAATCCTTCCCTGAGCTATTTCCAAAAAGAGCCGTGCAATCTATGCCGTGCTAGCCCTTGGGATTATTTTTTAACATGCAGAACAAATAGGACCGACCAAGCCCGTCCAACATTATAACTGGTGCAGCTCAAAGTCCGAGCAAACACACGAACGTTTTTGACCGAGACACACACCAAACCAAATAAAACCGAGGTAATGGGGAAGTACCGGTTCATGGTCAGTTCGCCCGGCGCGATGGCGGAGTTTCGAAAGGAGTACAAAATTCCTGACGACGTCGTCCTAGAGCTCGCCAAAAAGGGAGATACACCATGGGGGGACTTAGACCGGTGCCCCTTCACGGTCGTTTCCATAGTAGAGGGAGGCGTCCGCTTCCCGGTCCAGCCCTTGCTCTGCGAATTTTTGAGGCAGACAAGGCTTTGCCCGAGCCAAGTCTCGAATAACACATACAAGATAATAAACGGGGTCGCCGAGCTAAACCGTAGGCTCGGTCTGAATCTCGGTCTTGCTGAGATTTTCCATCAGTATAGCTTAAGTAGGAATAAGAGGGCTCTGCTGGTACCTTAAAGTGAAGAAGGGCCGAGCAAAACTTATAGAGGGCAACCCCGACAAAGAAACAAACGATGACGACTTCCTCTGGGTGTCCGGTAATTACGAGGACACCAAGGCGCCCATACCGGGCTGGTACATTAGGAAAGATTTTGGCCGTGCTGGTAAGTAGCCCGGCTGACCGCACTAATTTCTTTCTGCATTTCATTTTTGTCGTCTTTTGCCGGTCTAACACTTGTCTTCCTCTTGCAGATAAGCACTTGGCAGCGGACTATCATCAGACCAACCCAGAAGCAATCCGAGCTCTGCTTCGTCACCCCGAGGAAGAGAGAGAAGCCTCAAAACTGCTCGGTTTTGAACAAACATACCACTACCAGGCACCGCGCAAAAGCCGCGTGACCGACTTTCTGTGCGCTCCATCTCCAGAACCAGACCCAACTCTTCCACCGATCAGACTCGTTCCACTCATCGCAGAGCAAGAAATGGCAAAAATCAGGGCCATTAAGTCCATGATCACCGGAGAGGAGGGGGAGTCCCAACCCCCGGAGGCGACCGGGGGAACTTCCTCGACCCCAGCCGGTCAAACCGAAGCTGTTCTTGCACTTGCCAGCGAGCAACAGGCTGGCCGGTCAAAGAAAAGGCCGAGGAAGGAGGTGACCGGGCAAAACCTCATGGACGAAGAGTCAGCTGAGGTCGCCTCAACCGAACTTGGAGACCAGACCGAGCAACCACTCGCCCGCAAATCCAAGGGCAAGGGCCCAACCACACCCCCGGTCTGGGCGCCCGAGTTCGTGTACCAAGGCCGACCAGTTTCTGCTGAGGATTCGGTCTATGCTGACAAGGATCATTCCCTTGGTTTCAACATGACCAAGGGGTTAATCCTTCCAGCAGACATGAAAAAGCATGATGAACTGTCCGACCTCAAGGTCCTACGCTCGGCGGAAAATCCATCGTGCTGGTAAAATTTTTCTACTGTTTGCTCGGTTTTTGCTCGGCTCCTCGAACACTTACAATCTTTCCCTTGTTTGCAGGCCGCACAAAAGAATTACTTGGCGCACGACCGGATGATAAAAGTGCGGCAGAACCTTCGGGATGCCATTGCCGAAAACACCGCACAAAAGGCCGAGATAGAGAAGCTGAAGGCGGTGCAGGACGCTATCGCGGCGGAGCGAGATAAGCTGCAGCAGAAAGTTGACCGAGCTGATGCTGACAAGCAACGCGCCGTGAAGTCAACCAAAGCTCGGTATCTCGCCGAGCTGAGAAAACTGCGTGATGCGCACAAGGCCGCATTGGACAAAGCGGTCGACGACGCCGAAGACCGGGGATATGCGCAGGGCGAAAAGACGTACGAGCGGCAGGTCCAAGCGACCAAGGACATCTTTTTCCAGTGCGGCTGGAAAGCCGCCGTGGAGAAAGTTGGCCTTGGTCAGGATTCTGCCATGTTCATCAACCCCCCTGCTGCATACATCCCGGTCCATATGCAGGCGTATGCCAACGCGGCGCAGAACCGACTAATTGCGGAGGCAAGGAAGGAGGCTGAGGAAGAAGCCGCCGCCGCGCAGCAAACCGAACAAACTCCTTCTCCTGCGGTATCTCCAGATGCCGAAAATGAAGAAGTTGTTGATCGGGAGGTTGTCACGGTGGAAGGCACCGACAATGAAGCTGACGAGATCCCGCCCGAGCAGACAATCGCCGCCGAGCAGACGGAAGGGATGGCCGAACAAAACTTAGGACTAGATTGAAGATTTTGCCTTTCTATTTTCTTGCTTTCCTTTGTTTTTGTTTTCTCCTTCTTTTCCTGTGGTTGTAACTGGGCAAGGCCCCTCCTTTTGTGCTGAATTGTCTTTCATCAATGAAAATTTCTACTTTTTGCTCGTGCATCTCCCATTTCTGTTCTATTGACATGTGTAAATTTCTTGATGCAAACTATAAGTAACTGGCAGGTCGGCTGAACCGCATAATCTGCCGAGCTAAAATCAACTCACAAGTAATCTAATCAGGACTAACAATTGAAGTATCAAATGAAATGACATTTGAACGTGGCCGAGCAAAAACCGCTCGGACCTGATCGGTTTGCAGACTGAAATTCCAACACTTCTATGTGGCCGAGCAAAAACCAGCTCGCCTTCCGAGTTGTTTAAAACGTTAACAATTCCTTTTTGCCGAACAAAGTCAGCTCGGCCTTATTACTGTTGGACAAGGCACCAACATTGCCAATTCTGGCGAGCAAGATCAGCTCGTTTCTCATATTGGACAAGACACCAATACACCAATTGGGCCGAGCAAAATCAGCTTGTTTCTCATATTGGACAAGACACCAATATGCCAATTGGGCCGAGCAAAATCAGCTCGGCTCCTACATTGGGCAAAACACCAATGTTTCAATTAGGTTGGTTATGCCGCCAACACTTCAATCTGGGTGAGCAAAACCAGCTCATCCCTAATGCGCATTGCTCCATACGCAAACTGATTGCGCGGTCCGCTCCCATTCCAAGGAAAACAGTCCGGTCTTGTTTAGGTCGGTTTCCCTGCCCCTGGCATTCATTATTGTCTTGTGTTCTTGCTATGTATACGAAGATGTACAACAAAAGGGCTATTTTTCATTACAAAGGCATTGCTATCTTTTACATCAAGTGCCAAAAGGCCAAATGTCTAGAAAAGCTTAAACAGCATAAGCAAATTACAATTCAAAAGTAAAAAACCTTAAGGTTGGCTGCATTCCATGGTCTGGGGATAGCCTTGCCATCAAAATCTTCCAGATGGTATGCTCCTTTGCCAGCCAAACCAATCACCTTTTATGGTCCTTCCCAATTCGCACGAGCTTTCCTTCGCCGGGGACCACCGTGTTGCCAAGCACCTTTCTCAAAACCCAGTCTCCAACCTTGAATAGCCTGGAATGCACCGCCTTGTTGTATTTCTTGGAGAGTTCTTGTTGATAAGCTGCGATGTGGATTAGTGCTCGCTCCCTCCTTTCCTCAGCAAGGTCCAATTCCAATGCCACGGCTACACTGTTTAGATCGGGCTGGAAACCTTCAGAGCGGATGGTTGGCATACCAATTTCCAGCGGGATGACGGCCTCCATGCCGTAGGCCAAAGCGAATGGTGTTTCCCCGGTCGACCGTCTTGGCGTAGTGCGGTATGCCCAGAGCACATTGGGGAGTTCCTCAGCCCATTTTCCCTTAGCTTTCTCAAGCCGCTTCTTCAGCCCGTCCAAGATGGTCTTGTTTGAGGCCTCTGCTTGGCCATTAGACTGAGGATAGGCCGGCGTCGAATTGTAGAACTCAATCTTCAGCTCTTCGCAAAATCCGCGAAAGAGTTTCCCGTCGAATTGAGTGCCATTGTCTGAGATAAGGGCCCTGGGTATACCGAAGCGAGTGATGATGTTTTTCCAAACAAACTTCTTCACATCCTTTTCCTTGATGGTCGCCAGTGGCTCGGCCTCGACCCACTTGCTGAAGTAGTCGGTGGCCACGATGAAGAACTTGCGATTGCCCGGTGCTGCTGGGAGTGGTCCGACAATATCCAGTCCCCAAAGTGCGAACGGCCAAGGACTTGAAAGGGGTAGCAAGTCTCTAGCTGGCTGATGGATCTGGTGAGCGAATTTCTGACACTTTTCACACCGGCAAACATATTTCTGCGCGTCCGCCTGCATGCACGGCCACCAGTAGCCTTGGGAAATTGCTCGGTACGCCAAAGATCTGCCCCTTGTATGGCTTCCGCAAATGCCCTCATGTATCTCATAGAGGAAAGCCTCCACCTTGGCAGGGTGGACACACTTCAAATACGGCCCGGTGAAAGATCTCTTGTACAAGGCTCCGGACAGGGAGATCCAAAACCGCTCTGACTTTGCCCGGATCTTGTGGGCCGCCTTCTTTTCTTCTGGTAGAACTCTATCTTTCAGGAAGGCAATGATGGGGTCCATCCAAGAGGGACCCAAGTCGGCGCAGAGTATCTCGGTTGCTTCTGGCTCCTCAATGCTTGGCCGAGGCAAAAACTCTATCATCAAGGGGTTAGGAAAAGTTGTCTGAGTGGAGGCGAGCCCAGCCAATTCGTCAGCCGTGTTGTTTTCTTCGCGGTTTATCTGTTCCACTCTTATCACGGAGAACTTCTTGATCTCTTCTCGCACCAACGCTTGATACTTGGCCATCCTTTCATCCCTTGCCTCATACTCCCCTGAGACCTGATTGACCACCAGCTTGGAGTCGCTGAAAACCATAAGGGCTGTGGCTTTCATTCTCAATGCGCTTCTCAGACCGGCGAGGAGGGCTTCATACTCTGCCTCGTTGTTGGACGCTGGGAAGCCGAGCGTAATTGCTTGCTCAATAATCAGCCCATCTGGTGAAGTCAGCACAATTCCCAGCCCGGCCCCATGCTTGTTGGACGCCCCATCGATGAAGAGCTTCCACATCTCGCCAATGAACAGCTTCCAGCTATCAGACGGGTTTTGAGAGCTTCTCAATTCCAAGTTTCTGGTCGGTTCATTCTGGTCTCTTTCCTTGTCTTGGTCGGGTTTGCCTTCCAACAATTCTCCAGTCTTGGCTGGCTCGATTGCGCTTTGCCCGCTTCCCTCTAGCGAGCCAACACCCGCTTCTGTTGCCAGAACCATGGGTTGTGCTAAATCCGCACTAAACAAATCAATCGGGCAAACTGGATGCGTCCCCGGGGCAAATTCCGCCACGAAGTCCGCAAGCGCTTGAGCCTTGATTGCGGTGCGCGGCCGGAACTTGATGTCGTATTGGCCCAATTCCACGGCCCATTTTAGAATCCGCCCAGTGAAGTCTGCCTTTTCGAAGAGCACTTTAAGTGAAAACTCGGTCAGCACAACTATTGTATGGGCATGAAAATAGTGCGCCAGTTTTCTTGACGCCACCATTAGGGCCAGCGCCAATTTTTCTAAGGGAAGATATCTTGTTTCGGCCGGGAGCAGGGTCTTGCTTACATAAAAGATTGGTAGGTGCTGGACGCCCTCAGCACGAACCAATACCGCGCTCACCGCGTGTTGAGAAACAGCCAAGTAGAGGTACAGCTCTTCACCCGGCTGAGGTGTGACCAAAACAGGGGCTGAGGATAGGTACGTCTTTAGGTCTGCAAGTGCACGGTCGCACTCTTCATCCCAGAAGAACTTGGACTTCAAAATTTTAAAGAAGGGCCTACAACGATCCGAAGACCGGCTGATAAATCTGTTCAGCGCGGCTGCCATTCCGGAAAGATGCTGCACGTCCTTCGTGGAGTTCGGGCGCTCCAACTCTTGGATTGCCTTAATTTGCGATGGGTCGGCTTCAATTCCTCAGTTTGTAACCAGAAAACCCAGAAACTTTCCAGTGCCAACTCCGAAGGCGCATTTGGAGGCGTTCAGACGAAGCTTGTGATGCTTTAGTATGGCAAACATTTCTGCTAGGTCAGCAAGGTGCTGGGACTTCTCCTTACTCTTCACCACCATATCGTCAATATAGGCTTCCATAGTCTGGCCCAAGAGAGGAGCGAACATCTTTGTCACCATCCGCTGAAAGGTTGCCCCGGCGTTCTTCAGTCCGAACGGCATGACCTTGTAGCAATATAACCCTCTGGGGGTGGTGAACGATGTGATCTCCCTATCCGGTTTGTACATGGCTATCTGATGATAGCCGCGATATGCATCCAAGAAACTAAACCTCTGATGGCCAGCGGTTAAGTCCACCAGCTGGTCAATTCGAGGGAGAGGAAAGCTATCATTCGGGCAAGCGCGGTTGACAGTCTTGTAGTCAACGCAGACTCGCCATTTGCCATTTTTCTTGGGAACAACCACCGTGTTAGATATCCACCGAGGGTATTGCACTTCTTCAATTGCCCCGGCTTCTAACAAATTCTTTACTTCTTCTGCCACCACCTCAGCATGGTGCAAAGCTGAGCGGCGCGTTCTTTGAATAACCGGCCGTGCATTGGGGAAGACATTCAACTGATGGCAAATGAAGCTTGGGTCGACGCCGGGCATGTCGTAAGGCGTCCACGCAAAAGCCTCGAAGTTGGAAACCAAGAAGTTGACATAATCCGTCCGCTCGGCACTAGACAAAGATGATCCCAAGAGGAAGAACTTTGCTGGATCGTTTTCGTCAATGCGCACTTTTACCAAACCTTCGACCGATTTTTCCTCGGCCTTCCTTCCCACGTCCTCAAGGACCTCCTTTCCCTCGGGCCCCTCGATCATCTGGACAAACCCTTTGGCTGCTCGGCTGCCATTTACCGCAACGAATCATTGTTTTGCCATCACCTGGTCTCCCCAAACTTCCTCTATTTGCCCGTTCGACGCAGAAAGCGCATGACTTGGTGGAAGGTCGAAGCAACTGCTTGCATGGCGTGCAGCCAGCCCCTGCCTAAGATTAAGTTGTAGGTGGATGGAACTTTGAGCACCCAGAACTCCACTTGCTTTACTACTGAACCTGCTTTGACCGGCAAAATAATCTTTCCGATCGGCCATTCTGGTTGTGAGTTGAAGCCGACCAAAGGAGATGTTGTAGGAGCCAAATCCTTGTCTTCTAACTTCATTTGTTTGAATGCGTCATAATACATTATTTCAACCGAACTCCCCTGGTCGTCAATATTCTCTTGATATCAAAGTCTTTGACGCGGAGGAGAGTCACCACCAAGGCATCATTGTGCGGCATCTGAACCCTTTCCAAGTCTTTGGTTGAGAACGAAAGGATGTCTTCTTCGGCCTTTCCCCTCTTTACGGCAGGCTGGACAGAGAGCACTTCCCTCATGTGCTCGGCCTTCTTAATCATCCCTCTAAGCTCGCAGACCCTTGCTGGTTCAATAATGCCGTGGATGACGTTGATCACACCCTGCGGGGGCGCCTCTAGGGCGGCCATGCCGTTAGGCTCGGTTGCCCGGTTGGCGCGGCTTTGACTCCCCATCTTATATTGGTCAAGATGCCCCGCCGCCACCAATTCCTCCAAGTGCTGTTTGAGCGGCAAGCAGTCTTCTGTCCGGTGCCCCCGTTCTTCATGGAAGGTGCAACGATATTTTGGATTGAAGCCTCGCTGCGCACTCCCTAACTTGGCCGGCCAACGGACAAAAGGCTCGCCTCGGATCTCGCTCAAAATGCGGTAGATAGGAATTTTGAAGACCGTGGTAACCCCTGTCCGCGCCTTCAGTTTTCTCTTGGCATCTTCTGCTGCGTCGCGAGGTGCGTCAGCTCGGTCGTTTCTGCGACCCTTGTTTCGGTCGTCGCGGTTTGATCCGCGCCGTTGATCTTTTGATCGGTCGCCCGGGCGGTTATCCTCCTGCCCAGCCGAGTTAACTTTCCCCGCTGTCCTCCCGTCCACCGCGACCGGATTATTCTTCTCGGTCGCGGAGGCAGCGTCATCTTCCACACGAATGTGTTCGTTGATCCGCTGCATCAAAGATTCCATGGTGGTGGGCTGATGCATTGTGAGTGAATCTCGCAGTCTATGTCCGACTGGGAGACCCCTCTTGTATGAGTGATCGCTAGATTCGTAGGGCAGTCGAGGATCTCGTTGTTGTTCTAGTAATTCGCATTGTATGCCTTCAGACGAACACCCAGACTCCATCTTGACGCCCAGGAGATGGTCAACCTCCTTCGGCGTTCGAGTGTTGGTCTTGAACCTGGTGACGAAGGCTTCTGCTAGCTGTTGCCACCCCTCTATACTCCCCTCCGGGAGCCTTTCGAACCATTTCAAGCCCAGCTCTCCCAAGCTTGCTGGGAATATGAGACACATCAGGGCGTCGTTGCGCCGGTGGCCAGCCATCACCTGCCGGTAATGACTCACGTGCATGTACGGATCCGTCTTGCCGTCGTACAAAGTGAACTTCGGCTGGTGGAATCCGGCCGGAAGTGGAGTACCCTCTATCTCTGGAGACAGCGGCGTGGCTGTAAGTCTCGCCAGCTCTTTGTCCACCAGCGCAGGGGCCATACTCTGGGCGCCGGCATCACCACTTCTTCACTGCAATGAGCTGGGGCACTCAACCTCTGGAGCGCCGGCACCCTCTGAGCCTCTCGACGGCGCGCTCTCTCCTCCAACACGTCCCTGAGATCCCTGGAACGGGAGGAGGCAGAGTATCGCGACGTTGATGACGGGTGTGAGGGGCGGTAGGTGCTGTCGCGAGTGAGGGATCTGCCCTCTCTCTGGTCGGAATCTCCCACCCCATAATTCCTGGTGATGGAGATAGAGTGAGTCCTCCTTTGGCGGCGACTGCTAGAACGAGGGGAGGGGGTGCGCTCACTGAGGTTGCCCTCTCCAGCAACACCCTTCCCCCTAACTTGGCGCTTCAGCAGCTCCATCTCCGCCGCCATCTTACGAATGAGGGTGTCTTGGTCCTTGAGTTTGTGCTCCAGGCGCTGCTCACGGGACTCCCCCCGGTGTCGGCGGCCCTCTGGACTCTGCGAGCGGTCGGAACTCCTCCCACGCTTATCGCGCGCTCCTCGCGATGAAGTTTCCAGGCCCGCCATGGTTGGAACATTCGGGGGGCCTTCTCTCCTTCGGACATACTCTGGAGTGACACCATCGACGACGGACAGCGGAACTTCCTCGTTGTTGGCCATGGAAATGGTCGAAGAAGCTCGAAGAACAAGGGTTGAATGTCAAAGACTTCCCACAGACGGCGCCAATTGTGCGGGGGCGAAATATCCTCTGCTCTCCGTACGCCTTGAACGTCAAGCTTCTGGTGACGGCGTCTATCTCTGCGACACAAAAATGGTGAGCTGCCCGGCGGTGGTGTGCCGGAAAGACCCTCCGACGATCAAGTCAGATCACAAAGGAAGAAGACAATCAAAGGAGAGTGTTTGTAAGAGCGAATTTCATACCTCCAACGTTCGTCTTTCTCCCTATTTCTAGGCTGGCCATGCAGCCCAAGATTGTGCGCGCACTACCTCTGCTGTCCTTCTCTGGACAGGTGGCAGTGCGCGCCTCTCACCACCTTACGCGTGTAAAGGTTTTGACCTTCCACCAGTACACACAGAACTGTCCAACCATATTGAGGCGTGCGTGGAGCAGATGTCCTCTCCCTCACGCCATTGGCCCAGGTGGCACTCCTAACCGGAGTACCACGACCGGCCTAACACTTGTGAGAAATCGCCGTCTCATTCACCTAACCGTGCTTGGATCACCGGCCTGTGACTTGGGGTTAGGCGAAAGCCTGACCACCTCGGCCGAACTATCCTTGACCGGTTTATCATGATCAACCGGTCGCGAGGCATGCCGGCCTCCAACCATTCTATCTCTAATCTCGGTCACACGAAGTCACCTTTAATGATTGATCGGTCCAGGGCGTATCGGCGCTGATCGCACCCACGATGTAGCTCGGACTACCTCTTAACTCGGTCGTCATCCGCTAACTTGGGCTCCGTCCCATACGTGCAATCACAGCACGGCTGGGCGAGAGCGCGCCAGACCGGACAACATCTCCGACCGTGCAAGTCAGGCCGAGTAAAAAGAGGACCCTGCTCAGCGTCATGTAGTCTGTCAAGTCTGACGTTGTATCAACCCGGCCGTACTGCGTGATGCAAATCTTCCCTCTCAATATTCAATGATAAATTTATCACTACTTGTTTGTAAAAAATTACAGAAGGAAAATCAGAAATCACCATTACA
Source organism: Camellia japonica (assembly GCA_030407325.1). Taxonomy (NCBI): domain Eukaryota; kingdom Viridiplantae; phylum Streptophyta; class Magnoliopsida; order Ericales; family Theaceae; genus Camellia; species Camellia japonica. The sequence goes on along the minus strand of JAPPVO010000036.1, from coordinate 82,756,830 downwards.
AACCAACACAAGAATCAGAGATACATTCAGTGATAAATTATCATTGATTGTTTGCACAAAAAAAAAAAAATCAGAAGAAAAATTTAATCATCACCATTACAAATGATACATTTATGGAGGAAAATGGTGGCAATGACGATATTAGATTCAATGATAAATTTATCACTGTTTAGTTTATCAAGTTTTATACAAAAATAAATATATTCAACAAATTTACTAATAAATTTATCACTGGTTTAAACAAGATAGGAGCTCCGATCGGCATTGAAAATACCTAGATGAATCCATCACCGTTCTAATTTGACACCATGAACGCCTCTCTCATGTCTTCTTTTTCGTCTCGCTCGTCTATTATTAATTGGTACAGAGCTCCAAACTCGTCAATATTGACACACCCATCTCCGTTCATGTCGATTTAATTGATCTCTCTCAGATCTAACACCATCTCTCTCAAATCCAAGGTCCACAGAGGCATCTCTCATGTTCACCAACACCAACTAACAACCGTTCGATTGTCGAGTCTTTGTTACAAACTTCCTCACTATTGTCGACGCCGTGACCCCTTTATCTCCCCCAACATTATAGTGGCGCAATCAATGGCTCTTGCAACACAACAGTGCATGAAATACCTTCTCACACCGATTACGATCTCTATACCCAAACCTTTCGTTGCCTTCCTTTTCAAAACCCAGATCCTTCGGGGAGAGAGAGAGAGAGAGAGAGAGAAAGAGAGAGAGGGAAATTAAATAGAACCACATAACTCAAACCAACGCGCGAAGCATAACAGTAGGGGTAAAATTGGGACAAAAAATCACAGGACTTCCTAGTGCATGAGATAGACACTTAGGACCTAATGAGTAATAGATCCAATTATTAGGATCGGCTGGTAAAAAATCCCAAAAAAAATGACCTGGCCTAACCCAATTATCATTAAAGAAACTATCGAACCCAACAATCACTCAAAACAACTTTCATAATGCGAAAGAAATAATCAAAAAGTATCAAACTGCATAGAATTTGAACTTGCAATTTTACACCAAAATGTGGGGTTTGAAAAACGTCAAATATATGTCATCTTCTATTGTTTCCATAATTTTAATCCACGACGCTTAACATCACAGTGAAATTATCTAACAATTGCACTGTGGGACACCCTCTAGATTTTTTACAATTGACTCCTATACAAATTATGTCTTTTGTTAATATTTAATTTAAAAATAAAATATTTCACTCATAATTTAAAAGTATTATTAATCATTTTTGTATACAAATTTAATTGGTGAACCATTCTCTAATACTCACCTAAGAGGGTTTTTTTTTTTTTGGGATGTTTTCATTCATATCATAACATTAATTATTATTATTCATAATTTTAAAATATTATTAATACATAATATCATATGAATTTTTATATAAAATTCAATTTGTGAATATTTTTTGTAATTAAAATACCTACTTAAAATTTGTTTAATTCTTAAATTTATGTAAGGATGTATATGTTGGAAATTTGAATTAAAATTTACTCCAATGATTGTGTCTTTTGAGATGGAAGGGTGTGTCCTTTTGAAGGATCATAACCTTTCTGAAGAGTCATGAAGGTTTCTATAAATTTCATCCCCCTCACTTCAATTTGGATATAGAATTGCCATTTCTTCTTCACTTTGCATTTATTCTTCATTTTTCCAGAGTCTAATTTTCCTATAAAAAAAGTACATGTACAGCGAAATTCACTAGGCTTGTAATTGTTGGGGAATTTTCAAAATGGATTTTCAAATTTATAGTCTATTTTGGGGTGTTTTCAAAACCTTCCATATTTTTGTTTTGAAAGCATGAAATAAGCTTGGGGCTTTGTCCCACATTGGAAAGAGAGCAAAACATGGAACACTTAATAAAGTGTTACATGAAATATTCCTTTGAATATAGAATTGTGAGGTGAAAGCTAGAGTGCACGCACCCACACCCCAAGGTTGGTGTTTCGCACCATCCACACGCGCGCGCGTGGCGTAGGTTATATGGCGTTTGATAGTGCACTTTGCACTTAGCATGGACGCATCAGCACCATGAGGGCGCTTTCCTATTTGCATCGGACAGGTTAGAGCGGTGATGTGGAATAAAGTTAGCTCCATGTGGCAATGACGTATCGTCCATTGGTGATGAGTCAACCAACCGATCAAACGGTTGTGTGTCTGATTTGGAGCGGGTTGATCATAGCTGTGATTGGAGACCGCGCGATCATCGGATGAGATGGCACCTGATTATGATCAAGTGTGATTAGTCAATGCGTCTATTCGGTATGAAAATTACTGCACCGTAGATCGTCGATCCAACGGTCAGATCTGATTGGATGCGATCAAGGGACATGACCATTCGATCATGTCATCAGGCCATAATATGCTACGAAATCAGCCATATCATTCCATCCAAAAATTCAAAATTCATTCCTGCAATTCTCTCTCTCTCCCTCTTGATTTTGAGTTTTCAATCAAAAGTTTCTTAAACAAATTTCTACTTTTCTTACTGGTAATCAAGTTTTGCAGATTTGATTATCAGTGTCTTGGTTTTCTTGATTATATCAAGAGTATTCTGATCTACTATCGTCAGTGCAGATGTCGGTAGATTTGATCTTTAGATCAGGCTTCATTGTATCATGAAGGCAAATTTACTGTAACCTCCTGCACACCTTTTGGTGGGTGCAAATATTGTTTTTAGGAAAGCGACTTAGTAATGCGATTTGAAGCACCAAATTTCTGTCCTACATAGACAAGATCATCACCAAGTTTTGAAGACCCGAAAACCACCAACTGAAGAATTCAAGACAATTTGTTCCAACAGTAATAGTAGTTCTGCTAGTGCAAGACATTGATCATTGTATCCTGAGAAATAGACGTTCATTGAATCTCAAGCATCGGTGGGAGGACGAATTTGTCTTAAGGAAAGAGTGTCACACTCTCAACTTGATCAGATTTTATCTATTTATGTGTTGTAAGTTTTGTTATGTTATTTTGTCAATTTATTTTAGTTTTGGTTTTACCCAAAAACCGTTTACATATTTTTAAATTATATTTTCTATATAATTTAATACTATTTTTCTAACAGTCTGAAGACAGAATTCTGTCATGTTTATGATTTTTGGTAAAATATAACTGATATGCCTGATCTTTTAATAACTAGGAGTTTGAAAAGAAAAATCTGAGAAAATAGTATTCTATTGTATATTTAATTTTTGTCATAGTAGCAAAACATGTGTATTACGGGGGTGACGCCCTTTTGCCAGCAAACAATTCTCTTGCCTAATTGGGAAATTAAAAAATATTAAAAGTAACCAAACAATGCTCTAAAGAGTGAAAAGCATCGTGACTTCCAGTGCTGTGGTGACTTGAAAGAGAATAAAGTGAATTGAATTGCAGATTAGAGCGTTGTGGTGTGGACTGATGGAGCAATATCTGAATGTTCTAATTCTGTTTATACAATCAATAATCTTATTAAAATATCATGTTTAATTAATTATTTGACCTACCATGATTAATTTTAACCATATATTCATATCATAAGATATTTGATCTTCAAAAATTATATGTGAAATGTGTATTGAGATTATAATTATTTTGATATTATGTATTTTTTATTGACAGTTCATAAGGTTGTCAATAGCCGGATCTTTAAAAATATACAATCAATTTTTTCAAGTGATGAAATCATACAGTTAATATTATTATCCAATCAATTTAATTTTTTTCATTGGTGATGTCGACACCAGAATTCAGAAGATGAATAGACTGCAAAGAATATGTATATAAAAAGAAATATATATTTAATATTTGAACATATAGTACAAATTTAAATTTTGTTTGTTAATTCCTACAAATTTTAAATATGTTTTCCCATATATTTATATATTTTTTTCATGGATGAGCTAAATAATGTGATCTAAATAATTAACGGTTCGGATTATCAAAGTAAGACATGAGGCCCGAATAACCCCATCTAATTTACTTTGTAAATTGAAGAGAATATGTTTCTTACTAGTGAGTTGAGTTAAATGGATAATTAAAATTTTATAATATATAATATTTTATCATTAAAAAGTGGTATCAAGTATTGGTATCATGATTGGAAAATTCTGAAGAGATATATAATTTATACATAAAAAAAAAAAAAACCTTGAACAAGTGAATGCTTTTTCTGTTATTGATTGTATTATCAAATTTGTAGCCTAATCTGACACTAACAATGTATAAGAATGACTTTTTTTTTTTTTTTGATAACTCAGGTATCCCCAACCCGCTGATTTTAAGGGAAACCAGGACTAATCCTGAGGGCCCTGAAGTTAACGACCGGGCAAACCTCCAGTGGCCCCAAGGGGTGATTCGAACTCGAGACCTGTGGATTTTATCCTCCAGATTTTACCATTCGGCCACTTGCCTTGGGGTTGTATAAGAATGACTTTGTTCAATATATATATATATATATATATGTGTGTGTGTGTAGAATGCCTAGTTATATAGAATCAATTGAAGTGAGATCATATTAATTAATCCAACAAATTTAAGATTTGCTTTTCCAAAGAACCCACATTCAGACTTTCAATAAAACTTGTGTGAACATATAAATGGATGGGGCGTTTACAATTAGCTTTTTTCTGTTACAAGTAAAATCCACACAACAGTTTGATTAGAAACATTTAAATATCAATTATCATTCTTTTCGTACTTGGAATGAACCCCCTAACTCAAACAATTTATTTTGCCCACTATACGGCAACCTGCAATGGTGATTTTGCTCAACTCGAATATTTTAAAAAGGCTTGGACCTTATCAAAACTCATAGATTTTGTTTGTTTGGGGCCTAAATTAGAATGATTTAGTGTTTTTATGACCATTAATCTTGAAATTATTAATCTCTTCATATTATTATATTTCACGTATTGTTTTAAAATTCTACATATGACATATACCATTTTCAAGTAGACTATTTGTCTAGACTCAAATTTTTTAATCAAATATATCATTATTTATTTTATTAAATTATTAATTTAATTTTAAAATTATATTTTCAAATAAATATGACTATAATTTATGAGTAATTATAGGTATTCAAAATTTATTTATTACTCCTGAGGGGAGCTAGTTTAGAATTGTCTCTCATAAATTAAAATAATTCAACTAAAAAATTCTCTCTCAAAGTACTTTGATGAGTCACTAAGGCAACCTTTGCACTACATGAGATAATTTGGTAATAAAGTAGCTACAGCAATCATTGACCTTGAATCTATATACCAATTAAAATTGATCATCACTCAAACATCTTTAAATTTGCTTGCATCTTCTTGAGCTGCTAGATCATTATAGTGACATCAATTGTTTGATCATCACTCAAAAGCTTATATGCTGCTGAAATGGAATAAAGAACTTAATTCACTTTAACCAAACAAGACATTATTTCACATGTCAATAATATATCAAAATATAGAGTTAATAATCAATAGATCCTAATAATTAGACTTAATTCTTATCAGATTTTAATAAAATTATCTTTAAAAATAATTTTTTGTGATGAATTTTTACATATATCGCCAAAAATTGATAATTAGCGATTTTTTGGTCAAAATTTTTAAATTGTCGTTAAAATTTATAATTAGTGACTTTTTTTTGACGAATTTTTTAAACAATCACTGAAAGTCGAAAGTTAGTGATATTTTTTTGGAACGATTTTTTAAACTGTCGCTAAAACTTATAATTTGACTTTTTTGTGACAATTTTTAAACTATCGCTAAAAAGTAACAATTAATGACATTTTTTAATAAAGTTTGATAAAAACAACATTAATTCTCAAGACCTATAAAAAATAAATTTACTTATTAAGATTTACACGTAAATCCTCTTAATATATATATATATATATAAAGTATTAAAAAAATCTAAAATCTTAAATTTGAAACTCTAAAAGTTAGTTGATATTTATTTCATTATTAATTTCAGAGATTTAAAATTACACGAGATGGGCGTAACCGATGACAACACCTAATTAAAAAAACAAAGGAAAAAAAAAAAAAAACTAGATGCTCTAATGGAAAAATTCTCGCTCTAATGATTTGGGGTGTCTTAAATAAGTATACTTTTTGTTTTTTTAGACTAAAAAATTGAGGTTGAAAATATGGATGTTTGGGTTAACTTTTTGACTTTTTATGAAAAAATGTGTAATAAAAAATTATAAAAATTGATTTGTAGGGAAAAATTCAAATTAAAAATTGTACAGCTATAATTGTTGACTTTTGATAAATAATGTTAACTTTTTAACTTTTTAAATAACTTTTTACTTTTTTGACTTTTTTACAAGTTCGTAAATTCAACCTTATTGTGTCACAATTCACATGATAAATGATGTCAGTAACAAAAGACAATATACGTGCACAGAAATTTACATAAAATCTACAGAATAGGTGGGGTCCATTAAGGTTCTATCCCATCTTTCTAACTCTCTCTTATGTAAGAAAAGGAAAAAGTTAGGGATTATGAAAATTTTGTCATGAAAATAATCATGAAAAATTTATGATCATTGGATTACCTTGATTAGTGTGTGGTGCTTTATTCTAAGTGTAATTCAAGGATCACAAAATTTTCATGATTATTTTTATGAAAAAATTTTTATGATACCTAGCATTACTGATAAGAAAAATATTAGAAAGTCTAATAATGAGGCTTTAATAAATTTTAATGGGAATGAATTTTATTGTGATGTGATATTTTAATTTTAATTTTTTTTTTATTCTCTATTACATTATTAAAGCTTAATTAAAATTTTAAAATTAAAGAAATGTATCATGGCTTCCGATGAAATTGAGTCTGTGAAAAAAAATTGTGCATGCTGGAACTTGGAGGAGAAAATATGTGTACACAAATTTATTTATTTATTTATTTATTATTTTTTTTTTTTTCAGAGAACCAAAAGCAGCAGGAAAATGATATATTACCAAAAATTTTGATATAGAATTTATATTTAAAATGATGTGGTCAGTAGTAACAAAAATTATTATGTATAATAATTTAATATATATATATATATATTTCATTTGTATGGCACTTTTGTAACAAAATGAGAAAGCTAATTGCAAAATTTTTTTAAAATGTTATAAACAAAAAGTGACCTCAAATGTAAGAGAAGTTATTCAATATTCTAAGATCATGGTTACGTGGTGTCCCAAATCAAATATAATTAGTGACAAAGATAGGATTCACTAATTTTTGTTAATAATAGAAATAACAAAAGATATGACAATTGGTGATTGGTTAGGAATAAAAACACGATGTCCTTGGAGCAACTAATAATTTTCCCACATGTAGACTCCAGGTCTCACACATTATGTCACATTCGTATCTCAAAACTTTTGTGTTGTTCGCATAGTAGTTACAAAATAGACACAAAGGGAGTGGTAAACTTAGGTTTTACGGCAAGATTCTGGAGAAAAAAATTCAGTACAACTATGATACCACGTTATCATGCATACATGATACCATCAATTAATAAGATTTTATCATTTGTTCACCATGTATAAATATCAATCCCACCATAATAATATGGAAGTTCCATGGAAGATATTAAAATGACATGGGTGTGTGTGTGCATTTAAAATGTGGGATTCACTTGACATGTGCTAGGTTATAATTGGTTGGTGATATCACTGTTATACTCAAGTTTTACTCAAGATTTTGAATAAAAATTTAATGTAACGATGATACTGATGTCCTGTATCATTAATACACAATAAACCCTATAAATGGAGGGTGAACTCCTGCTTTCTAAGTATCACATATACATTATAGGGTAAATGGTGAGACATTATTAAATAGTGATATCGATGACATGATATCACCATTGGATTGAAATTATTTTCCAAGATTCTGGCCATTTAGAAAGAGTTGAGGACAGTGTTTGGTAGCAGAATTCGGGGGACATGGGGATCAGCACTGTGCCCATTGGCCACGGTTGTTGTTCATCTCCTCAATCACCCATAAATTTTTCTTTTTTCTTTTTTTTTTTTAATAATCGAGTGTACAAGGCCAATTTACGCGCACTAGAATACAGACAGTAGGATTATTTAGTTTCAAAGTGCTTGTGAGTTTTGCATTAGAGAAAGAGAGACTAACTAAAAATAGACAAATTCACAAAGTGGTTGTATTCAATTTCATATGTAGGCCCCAGAAAATGAGATCCAGTACATCAGTGTTGATATGATTGCGCCTATGTCTTATTTTGATGATTGCAAGGCCACTATGGTTTTTTGCCTCATGTAAAAAAAAATAATAAAAATAAAAATAAACATATACATGTCTTACGGAGTGAGTATTATTACATGTGATATACATATAGAGTCTAATACATAGATCAAAGCAAAAGACGCTAGTTTCATTCATCAACCAAAATGGCTTCATACATACAGAGATGTAGTGAAATGAAAAAGTACAGTTCCATAAGCAATGATTATGGGCATTGAATTGGATCACTTGCTGTGCTTGTGATTGTTTTCGTTGCACATGAAGCAAGTAACAATACACTCAGCCATTCTCTTCTTCACTGACTTCCTTGGTGCTGGAATCACGCCGCCACTCTTGGGTTTCAACCGCGGTTCCACTTCTTTCCCTGATTCTCCTACCTCTCCTCCATTGGAGTTCTCCTCTCCCCACTTGCTCTTATCTTCCATCTCTCTCTCTCTCTCTCTCTTTCTGATCTGAAGTGTGTGTTGCGTTGTGTTGTGTAGTGTTGTTTTGTGTGGTGTGGCGTGGTGTTGAGTTTTCTTGAGATGGAGAGGAACAAATGAGGATAATTTATAGAGGGATTGTTAGTTTTCCTTGCCTCTCCCTTCGAAAGCATATATGCAGTGTGTGAACCCAAATTTGAACGCAGGCCTCTGTATACCCCCACCTTGAGAGTGTAATTCAGTGTGTGTGGGGTGTTGTGTAGTGCAGTGTTTCTAACACTGTATGTTTCTTGGGTGACAAATAAATCTAGAAGATGATCTCCCTAAACAACAAAATTCTCTCAAGACAGTGACACCATATATAGTATTATTAACATAGGTTGTTTAAACGTAATTTTTAGAGAACTTAGGTGTAAATTTTAATAAGTAAATTTATTGTCTAATAAATCTTATAAGAATTAATAGTGTTTTTTTTATCAAACACTATTAGGTCTCGTTTGGGAACAGGCTAATTTAGTAACTTTTTGGCTATTTGGCTAAAAAGGTAGGTAAAAAAAACTTGTATGTTTGGGATGACTTTTTGGCTAATTACGAAAAGATGTGCAAAAAGTAGAGAGAAAAGAGAATCTTTGACTTTTTGGTATAAGTGGTTGGTTTTTTGGCTAATTTAGTAATTTTTGGCTAATTGGCTAATTTAGTCAGTCCAAAAATGTCATTAATTGTTAATTTTTAGTGACAATTTAAAAATTTTGTCACAAAAAATGCCATTAATTATAAGTTTTAGTGACAGTTAAAAAAATCTATCTTAAAAAAAAAGTAAATAATTTTCAACTCTTAGCGACATTTTGAAAAATTCATCAAAGAAAAACGTCACTAATTGTAAGTTTTAGCGACAATTTATAAAAAAAACATGATAAAAAAAAAATCAATAATTATCGATTTTTAGCGACATATGCAAAAAATGTCACAAAAAATTATTTTTCATAATGATTTTATTAGGACTTATTTTCAATATGATGAGAATTAAACCCAACTATTAGGATCTATTAGTAGTTTACTTTAATTTTTATACAAAAAGTGCTAATGCACAAGAATTTCGTCACTTACGTTGTGTTTGGTTGGGAGATTTCAAAAAGAATTTAGAAAGGAAAAATGAAAAGATAGATGAAATGGAAATAAAATAAATCAACATTTCATCTAGTTTCACACACTTTTTTTTTTTTTCTAAATTCATTCTCAAATCTTACAACTAAACACAACATTAAGGAGTTTGAAAGGGCCATCATTTGAATTTTAAAAAGGGGTTAAATGTATATAATTTTACCTTTATTTACAGATAAACTATTTTGTAGAGCGATCTTACCCCAAAAGTCACACTCTAAATTTTGTACCATACAAAATTATATTTTCTTTTATAGATTTTTAATTTCGCATTCAAAATTTTAAAAATACCGTTAAACACATTAAATGCCCACGTTGCGGGTTTTTTTTTTTGCTTTTGTGATGTTTTCATTTCATATCAAAGGCGGCAGGCAGAGTCATCACTACCGCCTAAAGTAGAGAAATTGCACCCTTTTGAGTTTGGTTTCTCCCCGATCTAGATTATGAATTAGAAGGTGTTGTTTAAATTAATGAGACTTATTATAGATTTTTCTTTTGATGATTAAAATTATTTATTTTGTTAAACTCTTCGTGTATATCATTCACATACAAAATTAGATTGATTCAATAATTATATCTTGTTCAATTTATCATATTTTTTTTTAAAAAATAGTATTTTTAAAAATAAATCATTCAACTTTTAATAACAAATGAGATAAATTAAATAATTTACAAATATTAGATCAACCTAATTTTATATGTGAATCATATATATGAAAGGCTGGATCCACAAACCCAACAACACTCTAAACTAGAGGGGATCCAATTCTTTTTTCTTTAATGGAGAATTTCAATAAATTTCAATCGGCTTAATTATTCGACCCACTTTCCTTTCCTTTCTTCCACAAAACTTATATTTATTTTATTATATTAGTGTTGCCCCAAAATCCTCACTAATTTCATAATGCTCCTAACTTTTAGTTCACTTTTTTGTACACTATTTCTTACAAGTTGGCATATTTTCTCCTTTCTCATGGCCCTCAACACTTTTTTATGTTATTGATAATCTTCTGTTATTTTCTTTTTTCTTTTTTTCTCTTCTCTATCAACATAATATTTGGATTACATATTACAAAGATTCTACAGAAAATAATTTAATATTCAATCATATAACTTGAATCATTAAAATGTAAAATTAATATATCTAGTTGATTTATTCTGTTTGATGTTTTGTTAATTTATATCCTCGTATATATAATTATCTAATGAGTTGTATCGCCTTGCAAAATTGCAATATAAATTCTATATTAGTTATAGGTAACTAAATTCATATTACTCGAATTTTTTACAATTTTATTCTTGTTCAGTGATAAATATTTTTCTTGTTTTGCATCATCATTTACATGACGATGTATCATTTCCTTAGTACAAAAACACAAAACAATAATATAAAATTAAAAAAAAAAAAAAAAAATCTCTAACATCTTATGTTTCTTCTTTTTGTTCTCGCTTATAACAGTGTCCAACTTGGAATAGTGTCCAACTTGGTGGAGTTTTTTATTTTATATATATATATATATATGTATATCAATTTGTAGCTGTTTATTGATTTTTTGGGGATAAATTATAAATGCATCCTCTGAGATTTACTTAAAATACGAATTGTTTCTTATGATTCGGAAAGTTACAAATACCTTCTTGTCAGAATTTCTTATTTAACAAAATTAACTTAAAAAATAAAAACATTTAACTACTTTTCTATACAACAATAAAATTATCTGAATTGTTAATTAAAATATATTTCTGATATCATTAAAAATAATTAATTGACTTGATAATTTATTAATAAAAGAGGTCATTTGTTATGCAATTAGAAACTTGTAAATAGGAAATATAATTTTTAAAATCACAAAAAATCATTTATATTTTAAACAAATCTCAAAAAATATTTTAATAATTTACCCTTTTTTTCTACTAGAAATTTCTTTATCAAACTTTATATATATATTTTTTGTACAAACCACAAAGTCATGTTAGGAGTTGGGCCAACATCTTCAGATGGAAAGTTAATGTCCGCATGATACGGTTTGTTTCAATGTGTTTCAGTTTATTCTAAGTTAGAAATTTGATAGTCTATATAAGTATTTAAAAGTATCATTTTCTCAACTTTTGAATGATTGACTTTTTAATTATTTAAATTATTTTTACAGAAAATAATTTGATAAAAAATTTCTACGATATATATATAATCTGCTTATTTAAACTTCAACAAAGAACCTTTTTTTTGGGTCAAATATCACAATCGTAATTACTACAAAATTAAGTAATGTTAGGGACATGAAATTCAGACCAAGAAAAACAGTGTGTAATTCAAATTCAACACTTGTGTAGTGAAACCTTAGCATTATTATTTTCTTAGTCCTTTTATTGTTTTAAATTACGTAATCCTGCATTACACCCACAAAACTAGTTCAATCGTATATGAAAACAGAAAATTTTCACATAACAATACACATGTGAAATGGTAGGTTCCATACATGATTCCACCATATATGATACTTATTTTTATCTCATATTTTTTCCTCATTAGGTAAAAATTATTTATACACTTAAATTTACTTTTTTCCAGCTTGCTTACATATAATCATAGAGCATCACCCCATGTTGAAAACGCCCACGTTAACCAAGGGGACCTCATCTACTTTTATAAATGGATCATCATCCAAAGGGCCTAAATCAACTTTTCCTGGTTCTGTCCACACTTGCTAACCAGTTAATTTATAGAAGGACTACAAATTAATCCAAATGACAAGAGATGATGAATAATATTATGTGCGCTAATTGATATATCAATTAGTATACTAATAGATGATATGACATAATTTTAAAGATTTTGTATATTTGTAATTTGCATAATAGATGAGATTAATAATAACGACATAATATTTGTTGATACACTAATTGGTGCATGTAGCACCACCTAATGATAATTAGAGGTGGAGGTGCAATTCCTTTTGTGAGTTTTTTTGTACAGAGAGAGTTGCAACCATGTTATGTGTAATCATTTGTAAATTGGACTGAATTGTAATTTCCTCTTAATTTATTCAGTGCATTTGTTTTGTTAATTTATATCCTGTTATATATAACATTCGTGTTTCTTCTTTTACATGTTCTCGTACAATTTAACTTGAGATATATCTAGAATTCTCCTAAATAGTAAAGAACTTACATTTTTTCTTTTTTTTTCTTTTTTTTGAACTTGAGTAAAGAACTTATTCTTGATCTTACAATTTAAACATAATTACACTATTTTTAAAAAACAAAAAATTAAATTTCATAACCCTTTAGCTCATACCTTTAATCATTTGTTAGTTAAATAGATGGAAAATGTGGAAATCATCATTTATTAGACTAAAAAGTCTATTATACTTCATTATTCATATTGTTACAATATCTAAGAGAGAGAGAAAAAAAGTTAATATCATGTTATGTGTATATTTAATATTGTGTGGTAAATAATTATGTAACAATATATATAAGACTCTTTTATATAGGAAGAGAGAAACCTAAGTATGATATTTCTAAATATGATAATGAATATATAATTACTATATTTAATATCCCCCTCAAACTCCAGTAGAGATACCAACTTGGCTTTGGAAAGGGAAACTAAAACATGAAATAAAAATATAAAATAAAATAAAAGGCAAATAGATTGCAAAATCCGAACGGGAGCGTAAGGGTGCTTGAGATAGATCAGAGGGCGGAGCTAATACTGGGAGACAGTTTATGGTTGTGTCGGACCGTTGTAGGAACTGGTCGAAACTAATATCGGGACAGTTTAAGATCGCCAACCGTTGTAGAAACTATCTAAAACTAATGCCGAGACAATAAGGTCATGCCAAACCGTTGTAGGAACTAACCGAAATCAATGTTGGGATAGTTTACGGGGTCATGCCGGACCGTTGTAAGAACTGACCGGAATTAATGTCGAAACAGTTTAAGGAGTCATGTCAGACCGTTGTAGAGATTGGATGTTGAACCAGTAAGCGTGACACACACATAACTTATGATGTTGTGTTAAACGATGATGGCAACAGATGACTAAGTGCACCAAGGGGTGGCTTATTAGAAAGTGTCCTAAGAGACGATTTCGAAGGTGCGCCAGGGGGCGACTTTGGTGATACGCCAAGGGACGACTTAGATGGTGCGTCAGAGCGGATGGCTTGGGTTGTGTGCTAGAGATGGTGACTAAGTAGTACGCCAAAGAGGGCTTGGATGGTGTGCCAGAGGAGGTGGCTTGGGTTGTGCGCCAGAGGGGTGATATATCACCATGCTCATCATGATATAGGTATAATACCCCCCTCAAACTCAAATAGGTTTGAAGATAGAAATTTATTTGAAGTTGAATTAGAGGGAAAACATAGTGGAGCAGAAACACACACAAAAAAATAGATTGCGAGTAAAAAAATATATATATGATAGCGATATTTGTATAGGAATAAACCAGCAGACAGAGGAAGAGATTACCACGAAACGATACTGAAAGAAAAATATGGCAACAGAATGAGTTGAGGTCCAACGGACAGCCAAGCCAAGGTTATGCCGCTTGTCGGTAAGGCAAATAATACCAAGAGTTCAACTTACTATATTTACCACATATTTAACACATATGTTTAAACATTACTTTTCAAACTCCGATTTTCTATTTGTACAAGACCCCAGTGGGAAAAATAAGAGAATTAAGAAAATTCATTAGGTAAGAAAGAGGGTCACTGTATCGTTTGATATCAATTTAAATAAAAATATTTCATGGTAAAATAACAATTTTATGACCATTAATATTGTTAAAATTATCGTTATTGTAAGAGAAGTTAATATGATTTTATCAAAAATATAATTTCTTCATTACTTGGAGAATGTCAATATAATCTACCCTTATGGTTATAATTAAGCTTCTATTTGATTGCATGAATAAAACACTCCCCTATATTGATTAAAATAATGAAATTTTTTTATCACATTTTGAAGAATAAGTCCAAAAACATAAAAATCAATCTCAAAATCACAAGTAGAACGTATATAGATGACTAATATTTTTCAAAAGTGGTTCTTAATAACGTATTTCAATCTTCGTTTAGTTTATGTATTTGGAAAATGCTAACAAATACCCCTACTGTAGGAGTTTAATCAGTACTGAAATTTGTGTAAAAATTATTTTGAAAATAGTGAAAGATTAAAAAAAATTGAAATCAATGAAAGAAATTTGAAATTAATAAAAACTACCTTGTGTAATTCATTTTTTTTTTTTTTTTGTCTTTTCTTGTGCCTCACAAATACATATTAACAAGACCATTTATTCTTTAAGGTAATACTACAAATCTAAAAAATTACCAAAAGATATTAGTATGTGATTCAGATTCATTTTACATATAGATCCTACAATACACTCATTCAATCTATACCACACACTTTAATTGTAAAAATCTAAATCCCAGACTTTTTGTATTCTTTATTGCATGTAAGAATATTAAGCTTACAAACTTGCTTGTTTACACAATATTGATAGTATACTCAAATGAAATGCTGACAATTATACTTACACGTTATAAAGTAAAATAAGATGATAAAAATAACAACTAGCGTGTTTGGTTTCAGTTTTTTGAAAACTGAGTTTTTTTTTTTTTTTCGTGTCTTTTTGTTTTTAGTGAATATTTTTAAAATTTTAATGAATTTTTTTACTTTTTTAGATGCACCTTACTTAGATGAATCTAAATAGTAAAATATTTTTAAAAAATTAAAAAATACACAAAAATTCAGAAAATGTACTGAATTTTTGTATTTTTTGGTATTTAGTATATTTTTTAAAGATTTTTTCACAAATATTATACTTTTTAAGTGTATTTATGTTAGGTGTGTCTACAAATTTAAAAAAAAAATACTTAAAATATTAAAAAAATTCATTGAAAACATTAAAATACGGAAAATAAAAAAGTAGAATTTTCTGAAAACTATTTTCTGAAAATCAGAACCAAACAAGCTGAACAGTACTATGTTCATATAATTTCTTTCTCCCACAATCCCTCTAATGAGGTGGCAAAACAAAATATAAGTAAGGGGAGCTTTGAGAAAATATTAGAATTAGGAGTGAGCATGGTTTAAATTTGTTCGATTTGAGGTAAAACTAGGATCGATCCATTATTTACGGTTCTATAAAAATTGAAACCAAACTGATCTATTTAAATCATGAAACCAATCCGAACCAAACTAAACACGGTTTGGCTCGGTTTTGGAACCCCGGTTTCACATAATCTTTTCACAAGAAAAATCATATAATATTTTTTTTAAAAATATGCAATCTATCATAAATTATTCCACATTAATTTGCCTTAATATCTAGTAAATAAACATATTGTTTAACATATAGCAAACATAAAACTTCTATCAAACAAACATTTTGTCGTGGCAACAATTACAAAACTAAAATTAAATAATTAAAAAAAGCAACAGGAATAGCAGCAAGAACAACAATATGCCTGTTGCAGAAATATTTGACTAAAAGTGGAGTTTCCAAGGTTGTTTAGATTATCAACTAACAAGGAGGGCTCACTTTTCAAATTCTATGAAGGGAAACCAAACTCTGAAGAATGGGAGTTGTTTCTCAGAAGACCTCTGTATGAGTGGGAAACGATTGAGGCTTCCAGATTGGATATTACTTTGAACTCTGCTCCAAATCTGAGACAGGGGTGTACAGATTGTCCTACCTAGAATGATGTAATTGTAAGAGGGTTTAAGGTGGCTGATTTGTATAAATTTTGTGACAAATTGCTTGGTCCACAGATCAAAGTTTGCAAATTTGTGTATAATAAGGATATCCCCCCTAAGGTACAATTTTTTGGTTGGTTGGCTTGGAAAGAAAGAGTCAAGACATCTGTGTTTCTGCACATAATTGATATTCTGAATAGCAATGCAGCTACTATGTATGTGTTTTGCAAGAATGAACCTAAATCATTTGCTCATTTATTGCTCCATTGCCCTTTCTCCTAGTGTGTTTGGTCTGAAATGATGCAGTGGTGGGGAGTTGAGTGGGCAATACCCAAAATTGTTGAGGGTCTATTCAATGGTGGTCTGGTAGAAAATTCCAGAAGAAGGAAACAAGGTTGTGGAGGGTTGTTCCCTTAAGTGTACTTTGGTCTCTCTGGAAGCTTAGAAATGAGTACGTCTTCAATGGGGCTCAGTCTAGGGGATATGATTTTTGTGAGCTTGTCAAGATTAGAATAGCATTACGGCTTAAAACTTCAATCTAGGGATGCCAATGGGAGTTAATGGGGTGGATATTAATTCACCATCCTCATTCCTTTATAATTATTTTTCTCCATTCCTCATTCCCCATTCCCCATGGGTACTACCCTCCCCATCTCCTAATGGGTTTGGATATTTCCCAACCCAACTTGACCCCTTTTTTTTTTCTTTTTTTCTTTTTTTAAAATTCACAACCAAAGCTAAATATACAATCAATCCTTTTTTTTTTTTTTTTAAAGATTCACAACCAAAACTAAATATACATTCAATCTTTTTTTCTTTCTTTTTTTTCTTTTTTTTAAATTTTGTTTTTTTTTAAGGTTCACAACCTTTTGTTTTTTTTTTAAGATTCACAACCAAAGCTAAATATACATTCAATCTTATTTTATTTTATTTGGCTCAACAACAAAATCAAATACACATTAATTAACATTGTCACATTATTCTTGTCAAATTTTATGTATATCTAGAATTTTTTAAATTTATTTAGAAAAATTCTATTTCTACAAAAAAATTCCATCTTTTTTTTAAATTTTTTTTTAATTTTATATATCTCCTTCTCCTCTCTATTAATTGATCTTCGATAATCTGAAGGTGAGTTATTGCTCTCGTTTCCATCTTCTTCTTATTCTTTTTTCTTTTTTAAACTTTTATTTGCATTTATAGAATGAATTTTCTTGTTTCAATATCTCCTGCAATTGTTTTATTGGATTTCTTTCTGATTTGATGGTAACCTTAGATTGAAATTTCCAATTTTCATCTTAACTAGCGATCACCTTAATTAAAATTTTGTATATTTTTGTCTTCAATTTTCATGTTTTGGTTATGATTAATTGCGCATTTCTGATCGATAGTCACAATCTTGTCACCGCTAGATTGTCGTCATCGCAAATTGCCGTTGCTATAGTAAGAGGATGAGAGAGAGTGAGAATTAGAACTTTAATTGTCAATAGAGTAGGGATATTAATGGATAACCTACCATGTGGGTATCCATGGAGACACAACCCAAATACTTGGGTTTGCCATTTTTTCTTGTCCATCGAGTAGGGTAAGTGATGTTCTTTAAATCTAAACCGGCACTACAAGAAATGTCACTTTTGGCTACCAAAATATTGGTCACCAAAAGTCCAATATTTAGTCGCTGAAACGATTTAGCTACTAAAATATTTTGTCGCCAAGCTCGTCGCCTTTACCCTGTCGGCGATAGTATTGGCGACTAAACTTTGTTTGGTCGCCGAAAGTGACTACATTTGGCTACTAAATTTAGTTTAGTTGGCAAATGTTATGTTTCCGCCACTAAAACCTTTAGTCGCCGAATGAGGCTTTTGGCTACTAAGTTGTTGTAGTCGGGGAAGGTGTCACTTTTAGCTACTAAATAATTCGTCGCCGAAAGTACACATTTGGCTACGAAACATTATTTAGTCGGCAAAAGGTGCATTCGGCGACCAAAGTTTTAGTCACTAAAAGTGCTACCATAATTTGAGAATGACTATTATAGACCAAACATTTTTGTCACCAATAGAATACATATTTTTACCGACTAAGTAATTTTTGTCGTTACTTTTGCCCACTAAAAGTTTCGTAGCCAAAAGCCTCCTCACATTCACTTCTTCACTTTTTGCCACCAAATGTTTTAGTCACCAAATGATACCATTTTTTTTCTGTGACTAAAGAAATTAGTGGCCAATAGTTTCTTTCTCTCATTCTTACTTGTTTTAGCTACTAATTATTTGGTCGCAAAAACTTTTTGAGTTATGTTTTTGGTACTAAATTTTTTGTCACCAAAACATTTGATTACGTATTTGGCTACCAAAATATTTGGTGGCCAAATACGTTAACGTGTTTTTTTTTTTTAATAAATTTTTTTCTAAACAACCTGTACCCTGTATAAACAATATAATCCATCAACGCTAAATATGTTATCAAGCATTCAACAACGTGCACACATTTCAGTTCCAACCATCCAAAAATTTAATATTGAACGTCCAATTATATATATATTACAAATTCCAAAAGAACCAAGTCTAATCCAACGTCAATAATTTAATTTCATACATAATACAGGAATAACCAAATTAATTGTACACCTTCAACTTCTGTACCACAACAAAAATTATATTATGTACTGCCCCAAAACTATTTTGTACCACGTGATATGTTCATTTCTACTATGCCAAATTAGATGATATTTACCCACCAAAAAAGTAATTTGTACAAACCACTATATATACAGATAGAGCTATAAAAACAATGCCCTCCCGTACTTGTCAACAAAAACACAAGGTGATTTGTATGTCCAAAAACATCTGCAAAAAAGGGGAAAAAAATCATTACTTTGGTGCGTGTAGAGGCACTTCTAGACGACATATATATATTGTAATAATTTCAAACATTAAAACACAAGGAGAGTAATATCTATTAACTAATGAAAGACATCCAAACATGGACCCATCATGAGTTCTTGATTTAGCGTTTTAATCTCTAAATCTATCTAAGTAAATTTTATTAGTTAAATGTGAAACTAAACTGTGTAGATATTACCAAATTACAGTGAACAATGTAATGAAATCATAATACTGTTCATTTCTATTTAACTAATTAGTGGGTTTATAGATGTAGATATACTTCTATTTGTGAATGAGTAATGCCTTGGGTTCTTTACAGGCTTATGGGGACAAGAGTTGAAACATATTATGCTTAACTATTCTTCTATAACACCATCTAATTTTGATAGGTATCTTCAATACTTAGCTTCTTTAGTCCTAAGTTCCCTGATCTGTTGCTGAGGAATTATCCTCCCATCAGCCAAATTTTGAGGCCATGTCATATATATGAACTATCTACTATTCAACTGTTGTTGCACATTTTGTAATGGTGATAGTTAAACTGATCAAATACACAATTGCGCCTAAACCTTAGCTGAACTTTACAAATCCATTATTCGAATTTCCAACCGATTAGGTCAACAGGATATATCCTTCGTCACATTTAGTTATTGCAAAATGATGCCCCCCGAACCCCTTTTTTCGACTAAGTTTATGACATTTTCAACTCTAACTCCCAACGTACTTGTCCTACTTACGTACCGTCTATCCCTACATGTCACATTTATCACCGGGAAGCTTCCCGTTACGAAAAAACAGTGGCTCAGGGGCTGTTTAGCATTTTCGCCCCCCAAACCCCTGTTTTCGACTAAGTTTGTGACATTTTCAACCCTAACTCTCAACGTACGTGTCATACTTACGTACCGTTTGTCCGTACATGACACGTTTGCCACTAGGAAGCTTCCCGTTACAAAAAAACAATGGTTCGGGGCTTGTTTTGCATTTTCCCACCCCGAACCCCTTTTTTCGACTAAGTTTATGACATTTTCAACTCTAACTCCCAACGTAGGTGTCCTATTTACGTACCGTCTGTCCCTACATGTCACATTTATCACCGAGAAGCTTCCTGTTACGAAAAAACAGTGGCTCGGGGGCAGTTTTGCATTTTCACCCCCCGAATCCCTTTTTTCGACTAAGTTTATGACATTTTCAACCCTAACTCCCAACGTATGTGTCATACTTACATACCGTCTGGCCCTACATGTCGCATTTGTCACTGGGAAGCTTCCCGTTACATAAAAACAGTGGTTTGGAGGCTGTTTTGCATTTTCGCCCCCCGAACCCCTTTTTTCGACTAAGTTTATGACATTTTCAACTCTAACTCCCAACGTAGGTGTCCTATTTACGTACCGTCTGTCCCTACATGACACATTTGTCACCGGGAAGCTTCCCGTTACGAAAAAACAATGGCTCGGGAGCAATTTTGCATTTTCGCCCTCCGAACCCCTTTTTTCGACTAAGTTTATGACATTATCAACCCTAACTCCCAACTTACGTGTCCTACTTACATACCGTCTGTCCCTACATGGCACATTTAGCACCGGGAACCTTCCCGTTATGAAAAAACAGTGGCTTGGGGGCTGTTTTGCATTTTCACCCCTTGAACCCCTTTTTTCAACTAAGTTTGTGACATTTTCAACCCTAACTCCCAAGGTACGTGTCATACTTACGTACCATCTGTCCCTACATGACACATTTGTCACTGGGAAGCTTCCCGTTACGAAAAAACAGTGTTTCGGGGGCTGTTTTGCATTTTCGCCCCCCGAACCCCTTTTTTCGACTAAGTTTATGACATTTTCAACTCTAACTCCCAACGTATGTGTCCAATTTACGTACCGTCTGTCCCTACATATCACATTTGTCACCGGGAAGCTTACCATTGTGTTAAAACAGTGGTTCGAGTTACTATTCAAAATACCACTGTTGAAGTTTACATGTTACTTTAAACGAAGATTGAAATTCGCTATGTTTTTTTAACATGTTGCTACTATAGTTAATCTTAATCAAGTACATATTTTAAATACAAGTTCATTGTTAAGAAAACTCAATACCAAACTCTAGTAACTACACAAGAAATCAATTGCACAAATAACATTTGGTAGTTTAGGAGATTTGAGTTTTTATTAATTTATAAAAACTCATAAATAAGCTTGAAACTTCTAGGTAGTAGACCGTTTTATGAAACTTAAAACTTGGTTAGTAGAGTGTTCAATGAATTGTCAAGGCATCTTAAATGTCTCCTAATGGTCACTTAGCAGTGCTCTTCCTTTACAACTTCTCATTTGAAGTATTCTTTTTGACTTGTGGCTGTTCAGTGAATGAGGGTCTTGGGTGGTAATGATACAATGTAAATTATAGTTGAAAATGCAAAGGTTTTTGTTGATGGTTGGTGGGTATAAACAAAGGTTTCAATGAATGACGGTCTTGGTTTGTAATCTAGGAATGAGTATAAAGAATCAGCTCAGAAACTTATGAACAAAAGTTAAAGCGAACATATTTAAACAACTCCCATTGAATTTGTGAGGCAGATTAACTCTCAAATTGATGACATTTTCAACTCGTATAACGAACATATTTAAACAAAGTAAGTGTGACATTAATGAAATTGTTCTTACCAAAAAGCAAACGTTGGATGCCCAACTTAGATTCCCAAGAGTTGTGACAGTTTGGCGACTACGTTATTAAGATGCTCGACCTTTGTATTTGTCTCCTCCCTTGCCTTTTGTCCCTCATCCCGCTCCTTCAACATCTCATTGGATAATTGAATGCGCTTCTCTCGCTCTTTCAACAGCTCATTGTAACATCTCTCGCGCTCCTCTCGCTCTTTCATTAACTCGTCATGATCTTTTTGCCGCTCCTCACAAAGTGCCTCCACCTCAGCTCGCATTGCCTCCATGTCCTTATTGTGTGCTCGTGATGCAAATATGGTAGAGGGTTGTGGGCCACTCCCAAATCCAAGCAAGTACCTTTTCTTCTGTCCAAGCACTTGCCTTGAAATCTCCTCATGTGTCAATGGCGTCCCCGACTCGATGGCAGCCGCTTGTACATTGACCATCTCTTGCTATCATTGCAAATAAATAAGACGAAAAAAACTTTGGCAACATATATGTATTATTGGGTACTAAGTACAAGAAAATATTGAATACATATATTTCCTTGTCACATACTTACATACAGCTCACGGCACTTCGGATGGATCCAGTCATTCGTTTTCTTTGAAGTGTGGTTGTCCTCATAGAACTTTGGGAAATCCAACTCTCCATTTTTTGCTACCTGTTAACACATCAACGTATAAATGAATGACACTTTAAGTAGATTTTTGCAAACAAATTAGTAGTTTAGACACATTTCTTTGCAGACAGGTTTGTATAGACAAATTTTCATTAAGAGATTTTTAAACAAATTTCTGGACAGATTTGGAGACAGATTTTTAGACAAATTTGCAGCCATATTTTCAGATAGATTTGCAGCCAGATTTGGAAATCTGTTGCAGACAGATTTGTAGTTTATACAGAGTTCGAATTCAAAGAGATTATCATTAACAGATTTATATTTTTCAGACAGATCTTTTGCAGATTTTTTCAAATAGATTATCATTAACAAATTTTTTCAAACACATTTGTACCAGAATTCAAACAGATTTTAAATTAAGAATTGAAAATTTTGATCCAATAGCTTTTTGTGAACACATTTTTCAGATTTTGTCAAACAGATTCTGTCCAACAGGTAGCAAAATTATCTCTTAAATTGGTGGGACCACATAATGCCAAGGGGAGGAGGGGTCCATTTTAAATGCTAAACATCACAAGACATTGTGTAGGTATTGGTACATTAAAATTGAATATTGTTAGGCCCTACAACACCTCATAAAGGCTCTATATTATTTTTTACATCAATTGTTTGCTAGGAAGAGTACCTGCAGATAGAGACTTCCCCATATTTAGATAAAGATTTCTAATAGATTTTCATATGCATTTCAGCTTGTGCAATTCCAAATCCAATTGTCTATATTTTTTTGGCTGCACCTGCAATATATTTTTTTCCCAACAGTCTGCTATAGCTTGTGCCAAATTATAATAACATTAAAATTTATATTAAATTTCGTACAGAGTTTGACAATGCCAAATCTTCTCAATCATCACAGCTACATTCTATCCCTTCCAACAGTTTTCTCAGCCAAAATCACAAACACAGAAGAAGCAACCAAATCTAAAAATATACAAAACCCAAAAACCACAAACAAGGGATTGGTTTGGCCAAGAGTCACATTTATCTCTTAGGTAGCCTACCGATTTGTTCATCTCTTTATCATCTTCATATTCAACCGGACCACACAAGTGAAAAGTGTTAAAAGACTTTTGAACATCAACTCTCTAAGTCATCGATACTTAAGACCATAAGCCCTATTTGTTTTAAGAGATAAAAGGGTGGAATTGGATTAATAGTGAAGTAAAGCCCACAAACATCATGCTTGTCTTGCAAACCTATCATGGATTAACAGTCCCTTTCAATGAGAGGACTAGCAATCCCATAGTAGACTTGGATTTGCTAATCCAATCCTATGGGATTGGAGGTGAAATAATGATCTTATTGCTTCTATTTTACAAACAGTAATGCTACGGACCTAGATATAAGAATTCTGAAATTACTCAGAATTTTATATCAATGGCTCAGATTTATTTCATATGTGGACCACACATTTCAACAATTCAATCTCCATCATATAGACCCATTTCTTAGTAAATTTTAGATCCCAAATTCTAGGACCCTAGTTTTTTTTGTTTTACCAAAACAATGATGTCACTTTTTATATATGTAATTTTATAAATTTAATCTCAATCAACTAATCACACTAGGACACAAACAAACACAATTTATCTTACATCTCAAACCTAATGCCCACACTCTAATAATCTCTCACTCAATCACACTACACTATATTAATAATCTCATCTAACCTAGTCTAAATTTCTCTCTAACAGTTATCATTTAGTGGTTAATAAATTATTACTTTCATGGGTTCCATTTTAGGTCATGTTTGGCGTGTTAGCTTTTTGATTATTTTAGTCAAAATATCCAATCACATCACTCTCTTCACTTTTTTATATGTTCTTTTATAAAAATAAAAAAACCAACTAAAATAGACAATTTTCAAACAGCATCATAGATTGGCAAGCATGTATGTCTGTGGTTTTGATCCCAACAAGTCCTTGTGCTTGTTCTTTAAACGAGTAACTCCAATTAGTATTTTGGTGGTCCCACCAATTTAAGAGATAAGTTGTGTGGTGCCAACATTTTTCAAATTTTTACAAACAAACTTTTTCAGAATTGTTCAAATAGATTTTTGCAAATAGATAAGCATCATAGATTTTTTCAAGCAGAATTAATTCAGATTTTCCCAGACAGATTTTGCGAGACAGATTTTGAATAAAAACATGTGGCAAGGGTATCATTAACAGATTTTTTCCACACAATTTTTTTGCAGACAGTGGATGTTTAGTAACAAAGTTCAACATATATATATGTATCACAACATAACATTTTCATATCCAAACAAATTAAATGGATTCAAGTTTAAAAAAATTCAAACTCACCATAGCAGCCATTGCAATAGGAAATGAGCGAGACCCATTGGTATGATTGTACGACAATTGACTCCTATTACTCTTCCCAGCTTTTGACCATTTCTAAAAATAAGACAAGCAGATAAACAATTTTTTGGTAAATATTAAGGCATATCACATTTTCACATAGATGTATGTACTCTATTTAGTCTATTATTTTACCTGGTGAGATGCATCTCGCCATGCCACATCGATCAAATGCTTCCAATCATCTAAACTCACCCCTACGGGCGGATGAGCATAGATCTCATCACGTGGAAGTCCCTCTAACAATTCGAATTCTTGCTTCAAGGTGTACCTCCAATCTTTGTACAACCCATAGGCCTTCTTATTCACAATCTCTTGTGCTTGTAAGTCATTGTGGAAATCGTCTCCAATTTGAAACTTGTCCTACAAGCATAACAAATTGAAATTGTAATCATTAAATAATAGTCTTTCTTATTAGCATACATAATACAATTACATCTTGTGGACAAGTAATATTAGTTACAAGAACAGCTTGGATGACGGCACTTTTGTAGTCTCATCAAGATCCAGCCATGACTTCACATCTTTCAAAGGGCACAAGGTTCTAATTTGAATTCCTAACTAGTTAGTTGCTGGAGTGGCATACTTGCCAGTCATGGCATTCAACCCACGATCGATGTGAACATAACATTTTTCCCCTTTCTTGGCTCTAATTATTTTTTGTATGCCTTTGCCAAGTGTCGGTCTGCGTACACGTAGGGGCTTCGAAGTCCCTGTTAACAAAATAACAACACGAAAATTGGCTACAAATTGGCTACAAAAAAATAGTTGGCAATGGCAAGTGATAATTGACCAATTTGATACACTTTAATCTTACTTACGCCACTCAGCTGCGCTTCGGATAGGGCTTGTGTCTCATCAGAATCAACCATTGGTTGGCTAGTGACATGATGAGATGGTCCCACATTTGATCGGGCGGGGAGAACAGGAGATGGAGCAACGGGTGATCCTAACGGAATAGCAGCTGGCGAGTCTGTTTCTGGCTGCGTGAGTGTCTTCTTCCGAAGCCGACCAGTCTTTAAGCTAGGAACCATTGGATATGTTTTAGTGATCTGCCTGATGCCTGATGTTGGATATGTTTTTAGTTCTGGATCTGTTTTGTGTCACATGAATTAACTGATAAATATACATATTCACCCATAACTATTAGCAAACCAGAACTAAAAACTCTGAATGAAAATTGCAACATGATCAACTATTACAAAGACAAGATCAAATTATGCATCAAACAACATAGTATACAATGTTATTAACACCTATTTTACTCATCAACTTACATAATATTCCTGTAAGCTCCAACAAAAGCAAGAACTAAATTGAGAAGGGCTATTGAAAACTGTTTTAATAAAAGAAAATAAGGGAAAAAAGCTCTTTCTGATTGTGCTCTTAACAAAGCAAAAATTCTGCTGTTTGTGGTTTACATGCAAATTCGCTCTTAACAAAATTCTGCTCTTAGCACTCTCCTTCCAAAAATTCTGCTCTTTCTGCTCTTAACAAAGCAACAATACAGTACAGGAATGCTACATATATATATATATATATATTCAACGCTCGATTGAAGTTTTCTTCTTCGTCTACTTTCGAAGAAAAGATGGGATAATGCACCGTAATTTTTTCAAGGGCTTCACTAATTTACATGCAAATTTAGTGAGAGAAAATATAAATAAATAAAAAAATTGAAGATCTCGTTTTTTCAATGAGGAATGCTTTTACATAATTCCATTGAACATTCAAAAGATGTACAGGTATGCAGAAGCTTTGCTCCATGCTAAATGTGCTTAAATGTAGTCTATAAAAAATCCTGGTATAAATAAGCAGGTAAAGGAATACAAAACTTACGTTACAAATAACTTCCCATTTCTACCTCTAGAGCATCTCAAGTCCCAAAGCATAAATGATCCATCTCTTGCACCAGAAACAACAAGGTCTATTTGATGGCAAGCAAGAAACAGTAAAAAACAAACTCATAACCAAGAACAAGAAAATAAAATCAGCAACTTACCAGGGTGTGTTGGATGAGAACAGATGGATTTCACACTTCCTCTATGCCCTAACAGTGTTGCAATACATTTCTTTTCTTGTGCGTCCCACACCTTTATCTGTCCACAAGCAAAAGAAATATGTAATTGACCAATAAGCATGGAATGATTATAAACTAAATGCAAGTTGTTTGCGGATTATAATTTTAGCTTCTTGCTGATTTTACTGATGTGTTTTGTTTTGAATAACATGAAGCCTTATAACATGAAGCCTTATACTGCTGGCTCCACTCATCTTCAGCTTCATCAATTGCCTGAAGCAAACATTTTAGAAACATGTAAATAGCAAAATAATCAAATATAAAAGAATTGTAAGTTAAATTTCATCAACATTGCTTGAGATCCAAAACGATCTTTAGTTTGGTCAGTAATAGAATCAGGCATATCTTTTTTGTAATCCTTGTTTTTTTTAAGACCAATAGCAAGATTTCGCACAGTTTTCCATTGGTGATGACTACTTACTACCAGGCTAAAAAATGTAAGATGATAAAATCAGCCACCACATTAGGTTCAGTATCTAAATGCACCATACTACAAGTTCACAACTACATTGTAAGATGTATATATATAATAAAAAAAATTCAACATACTGGTAGCAAATCTATAAGCTCTATAGTAGACTGTACATGGTATCACTTGTGAGTTAGTGCCATGTTGAAACTTAAACAGTGTAACACAAATGAAGGTTTTTTCAAGCAACATTGTCCTACTAGCATTAAAAAAATAAAAACAAAACACACTAATTAGTATCTCTATTTCAATGTTGAATGGCTAAATTAAACAACTCAGCATCTAATTCCAAGCAGATATATCCTGCTTGTACAGAGGGAAATTTTCGTGATCATAAGGAACTTGATTACATAAATTCCATGGGATGCCCATTACACTAATGTCATCTCATTCTTTTAGAAAATCACAAGGGTTTATTAAAAATGAAACAGAAAGAAGGCATGGGGAAGGTGAATTGTCAGCCCATTAAAACGCAACACTTTGCAAAAAAAAGTGATTCAATATCAATATGCAATCTGAATACTAGCAAATAAAATTGAAAATGAACGTAGAAAACCTCACCTTTTTAAAATAGAGAGGTGCCTGTTTGGATATGTCTTGGGGCAAAGGAATGCACTCAACCATACAACACTAGGGTCTGATTTGGTCATATAATTAGACATGAATACAAGTACTCGAAAACATAGCAATGGAGGCAAATGATAAATGCCTATCATTTAAGTTAGCATGCACTAATCATGTCCTATCATTTACCGAGTAAAATGCCATTTAGGCAAATGATAAATTCAAACATCGTCACTTACACTGTGATCACCTGAAGCTGTCAGAATATTAGCATCTTCCTGCACAAATTCAAACCATAACTAATGTTAGAAAATTACAAAAGGAGGCCAAAAAGGAGCAAGACTATTCAACATAGGTTTTTTTGTATCTTCGCTATTGATTACCGCCATTTATGCATAGCATTCTAATCAACTCTGTGAAATAAATATCATTCGGGCTATCCCAGTGAAATTTTAAAGTACCAGTGATGTGGAGAATAAAGATAAGGGTATAGTGACAAACTTAGAAGCATAGCATCCAATCCAGTGTTTTGGATGGTCCTAAAGCATCAAAAAATAAATTTTGACAATAACCATGCCAATATCAGATTGAAAACTTAATGCCCAATAAAATATATATATATGGTCCAGTGCAGTCCAGTCCATAGGTTGAATATATATATATATATATATATATATCCTTTCTCATGCAGGAAAATAAAGGTGTAGAGGACTTTGGTGATGTTATCAGAGAGGGGGAGGAGCATTAGCAAAAGGCCTATTCAGAGTGGGGTTCTGGATCTTTTGTCAAAAATAATTGAAGGTGCCAATGCTATGAGAATGAAGATAGCATCTCCTATTACTTCAGAAGATCAATAGAAAGTAGACGAAGAAGAAAACTTCAATCGAGTGTTGAATATATATATATATATCCTTAAAAAAGCAAATTATGTACTGACTGAACCCCACTTTCTGGACCACAAAAGCAAATTATGTTCTGCATATATCCTTGAACAGTACCACAATTGTAGAAAACAAGAAATAAATTCCTTAAAAAATCGTTTTACCAAATTTCCAACAATAGAAACTATCATCACAGCAGCAGATCAACTGTGCTGAATCCATGGGATAAGAAACCAAATGCATGGCAAAATGGTTTAAAACTTTAAGAAACCAAATGCATTTGCAGTAGCTTTGCTTGATTCCTTCTTTTACTTGTATTTTCAGGAATTTTATATAGTTCAAAAGTATTTATATTTGATCATGATCATTTGAATTAAATGCACAGATGCTAGACTCCATGGTTGCTAAATTTCATCCTAACATATCCACACACACACATGCATACACCATAATAATATGCATGTAATGGCAATAGTGCTGGAGATGGATGCACAAGTAATGATGACATCTATTTATCATCAATATTTCATACAATAAATTATTTGAATTATCATGATTGATTTTACCGATTTAGTGATTATTAATTATTATGTTGTGCTTTGAATGTCTTTAATGTCTACCAATAATCCTTGATATTAAATATGGGTATTTGCACAATGTTATGAATATATTGTTCCATCGTCTGATCTATATTTTATTTTTATCTTCTAATTTTCTGCTTTGGTTTTTTAGGGCCGAGTTAACATTTCCATTAGCTTAGGTGCTAGAGAGATGGCAACAATACTGGACACAACACTACTCCAAGCTCTACTTCTAACTGGACAGTCTTCAGCTACTATGGAACTACTGAAAGGTGTTAACCATTGTGATGTAAAAATATGCAAAGAGTTTCTGCAGAAAAGGAATCAATATGTTGGCTTGCTAGAATCTACAAATGCAATGCAATGCACAGGGAAGCTCTCAAGCTTTTGCACCAATTAGTAGAGTCATCGAAATCAGACCAGCCACAAGCAAAGCTCATCCAAAAGTTTAAGCCTAAGATGATTATTGACTATCTCAAGGTAAGTTTACTTGTATACTACAATATTAGTTGTTTTGTCTCCAATTTGGATGGCTTAATATGTTAAGAATATGGCAGCATTTGAGTCGACATTCTAGAGTCATAAACCATATTATAGCTTTATAGCATTTCATTGTATTCTTATGATTTAGCCAATTATAGAGAGCATATTGAAATAGACCTGATTTAGCCAATTATAGAGAGCATATTGAAATAGACCTGTTTGACACTGCCAATTCAACTCAACTAAACAAAGCCTTGTCCCAACTGTTCGTGTTCGGCTACATCTTGCTTTGCCATTCCGCTTAAGAATCCATGGGATAAGAAACCAAATGAAGCTAAGAAACCAAACCAGATTTCAGATTTTCACAAAATTCTGTAGTGCACAATTCAGATTTCAGCTTGCCCAGATTTCAGCTTGCCCAAATTCTATAGTGCACAATCCAGATTTCAGATTTCAGATTTCCAGATTTCAAATTCAGATTTCCAGAATTTCTTATTTCCACATGCAAAGTGCACAATTCACAAAACCAACCTTATAGGCAGTGATCCCAAAACCACACCACAATTCACAAATATGGACTTAAATTACTACATCATCAATATGCCGCCATGATGCAAGCAAAACAATTTCCAACCTGAACTAAAATGGAAGCATCGAGGTTATATTCTCCTCAGTTCCCATACCAAGAGCAGCCTCCTGTTGTTTTTTATGTAATGATGTTTAAATATTACTATAATGTAATTATCATGTTTGCCAAGTAGTTTCCAAGAATTTAACAAGTCAATGCCATCCATTCAAGACAAGGCAATGCTATCCATCCACAAACTACCATGCTTATTTATAGCACAAAAGTAAACATTTCGCTAGGCAATGCTATCCATATGTATGATTTAATTGTATATGTAGCTCAAACCATACAAATTCCTTTTGAAAAGGTCATGCTTACGAAAATAATAAACTTACGAAAACAATTAAGTGTAGCAAATGGCTTGATTTCCCCCTCCCCACTCTATGTAGAGGTGCACTGTTTTCCCCTTCCGGTTTTTTTTTCTTCTTCAATTTGAAGTAGTTAAGTGTGTTGAATATTGAAATAGGTAATCTAGAATGAAGACGTGATGCCTCATATGTTAAAAGAGTTTAAATTGTATTCTGCCTTAATTGTTAAAGGATGTTGATTGTTCAAAACAAGAGTAGATTTATTTTTCACACTAGAACCATTATCTATAACCAATGCTTTGATAAATGGTTGAGTTTAACTACATAGATGAATCAATCACTTTTCTTGAAAAAATAGTTTCCAGATTTGGATCAGATTAAGCAGGAAAGAACAATCATATGGGGGCAATGGAAGCCTACTTGAATAAATTTCCAACAAGAGACTGTAGTAAGATTGTTGCATTTAAAAAATTGATTTCTGGTGACTAAAACTAGATCTATATAAATAAAAGAACTACACAAATTAAACAACTGATTTTCTACGACATGCAAGGCCTATACAAATAAGAGTGAAAAAACAAGAAGATAATATTAATTTTATACAAAATGATTTGGTAGACTGAGACAAACTTTAACATAAAAGACCCATTAATATGGTTATAATTTGTAGAATGCAACAACTACATCATTCTGGTGTGAAACATAATAGTACCAATAATACATTGCTAAGAGAAAATGAGATATTTGGTAGAGCCTTGCACTTGAAAATCTAGAAACCTCCTAGATGTTGATTTGTGATTATGGATCAATTTTAAGCAGAATATAACAATCCCAATCAAACAATCAAGACAAAGAGACACAACGATTTTACGTGGAAAACCACAATTGGACACCTCCAATTGTGATCAAAAACCACGGGCAAACAGCCACAAGAACAATCCACTAAAAAGATTTAAAGGAATTACACAGGTATACTCCTCAATTACCTAGCGAATCCACGCCTAATTGAACCAACCTCTATGTGCCTCTTCCAACCCCGTCTTCACCCTCGGAATTGTCTTTACGATGAGCCACTATACCGAAGCTTCAGGCTCGAATTCTTCAGAATCCACCGAAGAACAACTCTCTCTCTTGTTGTATAACAAACAAAACCATTGATGTACTCTCTTTAAACCATGAGTTGAATACTCAATAAACATCAAAGAAAACTAACAAAATATCCCCAGATAAACCTTAATATCCAACAAGAAGATCTGGAGGAATTAAATAGTTTTGGGAGAAAAAACCAACTATTTATAGAAAATCCAAAAGTATCCTAGTTTCAGAAGAAAACGAACTCCTTAACAAATTGGAAATCTGGGTTCGCAGGTCCGCTCGAGCGTGGGACTTCCCGCTCGAGCGGAGACTTCATATTTCGTGATTTCTATAGGCTCCACGCTCGAGCGTCAGTTTCCACGCTCGAGCGTCGAATCACATCATCCAGTACTTTTTCAGGCATAGCAGAGATACTGTGAGCTCGCAAACCCCGCTCGAGCGTCATGTTCCCCGCTCGAGCGGGAAGACCAAAACTGGAAAATCTAGAACTAAAAACTATTACAATTTTGAATGCAATTTTGCATTTTGTTTCGGCCTGCGAGCTGACCGGGCAGCTCGACCCCCGTCATAATCAGCGAAGTGGCAATATTGAAAGTACTGACATCACAAACTTCTCTGCAAAGCACGATTCGGGTTAGATTCGCATCTAACAACTCATAGTCTCACTGAAATAAAAATGCGAATAAAATTACAACTCAAAGGAGTTTTGTCAAACGGGATTGCCAAGAAATAAAACCTAACACCACTTTTTTCTTTACTCATCTTTGGTAAAGAAACTATAGTGCCCTCATTCAATATGTGGGTGGAATTATAAACATAATGGACAAGCCTCTTTCAGTATATTTTAATGCGATTTTTAAAAATATTAGGGGGAAAGAAAAATATCTTTTTGCCCTTGAAAGATTGGCTGCACTCTACTATAAACGGAAGGGGAAAACAATGCACCTCTGTTATATATACTACTACTACGACTTTGCCCTAGTTTATGTAGCAAATGGCTTGATTCACCCCAAGCATTGCCCTAATTTTTAATTTGAATCACATTTCAATAAAAATGCCCTAATTGAGGGCATTTCCTACTTCATATTCTGGGTGTTTTCACATATATATATATGTATGTATGTGTGTGTGTGTGTAAACAGAGCCAGAGAGAAACAGAGGGAAATCGAGAGGGAGATACAGAGAGAGGGAGAGACAGATGCGAAATGGAGGACATACCTGGGAGGGAGTTCGGGGGATGATCCAGCAATCCTTGCGGTGATGGCGATGGCGATGGAGACTATTCCTGTAGAGAAGAGGGCAGAGGCGTGAGTGTACATATGATTTGTGTATATAATCGAGTATATATGGAATCAAGGTTGTGAATATATGATTTGTGTGCGTGTATATATATATATATATATATATGCATGTATGTGTGTGTGTGTGTGTGTACAAAGAGAAGAGAGAGAGAGAGAGAGAGAGAGAGAGAGAGAGAGAGAGAAAGAGGGAAACCGAGAGGCCTCTGTGAGATGTAACTTGAAATCGAGAAGGAGATACAGAGAGAGAGAGGGAGATACCTGGGAGGGAGTTCGGGGGATGATACAGCAACTCTTGCGATGGAGACAGAGCAGTGATAGAGGCGGGAGTGCGAGAGGGAGGGAAATGGAATACTTTTGCAATGAAAATAAAAGAAAAAAATATTTATTACCAACCAAAAATCATTTTCGTCGCTAATATATATTATGAAAAATTAATATTCCCTCCATTCTTTAGTGGCACGTTTGGCTACCAAAAACATAGTCGGTGAAACTTTACTATTTGGCGACCAAAATTTAATTAGTCACCGAAACCCTTTATTTCCACGACTAACACACTATTAGTAGCAAAAAATTAAATAAATACGAAAATAAAAAAATAATAATGTATAAAATATACAATTAGCGACCATTGTGATATTTAGTCGGCCAAAAGTTTATATTTAACGACGAACATGTAATTAGTCGCCATTTGTGAAGACTATTCCGACTACATATGACATTAGTAGCGAAGTAGTAACATTTACCGACCAAAACTTGGTTAGTACCTAATACGTCTTTATTTGGCGACCAAATAATGTTTGGTAGCTAATCTGTGTACCATTGGCGACCAAAAAATTTTTAGTAGCTAATGTGTACACCTTTGGCGACTAAATTGAGTTTAGTCGGCAAAATTAGTCGCCAAAGCTGTAATTTCTTGTAGTGCGGGGATGGGTCGGGGATAGGTACCCACTAATTTTTCCATATTTTTTTTAGGTACATCGGAAAATAATTTCTCCATATGTTTTCACTACTCTGTTGACAATTAGAGTTCTAATTCTCACTCTCTCTCATCCTCTCACTACAGCAATGGCGATTTGAGATGACGACAATCTAGCGATGATAAGATTGTGACTATCGATCAAAAACGCGCAATTAATCATAACTAAAACATGAAAATTGAAGACAAAAATGTACAAAATTTTAATTAAGGTGATCGCTAGTTAAGATAAAAATGGAAAATTCAATCTAAGGTTACGTCAAATCAGAAAGAAATCCAATAAAACAATTGCAGAAGATATTGAAATAAGAAAATTCATTCTATAAATGCAAATAAAAATTTTAAAAAGAAAAAAGAAAAAAGAAGAAGAAGAAGATAGAAACGAGAGCAATAACTCAACTTTAGATTATCGAAGATCAATTAATAGAGAGGAGAAGGAGATACATAAAATTAAAAAAATTAAAAAAGAAGATGGAATTTTTTGTAGGAATATAATTTTCTAAATAAATTTAAAAAATGCTAGATATACATAAAATTTGACAAGAATAATGTGACAATGTTAATTAATGCGTATTTGATTTTGTTGTTGAGCCAAATAAAATAAATAAGATTGAATGTATATTTAGTTTTGGTTGTGAATCTTAAAAAAAATAAAAATAAAAATAAAAAAATTGGTTGT
The DNA here is from genome assembly GCA_030407325.1 of Camellia japonica. Classification (NCBI taxonomy): domain Eukaryota; kingdom Viridiplantae; phylum Streptophyta; class Magnoliopsida; order Ericales; family Theaceae; genus Camellia; species Camellia japonica. Next base: position 82,721,652 of record JAPPVO010000036.1, on the reverse strand, counting down.
GAACCTTAAAAAAAAAATTTAAAAAAAAAAAAAAAAAGATTGAATGTATATTTAGCTTTGGTTGTGAATCTTAAAAAAAAAAAAAGGTTGTGAACCTTAAAAAAAACAAAATTTAAAAAAAAAAAAAGATTGAATGTATATTTAGCTTTGGTTGTGAAAAAATAAAATTATTAAAAAAAAAAAAAAAAAAGATTGAATGTATATTTAGCTTTGGTTGTGAATCTTAAAAAACAAAAACAAAAAATAAAAAAAAAGGTTGTGAACCTTAAAAAAAAAAAAGATTGAATGTACATTTAGCTTTGGTTGTGAAAAAAAAAATGGTTAAAAAAAGAAAAAAAGATTGAATGTATATTTAGCTTTGGTTGTGAAAAAAAAAAAAAAAAAAAAAGTTGTGAACCTTAAAAAAAAAAAGAAAAAAAAAGATTGAATGTACACTACAAGAAAAGCAGTTTTAGCGACTAAAAATAAAAATTTCGTCGCTGAAAGTAGGACAATTGGCGACTAAAATTGAATTAGTAGCCAAAAGTGAAGACTTTTGGCGACTGAAACAGTTTAGTAGCCAAATGTATAGTTATTGGCGACTAAATATCAGTTTAGTCGCCGATTATATGGATTTTAGCGACAAACAATTTTAGTAGCCAAAAGTGAAGGTTTTTGGCAACTAAAAAAATTTAGTAGCCAAAAGTATAGGTTTTGGCGACTAAAAAATAGTTTGGTCGCCGATTATAGGTGTTTTACTAACAAAAAAAATTTTGTAGCCAAAAGTAAAGGATTTTGGCTACTAAAAAAAATTTAGTAGCTAAAAGTGGACAATTGGCGACTAAAATTCAGTTTAGGCGGCAAAAGTGGAGGTTTTGGCGACTAAAATTAAGTTTAGTCGCCGAAAGTGGTTATTTTTAGCCAGAAATTAATTTTTTTAGCGACTAAATTATTGGTAGTAGCCGAAACTAAGGTTTTTGGCGACTAAAAAAAATTTAGTCGCCAAAAGTGGCTTCCTTTTTTTTTTAATAAATAATTTTTTTTACATAAATTATATTGAATAAAATAATTATGTTCATATATATAGTTTTATATTAATACGGGTCAATATACTATATAAATAATATATTTTGCATACATATTCATGTGGTGTTATTGTGGCATAGTAGAGAGAGTGTGTTGGTAAAGGTTTAGAATGTGGGAGGTTGATGGTTCAAAACTTGGGAAGAGCAGAGGGTAATTTTTTTTTTTTTTTTCTGAAATAAGCTTTTGGCGACTAAAATGGGTGGTCGCCAAAAGCTTCAGTATTGGCAACGGAAAAAATAGTCGGCAAATGTATAAATTAAAAAAAAATAATTCACTATTGGCGACTAAAAATTTAGTCACCAAATGTATAATTTAAAAAATATAAATGAGCTTTGGCGACAAAAATTTTAGTCGCTACAGACTTGGTTTTTGGCGACTAAAAGTTTTTTAGTCGCCAATACCTTTCGCGACAGTTTTCCAACGACCAAACCGGCAACTAAAAAATTTAGTCGGGGAAACTTAAAACCCAACTTTTTGGCGACTAAAAATTCACTTTTGGCGACTAAAAATTTAGTCGCCAAATGTGTTTTTTCTTGTAGTGGTATATTTAGCTTTGGTTGTGAAAAAAAAAAAAAAATTTGGTTGTGAACCTTAAAAAAATAAAAAAAGATTGAATGTATATTTAGCTTTGGTTGTGAATCTTAAAATAAAAAAAATTAAAAATTAAAAATAAAAAAATAAAAATAAAAATATGGGGAAATTAGTGGGTACCCATCCCCGACCCATCCCCTGTGGATATTTCAAGAATATCACTTACCCTACCTGATAGATAAAAAAAAGGATAAAATCCATATATTTGGGTTGGGTCTCCATGGATATCCACCGGATAGGTTATCCATTGCCATCCCTACTTTAATCCTAGGATTTCATTACTCGGTCAATGATTTTGTGCACAACCTGAGACAGATAAGGGGCTGCATCTGACTGTTGCTGGTTTAAGAATGAGGAGCAGAGCTTGAGGAACATTGAGTTTGGTGGTTGGGCTGATTGGTGGTGGTGGTGTTTTTATTACATTGAGTTTGCTGTTGTTTATATATATATATATATTTTATTTTGGTTCTCACCAATTTTGAGGCTTGTGCTAGCAAGTGATTGTACATTCTTCCTGTGCCAGCTTAATTGGGATCTTGAAGTTTTTCTGTGATGTTTTATAACTTTTCTCCCTTTTATTGATTGTTTTCATCAATAAAGTTTTTCTTTTGCTGATTAAAAAAAAAAAACAACAATAAGGTGTATGGTATGTATATAGTGTTGGAAATGGTTTGGAAAATCTGGGTAAAAAACAGATTTTTTCCTAACTTTGGTCTAATATTTAGGTGGGACCCATGCGTCGATTTTCGCGAGTCAAAGTGGTAACGCGTTCTATGCCGCATTGTGATTCACGTGGTATATTTGGTTGCTCAAAACCATTATCGAGTGAATGGGAAATTGAAGCCAAAGTGTGCTCCATGGAAATGGAGTTTTGGTAGAAATTCCTTAAGGATTGTGTAAATGGCTTGTCCCACATTGATTTGGTGAGAAGTTTTGAATGGGTTTATATAGCTTGGAGTTTGTAGAAGGGAGATGTTATGGGCAAAATGGGCTAGACCCATTGGACCCAAAAATCACCACGCGCGCCGCCGCCGGTTGATCGGGCTTAGGCGTGGTGTGAGGTTGGGTTGGGCTTGTCCGGCCTAATACCTATTTTTTTGGGCCAAAAACATTTGAATTTTATTTTATTTTATTTTTTGGTAAAATAAAATCCAGAATTCAAATTAATTCTAGAAATAAACTGGTCCGGTTTTTCTATACACCCAAACAGGTCCCTTCCATTTTTATCTGTTTGAATTTTGAACCCAACAGATTTAAATCTGTTTAATTCAAAACCAAATAGGTTGCACCTGTTTAAATCAATAGCCACCAATATATCTATAAATAGACTAGTTCCCCATTTGGATTTCTACTCCAATTTTCGTCCTTTCTTGTTGCAAATTCATCTCTGCATTTTGCTGCATTTATTATATTATTTTTCCTGTCAAAAAGAGTGTATACACTAAGTGTGTTCGTTGAACAAATAAATTGTAGTGCTGCATTTATTTGTTGTTGATCATTTCATCATGGGAGATAGACGTCCATATTCTGAAAGCACCAAGGAGAGAACGAATCTGTCTTAAGGACACAGTGTCAAACACTGGACTTGATCAGATTATTATTCGAAGAAATTAATCAAGTAAGTTGTTTAATTTGTTATTCTGTTTTATTTGTTTATTAAATCAGATTTTAATTTTGTTTTGGAAACAAAATAAAATCTGTTTTTATTTATTTAATTCTGTTTCTAGTTTGATTTTTGTAATCAAACAATTTTCTCTCCTTTCTTTTGTATTCTGTTTGTTGTTAAGTACACAAGCAGAATTAATTAATTACAGTGAAGATTGTCCAACATATAGTTTAAGTTATATCCAGTCCGATTCGATTTTAATCCGAAACCATGAACTCAAATTCGAAACCGATCCATAGACACCATTTTTTTTAATTTTCAAACAAAAACCAAACCACATATTCAAAAATCAGTCTAAACCTATCGGATTTGACTGAAGCAGGTCGGATTGTGAATTTTTTAGATTTCTTTTTTTGATCAATAAATAAAGAAAAATTTTATTGATGAAAAGCAATATACAGAGTATATAAAAATATATCAATAGGGGAGGAATCATTTTCTAAAAATAAATAATGATTCGAGTTTTTCATTTTGCTTACGTATATCATATGACATCATCTTGATACGATGTTGAAAATGCCCACGTTAAAACCTATATATATACATACAAGTTGTTGTTTATCCGTAGTGGCTAAGGTTTCATCAACTTTTTCTTAAATACTTCGTCTTTCTTACACATATTTTGAAGATTGGTCTTGGTCATCTTCTTGCTTTTCCAAAGCCAAAACTATGTTGGTTTTTGGCGAATCTCGAACATCTTTTATATGTGAATTAAAGTTTGGACATGTCCTTTTGAATACTAGAAATTTGTTGGTGTTTTAGGATTTATTTGGTTGTGTTTTTTTGTTTTTCAAGTTTTTAAAAGTTAAAAATATTGAAAAAAGTTCAAAAATATGTATTAGTTTATTAAAGATAAATATTCCCATCTAAAAATAAATAAATAAAAAGATAAATATTGGAAGTGTAAATTTTTAAAATTAAAAAAAAGAAGAAGATTATTGAATTTGATTTTTTTTTTTTAAATTAAAAACTTCTTTTTTTAAATAGAGCTTATGCACTTAATCCCACTTGTCAATATCTATGGTCTATTTTCAATAATATACTAATTTAAACTTCTCAAATCGTAAATAAAAGAGAATTTTAATATATTGATAATAATGGGGGTGTTTGTTTGGGTTTTTTTTGAGCTAACTTGTAGCTTCTAGCTTTGGAAAAATTATTTTGGACTGTTTGATTAAACTTATTTCAAACAATTTCTGATTCTAACAACTTTTTTAACTCAAAAAAGTTGATTCTGAGAAGCTCACCCCTTGCTTCTGATTATCAACTTCTGCTGTGGACGTGTTAATTTACGGTTATACTCTTAGATTTTTTTTATTTTTTATTTTTTTTTAAAATAGAAAAAGACCCAAATGGATTATAAATTATTATTATTATTATTATTATTATTATTATTATTATTATTATTTATGAGAAATGTAGACAAGTAGTAAATAACAAAAAATAAAAGTTAATTGAAAAAAATTACTTCACAGTTTATTTAACAAATGCTACTCAACAACTTAAATTTATAATCCAACAGTTACACCAAATAAATTAACAGCTTCTGATTAAAATCATAATCTATAATCTGTTAAGGTATAATCTATAATTTATTCTAACAGTTATACCAAATAGGGCCAATATGTCGATCAATAAGTCTAAGTGCACAGAATACTAAACATAAAATGTGACACATATATCTCACAAGGTGTAGGGCTCACATGTGAGATGCACCCTTTGTGAAATATTTGTGTCTTATTCTGTGTGTGGCCTCTATATTCCTAGCATTATTGTATATTGATTATATGGATTAGAAGAAAAAAAAAAAATCATTTTGATCAAAAATTAGAAAATCCATGTTACAATATCTAAGAGAGAGAAATCTGTATTATATTGAATGTAGTAGCAATGTATACAAGACTCCTTTTTATAGGAGGAAAGAAACTTAAGTAGTTATTCTAAGTATGGTAATGAATATAATATAGTATGTATGATAGACAGAATATATAGTTCATATATTTAACACCCCCCCCTCAAACTCAGGTACGAATACCAATACCAATTTGAGTTTGAAGAGAGAAACTAAAACATGAAATAAAATTTTTAAAAAAATAAAAATAAAAGGAAGTTAGATTGCAAAGTTCGAATGGGAGCACAAAGGTGTTTGAGATAGATCAAAAGCTAGAGCTAATGCCGGGAAACAGTTTATGGTCATGTCGAACCATTGTAGGAACTGGCCGGAACTAATGTCGGGACAATTTAAGGTTATGTCGGACCATTGTAGGAACTGATCAGGATCAATGTCGGGACAATCTACGGGGTTATGCCGAACCATTATAAGAACTGACCGAAATCAATGTTGGGACAATTTAAGGGGTCATATCGGACCAATGTAGAGAATTAGATGTTGAACCAGCAAATGTGGCATATAAATAACTTATGACGTGGTGCTGAACAATGATGTTAATAGATGAATGAGTGCACCAGGGGGTGGCTTATTAAGAAAGTGCGTTAGGAGATAGCTTGGATAGTGTGCCAGGAGGCGACTTGTATTGTACGCCAGGGGGCTGCTTGGGTGGTGCGCCACGGGGACGGCTTAGGTGATGTACCACATGAGGCAACTTGGGTTGTGCGCCACAAGAGGCGGCTTGGGTTATTTGCATGGTATATAACCGTGTTCACCATGATATAGGTATAATACCCCCCCTTAAGCTCAAATAGATTTGAAAATTGAAATCTATTTGAGGTTGAAACAGAGAGATTGACAAAGTGGAGCAGAAACACACAAAAAAAGAAAAAAAAATGGATTGCAAGTAAAAAAAATATGATAGAGATATTTCGGGTAGGAATAAACAAGCGAACAGAGGAAGAGATCACTACGAAGCAATACTGAAAGGAAAATATAGCAGCAGAATGGGTTGAGGTTTGGCAGGCGGCCAAGACAATGTTGCCACCAGCCGGTGAAGCAAATTATTCGGCACTTAACCGAGCTCTGATACCATGTTACAATATCTAAGAGAGAGAGAAATTTGTATTATATTGAATGTATTAAGAATGTATACAGGACTCTTTTATATAGGAGGAGAGAAACCTAAGTATGATAATCCTTGAAAGATAAACTTTACAATGGTAAATTGATCGAACATCATGTGAAGGTGTTTATCACGCAAGATGGTCGAGAATCCGAAAAGCGAAGAATGTAATATTCGTTGGGAAATCAAGTGAGTTCAATGCACTGCTTTGGCCAAGTATTTATAGACATCATGATGACTTTGCAAAAGTCACAACCTTTGGAATATTATACAAGGGGATACAACCATAATGCTTCACAAAGTGCCTCTTCATTTTGAATTCAAAGCCATTTTCCATATTCTCCTTTCTTCTTGTGAGAAGGTTTATGAATCACCACTTATATGGGCTATGATTCGGTGTGAGAAGTGAGCACCTCTCATACCTTCATCTCCCACCTGATCACATTATAATATATGTGATAAAATCTGAGTTAGGCATGTTTACTTTGGCACCAAAATTTTGTCTCATGCCAACTTTCATCTATGAATTTACATAATAGATCGACGTCCGATTGTGACTTGGTCATACATGTGCACATTTTTGCCACTAATTTGACCGTATCCGTATGAATGTGTTCTCTCAGTGAAAACACACTTCAGATGACTTCAATTTGCTATATTTCAAGTGAATGGCATCAATTTTCAGTGTTGGGTTTGTAGTTCATACCCAATCACCATTGACGACTTCAGCCGCACACATTCCTCATGTGTTGACCTGTGCTGAAATTATTATTAAGTACTTCCTCTAAGGCCCATTCCTGAATGTTTTTTAACACACCTTATCAACGACTTTTTGCTGATCAAGTGTAGACACCCCATTTTGACCAGCCTTAAGACTTAGGAGCTTTCTTTTGATGATCTGATGATGAAAATGAAAATATGCTATCTCACAAAATTCTCAGTAGAAAGATGAAATTTAAGGTTTAATCCCAACCTTTACCCATTTTGGCCAAAATGTTTTAAACTGGTTTTAGCCTAAATTTTACATATATTAGTCCATGTATTTTTATTTATAATTTTACATATTTGTGTGTATTTTTTTGGTATTTGTACATATATTTATGCTAATAATAGATTTATATTATTATTTATAAAATGCACAGTAATGTTATTGTGCGACTTTTGAAAATCACGTTGATTGCACAATGTTTTTACTGTGCAACCATTTCAAAAACCTGCCACTCCACCATTTGTCTTTTGTTTGTTTTTTTATTTCATTTTCTGTAAATAGGGGGAATCAGATCAAGAAGGACGAGAAAATCTAAGAGATTTATTTTCGAAGAAAAAAAATTGAGAGAAAGAATAAGAAAATATTGAGAGAAGAATTGGGGGAAAGAATCAGAAAGAAATCTGAGAGATTTATATTCAAAGAGAATAAAAGAATCAAAAAAAGAAGGAAAAAAATTAGTTTTTAAAAGAGGCAAACAAAAAATCTTAGATATTTTATTTTTCTCAACCAAACCTTTCTTTCCATTCTCTTTATTGCTTTTTTACCAATACACCAAAATACCATTAAAGCTAAAATTTTGAATTTTAAACTGAGAATTGAGAACACATTCCACAACTTTGAGGGTGATCAGAAAAAGTTTGGAAATAAGAAAATTCATCATTTTTCCGAAAGGTGAATTTTCTCAACTTTCAATTAATTTAAAATGTGATATAACTTGTTTAAATACGTCCTTTACTATTTTTCATAACTGTTTTTTAATCGTTTTAAAAGGAAGGTTGCACCCACATATCTATTGTAATTTATTATTTTTTTTATAATTATTTTACCGCTTTAAAGGGAATGTTGCACCACCCACATATTTATGTAATTTATTGTTGTACATAAACAGTTGTAATTTACTACTTTAAATAGTCAGTCAAAACTACCTAATTTGTTAAAGATGTGACCCCATTAGATGAATAGTGACCGATGGTGAATAGTAATTTCCAGTGGTGAATAGTAACCTCCGGTGGTGAATAGTACATCCGTCAATGAATAGTACCTCCGGTGATAAATAGTACTCGCGAATGAAAAAGTGCCCCATAAGATGAATAATGACCAAGGACGGTGAATAGTAACTGCAGCGGTGAATAGTACTGTTGGTAGTGAATAATGCTCCGGCAAAAATGAGTTTTCTCGGACGAAACAGAGCAATCTCCCAGCAACAAACAGAACCATTTCTGACGGTCGATCTCCGAGGCATCTTTCTATTTTCTTTTAATTTGAGAGATTTGTAATGTCTTATTTTTGTAATAATTCTCCACCTCCGCTTCTTTCTATCTCGTTCATTTTATTGCTTTTCATATCTGTATAAAAGTATCATGTTTTATTTTTTCATCATATCCATACCTTGCATCCATATTTCATACATTCAAATTTAGCTAATTTTACATCTATTAATTTAATCGATTCCTACGTGCTTACATGTGCTACCTGATGTTCTTGAGATGATTTACATGTCATGTTTTAGTAGTCGAATATCTAGTCGCAGTTGTTCGCGGGACGTTATTAGGATTTTTGTATATAAGATCATGCATATTTCCTAACTTTGTTTTGTAGCTGTTTGCGGGATGTCGGTAAATATGTGAGTTTTTCTTTAGCATATCGTTTGTCTATGTTTTTCTTATAATGTCAAGCATTCTACCATGCGGCTACTTGCTTATATGATATATCTCTATGAATGTCAGTGGATAGAGGTTGTGTTATTTAATTTAGAATAATATTGATTTCATGCTTGTGAGCCCGATTTCTTTTGAGTTGCACATCTTCAAAACTCATTCAAAATACATAGACTCAAGTTATTTTAAAATGAATGATATGGTTTATACTTGTTTTACTTCACATAGTAAATTTTAGAATTTATTAAATAATTAGAATATGAACATATAAAATCAATAAAATTCATATCATGGTACCAATCTTTGATCGGGTTAGCGGGTGCTTAATTAATGACCATCCCCTTATACCTAAGGTTTCGAATCGAGACATCTCCGGTTACGACGAATAGTGGCCTTAGCACGAGTCACAGGTTTCATAATTTTTCCAAAATATTAGGTGGCAACTCTGAGATCTGATGATGCAGTCCATTTTTGGCAAAGATTTTGTCCTGAAATAGATTTTCTATAAAAATTACCCGATTTGGACTTTTATCTATGTTTCACATTGCACTCATGAAACTATATCAAAAAAATCGAGGGTCCGAACTGTTTAGCACACTCAAGTACCCCGTGAGTGATGAGACAGTTTTTGGTGACTTTGTTGGGGATATTAAGAAACCTTAACTCAAACTCCATTATATGATTTTATCAACATTTATGTTCATTGCATTTCATGCATTGGTACACTTAAAGTCCCTGTGTTGCCAAATCCTGGTAGGAACACTGTCAATCTTTTTGTGACACTATACCTATCTTCGCATTACTTCTGAGACCTTGTGTTAATACCTTTTAAGATTGTCAAAAAGATAGCTCCGCTATCTATGGTTATCGGACTCAGAAGAAAGGCTGTATTGACTCTTTCGACTTCCTGGGATCTTACTTGGTTATTAATCAAAGGACTATTTAATCATGTCACCTTGATCTCAACCCTGAAGTGAGCTAACCTTGTACATATAGTGAGCTATAACATCTTCCCAAATTAGGACATAATGTTCTCCCATTTTTAGGATATATGATACCATTGTTTGAATAGTAAAGCTCTAGATCATTTCATAAGTTTAGGACAAGGTAACCCTACCCCATAGAGATGTTTGTTCTTTTTCCTGCTATAATGCTATGTATGGAAATCTGTTATAGAGGTTCTCAAAATTCAATTAGTGGTTCAGGCGTATCAATTGTGAGGTTGAGTTCAGTTTTTTGGTGGATTAGTTATGCAAATTGAGCTGAAGTGCTACCAGAATTCTGATTGGGGGTATTATTTTTGGTTTTCTGTCACGACCCAAACCCGCCCTATGGGTTTAGCACATAACGGCCAGTAATCCTAGATTACCGAAGCTGCTTAAAGTAATATAGTAAAACAGAGTAAAGGGCATGGCGAAAGCCATACAGTAAATAAACAATGTCCAATGAGCTGTGACAGTCTGTTGCAAAAGACTTTTCATACATCATGCAGTCGGTGAAAACAGTATGTACATTATATAACAGCCATTCAGGGCAGGGACTAAAACCTTATTAAAACAGTACAGTATAGTCATACGTAATACAACGGTACAGAGACAGACGGGGAAATAAAACACCCCTAAGCAAGCTTGAACAGGCTTGGAACCTCGCAGTAGGCACAAAGTTGGCTTGACAAAACTGGAGTTTACCCGACGCTTCTAGCAATTGGTCGGTGCTGTACACCTACATATATATATGAGCAGTGAGCTAAGCCCAGTGAATAACACAATGCGTAAAGAGGTTTAGAATGAATTCCCTTACATACTGAAAACCGTTCATTTCAATCTATATCAGTTGTGCAGTAGTAAAAGTCATATGTGGTACATCATTAGCATAACAGTAAACAGTAGTCTTAAAAGACCGAACAGTAGGTGATGGCATCAATCAGTAAACAGTAGTGGTTCCAACGAGGAACCGACAGAGATCTTGTAACAGTAACAGTAAACAGTAGGTCTAAGGATGCCACAGTACAGTTCAGAATATAGGACATACATTCATAGTAAACAATATCAGTTCAGTAAATAGTTCAGTTCAGTATTCAGAAGATAAACATTTTGAACATATCTTTACACAATTGTTACTCACAGAGTTTGGCTACGGTGAACTAGAGCGTCTCCTCGGAAAGCCAACACTACACAAGTTTACAGATTGAACACACACTAGCTACACAGTTGGGAAAGATAATAACTTAATCTAATTTGCCTCGGTGGTGGTTCTACATCTATATCTCTTTAAGATGCCTTAAATATGCCTAGGAATGCCTAGGATGGAAAGATATGCAAGATGTACTTTCAAACACTTAACAAAATTTCAGAAAACAGGGGTCTCGCTCGAGCGTGGCTTTCTATGCTCGAGCGGACATGCAGACAAAGGAGCTCGTCGAGCATCGAATCCGTCGTCGGCGGACTGTTTGCTACAGTAAAAATACTGATGCTCCAAATTACGCTCGTGGCGCTCGACCTGCGAGCGTAAGACACAGTTTCACTTGAGCGTGAGTTTCTCGCTCGGCGGACTGTGAACTCATGCAAAGTAGTGCATCGCATTTCACGCTCGAGCGACTTTTCTAGCTCGAGCGGAAGCACGATCACAGAGTGTACGCTCGAGCGTAGACTTCCTCGCTCGAGCGTGGGTCCAAAATCTGGAAATTCCAGATTTGAACCTCAAGCTCAAAATCAAGTTTAAATGCAAAATTTTCAATTGTAAACACATAACATTATATATATCAAAGATCAATTTGAGAAATAAAGGCCCAAGGGTGTTTAATTCAAACTCACTTTCAAACCAATTTTCATGAACATGCTACAAACATGACATACATGAGTTTAAAACAATTCCAAGCTTTGAATCCAAGTTCAAATGAGCCAATTTCCTCCAACACAAGATGAGTTCATGAGCCATAGACATAATCATGAGCATGCATGTACCAAATTCTATGTAACCAACCTCAAAATACAAGGATATAGCCATGCATGCAACATTTAAGCTTTATATCAACACTTATTGAACTAATTCATGCCTTAACTCTACAATTTAACTTGAATCATGCAAGATTAACCTCAAACACATAATGAAGGAGGTCAATGGTCTACCTTAAGTCTTGAATTCAAGTGTAGAAGTCCAAAATTGCAAGAATCCCTTCAATTCTCTCAACCTCCAAGCCAAATATCAAGAACTCAAGCTCTCTCTCCTATCTCTCTCTAATTCGGCTATGAACAAGAAATGAGCTGAGCAAAATGTTGCCTAAGTGTATAAAGGCTCAAATATTTCAATAAACAAAAGCCCACTCACAATGGCAATTTGGTAGATAAGGCAACTTATGTGTTTTACATTATTTAATCTAGTTTAATCATACAAAATCAATTTTCAGATAAATACACCCTTAAATCACATAAATTCTACTGATCATGAAACACTAATCGATTTCCGGTTCGGCCGCCGATAAGGCCTTCAATTAACAGTTTAAACATAACAACATGAACAGATAATCAAATAGTCAAACAGATAGAATGCAAATTAACATATATGCTCAGTCAATTCAGTTCCAGTTTTCAGTCAGTCAGTTCAGTATTTCGATTACTTCAGTTATCAATCATAATCAGTCTCGGTTTGGCGGTAATCAACAGTTTATCGATAAATAGTGGTGAGGGTTGTTACATTTTCTTTTTGCTAAGTCATTGTAGCACCATAGCTTCAGGAAAGTCTGATATCCCACAAAGTCTACCAATGTGAACCCCTTGAACTTGCGGGATATCAAACCATTTCTATGATTAGGAAATGACCACATGTTGATTGCACGAGCTTTATTTTGAACACGGTGCATGGCTCGCACTTAAATTGACAATTTGAGATAGGTTTCATTTCAAGTTCAAAATCAGATGTTGAGTTCGAGTCTAATTGCACTGAGTTTGTAAAGTCGGAGTCAGACTTGAGTCAGTCTAGCCAGCCAGAGTTTGTTGATTTCAGGAATGCTAACCTAGACATCTTTGTTCTGTCTAGGTCTTCTTTGTCATTTTCTTTTGAGTCTGTTGTTATCACTGAGTCAAAGTTTCTTTTGAATAAAAGTGCCTTGGATTCCGCCTACTTTTTTGTGCCTTTAGTTCATTGTATTGACCAAAAAATTTCAAAACTCTAATGAAAACTAAGAGGAAGAAATTCCTCAAGCTTTGAAAAATTTGATCGACTGGGAGGAAAGAAAAGAGGTGTACTAAGCCCTTAATGGATTATGTTAGCCCCAAGGTTATTCAAATATAAATTCTTATTGATTTTGATTATTGACAAATATTTTGAATTCATTTTGTTATTCAAATTTTTCAAAATAATAGTATACAAATTGTGCTAGAAGTTATATGATTCTAAAGTGTTGTTTTTTTAATGATTTTTGACCCTTCAAAACATAAGATTAGCAGTTGTATGCACAATTCAATTAATGCTTGAAACAGGTCCAAGGGTCGACACCAGAGTGAAGCTCAAAATGTCTAAGTGTTCCAGAAGTAAAGGTTGACACCAAGAACAACAAAGGTCAACACTGAATTTCAGAATGCAATCCAACAGCAAGGGTCGACACCAAGAATGATAAGGGTTGACACCAGGAACACCTAGAACTAAACTCAGAGAAGAGAAGAAAGCAAAGGGTCGACACCCAATCTGCAGAGGTCGACACTTGAAAATTTGGGTTTAAAAAATCCCACCTGCTAAATTAGATCTAAACTGACACAGATCATTTCTCAGCCACTTTTTTTGATCTATGTGCAAAATATGTCATCTCTTCTGACCCCTGAGCAGATCTTCTAGCACCATATCCTCTCCAAGAAGTTGACCTATGAAGGAGAGCATTAAATGAAAAGCTTGTGCATTTAATGATCCTTCTCTTCCCAAGACTTGTCTACAGTCTGTATATACCATGCCCTGATCAAAAACAGCTGGAAGATATCCTCTGTGATTTGCTCCAACGGCTAGAATATGTATCTCTACCTCTCTCCAACAGCTAGAAGCCATTAATGCTATAAAGAAGAAGCTCTCCTTGTTCGAATGATACACTTCTTCAATACAACAAACCTAGAGCATTCAAAAGTAATCAAGAGCTTTTAATATACTCCATTGTACTTCCATTTTCACATCTGAGTGATTCTTAAATTACCTATGAGCTTACACTTTCATATCCATCTTTTGAGAGAGAATATTTGTAAAAGAGGACAGTTGTACCTCTTATTATTGTTCCTTATTTTCTAAGTGAAATACCTAAAGTGAGGCATTTAGTTGGGAGGTCCTCAACAGATTAAAGTAAGTCCTTGTAAAAACCCACAAGTTATGTGAAGCTTGGTGGTGCATTTATCAGATTCATAGTGAAGAAATTCTCAAGAAGGTTTCTTAAGGAGTAGATGTAAGCCGATGAGCCGAACCACTATAAATCCTTGTGTTGTGTTCTTCCTTCTTTCTCTTTTATTTTCTATGTATTCATTAACTGTCATCTGTATTTAATTCTTAGTCATTTGAAATCTATTTTCTGGTCAAATTGTTAATAACCCAATTTATCCCCTTCTTGGGTTGCCTTTCTGTGTAACAGATTAGATTGTTTCAGTTAATGAGGGTATTGAGAAGGATCTTTGTTTGGTCCAGATTGGTTCTATGTTATCTTCAGAAAAAATGTGAGCGATTAGTCGCTTTATTAAAAGATTTCAAAAAATATTTTTGCATGGTCCTACGAAAACATGCCCAGAATTGATCATGGGATTGTACAATATAGGATCCCTCCCGACCTGAGGCCTAACCTCCTAGCTTTCAAACCTTGATTCAGAGCGTTCAATAATCAACCAGAATATGAAGCTTGCATAGCCAAATTAGAAGCAGCCCTAGAATTAAGGGCAATAAGGTTGGGTGTGATTAGAGATTTAAACTTTCATTTCTCAAGTGTATCACCAGACTTTGACATTCTGATTCTGATGTTCGAGAATTTGACATTCACCCACCTAGTTAGAGAGAATAACCGGTTCGCCGATGCTTTAGCAACCTTAGCTTTAATGGTGGATATACCGATCAGGGTCAGGATGTGTCTAATCCTCATGGAGCAAAAGTATGTGCCTGCATACAAAACGATAGCCGCAACAGAAGAGATTCAAGATGAAAATTATTAGTATCATGGCATTTGAAACTTTTTTTTGGAAAGTGACCTATGCCCACAAGGGGCAAATGCTAAGAATAAGGTATCAATATAGGACTTCCAGGGCATTCAACCAAAAAAAAAAAAAAAGCAAATCCCAGAATTTGAGAGAAGAAGATTTGGTGCTTAAGGACAATCAAACTCCTATTCGTGACCCTAGGGCCAAGTTGAGAGTCATTCACATAGATTTGGATGGCTTGGAATTCTCATAACTAATCAACATGGACGAACTGAAAAAGTACTATCCTTGAGAGGCTCGCTGGGCCAAAAACCCAAAATGACGACCTAGCCAAAAATTAGAGCATGAAAATTAAAAATGAAAAAAAATAATAAAAAAAATGAAATATGAAAAAAAGCTCGTAAGGTCGAAAACCTGGAAGGACGGTTTTGTCAAAAGTTAGAGCACAAAAGGAAAGTGTTAATACTCGAGTGAACCTGTCATGACCCAAACCCGCCCCTATAGGTTTAGCATCTTAACCGGCCAGTAATCCTTGGATTACCAAAGGCCTCTGAACAGATTATCGTATAATACGGGACTGCAAAAGCAAATATAGAAACATATATAGTCCATAGAGCTGTGCAGACATACATGGGACAAATAATCTCAAAACTTTATATACAAATTTGTGACGTCAAAAGGAAGTGGTCTTACGTCACATACATGACAGATATTGCCAAAAGGGGACTAAGCCCGAAATACATATACAATAGTCGAAAGAAACTTGTTCATAGAGTGCTACATAAACATGATTGATCACAAAAGGGAACCTCCTCTGGAGGCACAACAGCTAGCTGACAAAACAGAGACTCCAGGTAGCAGCTTATGCCTGGTCACACGCTTGCTCACCTACATACATAATATAAATAGTGAGCAGAAGCCCAGTGAATAATAACAGAGTAAAGGTTTTACTGAATGATGTCCAAACATAAACAGAGTCTTGTACATAATCAGATGTCAAAGCAGAAACAGATTTGCATACATATTCATAATCGTATTCAAAGTTCATACATTTCACATGCTAGTGTGTGGTACATCCATTAGCGTTAACAAATCCGATGACCCATGAAGGGACAGCCGTGAAGGCATTCTGATGACCCATAAAGGGACAGCCATAAGGCATTTCGATGACTCATGTGCACAGAGATGTTTACAATGACCCATAAGGGGACGGCTATAAAGGCATTTTGATGACTCATAAAGGGACGTATATTATATGATGCTAAGGATGCCACGAATACATTTCATAAACTTGGACAATCATTCATTCATATAAAACATAGTATTTCAGAATACTGACCATTTCATATCATTAGAAAATAATTAAAGTTAAATAGAACTTTACAGAGTTATTACTCACAAATGGCTCTGATAGCAAAATAGAGAAAGCGGGCGATTCAGATAGTCTATGGCACATGACCTACACAAACACATAGCAGATACACATTGAAACACACACTCGGCATATACTTAACTCGTTACATTTCGTTCTTAGTATGTTTCTAAGTCTTATCCTTATTATTATGTCTTAGTCTTGGCTTAGGAATGCCTAGGATACAATGAGGATGCGAAAATGCACTTGAAAACACTTAGTCAAATATGCTAGAAACATGGGTCTCGCTCGAGCGAACGTCTAATCATGCGAGTGGTCGCTTGAGCACAACTTTCTTCGCTCGAGCAGTCTGTAAACTTTGCAAAAGTACTAGTTGCTTGATTTTTCCACTCGACACGCACTCTATGGTCGCTCGAGCGTAAGATAGAGGTCTTCGCTCGAACATAACTATTGTCACTCGAGCGGTCTGCAAAATGTAGAAACTTCTAGGAGCATACATTTTACGCTCAAGCCAACTTGTGGTCGCTCGAGCAGAAGTGCCAAAATGCGAGTGGTCGCTCGAGCGCAGGTTCTGTCGCTTGAGCGGAGGAGTAGAATTCTGGAATTTCCAAATTCACTCCCAAGCACCAAAACTCAAATTCAAAGCCACAAATCATGTTCTTTTGGGCCAAAAGCTTGAGAAAACATATCTAAACTTGTCAAACATCATGAATTCAAAAGCATTTCGCCAAATCAAGGCCCAAAAGCTTGCCAATTGCTCAAAATTCAACTTGAAGCTTACGAATATGATGTAAACATGACATGCATGAATTGTCATGAACTTAAGCATCCCAAAAGATGATCAATTAAGGTCAAATGGTAAGAAATGTGATCAATTCTCAAAACAAGGTCAAGATAGACACATGCATGTGAGACTTATGTGAAGTTCAAACTCAAAAAGCTATGATATATGCATGTATGTATGGAATTCATCTATTTAAGCTCAATTCTCATGTTAATTCACATATCACACTTGATTTCATGTGGCAACCAACTAAATTACAAACTAGGAGATAGAAATTCTTACCTTAGAAGCTTAATTGCGTCCTAGATGTCCGAATGGTTTCGTCACTTAGTTCAACACCTTGATTTCTCTACAATCTTTCTTCCTCTCCTTAGATTTCCAAATCAACACTTGATCTCTCTCTCTCTCTCTCTCTCTCTCTAATTCACATTTGATGCCTTATGAAAGAAGAAATAGGAGTGTAAAGTGTATACAAGGGTCCACTAGTGCCTTATATAGGCTTGGATTAAGGAATTCATTAATTAGGCTTAATTGAGCATTAATTTTCTAATTATTTCATTCCAAATAAAATTTCAATTAAACCTACGATAATGTTCTAAAAATTCCAACTAACACATAATTCAAGTCAATTTCATGATTGGATGCCGATGAGGCCTTCAATTTGCAAAACAAAACAGAAAGACAAACAGACATTTCTACCATGGACAGATACAATGCAATTCACATACATAACACATAATTAATCACATGATTTCCTCTTAGATACTTATTAAGCATTCTTAATCATGGATTATACATTATTCATGGGTCGGGGTTGTCACAGTCTTCCCCCCTTAAGGAATTTGGTCCCCAAACTCGAATTACCTTCATTTTGGAAAAACATCGGGTCCAAAGGAAACAAGTCAGGATATCTTTTCATCATATCTTCTTTAGTCTCCCAAGTTGCATAGTCTCTTCGTGGTTTTGCCAATCCACTTTTACCAACAGTATTTCTTTGTTCCTCAATCTTTTGATTCGACAATTCACAATCTAAATTGGCCTCTCTTCGTACGTATAGTCATCTTTCAAGAGCATGAGTTGGTTCAATCACGTGGAACAAATCTCTTAAATATTCTCACAGCATTGAGACATGAAAAAAGTTATGCATATGTTCCGTGACCGATGGTAAGGCTACCCGATACGTCATCGTGTTGGTTTTCTCTAAAATCTCGTATGGTCCAACATATCTCAGTGCTAACTTTCCCTTTACACCAAACCAAGTTTGCCCTTTCATAGGAGTTACTTTAATAAACACATGATTCCCAACGTCATATTCCCTATCTCTTCTTTGGACATCCGCATAACTCTTTTAGCGACTTTGTGTAGTTTTCAATCGTTGTTGAATCAATTTCACGTTTTCAGTGGTTTCTTGCACAAGTTCCAATCCTAACAAAGGTCGATCACCTACTTCGGCCCAGCAACTTGAAGATCAACATTTCCTACCATGCAACACTTCGTAAGGAGCCATCCTGATACTTGAATAACAACTGTTGTTGTACCCAAACTCAGCCAATGGTAAGTTGTCACGGCCCGAACCCGCCCCTATGGGTTAAGGACATAACCGGCCAGTAATCAAGAGATTACCTACGGCCTCAAACCAAACAAGACATATCTCATCAGAGTAAAGGAGCCAAACGGAAGCAAATTTAAAACTTTTGTCCATAGAGCTGTGCTTACATGGCACATCAGAACAGTCCATATATATATATTGTGATAACCCTGTTCCGTATTATGCTAATTGGTCCTATTATGAATTTGATTATATGTCTGATATGATTTTGTGTGCCAATTATGTGAATATGTGTGGTTTTGAATTCTATTGTTCACCGTAGAATATCTGTTTGATTATCTGCTTGGAAATTAAAAGAAGGCCTTGTCGGCCACAGAACCCGAAATTGACTGCGCCATTGTGATTGGCGTAAATTTTTAGAGCCTATGGTGAAATTAATTGAAAATTGATTTGGACAAATTAATTAGATTAAATTTAATGGGTCAGTGCTCAATTATTTTACATTAGATTAATGTATTTGAGGGGTTTTTAGAGGCCATTATACACCCTCACTTTGTTTCCTTTTTGAGCTTATCATCCGAAATTCCTCTCTAGAGAGAGAGAGAACCGGATTTATAGAGAGAGAGGGTTCAATTTTGAAGATTTTGCTAAGGAGCTCAAGCTTTGAAGGGCTAGGCTTCAAGAACTTGCTCCTATTTGGAAGATTGAACCTCTAAGTGAGCATTTGAGCATAAACTTATGAGTAAAGTTGTAAATTATGTATCAAGCTAGTTGGTAATCAAGAGCAAGAATTGAAATGAATTGAAGTTAAAATGAACATGCATGTGCATAATTGTTACAATTTTGGGTGTTCTAGCATATAGCATGTTAAATATGAAGAATGGAGCATCAAACCTTACATGCATGAGTAGTTTTGTGTAGCTTCATGATTTGGAGCATCATTTACATTTAACAGAAATGAAGTCAAGATGACTTGCATGCATGATCCGAAGAAGTTATGAAATTGGTATGAGTTTGAATGTATGAGTTTGTTATGTTGGAGTTGAGATTGACGTAAATTGGGATGCATGTGATTAATTTGTGAAATTGGACTTCATAATGTTGTAATTTAGTGTTTGTACCATGTTAGTTACATGTATATGTGAAGTTTGAGCTGAAAATTATGTGTTGGCCTTTGAATGTCGAGTTGAAGCTGAAGACAGTTCTGGAAAACCCAGAAAATTTGATGTCTGCTCGAGCGGGGAAACCTCGCTCGAGTGTGAATTTTGTGCTCCCAGTATTTTTACAGACTTGGATGTCGCTCGAGCAGGAAAGTCACGCTCAAGCGGGGAGTTATGTAGACAGACCTTCAGCTCGAGCGCCAAACTTCACGCTCGAGCGTAATTTTGATGCACCCAGTACTTTGCAGACCTCATGGGTCCGCTCAAGCGAGTAGTCCACGCTCGAGCGGGGACCCTGCTTTCTGAAATTTTGAAAAGACATCCTGTGTTTCGTTTTTTTCTCTTCACTTCGAAGTACTCTTAGGCATGCATTGAGCATTGTAATTGAGTTAAAGAGATAAGAATGAAGCCTAAAGAGGAATATGTGAATTAGAACAGATCGAATTGTTTTGTGACCCTTTTGTGTTCATGAAATGTATAGGGTCAAGCTCCAGGGCAACCAAAACCCACCGATCACTGTGAGTAATATCGATGTTTGAAGTTATCATTTGTCTAATTGCTTATTTCCTTATACGCCTTATCAGTTTGACATGAATGAATGGGCCAGAGGCCAGTTTGACATCAATGAATGGGCCAGAGGCCAGTTTGACATCAATGAATGGGCCAGAGGCCAGTTTGACATGAATGAATGGGCCAGAGGCCAGTTTGACATGAATGAATGGGCCAGAGGCCAGTTTGACATGAAAATCTGAATGGGCCAAAGGCCAGTTTGATAAATGGAAGATAAAAATGGAAGATAAATGGGCCAAAGGCCAGTATGTTTGGAACCACAGCCACTTGACTTAAATTGTGTATATATGTATGTTAAATAGGAATATGAATTGGGCCCAAGGCCGTTTGAAGCATGTTGTTCTACGTACCGTTTGTATATCTTCTTTATTTGATATTATTCATTGGGCTATCGCTCACGCTCATTCATGTGTTTGTAGCTGAGCCAAGAGAAGTCCAAACCCAGCCCCAGTGAAGTATGTGTGGAGCAACAAAGGTTTTGAAGAGTCAGCCCTTGCGTCTCACGCACGAGACTCGTCTTCGCCTTTTTGTCATTTTGTTTTATGTTGTCATGTTGGCGAAGTCTTTGAACATGTCTGTATATAGTTTTCATGGGTTCACTTAGTCTTGGATGATCTTGTCTGTACAGAACTTTATGGTACTGTACTTCTGTTGTGAGTTATTAATGTACATATGTATGGTTTGTTATGACGTGCCATATAAGCACAGCTCTATGGGCAAAGTTTTAAATTGCTTCCATTTGGCCCCCGTTAACTCGGTTAAAATACGTTTGGTTTGGTTTGAGGCCATAGGTAATCTCATGATTACTAGCCGGTTATGTCCTTAACCCACGGGGGCGGGTTCGGGTCATGACAGAGTGGTATCAGAGCACGAGTTAATAACTCACACACTTGTCCAAAAGGGCAATAAGCGTTTAGAAGAGATCTAGGATGCATTCATGTAATAAGTATGAATCTAAAAGCATCCAGAATACGCTTAAATGTTAATTGTGAACGATTATGTGTTATAAGTTTGTGATTCACTTGCATTACAAATTATTTGAATACATATGCTCTTTAGTATATGCATACCTGTGAATCTTTTGTATAAAGTATAATGCAAGCTTGATCAGATGGTGAGAACATGTGATTATATGAGATATGAATTGTTGCACTAATGTGTACAATAAGTTTGTTTTGTTATAATGCACATACATGAACATATGAATCGTGAAAAGTTGCATATGTGCATTCGATTATGCAAATGGGTGTTTATGTGGAATATGATTTGAGTATATAATTACTGAGTAAATGTTCAGCATGCGATATCTGATAATTATGCAATCATCTGTTACGTATGTGATTAATTGTGCCGTGATGATACGTGAAATGAGAATATAACGACATGCCTATGTACGAATGCACCTATGTGTATCTGTGTTTATTTCTGTATTGGGCATTCCTTATTTGGCATGGCTTAATAAGAATTTGTGTAGATCATGGAGAAGGTAAGGGCATACAAGTTGGCAGACTCTTCCACAGCCCGACTTGATAGACTGGAAAGAACAGTACAAGAAATGGCAAAGATCTTAAGACAACAGTATCAGTTGCCGCTACGGCAAGAACCTTTGCCACCACCTGTGCAAGAGCACCAAGGGAATGAGTTGGAAGTCACAAAATACGTTAAGGTGCTAGACCAAACACTGATGATTGAAGCTAACGTGAACCGATCTTCTGAATGGAAAAGTAAGAGACAAGGCTTTTTCTCAAAGAAGAGGTTATTTAAAAAGTAAAATACGGGATTATCACGCACTTCAAACTCTATAAGGAATATAGCACCGACATGTAGTGAATGTGGTAAGAAACACCGAGGAGTTTGTTATCGAATTTCTGGGGCTTGTTATGGGTGTGGTAAAATAGACCACATGGTAAGGAACTGTCCTCGGACTGAGCAAAACGTGAATAGACCCGTGGTTTCAGCTGGATTCGTACCAGCGGCGGGAACTGTTAATCAGGATAGAGTAATTGCACTCGTCCCAGAAAGCACTCAGAATACTGCGACCGTTATCCCAGGTAATTATACTATTATAAACGAATGCCTATGTGTTGACTGATTCTGAATTAGTACGTGTGTACATCTTTGCTTGGGATATTGTTTGATTCGGATCGGCATATTCTTTCATATCTGCTGTTTGTGTATCTAGATTGGTTAGACCCACGAGATCGAGACCGTATTCATTGAATGTATGTGTTCCATTTGGGAAATTTGTGAAATACGTATTGGGATATCGATTAACTCTGCACATGCATTGACATCTAA
Organism: Camellia japonica; assembly: GCA_030407325.1. Classification (NCBI taxonomy): domain Eukaryota; kingdom Viridiplantae; phylum Streptophyta; class Magnoliopsida; order Ericales; family Theaceae; genus Camellia; species Camellia japonica. Next base: position 82,698,782 of record JAPPVO010000036.1, on the reverse strand, counting down.
ACCTATGCTCAGGGTGATTTGTTATATTACTATCTTCAATGACTAAACCACTGGAACTATGACTCTGTGATTGTGTGACTGGGTTGAGCACCCCAAATAACGAACTCTATGAATTGCGAGACCATGTATTTGGATTGGTAGAAAATTGACTAAACTATGTGACTATGTTAAGCTTGACTCGTAAACCTATGTTTTTGTGACTAATTTGGAACCTCTGCGTGACAAATCCTATATTATGTGTAACCGAAGAACTTTGTTTAATGTGTTACTGTGTACCATGTGCTTGCATATAAGACCTATTTGAGAATTTATATACTGATTATGATATATACCTCCTGATATGAACGCCTACATATGCAACTACACCTGAACTTATGTGAACAATGCCATGTTGTACATGATTTGAAATACTTTGACATGAACAGTTGTGATAAATGACTCCGATATGACTTTGAGAACTGATGGACTTAGAACAGTTGTGAAACTATCGACTATGTACCTACGCAACAAAGTGTGCCTTACAGAATCAAAAATACCCCATTGAGAAAACTTTTATCTGATTCAATCTGATAGAACTTTTGTTTGATTGGGCCTGTTAGAACCCTCATTTGATATAATTTGATGGGACCTTTGCTCGATTTGATTTGGCAAGACCTTTGATGGGATTAATTTGATGAGACCCTCTGTGTGATTTGACCTTGTTAAGGGGAAGTACGGATTACGTATGAATAAATAGCTAGATTATTCTTGGCAGGAAAATTGATAGACCCAAAACTAGAATACGTTTGGAGTACTTGACTTACTTGAGAGACCTTTTGTGGGCTATCAATAGATTGATCTAACCATGAACACCGTTGAGAACCAACTTTCAACTATTGAGGACATATGTGTTAGAAATGAACTGAATTGTGCAAATCCAGTGATCGGGTGTCTTAAGGAACAATGCTTGTGTATTGTCATACTCTTGCTTATTTGACGCTATGGAAGCCGATGACAACAGATTGATTTGACTGTAAACAGTAATGAATGGTTATCCTCAACTAATCAGAATATGTTTCATATGTCTGCTTCAGTGTTATCGGATTTTGGGAAATCAGGTTATGTGAGTGGTATTGTGTTTGTTTTGATGACATTCTTGAGACGTCCTTTCGTGCTAGGGGACGTTAAGCCTATGTAGCACCTTTGTTGAGATATCTCTTTTGCCATCGACGGTTTTGTACGGGTGGGTTTGTCTAATTGATCTCGGGTCGGCCACCAACGGTCGTGAACGAGTGTGCTTTGATTCCGAGACGATTATTTATTTGTTTTGTCCGGAATGTCATCTTTTGGTATTATGTAGATGTTGTTAACATCCAAGAAGCTTTTAAAAACCCTGATTATCCGTAAGTATGTGAATTGGGTACGTCTTGTAAATAACTGCTCAGTGCCGTTATATTCTGTAATTGGGACTCTGGGGATGTGCAAATTGTGCTTAATGTGTGATTGACTCCTTTGATATTGTCTTTGACATCATGGGGATTAATATACGAATTGCCTTCTGCTTTTGGCGACTATGAGATAGTGTGGAAAGACTCGAAGGAACAGGGAATTGAATGTTGAACCGAATTGTAAACTGTAAACTGTTGAATGAATTGAGAACACGTGTATTGTGTTCGAAATTGACTGCTTCGATGTTATTGTACTTTACAATCAGTATTATGGGGATAGGCGGACTATGTGCATTGTATGGGTAATTGCTTCGATGCTACCTTTGTTAATTCGGGAATCAGTATCTGGATCCACTTTATATTCCTGAAGACTTTTGATTGACCTTGGGAAACTGTGATGAGTCACTGAACTAAATACCGAATTAGACTATGAATTGTGGGATTATTGGAGAATGAATTGAACTTCTGTAACAAGGAAATCGTTGAATTTGTGTCCAAATGTTTTCGGCATCAACAAGTCGAAGTTGAACATCAAATATAGACGGGACTACTTCGACCTCTCTCCATTTCAAAACGGAAATAGGAATGTGTGGCTACGAATTTCATTGTGGGGCTACCTTGAGCACCCAAAGTATAAGTCCCGTTTGGGTTATTGTATGAAGAATTACTAAGTTTGCCCATTTCCTCCCTATAAAATTTTCGTATGATGCTTATAGACCAGCCACTGGTTACATCGATAAAATTGCTTGTTTGCATGGGGTCCCAGTATCTATTGTTTTAGACAAGAATCCTAAAATGTGCCCGAATTCTGATAAGCCTTCAAGAAGCAATGGGGACTAAATTGTGATTCGATGCTGCTTGTCGTCCGAAAATCGATGTATAATTAGAAAGAGCTTTTGGGAGAAATGCTCCAAATATATTCAGTAGATCCTTCAAGGAATTTGGAAAGTCTATTCGTTGTTGGCAGACTCTGCTTACAACAACAGCTTGCACTCTAGTTTTGGTATGGCACCATACAAGCCTTGTATGGTGGGAAAGGTAAGTCCCTGACTGATTGAGAACAGAGTGTTGCTTGATTTTGCGACTAAGTAATGGCTATCAAAAAGGAATGGAACCGTTGAATGAAAAGTGTTCCGAATTGTGTCCGACTAAAGGTGAAATAAGTTTGGAGGACCAAACTTCCTAAAGGGGGGAAGACTGTGATAACCATGTTCCGTATTATGCTAATCGGTCCTTATTATGAATTTGATTATATGTCTAATATGATTTTGTGTGCCAATTATGTGAATATATGTGGTTTTGAATTTCTATCTGCTCACCGTAGGAATATCTGTTGATTATCTGCTTTGGAAATTAAATTGAAGGCCTTGTCGACCACAGAACCCGAAATTGACTGTGCCATTGTGATTGGCGTAATTTTTAGAGCCTACGGTGAAATTTAATTGAAAATTGATTTGGATCAAATTAATTAGATTAAATTAATGGGTTAGTGCTCAATTATTTTACATTAGAATAATGTATTTGAGGGGGGGCTTTTAGAGGCCATTATACACCCTCACTTTGTTCCTTTTTGAGCTCATCATCCGAAATTCCTCTCTAGAGAGAGAGAGAGCCGGATTTAGAGAGAGAGAGAGGGTTCAATTTTGAAGATTTTGCTAAGGAGCTCAAGCTTTGAAGGGCTAGGCTCAAGAACTTGCTCCTATTTAGAAGATTGAACCTCTAGGTGAGCATTTGAGCATAAACTTATGAGTATAAGTTGTAAATTATGTATTCAAGCTAGTTGGGTAATCAAGAGCAAGAATTGAAATGAATTTGAAGTTAAAATGAACATGCATGTGCATAATTGTTACAATTTTGGGTGTTCTAGCATGTAGCATGTTAAATATGAAGAATGGAGCATCAAACCTTACATGCATGAGTAGTTTTGTGTAGCTTCATGATTTGGAGCATCATTTGTACCATTTGTAACAGAAATGAAGTCAAGATTTGACTTGCATGCATGATCGAAGAGGTTATGAAATTGGTATGAGTTTGAATGTATGAGTTTGTTATGTTGGAGTTGAGATTGACGTAAATTGGGAGATGCATGTGATTAATTTGTGAAATTGGACTTCATAATGTTGTAATTTAATGTTTGTACCATGTTAGTACATGTATATGTGAAATTTGAGCTGAAATTATGTGTTTGGAGCCTTTGAATGTCAAGTTGAAGCTGAAGAACATGTTCTGGAAAACCCAGAAAATTTGATGTCCGCTCGAGCGGGGAAACCTCCGCTCGAGCATGAATTTCGTGCTCCCAGTATTTTTGCAGACTTGGATGTCCGCTCGAGCGGGAAAGTTCACGCTCGAGCGGAGAGCTATGTAGACAGACCTTCAGCTCGAGCGCCAGACTTCACGCTCGAGCGTAATTTTGATGCACCCAGTACTTTTGCAGACCTCATGGGTCCGCTCGAGCGGGTAAGTCCACGCTCGAGCGGGGACCCTACTTTTTGAAATTTTGAAAAGACATCCTGTGTTTCGTTTTCTGTTCTCTTTCACTTCGAAGTACTCTTAGGCATGCATTGAACATTGTAATTGAGTTAAAGAGATAAGAATGAAGCCTAAAGAGGAATATGTGAATTTAGAATGGATCGAATTGTTTGTGACCCTTTTGTGTTCATGGAATGTGTAGGGTCAAGCTCCAGGGCAAACCAACCAACCGATCACTGTGAGTAATATCGATGTTTGAAGTTGTCATTTGTCCAATTGCTTATTTCCTTATAAGCCTTATCAGTTTGACATGAATGAATGGGCCAGAGGCCAGTCTGACATAAATGAATGGGCCGGAGGCCAGTTTGACATGAAGGAATGGGCCAGAGGCCAGTTTGACATGGATGAATGGGCCAGAGGCCAGTTTGACATGAATGAATGGGCCAGAGGCCAGTTTGACGTCAATGAATGGGCCAGAGGCCAGTTTGACATGCATGAGCAGGCCAAAGGCTAGTTTGACATGAATGAATGGGCCAAAGGCCAGTTTGACATGAAAATCTGAATGGGCCAAAGGCCAGTTTGATAAATGGAAGATAAAAATGGAAGATAAATGGGCCAAAGGCCAGTATGTTTGGAACCACAGCCACTTGACTTAAATTGTGTATATATGTATGTTAAAAAAAAATATGAATTGGGCCCAAGGCTGTTTGAAGCATGTTGTTCTACGTACCGTTTGTATATCTCCTTTATTTGATATTATTCACTGGGCTATCGCTCACGCTCATTCATGTGTTTGTAGGTGAGCCAAGAGAAGTCCAAACCCAGCCCCAGTGAAGTATGTGTGGAGCAACAAAGGTTTTGAAAGTCAGCCCTTGCGTCTCACGCACGAGACTCGTCTTCGCCTTTTTGTCATTTTGTTTTATGTTGTCATGTTGGCGAAGTCTTTGAACATGTCTGTATATAGTTTTCATGGGTTCACTTAGTTTTGGATGATCCTGTCTGTACAGAACTTTATGGTACTGTACTTCTGTTGTGAGTTATTAATGTACATATGTATGGTTTGTTATGACGTGCCATATAAGCATAGCTCTATGGACAAATTTTTAAATTGCTTCCGTTTGGCCCCCGTTAACTCGGTTAAAATACGTTTGGTTTGGTTTGAGGCCGTAGGTAATCTCATGATTATTGACCGGTTATGTCCTTAACCCACGGGAGCAGGTTCGGGTCATGACAATATACCTGTTAATAATTCACATCGAAGGGATAATAACATAAAGTTCTGTACATACACAGGATTATTCAAGTCTAAGTCAGTGAAAGCCAAGGTTTATATACAAAAGTAATCCGATGTTTTCGCCAATATAAGAAAACTATATCAAAAGAACAAAAAAGGCAAAGACAAGTCTCGTGCGTGAGACGTTTGGGCTAACTCTCCAAAACCTTGACTGTTTCTCACATATTTCACCGAGGCTGGGTTTGGACGTCCCTTGGCTCACCTATATAGACATGAATAAGCGTGAGTGAAAGCCCAGTGAATAATATCAATTAAGGAAGATACATGAACAATCGTTGAAATAGTTACATCAGACGACCTTGGGCCCAATTCATGTTTCTATTTAATGTATCAATCGACTAAAGTTCCAAGCGTATCAAACGGCCTCGGGCCCAATTAACTCATACCCGACGGCCTTTGGCTCATCCATTCATGTCTAACGGCCTTTTTGGCCCAATCGTTCGTATCCGACGGCCTTTGGCCTAATCGTTCAGATCCGACGGCCTTCGGCCCAATCGTTCATATCCGACGGCCTTCGACCCAATCATTCATATGTCAAACTACCATTCATGTCAGACTATCATTCATGTCAGATGGCCTTTGGCCCAATCATTCATATGTCAGACTATCATTTGTGTCAGACGGCCTTTGGCCCAATCATTCATATGTCAGACTATCATTCAGTCAGACTATCACTCGTGTCAGACGGCCTTTGGCCCAATCATTCATATGTTAGACTATCATTCAAGTCAGACGGCCTTCGGCCCATTCATTCTTTCATTCATGGCAGACGGCCTTAGGCCCAACCATATGGCATAGCAAACATTTGTCCACAATTCAAATTAACAAACTTATAAGACTTATAGGGAAATAAGTAATTGGACAAATAACATACTTCAAAATATCTTTATTAAGATATTACTCACAGTGATCTGCCGATGGATTTGCCCTCGAGCTTGACCCTACACATTTCACGAACATAATTGGTCACAAACGATTCATTCCGTTCTTAATTCATACATCCTTCTTAGGCTTCTTTCTTATCCTTTTAACTCATTCATGATGCTCAATGCATGCCTAAGAGTGCTTAGAAATGAAAGAGAACGGAAAATGAAACACAGAACACTTTTACAAAATTTCTGAAACAGGGGTCCCCGTTCGAGCGTGGGTTCCGACGCTCGAGCGAACCCTCATGGTCTGCAAAAGTACTAGTTACCTCATTTTTACGCTCGAGCGTGAATTCGGACGCTCAAGCTGAAGGTCACACTACATGGCTCCCCGCTCGAGCGTGAATCTCCCCGCTCGAGCGGACATCCATGTCTGCAAAAAGTTCTAGGAGCTCGTATTTCACGCTCGAGAGGTGCTTTCCCCGCTCGAGCAAACATGCCAAATTCTGGGTTTCCAGCAACCATTCTGAGTTTCAAACTTGCATTCAAATCAACATATCTTGCATATTATGACTCAAACTTCACACATACATTTACTAACATGATACAACACTAAATTCATCATATTATGAAGCTCAATTTCATGAATTAATCACATGCATGCCCCAAATTACACCAAACTTATTTCCAACATAACAATTTCATGTATTCAAAGCTCATACTCTTATGAATTGTACATGCATGTGAGATATAGCTCTCATTCTCAATTTAAATGATGAAGAGATGATCAAAAGCATGAACTTCAATCAAAGATTCAACATGGATCATGTATTTCAAGCTCAAACATACAAATTCATGGCAATTTCCTACATGCATGTGTTTATTGACTTCCAATTTATCAAAACCAACTCATTTTCATCATAATCAATTCAATTCATGTTCTTGATCACCATTCAACTTTGAATTCACCAAGTTACAAACTAAAATCCATGAATTTACTCACCTAGGGGCTTCAAATACCCAAATTCTAGCCAATTCTTGAGTTTATCTTCAAGATTCTCAAGCCTCTTGATCAAACCTTCAATTTGATCTCCCTCTCTCACTCTAAGTTCGGTCCTCTCTCTCTCTCTCTCTAGAGAGCAAAATCTGATTTGAGCCTCCAACAAATGAATATAAATGTATATTGGCCCTTTTATACAAGCTCCCTTAATCACATTTATTAATACTAATTAATTGAGCACCATATCCTCAATTTAATCTATTTAATTTGATCCGAATCAATTTTCAATTAAATTTCACCGTAGGTTCTAAAAATTACGCTAATCACAATGGCGTAGTCAATTTCGGTTTCTGTGGCCGACAAGGCCTTCAATTTTCAGTTTACAACAGTAAGTTGAGCAGATATTCCTACGGTGAACAGATAGAAATTCAAAACCACATATATTCATATAAATGGCATTCAAAATCATATCAAACACATAATCACATTCGTAATTAAGATTAATTAGCATAATATGGAGCAGGGTTATCATATAAGTAAGTTTCCCAATTCCCTTTTAAATCTAAGGCACACACTCTAAGCATATCCTCCAATGTCTGTATCATTCTTTTTGACTGACCGTCTATCTGTGGGTGGTATGCACTGCTTAGTTCCAACTCAGTTCCTAAAGCTTGCTGTAAACTCTGCCAGAATCTTGAAGTGAACTTAGGATCTCTGTCAGACACAATAGATACTAGCACACCGTGCAATCTTACTATCTCATTCACATAGATGTTAGCCAATTTATCCACATTATACAAAGATTTGACAGGCAAAAAGTGGGCAAATTTAGTTAAACGATCTACAATGACCCAAATAAAATCCATACCTCGGGAGGAGCGAGGCAATCCCACAATGAAGTCCATAGTACTGTGCTCCTATTTCCATTCCAGTATTGGAAACGGTTGAAGCAACCCAGTGGGTCGTTGATGTTAGGCTTTAACATGTTGGCAATGCAAACATCTAACCACAAAATCAGCAATGCTTTTCTTCATTCCAGGCCACCAAAAATTCTGTCTCAAATCCTTGTACATTTTCATATTTCCTGGGTGCATAGCAAACTTTGAATTGTGAGCTTCAGTCATAACACGTTTTCTCAATTCCAGACAATCCGGCACACAAAGTCGATTCTGAAACTTCAACACATTGTTCTCAAACGCAAATCCTGGCCTTGGTTTTGAGTCAATTTCATCAACAATCTTCTTCAAAAATTCATCCTATAACTGCTTTTCTTTAATTTCTTCAAGTATGGCGGGTTTGGCAGAAATGGCGGCTATGCCACACCCTCAAAATACACAATAAATACAACTCAAAAATGGAAGAATAATAGAAATAAAATGCTTTCATTCATTAGAGTTCGATTACAAAAGTCAACACATTCATTATACATTCATAAATATTCATCCTGAATCTACAGCATGTGTTATAATGCTAAGAGAAAAAAATTAAACATATAATCAAATGCCCAATAGGCTTACATCTTCCCAAGTCATTACTTGGTTACATAAAAGTGAGCGTTGCTCATTACATCTTAAGCTCTTGGCTTTACAAAATATATATATATATATACAATCAAAATAAAGGCTCTTTCTCTCAAATGTCTCTCCAAGCTATTGCCTTAGTGGAGGCACATCACCAACACCTGAAAATGGTTTTCCCAAATAGGGTGAGTGTAGCTTGACTTTTTCGCACCCCCTTTCGAGAATTTGAAAAGAACCCTACAGTTCGGACTCTTGCGGTTCTGAATCTAATCTCACAAGTGCAATGTGAAATTGATAAACACCAAAGAGTCCAAATCCGGAAAATCTTTTGGAAAATCAATTTTTGAATCAAAAATGCCAAAATTGGACTGCTTTGCCAGATACAGAGTCGCCACCTAAATATTTTATTTTGGAAAAATTTAGAAAACCCATGACTTGTGCCAAAGGCTATGTGTCTGTCATCACCAAAGTTGCCTCGGCTTAGAAACTTAGGTACGAGAGGGAAATGTCATGAATTGAGCACCTCCGCTCACCCAATCAAAGATCGGCCTCTACTAATCATGATATGATTTTTTATGTACATTATATGCTCTTGTTTTGGTTATTAGGCTAGCTTTACTATGTGATGCGCACAAGCAAGTATAGACTAGTTTGCCCGAGTTGGAACAATTTAATTTCATGTTTGTTTTGCGAAAAGGGTTTGACTTTGCCACCTCAAGTGGGCTTAAAGTTTGCGAATTTGCCACTCAACAAAATGAGCTTAAAACTGTGAATTTGCCACTAGACATAGTGGGCTTAAAACGTATATTCGTTGAATCGTTCCAATTCAAACAATAAGCCTTCATCCATAGGCATTCAAGTAGTTTAACAAGTAAGCATTTAGCCTCATGGCAAGCATGCTAGTCATGGAAATCACTCACACTCATGCAAGTATGCTAAAGCACTAAAAACTCACTTAGTACTCTAAGCTAAGGTAAAACAAAAGAGTTAGAAAATATGCATGATTCCTAACTATACAAGATGTTTAATGCAATACATACAATATGCAATTACTACTAGGCTCGGCTACTAATATGGCATATGAATTAATTCAAGACATGCGTCTAAGCACCTATTCAAAGAAATATTGAAACGATAATGCAGTTTGAATGATGCAGCGAGCCTCGGTGCATGCAAGACAGGATGAATGGATGCAAGCATAAGGTATGCTAATTGAAATATGTCCCTAGTCTAACCATCAAAAGCGATTAAATAAAAGAGAGAAAGACATGGGGTTGGAAGACATACACATTATTACATTTTGCTCTCACGAAGGAGAGTCCGAATAAATAAAGCAAAACTAACTACGAACTAATTAGAGCTAAGCTAATTAAGCTAACTGAGCTAAGCTAATGAAGCTAATTAAAGTAACTAGCTAATGAATAACTAGCTAAACTAATTATTACAATACTTTTAATTTAACTAACTAGTAAGCTAATTAAATTATAACACAAATGCAAATAAGCTAAGTAATTAAAGTATTTAACTACTCTACCACTACTCTGCCTCGGGAAATGGAAGATGCACATGCTCGGATATCACTCGAAAAGGTCTCCATTTTGCTCCTGAAAGCCTCTGTTTGCAAAGTTGAACACTTCCGGAACCATTTTGCTCCACCTTACTAACATTCTGCTAAGGTTTGCATCAGTGGCCAGCCGGCCACTGGTAAAGACTGCCGGCTACCTGCTGGCCGTGGAAGTGGCCTGCCGGCCATCAATGGTGCTCTGCCGGCCACCTGTCGACCATAGATAGTGGCCTGTCGACCACAGATGCATTGGTTTAACTTGCTGCAACAGAGAACAAACAGAGCAAAAATAGGGTATTCCCATAGATTGTTTGCACAACTCACCCCTCCTTTTCATGAGAAAATCCAAGGAGTTATGAACTTAAGTCACAAACCACCAACTCAAGTAATTTCATTGCATGATGGCTTGTGATTCAAAATGTGCAAATTCAATAAATGCAAAATGAGACACAAACCTCCTCCCTTTCATGAAAGATCAAGGGAAGAAGTTGACCTTGAAGACTTGGATCATTTCATCACTAACAAGTATGAAATGGTCCAAGTTCCATGTGTTCAATTAATGTCCGATTGAACACATCAAAACACAACCAAATTCTTATATTAGCTCACTTTTAGTCCCAAGTTTTAGTTACTCATTTTACTTTACCAACCATTCCTTAATCCAGTTAAGTCCAAAAGGTCAGTTAAAGTCCTCTGATGGAAAGAAAAGCTTAAAAAACAAGTTGCTTTGGGTATGAAAGAAGTATCATACCGTTGGTAATGAACCCCCTGAGGGATTAAAACATTAAGTATGAAACCTCAATTTCACACTTAGGCAAACAAGCGACTTGAAACCACTTTCAAAGGGAAAAGAAAAACCAAGAAAAGAGAGAGGTTGCAGAGATGATTAGTGCTAAAATTAAGTGAGAAAAACACCAAAAACATGCAATCAACTCAAACAAGTGGTGTCTAATGGCCTAAAACACCAAACTTGTGAGGACTATTACACTACAACTATGCAATACAAGACTCAATGCAAAAACCAACCCAAAACAGAGTTAAAACCCTAAATTAGAGGCAAAAACATGCTGGAATTAAGCTATAACAAGCTAGCAAAATAAGCTAAGGCATGGCACCAACTAGGCTAGCAAACAAGACACAATGAGAGGAGGCTAACCCCTCCAAATTTAGACTTCAAAACATGATTTTTACCACTAAAAACACTCTGAAAACCAGTGTTTAAAGGCCTAAAAAAATATGGTTTGAAAATGGGAAACAAAGGTGCAAAAGCTTTTTAAACAAGGAATAAAGAGGGATGACTCACCCCCTAACCTTAAATGGCCAAAAACACCAATTTCAACCCATAAAACAGGTTTTTTAACAACTAAAAAACAGCCCAAAACAATGAAAAAAAGATAAGAATACAAGTATGTAAAGCAAGCCTACAAAGCTAGTATTATACCTCTTAAAAAGGAGTGATTCCAAGCAACAATTCCAAGCAAATACCACCTTCTAGAGCCAAGCCTAAGAACACCTCAGCTCAGAGATGAGAGGACTTGGTTAAGGGTGTATAGGCAAGAGTGTAGGAATTGTAGACAGAAGTGTAGAAAATTTGTAGAGAGAGAAGAAAATTTTGAGTCTAAAATTTTCTAACCTCAAAACATGAGAAAGGGGGTCCCTATATATAGAAAACATGAAATCTCTACAAGGAGTTCCAGCCCTCCACGTGTAGACAGATGTAAGCATCTGTACAAACAGCTGGCACAACTGGCATAAAATATCTGTAGAAACACTGGTGGCCGTCCGGCCATCAGTGATGGCCGGCAAGGAATCATTGATGGCCGGCAAGGCACATCAACGGTCGGCAGACAAGAAAAAATGGCTGGTAGCCTCCAAGGATGGCCAGTAGGCCACTAGAGATTGCAAGATGGAAAGACCAAGGTATGGTCCAAAAAGGAGACAAAATGGATGTAGGGTTGGAAAGGCTCAAAGCTGTGGCGTTCCGCTGAGGACTTTGAGCACTTGGCGCGCAAACAGACTAATCATCGAATGTACCTGCAAGAACATCCAATTCTTGAAGGGTCGTCAAAAATGGGTTGTCTACAGTAAGCCACAGCCCAGTAGGAATCATCTAACACCATTATGAGGTTTAACAGAGATATAAGTGCAAAGTGCATGTACAATGCCTATGATAAAAATTTCACAAATTCGTGTACTCAAAAGATGTCAAATTCAAATCTTAGTCCATTTTCTTTCAATTTAAATTTAGTTCACTTATCTTTCTCAATTGTGAGTCAATTTCATTATTTCTCAACAACCAAACTGAGACTACAATGGTTTTCCAATCATACAATACACACATATAAACACTTAAATTGCCATTTTTACGGATATTTCGTCCACGGGATTGGCACCCATGTATAAATTTCGAGACTTTCACCCAGACACCCTGGCTAACTTAATTATAAAGGAGTCCGTTCCCTTTCTCCTCCAAACAATCATACATATACATGTTATTTAAACACATAATCACACATGGAGTACATCCCCTTTCTCCTCCAAACAAACACATACATATACAATGTATATAAAACGTGATCATATTCAATGACAACCAACAATGGATTAGTTTTAATTCACCTAATCCTCATGCAATTTCTACAACAATCATAGCTATCCTTCACCAATAGCCCAATACAATTATTTCTAAACAAATATTCAATCTTTATAACAGATAAATCATCAAATTTCCATAGGCAAGTGATAAACAAATCCAACAACACCATTCATCTATACATCCTCCCAATTTCGCATTTTCTATACCAATTTCATTATTCAAACAAAATGGTAATTCAAGACATTTTTTAGGGCAAAGCTCTCTATTCTCCAAATAAAATCTGCTATTTTAACATAGGAAGGTCTCACATCTAAACCCTATAATCATTTATATAAACCTACATGGAAACCCCTTTTTTCAAACTTGAAACCTAAACCTTAGGTTTGCTCAAATCACCGCCAAATCCCACAATTGTTACACAATGACAAATAACTAAGCTAAAAGTCATATGAAAGTCTAGAAAAATCCCTACCTCAAGTTAGAAGACCAAGCAAAGCAAAGATGAATTCCAACAACACTGAAACCAAATTCTAATCAGATGAAAATGGAGCTTTCAAGATACTCTACCCTTCTTCCAAAGACACTAGGGTGAAGAGATTAAAGGATCTAGGCCAAAATGTAGAGAGAGAGAGAGAGAGAGAGAGAGAGAGCGTGTTTTAGAGAGAGAGAGAGAGAGTCAAAATCTATGTTTTTTTTGAAAGTTTTAGAGAGACAAGAATGAAAAAGTGATATAAAATGTTACTTTTGCGATCTGATATACGCACAATCTGCTCGAGCGGAGGAGTTGATGTCGAGCGATTAGACACAAAAAGTTGTTCTGCTTGAGTGCACGATGCTATCGCTCGAGTGCAAACACAACCATCGTACTTTTGCAGACATAGACAAACCGCTCAGCGCAAAAAGGCCCTCGAGTGCCTACCCGCAACGTAGGAAACGCCGCTCGAGCGTGAAAAACACCCCTCCAATACTTTGCAGACGTGCAAAGTATTGAGGGTTTGTAAATCCCACTCAAGCGGAAGAAGTGCCGCTCGAGTAAAGGAGCAAAAATTGCAAAGCCCGCTTGAGCGCTAGAATGGCCACTCGAATGGAGGAGCAAAAATCTGGGCGACAAAGGTTTGGAAAAACAAGCAACCAACCTGCTCCAAATGCACAACTACAATTCAATAACCAAAATAGAGGGGAGATAAGAGAAACAAGATATGAACCACCATTCAAAATGATACAAACTCGAGTTCGGAATACAACAAGTGACGGGCCAAAACTGGAATCGCTATAAGCTAAGACTCTACCTTATTCTCGCAACACAATTTCAATCTCATTTCATTCCAAGTCACATAACAATTCCCTTTGACCGGTGAGCAAACATGACAAATTGCCAATGGATTTTTGGCTCAAGGCATCTGCAACGGTATTGGCTTTTCCTGTATGATACAAGATTTGCAAATCATAATTCTTAATTAATTCAAGCCATCGCCTTTATCTCATATTCAATTCTTTTTGGGTGAAGAAATACTTCAAGCTTTTATGGTCTGTATATACTTCACAAGTTACACCATACGGATAATGTCACCAGATCTTCAAGGCAAACACCACAGCTGCCAATTCAAGGTCATGAGTTGGATAGTTCTTTTCATGAGAGTAGAGTTGCCGAGAAACATACGCAATTACCTTTCCGTTTTGCATTAGCACACACCCCAAGCCTTTGTAGGAAACATCACTATAAATTTGAAACCCATCGGTTCCATTGGGCAATGTCAGTGTTGATGCAGTTACTAGTCTCATTTTCAATTCTTGGAAGGTTGATTCCCATTGATCAGTCCAATCAAAAGGTACATTTTTCTAAGTCAATTATGCCAATGGCATAGCAAGTTTGGAAAAGTCTTTCACAAATCTGCGATAGTAACCTACAAGCCCCAGAAAGCTTTTAACTTCTGACACATTTGTTGGTCTTGGCTAGTTCACAATAGCCTCAATTTTCTGCGGGTCAACTGATATGTCATCCTTGTTTCCTTGTTGATCACATGTCCCAGAAATGCTACACTGTCAAGCCAGAATTCACATTTGGAAAATTTTGCATATAACTTCTTTTTTCTCAAGGTCTATAGCTCAATTCTCAGATGATTTCATGTTCTTTCCTGCTTTTGGAATAAATCAAAATATCATCAATAAACATAACAACAAACTCATCAAGAAATTGTTTGAACACCCTATTCATTAGGTCCATAAAAGATGCAGGTGCATTAGTTACCCCAAACGGCATCACCAGAAACTCATAGTGCCCATATCTAGTCCGGAAGGCGGTTTTCTTTATGTCTTCTGGTTTAACTTTCAATTGGTGGTATCGGATCTAAGGTCAATTTTTGAAAAGACTCGGGCTCCCTGGAGTTAGTTAAACAAATCATCTATTCGGGGCAATGGATACTTGTTCTTAATAGTTACTCTATTCAATTCTCAATAATCTACACATAACCTCAGAGACCCATCTTTCTTTTTAACAAACAAAACTGGAGCACCCCAAGGTGAAGTGCTCAGGCAAATAAACTTCTTGTCTAATTCCTGAAGTTGAGTTTTCAATTCTTTTAGATCAGAAGTCGACATTCTATATGGAGTTTTGGAAATCGGTTGTGTTCCGGGCACAACATCAATAGTACACTCAATTTTCCTATCAATTAAATCTCCAGACAATTCATTTGGAAATACATTAGAAAATTCATTTACTATAGTAACATTCTCTACAATAGAACTATCAGAAGTCATAGTCAACACGCAACATAAGTAAACCCGGCTGTAGACACCCCATTTTTGACTGCCTACAAGACTTGGACGCTTTGTCCTCAAACTTGATGATGAAGTTGTGTTGATTGTGATTCGAATTCTCAACGAAGGAACGTTAGCTCGCGCTCCAAAACCAATTCCAAACCTTTCATATTCATACTATTCTTACCCTAGAAATTCATTTTTGACCATTATGCCACCCTACACTGAGTGTAAAATAGTGGAACAGGGGAGAGCATTGGGAACCAGCCATACCACATTAGGATCCAGCCGTAGCTATTGGGAACTAACTAGCTCTCGATAGCGAGAAACACTGTTCTGGGTGAGAATGGGCCAGCTGTCTATTTTTGGAGATATTTATGACCTATTTTGCTCAAATTCTATAAATACAAGCATATATCTCAGTGTTAGAGGTTGGGAAATTTTCAAAAGTAAAACAAACCTTTGAGAGCTCCTACTTCTTATGCAAGCTAACTTTGAGATATTTGATCATCCTTATACCATATCTATACACCATAGACAACTTTAGAGCAAGAACTTAGAACCTTGGTTGAGCTTTGTGAGTCACAATTCAAGCTTGAGAGTGTGCTTGGACCAAGTTTGGTTCACAAACAAGAGCTTACATTCTTCAAGAGGTATAAGCTTACTACCTTTCACAAGAGGGTTAACACCCTTTCTTGCTCTCTACTTCAAAGCTCACACCCTTGTTTTACATTCTTTTCTTTGCCTTTTGAACTGATTTTTAGAGTTCAGCAAAGGCTAAAAAACATGGTTTGAGGTCTCAAAAATGGAGAGGTTAGCCACCTCTCCTTGCTTTTGTTCACTAGCCTTGCTTTGCCTTGTTCTTTACTACCTTTTTATGCCCTTTAACATGATTTTTAGCCACTGTTTTTAGCATATTAGGGGCTATTTTAGGGCTATTCTAGTTTATTTAATTAGTGTATGCTTTGAACATCTAGCTTGTTGTGTTACAAGTCTTCATATCTAGCTAGTTGTATTGTGTCACCCATGCTTTAATAATTTTCTTTGGTTCACTTCATATCAAGAGTCTCATTCTAAATAATCAATCTTGCATAAGTCATTTCTGCCAATTCTTTTCTTTTTTTTGTTTTGTTTTGAGAGTTACTTCAACTGATCAATTTTATTCAAAGCATGGAAAGAACCTATGCTCAATGGCTTAATCTCTACGAGGTTCATCGTCAAGGCCATAGGACCCTCCCTTTTATTGCCAATAATCACTTCTTGTTTGACGTTTTTTCTCATTAGTGGACTTAAACATCATTTTGGACAAATTGATTAAAGAATGGCAAAGACTAATAAAATTGGCTTAAAATGAATTAAACCGACATAAAGAAAATGTTTATAGTTGGTTGGATTCGGCTGGACGTTATGCTGGGTCCATCGTTCCGGGAATTGTCACATATCAATACATGATATGTTGATAAGACTTAGAGTGTGTCTACTTCCCTTTTTGAGTCTTCATGATAAGAGGGAAGGGTGGTTTTTCATCACATTTATCAATTTTGTCCAAACGTGCTCGGATCATCAAGCCATCAACTTGTGCTAATTGATGGATTCGAATGCGAATTTGTTCTTTTCTTGAGTTTCCCATGACAGAAAGGGACAAAAGGGACAAATAGGGCCTAGAAAGGTTCTGTCTACACTGTTCTTACCTCATAGCATAAAACATTTTTTGGCATAAATTTAGTGTCGGCCAGCACTGTTTTGGCCCAGCTGGACCTCATTTGGAGTCAAGCGGCTCCTATGTTTGGTAAAACAGAGACTGTTGGCAGAAACCAAGGGCAGTGGCTGAGGATGAAGCAAAGTAGTCTGGGCAAACAAAGCAGCTTCTGGGCACTCTGCATGCGATCATTGTGTCTCATGGTTGCTCAAATTAAATTTCTTATTAGCTTTGTTGTAATTATTATTGTTGTAATTAATTATTATTGTTGTAAATAATTATTGTTTTAGTTATTATTATTATTTATTTGTAATTGTAAAACTAGTTAACTTAGACTTCTAGTTTATTGCCCATTCTAATATCCTTGTTGTAATAACTTAGCTAGTTTTAAATCATTTATTCGGATTTGTAATAATTAGTTTATTTCAGACATTTGGACACTTATTCGCATCCTCCTGCACGAGAGCAAAATATGTAATAACGTGTATGTCTTCCAACCCCTATTTCTTTTTTCCTTTTATTCATCCGCTTATAATGGTAACATAGAGCATCACGTCTACTTAGCATTCCCATGTTTGCATACACTTGTCTCGCATGCATTTGGGTTTGGCTCATCATACTAACCAATGTCAATTTCAACTCCAATGTTTGAATACGTGATTTATCACATGTCTTGAATGGAATCATATACCATGCTAGTAGCCGAACCTATTTAAATTGCATGATTGTGTGTGTCACATTAGTCATTTTGCATAAGTTAGGAGCATGCATGTTTTCTAATCATTTTGCTTTATTTGGCTTACCTTAGAGTACTAGGTGAGCACTTATTGTTTTAGCATCTTGCATAAGTGTGATTTTTTCCATGCCATGAGGCTAATTACTTAACTGATATAACTCTTTGAATGCCTGTGGATGAAGGCTAATTGCTAAAATTGGGATAAATTGATTAATGTACATACAAACTCACTTTTTCAAGTGACAAGTATCAAAAACAATTTTCAAACAAACATGAAATCAAAACGTTCCAACTTTTGCAAATTAGTCTATACTTGTGTGCAACATGCAGTAATGTTAGCTAATAAATCGAAACAGGAGCATATAATGTAAATAAGAATCACATCATGATTAGTAGAGGCCGATCTTTGATCAGACGAGTGGGGTGCTCAATTCATGACCTTCCCCTATCGTACCTAAGTTCCCAAGCCGAGACACTTTGGTGACGACGGATAAGTGACCTTTGGCATGAGTCTCGGGTTTCCTAAATTTTTCAAAAATATTTAGGTCGCAACTCTAAAATCTGGCAAAGCAATCAATTTTTGGCATTTGATTCAAAATTAATTTTCCAAAAGATTTGCTGGACTCATTTGTGTTTATCTATTTCACATTGCACTTGTGAAATCAGATTCAAAACCACAGGAGTCCAAACTGTATCGCTAATCGTATCCGAAAGGAGCATGAAAAGAAAGCTATAGTTTCTGGCAACTCTGCTGGGGATTTAGAGAGCTTGACTTGAAACTCATGATGTGAAATTTTTCTACACGTATATGTTCTTTGCATATCATTTGCATTGTTACTATAAGTCACTTTGTTTTTCATCTGCTATTCCTGGATGGTTTGCCGAAAGCTTGCCCAAAAGCTTGCCAAAAGGCTGACCGATCATGGGCTCTGCCATGTTGGAAACATAACCCTTGGATCTAGATTACCACCATACCGTTTGATCCTCCTTTCACTTCTCAGTGTTAGGTGTGAGAGGTATATTATGTGATCTTACCAAGGTACCCTTTCGACCATTTGACCTAGCTTCATGTAGTAAGCCATAGCAACTATCCCAAAATTAGGACAGGATGCCACCCATATGCAGAATGTTGTGAGACTCATTGATTGAAATAGTGCAACCTAGATCATGTCAAAAATCTAGGACAGGATAACCCTACCCCCCTTCATAGGGGTGTTTTGGTTCTTTTACTTGCTATGTGCTTTTATAGTGAAACTGTACCGGATGGTTCATATCAATATGAGTTTGAGAACAAAGTTCAATGAGGATTGTGGTTTTTCAGTTATGTTTTATCTGCTGTGAATTGGGCCGAAGTGCCGTCTGATTTTGATCGATAGTTTTTCTTTTTTGTCTTTTGCTAGGTAGTTTACCATCATAGCTTCAGAATGATCCAATATTTCCCAAGTTGTGTGGACTCGCTCTGGCAGGCTTTGCAAAGCTCAAGACCTTGTTAGTGGTCAACTAGTGTTAGTCTCACTTTCGCCAGTTGTTTGACGAAGACGGAACAGACAGTCAGTTGCACCTGTACAAAGCATTCAACAAACACCTATCCGTTCTCACTCAAGCCGTTCTCACTCAAGCAATTCACCAATATCTAACTCACCTAGACCAGTAACGGCATAGAATGCAAAAGAATTTGCGACCATGATGGCAGCCTTTCAGAGAACCATGGATACTGTGAACCAAAGGATAGCTGCACAAGATGAAATCATCACTGATCTACGACGTACATCTGGAGCATCTGCATCGATAGTGCATCCGATCCCGACTGCTCAGCCAAACCTAGATCCACTTCCACCAATGGAAAATCCCCAAAACCCAAATCCTCAGGAAATGTTCCCCCGACTCCAGCTTATAGGCCTTTAGTTCAACCCCTTGCGGGAATCCTTCCCTTTGATATCAATGAAATTGATACGGCCCTGATCAAGATTGCCAGGCTAGAGAAAGTGCTAAAAAAGTCCCAAGGCTTCAACTTCATTCTGAATATCAAAGATGGGTACACTGAGGCTTCGGTCAGATTACCAAAGAAATTTAAGATGCCCCACATTAACAGATTCGATGGAAGTGGGGATCCGATTGTGCACGTCCACTTGTTTTCAGATGTGCTAAGACCAATGGGCCTGTCTCGAGCACAAAAACTATCATTATTTGGGAGGACCTTTTTTGATGTAGCGGCCATCTGGTACACTAAACTGAAGGACTCTGCAAAACAAAATTGGGAGGAGTTATCTGTGGCATTCGTCAACCAATACTCTTATAACACTCAGATAGAGGTAACCATCAGTGAGTTGGAGGCTACTACCTAGAACCTCAAAGAATCATTCGTTGACTTTGTTGCCAGATAGAGGGCAAAAACAACAAGAATGACAAATAGACCTTCTGAAAGAAAGCAGGTCCAACTGGTGGTCAAGAACCTTGAGCCAGACATACTGCAGAGAATGATAGTGGTGCCGTTATCCACATTTGTTTCCCTACACGAGTTGGGGGTCCAGATTGAGAGTGCATTCAAAAAGGGCATTATTCACAGAACAAGTGAACCTGTAAGAAGGCCATTCTCCCGAGGTACCAATGCTAGTAGTAGCACTATTCTGCAGCCTGTAGATTTCAGCACAGTTGTTACAGCGGCCAAAATGGCCGATCCCTTTGCCGTCGCAACCTCGCAACCTTCACAAACCACCGGCCCACCCCGAAACCGAAGAACCTTTACCCCCCTCCATATGAGCCCAGCCCATGCCCTCAAATTGTTAATGGAAAAAAGGCATCTCAAACCCCTCGATCCTCGACCACTTCCTGACCCATTACCACCCAGACATGACCCTACCCAGTATTACATCTTCCACCAATAACATGGTCATCCCATAGATCTGTGTTGTCGCCTATGTCATAAGATCTAAGATCTCATTGACAACAAAGTCATTGCCCCACCCTCCAAACCGAATGTAACCGCCAACCCACTTCCTCTACATAACCAAGTCCTCCCGCCCAGAAACATTAACCAAATATATACACTACCACCCTCCTTTAACCCCAGCGCCTACATTACCCCATCCCATCTACCCAAGCCAAAGGTGATTATTCCATAAGGCACAGACATGTGCATCATGGACTTAACACCAAAAACCCAACATGAATCCATGGCAGCAGAGGTGGAGAAGAAAGAGAGTGCACTAGAGAAGGGTTTACCTGATGCCCAACTCATAGAGAAAGGGGCCTCACTCGCACAGGAGTAAGACCCCAGCTTATACATCGTGGCCATCAATCAGCTGGAGCCAGTAGTCATATTGCCAGACTTCCTCAATATTAACGCTATTGGAGAGGACCAATTAGGGCAGAATCAAAATGATTGGCCGGAACAGGGCCTAAATGACTTGGTTGCACTGGAAGAAGACCTGGCCGAGCTGGAAGAGAATCTAGACAACCTCTACTTCTTTAAAGAAGAGGATACAAGCAGTGTACAACTCGGGTGGTGGATCCAAGCCAACCGGAAATAAGCAACGGGTGGTTGAGTGGGGAGGAGTCAGATGTTAAGGAACAGATAGGAGAGACTAGGAAAAAAGAGGGAGTTGGTGCTAGCAGCAAGGCTGGGGCGGTACCTCTAATTGAGAAAGAGTAAGCATTGAAGCAATTCCAACTGGAAAATTGTAAAAGAGATCCAAATGAAGGTAGCCCTGGAACAGGGAAAAGGAGAAGGAATTAGCAGAGATAGAGCCTATAGTGGTAGATGTCCAAAATATGAAAAAAATCGAATGGGGGCCTAGTGACCAGAAAAGGATGTTAAGAAAGCTCAGAAAATATTGAAATACAGAAACCAAGACTGTGGTGGAAGAAGAATGGTATGATGATGGGGGGTGTGATGTGAACATACTTCAGATAGAACCAGATGATGGCCCGACCATGGTTGCAGGAGAGTGGTGGGAAGACAGCAACTTAAGTCATGCATATACAAATGAATAGTGGAAAGCTGATACCCCTGATGACACCTGGTATACTGACAAGATTAACCACATGAGCCGAAGCGGTCGTACTTCAAACCTGCGGCCTTAGATCAGCTGGAGTCCTCCAACAAAAGGCTGAGAAATCAAAAGAGAAGGATGTTAAAGAAAACCTAGTCTTGAAACAGTTCAAGAAGATTCAAGAGGACATATCAATCTGGGGGCTAATCATGGTTTCTTGGGAGCATAGGCAAGCACTGTTAGAGGCAATGAACTGGACCAAACTGCCTATCGACACCACTGCTAACCAATTGGTATCGTTCGTTACATCCAAGGACGTTACGCTGTTGATATCTTTTACAGATAAGGAGTTACCACATGAGAGTGCCAACCACAACCGACCCTTATATGTAACCCTAGAAAGCTGGAAAAAGTGGATTCTAGTGGTGCTGATAGATACCAGATCAGCGATCACTGTATGTCCAGTGAGGACTGCCTATGCTATTAGTCTGAGGCCGGCTGACTTTATACCTACGACTCATGTCGTCCGAGCTTATCACAATATGAGCCGGAATGTTATGGGAACATTCAAGAGCCATATCCTAATCAGCCCATATAAGCATAAGGTGGAATTTTATGTCATGGACATTCCAGCTACATTCAATCTACTGATGGAAAGGCCTTGGCTGCATCAGATGAAAGTGGTGTCATCAACGGTCCACTTGTTAGTAAAGTACCCCTTTAAAGGCGGGATTGCTACTGGGTATGGCAATTCTGCGATCCATCCTCCCTAGGGAACTACTGCGTCTGTGCTGGAAATCATAAATGGGGAAGAGGACATGTTTCTCTCTGGCTTCTCTCTGGTAAAGGCTTGGTTGGTCCAAACCATCATAACAGAAGACGACAGAAATTACGTAAGCGCTCAGTCCATCTACAAGATGAACAAACAGGGGCATATTCCTAGATCAAGACTAGGCAGAAGTGGCAGGCATGGAGGTACTGTTTCCAAAGAGATAAGTCACAACCCTACACTTTTGGGCTGGGATACAAAACTACCGCTGCAGATTGAAAAAGAAAGGCGGAGGAGTTACGAGGAAGGCTGTCACGCCCCAAAATTTGGACAATTAAATATTAAATTAGGACTAAACCCCAATTAATATTCCATCATCCAAATCCTAGGGATGAAACAAAAAAAACTAAAACGCCAACCAAACCATCCACCATAAATTCATAACTAACAAATACCTCAACATTAAGGTAGCAACTAGTCAAAACAACTTAAATAAAGTACGGTTACAAACCATGCCAAATTATTCTAATACTAAAGTCATTAAAAATAATAATAATAAATACATAAATTAGTATCAACCTTAAGCTCAAGAAAAATAAAAGAACTCCAAACGACATGCCCTACGATCACAATTATTTCTTGTCACCACCAAAGCCTCTACTAATCCTGCAAAGGAAGCTCGGCTGCGCTCAAACAGAACGCACCCGAGTTGCCAAGAGACAAAACGGGTCAGTATTCAGGTATACTGGTATGAGTACAAGATTTAACACCCATGTGTCCACTAGACACAGACAAAAATACATTTAATTCTTATCACAAGACAAGACAAGTAGTTCCAACCGCATCGAGACGAATGGGTAGTTTCTCGAGATACGGTGGCATTTAGTTTCTTGTCCGTACACAACGAAATATAAATTTATTATAACATAAACAAAATAGAAATAGAACTATGGTGGGTCAGCCCTGCATAAAAAGTTAGTAAGACCCACCATCCTGCAAAAAAAAATAATGTTAGTATAAATTAATCATAAGTAACTTGCTGAATACGTATAAAAATGCACCGTTTCCTGCTTAAATAATTTGAATTGACCAAAACTCAAAGAACGAAAGTTGTACAGAATCAAATTTCCTAAAAGACAACGTGCATGAATTTAACAAAAACTGAACAGGTTAAGAGAAAAACTTGATTTAAAAATCTAGACGGAATTCAATCGAAAATCTGAAACTAAAAATGAACAAAAACCCTATTTTTCGAAAAAGTTCAAAACATGAAAAGTGTGCAGAATAATGTTTTACTTCAGTTTACGCGAAACCAATAAAAATAAGCTCGTTTCGTGGGTTAAAACAGCCTATAAAATCTACATTACCAAAATGAATCAAACCGACAATAACCAAGGTCATCCGATTATAAGTTCTAATCGATCTTTTTAATAAAAAGCTACAACACAAAAGTTGTCCAAAATCACGTACATATGCCTCTGCTCAAATTTCATATTTTATTGAGGTCGATTACTATTTTTCGAATTGTACAAATCAATAAACTCATAATTAAAATTTTGTACCTTAACTCCACCACTTCGGCCCTCCCCTTCCGGCCTACACATATATCCCATGTGCCTCCCGTATATCTAACACCGCTCCCAAGCCAAACTTGCACGGGGATATCGTCCCGAGTTTGACTCACGCTCCCCGGATGGTTAGCATATACGTACGCGCGCAAATCAAAGCACTCGTCTACTCATGAGAACGAGGCAACAATATATATATACACAACATCTCACACATGAGAATAAACATAACAATGCCGAGCCTAAGGCATTCAAATAAATCTCATAATCCTCACTTTTTTTTATACACTCTTTCTCACCATCACTCAAATAAAACAACAATCCATGGAGTCATGGTGGAGTATAAGGAATTTATCTACAGGTTCTTAATTAATTTTAATTTCATATAACCATATTAATTTTAGTTTCATATAATCATGAGGGTTATTACAACCATAAAATAAATCCATAAAAAAAACCCCTAAATCTGGCATACACAACTAATCAAAATAATCAAAATCAATCAATCAACTAAAAACCCTAAACTTTACATACACAACTAAACAAAATAATTAAAATCAATCAATCATCTATAAACCCTAGATCTTACATCTACAACTAATCAAAATAATTAAAATTAATCTAGCATCTTTATGTAAAAATAAAATCAAACAAACATCAAATAAATAAAAATAAATAAATAAATAAAAACAATGAATTAAACATAAATTAAGAGAAATGAGTTTTGTACTCACAATATTATTTTGAAGATCAAAGAAATCTTTAAAGAATTAATGGAGCCACCAAAACAAAATCCTAACTCTAATCCTCCTTCTCTTGTCACGGCACACAGCACAACACTCTGTATTTTGATTTCTCTCTCTCTCTCTCACGGCAGCCTCCTCTCTGATTCACTTTTCTAATCTTTATTTTCTTATCAACTCCTATACCTAGTTGATTACTTATATATATATATATATAATAACCTAATTTCCTACCCTAATCTAATATGACTATTATAATATATTATATTATATACTACATATAATTGTAATATATATAAATATAAGATTAAATATATATATATATATATAACATCTCTTTTTTTTATAACAAATATATATATATGTGGATTAATTGAATAACACATTAAATTTATTAATTACCACATTAAATTCATTAAATACCACATTAAATTTTCATATGACCACACAAGTAATAAAGCTAAAAATAAAATAAGATAATAATAATCATAATAATAAATAAATGACTTAAGAAAATTAGGGTCGCTACAATATACACACCTCAAAGAATCTCGTCCCGAGATTCGATAGGAGAGGGTACTAAGCAAAAAGTTCAGGGTGCATACGCCGAACTTTCTCTTCTAACTCCCAGGTAATGTCGTTCTCATCTTCACTCCATTGCACTTTCACCAAGTTCACTTTCTTGCGCCGTAACTGCTTTACACCCGATCTAGAATAGTAACCGGTCGCACCACATACGTTAGATCATCACTAATCTCCAACACTTCTGGTGATACTACTTGGGATGGGTCTTGCACACACTTCCGCAATAAAGATACATGGAACACATTGTGAATCAAAGCTAAAGCAGGTGGTAGAGCTAATTTGTAAGCCACATTACCAATCCTCTCAATGATCTCATATGGTCCCACAAATCTAGGTGCTAACTTTCCCTTCTTTCCGAACCGCATAATACCCTTCATCAGCGAGACCTTCAAAAACACGAAATCTCCAACATTCAACTCAACCCCCTTACGTTTTCTATCAGCGTAACTCTTCTGACGACTCTGTGCAGTCTTAATACGTTCCCGAATAATATTTACCTTCTCCGTAGTCTCCCTCACCAACTCTGGCCCTACCAACGGCGCATCTCCTACCTCCATCCAACAAGCAGGTGATCGACATGGCCTCCCATACAAAGCCTCAAAAGGTGCCATCCGATACTGGAGTGATAGCTATTATTATAAGCAAACTCCACCAATGGCAAGTGTTCTTCCCAACTACCACCAAGATCGAGGACACAAGCTCTCAACATATCCTTCAAGATCTGATTTACCCGCTCAGTTTGCCCATCTGTCTGGGGATGATAAGCCGTGCTCAAGTCTAACCTAGCACCCCAAGCATGCTGAAAACTCTCCCAAAACTCTGCCACAAACAAGGGATCACGATCCGAAACTATAGAAACGGGTGCGCCATGAAGTCGCACCACCTCCCGAATATATAGCCTAGCTAGTTTAGCCGCAGTTCGGTGAACACTGATAGGAATAAAATGAGCAGACTTTGTGAGTCGATCCACTATCACCCAAATGGATTCATTGCCTCGCTTAGACCGCGGCAATCCATCCACGAAATCCATAGAGATGCACTCCCACTTCCAAGTAGGGATCTCAAGAGGCTGCAACAGTCCAAACGGTCGTTGATGTTCTGCTTAACCTGTTGGCACACATAACATCAGAAACATACTCTCCTACGTCCTTCTTCATACCTTCCCACCAAAACGTTCTCTTCAGGTCATGATACATCTTAGTCCCACCAGGGTGAATGGTATATCGGGACCTATGGGCATCATCCATAATCTCTTTCCTCAATTCAACAATATTAGGTACACCAACCTGCCCTTGAATCGCAATCCCCCATCTGAGTCCACAGACCAATCAGTAGGACAATCATCGATCAAATCCACTACAAGGTCATCGAGCTTGCTAACGAGAAATCCATCTAAATTCTGCAACTGACGAGCTTTACCCAGTAACGTCGGCTGCACGGTCAAACTACCAATGTATGCCCTCTCAGCACTCTCTGTTGGTTGAATATCATGCATCGAAATTAACTCCAAGGACTTCCATTCTTGAATCATTAAACAAGCCATAATCTCATGTTGTCGACTAAGTGCATCAGCGACTACATTTCCCTTCCCTGGGTGGTAAAGGATCTTGAAATCATAACTACTGATAAATTCAACCCATCTCTGTTGCCTCATGTTCAACTCTTTTTGAGAAAAGAGATATTTGAGGCTCTTGTGATCTGTGTACAACTCAAAGTGCTCCCCAAACAAGTAGTGTCGCCACACTTTCAACGCAAAAACAATCGCTGCCAACTCTAAGTCATGAGTAGGATATCGTCTCTCATGAGGTTTTAGCTGTCGAGAAGCATAAGATACAACCTTCTGATGCTGCATCAATACACATCCCAACCCAGTTCCACTCGCATCAGTAAACACTACTAACTTTTCCCCTTGTACCGGTATAGTTAACACCGGTGCTGTAGTCAACCGCTGCTTTAACTCCTGGAAAGCTTTCTCACAATCATCTATCCATATGAACTTCACATTCTTGCGGGTCAACTTGGTCATGGGTGCTGCAATAGTGGAAAACTTCTCTATAAATCTTCTGTAATAACCGGCTAGTCCTAAAAAACTTCTCACCTCTGTAGGGTTCGTGCGCTACTTCCATTCTTTGACCGCAACACTTTTTCAGGATCTACGCTATCCCTTGATTGGACACAACATGTCCCAAAAATCGAACTTTTTCTCCCAAAAGCGACACTTACTGAACTTAGCGTATAACTGTTGCTCCCTTCAAAGTTTGCAACACGACTTTCAAGTGTTCTCTGTGTTCCTCCTCATTCTTAGAATACACCAGGATATCATCTATAAGATAATCACAAACTTATCTAGATACGGTTGAAAAATTCTGTTCATCAAGTCCATGAAATAGGCAGGAGCATTGTCAAACCAAAAGGCATTACAGGAAATTCGTACAACCCATACCGGGTCCGAAAAGCAGTAAGCGGTATACTTTCCTCTGATACACCCATCTGATGGTAACCCGTTCTGAGATCAAACTGAGAGAAAATGGCTGCCCCCTCTATCAACTGATCAAACAATCATCAATTCTAGGTAGTGGATACTTGTTCTTGATAGTCACCTTGTTTAGCTCTCTGTAATCTATGCACATACGGAGAGTGCCATCTTTCTTGGAGACAAAGATCGCAGGTGCTCCCCACGGGGAGTTACTTGAACGAATGAACCCTTTCTGAAGCATCTCTTCCAGCTGCTTCTTCATCTCCACAAGCTCTTTAGGCGCCATTCTGTATGCCGCCTTAGAAATTGGTGCAGTTCCTAGCACTAGGTCAATGCGAAATTCTACTACCCGTCGAGGTGGAGGTCCAGGTATCTCCTGAAATACATTCTCAAACTCACGCACCACATCTACCTCACTAATATCCTGCTTAGGGATTTCTACCGAGCACAGAAAACTCGTCATCACCGACTCTTCTCCATCGCTAGAAGTGTGGGTAAGCCGTGGCATACCGGGAATATCTATATTTACAGTCCTTCCAGCACAATCTAGAGTTACAAAGTATTTTCGCAGCCAATCCATACCCAAAATAATTGTAAACCCTTCAAACCCTAACACAATTAGGTCTGCATGCAAGACTCTACCCGCAAAGTCAATCTCAAAATCTTTACACATCTCATAAAGAGTAACTGCCCCTCCTAAAGGGGTCTCAACACGAATAGGTCTAGACAAGGAGGTAGTTACAATATGTTCTCTTTCTACAAACTGTCTAGATATAAAAGAATGAGAGGCACCAGTATCAAAAAGTACTCTAATGGGTTCTTGAAAGAGATTAAAAGTACCTTGCACTTTGTCAGTTCCTGGCATCACTGCAAATGCCCTGGCTGGAGCTGCCTGACCCTGTCGCGCCTGCTGTCTCTGAGGGCAATCCTTGATTACATGCCCTAACTGCTGACACCCAAAACACTTCCTATTGATCGGTTGAGGTGCTACTGGTCTGATAGGTGGGGGCCCCTCCAACTGAGGTACGGGAGGACGATAACCCAACTGTGGCACTTGCTGCCGCTGTCCTTGATAACCCTGTGGGCGCAGACCACCCTGTCTCTGATAATAGTGCCCCTGGGGCTGGAAATTGCCCTGAGGCCTGAAATTACCCTGAGGTCTGAAATTTCCCTGACTACCTTGTTGTTGTGGCCTCTGAAACTGCTGACCCCTATGCCTTTGATCGTAAGGTCGGTATCTGTTCCCATCACGCTGCTGGAAGTGACTCCCTCTGGAAGTCTCTCCAACCCTGGCCTTCCCTTCTTTAAATTGTTTCTCCTTTTCCTCATACTTTAGTGCCAAGTCAAGAACCTGTCAAACGGTTCAGCATCAAAGGGAATAAGGGACTTAGGCAGGTAATGATTTAATCCCTCAATAAACTTCTCATTCTTCTTCTCCTGCGTGTCGATCAAGTAAGGGGCATAACGGGACAACTCATTAAACTTGGTGACATACTCGATCACTGTTCTACCCTCTTGAGTCAATTTCGAAAATTCATCACTCAGTTGAGACCGAATAGCAGCAGGAACAAACTTCCGGTCAAAACGAATCTTGAAATCTGCCCAAGTCAAAGTCGTCAAGTCTACACCCTCCTTCCACGAGTTCCACCAAAATAGGGCTGCTCCCTCAAGCTGATGTGTCGCCAGCTCCTGTTTTTGGACCTCGGTGAGCTGCATACGACCAAACACCATCTCACATCTCTGAACCCAAGCGTCAGCTGCAATAGGTCCTCCATCTCCAGAGAATTTTTGGCCTCCCAAAGAACCAAAGTCTTTGTTTCTCTTCGCAAAGGGATCTCCCTGCTGGCCTTGATTATTGTTCTGCACAACCTGAAGTAATTAAGCCATCATCTCTCCCACATTAACCTGCACCGTATTGGTTGCCTCGGTAGCAGTCGCCGTTGCCGCTGCCGCTGCCGCTGCCACTGCGTTAGCAGCTGTTCCTTCCCCTATGCCATTGGACTCAGCGCTTCTCAAATTATACCTTCCAGCCATCACCTTCAAGTTAACACACAAAAAGAATTCGTTCATGAATACCTAAACCAGCTAACCCATGTTTCCACAATCCGAGGATCACCTAAACTCTCACAAGTCTAGGGTAACCTAGAGCTCTGATACCAAACTGTCACGCCCCAAAATTTGGACAATTAAATATTAAATTAGGACTAAACCCCAATCATATTCCATCATCCAAATCCTAGGGGTGAAACAAAAAAAACTAAACGCAACCAAACCATCCACCATAATTCATAACTAACAATACCTCAACATTAAAGTAACAACAATAGTCAAAACAACTTAAATAAAGTACGGTTACAAACCATGCCAAATTATTCCAATACTAAAGTCATAAAAAAATAATAATAAATACATAAATATATCAACCCTAAGCTCAAGAAAAATAAAAGAACTCCAAACGACATGTCCTACGATCACAATTATTTCTTGTCACCACCAAAGCCTCTACTAATCCTGCAAAGGAAGCTCGCTGCGCTCAAACAGAACGCACCCGAGTTGCCAAGAGACAAAACGGGTCAGTATACAGGTATACTGGTATGAGTACAAGATTTAACACCCACGTGTCCACCAGACACAAACA
The DNA here is from genome assembly GCA_030407325.1 of Camellia japonica. Classification (NCBI taxonomy): domain Eukaryota; kingdom Viridiplantae; phylum Streptophyta; class Magnoliopsida; order Ericales; family Theaceae; genus Camellia; species Camellia japonica. The sequence goes on along the minus strand of JAPPVO010000036.1, from coordinate 82,668,083 downwards.
AAAATACATTTAATTCTTATCGGGACAAGACAAGTAGTTCCAACCGCACCGAGACGAATGGGTAGTTTTCGAGATACGGTGGCATTTAGTTTCTTGTCCGTACACAACGAAATATAAATTGATTATAAAATAAACAAAATAGAAATAAAAATATGGTGGGTCAGCCCTGCATAAAAAAGTTAGTAAGACCCACCATCCTGCAAAAAAAATAAAGTTAGTATAATTTAATCATAAGTAACTTGCTGAAGAAGTATAAAAATGCACCGTTTCATGCTTAAATAATTCGAATTGACCAAAACTCAAAGAACGAAAGTTGTACAGAATCAAATTTCCTAAAAGACAACGTGAACGAATTTAACAGAAACTGAACAGGTTGAGAGAAAAACTTGATAGAAAAATCTAGACGGAATTCAATCGAAAAATCTGAAACTGAAAACGAACAAAAACTGCCCTAAGATGATTTTTTTCGAAAAAGTTCAAAACACGAAAAGTGTGCAGAATAATGTTTTACTTCAGTTTACGCGAAACCAATAAAAATGAGCTCGCTTCGTGGGTTAAAACAGCCTCTAAAATCTGCATTGCTAAAATGAATCAAACCGACAATAACAAGATCATCCGATTATAAGTTCTAATCGATCTTTTTAATAAAAAGCTAAACACAAAAGTTGTCCAAATCACGTATACATGCCTCTGCTCAAATTTCATAATTTATTGAGGTCGATTACTATTTTTCAAGATGTACAAATCAATAAACTCAATAATTAAAATTTTTGTACCTTAACTCCACCACTTCGGCCCTCCCTTCCGGCCTACACATATATCCCATGTGCCTCCCGTATACCTAACACCGCTCCGAAGCCAAACTTGCACGGGGATATCGTCCCGAGTTTGACTCACACTCCCCGGATGGTTAGCATATACGTACGCGCGTAAATCAAAGCACTCGTCTACTCATGAGAACGAGGCAACAATATATATATACACAACATCTCACTCATGAGAATAAACATAACAATGCCAAGCCTAAGGCATTCAAATAAATCTCATAATCCTCACTTTTTTTTATACACTCTTTCTCACCATCACTCAAATAAAACAACAATCCATGGAGTCATGGTGGAGTATAAGGAATTTATCTATGGGTTCCTAATTAATTTTAATTTCATATAACCATATTAATTTTACATATAACATGAGGGATTACAACCATAAAATAAATCCATATAAAAACCCTAAATCTGACATACACAACTAATCAAAATAATTAAAATCAATCAATCAACTAAAAACCCTAAACCTTACATACACAACTAAACAAAATAATTAAAATCAATCAATCATCTAAAAACCCTAAACTTACATCACAACTAATCAAAATAATTAAAATCAATCTACATCTTTATGTAAAATAAAATCAAACAAACATCAAATAAATAAAAATAAATAAATAAAAACAACGAATTAAACATAAATCAAGAGAAGTGAATTTTGTACTCACAATATTATTTTGAAGATCAAGAAATCTTTAAAGAATTAATGGAGCCACCAAAACAAATCCTAACCCTAATCCTCCTTCTCTTTTCACGGCACACAGCACAACACTCTCTATTTGATTTCTCTCTCTCTCTCTCTCACGGCAGCCTCCTCTCTGATTCACTTTTCTAATCTTTTATTTCTTATCAACTCCTATACCTAGTTGATTACTTATATAATATATATATATATATATATAATAACCTAATTTCCTACCCTAATCTAATATGACTATTATAATATATTATATTATATACTACATATAATTGTATATATATAAATATAAGATTAATATATATATATATATAACATCTCTTTTTTTTATTAACAAATATAAATATATGTGGATTAATTGAATAACACATTAAATTTATTAATTACCACATTAAATTCATTAAATACCACATTAAATTTTCATATGACCACACAAGTAATAAAGCCAAAAATAAAATAAGATAATAATAATCATAATAATAAATAAATGACTTAAGAAAATTAGGGTCGCTACAAAGGCTGAAAGCAAAGAGGATTGGGAGGCAGTACGACTTAGTCCATAAACTAATACGGGGAACTTTGAATGGACGTTTTGTCCGCCAAGGGGAAGACTTCTCCTTCTGTGGATTTCCAGAGCCTTGGTTTGACAAGGAAACAAAAACAAGGTATCCGAGATTCGAGATCTTCTTCAGACACCAATTACCAGAAAAGGAGGATGAGCAGGCAAACCTGAGCCCTAACACAGATCAAGTCAGGACTGCAAGCCTAGATATTGAAGAAGAAGGGCTGTTGGGAAAAGCGCTAGCTGACCTACTGGAAAGTTCTACTGCTGGAGCTGAGTCTGCCAACTTGGGGGATAGTTTTACTATCTTAATGATCGGGGATACACCAGCAGCAGATTTCACTAGTCTCATCATGGATGCATCTGAGGCTCCACGCCTGGTTTAGAAGTTTGAGCAAGGCGTCATCAGCAGTTCTAAATCAAATAAAGAGTCTGAATCTTATTCCAGTGAGTCTGTGGAGTCAGAGTCAGATTCTAGTTCCTCTGAGTCTAGTACTTTTGGGAGTGGTAACCCAGATACCAAAGTCCTGTCTAGGTCGTCTTTCAGCTTTTCCTTTGAGTCCACTGTAACCGAGGATCCGGACTATTTGAATGGGAATGCAATAGACTTTTCCTATTTTTCTGTGCCTTTGGTTTGTTATACTGATCTTGATTTTCAAAATTTTGACTTAAACGAAGAGGAAGAAATTCCTCGAGTTTTGAAAAATTTCTTGATTTTTGAAAAATTTGATTGACCAAGAGAAAGAGAGGCGTGTTAAGCCCTATACAGATGAAATCATTGCAATTAATGTGGGTACCGAGAAGGATCCCCGCTTGGTCCAGATCGGCTCCATGTTGTCTTCGGAGGAACGCAAGCGTTTAATCTCTTTATTAAAAGATTTCAAAGATGTTTTTACGTGGTCCTACGAAAACATACCTAGAATCGATCATGAGATTGTACAACACCGGATCCTTCTTGACCCTGATGCCCAACCAATTAAGCAGAAGTTGCGCAGAGTCCGCCTAGACTGGATATTGAAGATCAAAGAGGAGGTCACCAAACAGATCGAGGCAGGGTTCTTACTTGTATCTAAGTATTCGACGTGGTTGGCCAATATTGTTCCAATTCCCAAGAAGGATGACAGAATCAGAGTTTGTGTCGACTTCAGGGATCTGAATAAGGACAGTCCAAAGGATGACTTCCCTTTGCCACACATAGACAAGTTGGTAGACTTCACTGCCGGCCAAGCGCTGTTGTCACTCATGGATGGGTTTTTCAGGTATAATCAGATTCTAATGCACCCAGGATAAGGAGAAGACCGCTTTCACTACTCCGTGGGGCACCTACTGCTACCGAATGTAGACACCCCATTTTTGACCGCCCGCAAGACTTGGACACTTGGTTCTGCACATTTGATGATAAAAGTTGTGTTGAGTGTGGTTTGAGTTCTCAATGAAGGAATTTGGGTTCGAGCTCCAAAACCAATCCCAAACCTTTCATGTTAATCCTATTTGTACCCTAGAAATTCATTTTTGCATCCTAAGTCAACCTACACTGTGTTTGAAACAAGAGAACAGGGGAATGCATTGGTTACCGGCTGGTACACATTGGGAGCCAGCTATAGCCATTAGGAGCCGACCGGCACTCGATAGCGAGAAACACTATTCTGGGCGGGAATGGGCCAACTATCCTAATATGAGCTCTTGGCTCTATTTTGGGGGCTGAAAATTTTCCAAAGAGCATATACACCTATTTGAGAGCTCTTTCTTCTTATGTAAGTCACCTTTGAGTAAGCTTGCCATCCTTACACCATACTCATACACCATACACACTCTCACACCAAAAACCTTATAGCCTTAGTTGAGCTTTGAGCATCAAAATTCAGACTTGAGGGTGTGCTTAGACTAAGTTTGATTTACAAACAAGAACATACCCTCTCCAAGAGGTATAGGCTTACCATCTTTCTCTTATTTTCATTTCTATCTTTCTCTACCTATTTCTTGTGTTTTCATATTGCTTTGGTCCTAGTTCAAGTGTTGGAACTTGGGTTTGGATGGCTACCAAAGGGTAGAGAGGGTTAACACTTTTTCTTGCACCTTCACCTATAGCTCAAACCCTTGTTTTACACCCTTTTTCTTTGCTTTCTAAATTGCTTTTCAGAGGTTAAAAGAGGCTAAAAATCATGCTTTGAGATTTCAAAAGTGGAGGGGTTAGCCACCCCTCCTTGTTCTTGCTTACTAGCCTTATTTTCTTTGTTAATTGTTTAGCTTATTGGACTCTTTTCATACACTTTGAGCCACTATTTTTCACTTATTAGAGGTTGTTTGAGAGCTGTCCTAGTTTATTTAATTAATTCATACTTTGATTAGTTTGCTTGTTGTCTCATATGTTCGCATATATAGCTTGTTGTATGTTGTTCTTGGCCTTTCTTTGTTTAATTTCCATGTTAGAACCTCATTTTAAATAATCAACTTATCATTCATTTCTTTGATTTTAGAGTTGTTTCAATCGGTGATGGTTGTTCAAAACATGAGCTAGAGATCTATGCTTACTGGCTTAATCTCTACAGAGGTTCATCATCAACGGCATAGTCTCTCTTTCATGTTAAGAATCACTTCCCGTTTGACATGCTTCTCATTTAGTGGACGTAATCACCACCTTGGACAAATGGATTAAAAAATGGCAAAGACTAATGAATTTGGCTTAAAATAAACCAACCAACATAAAGAACATGAGTTATATTGCTTGGGTTCGGCCAGACGTTATGTCGAGTCTATTGTGTCGAGGGTTGTCATACATTGATTAATGATGTTTTGATGAACCTTGAAGCATCTCTACCTCCCTCTTTTAGCTCATTTCATGATAAGAGGAAAGGGGGGTCATTGTTCATTGCATTTATTAATTTTTGCCCAAACTCATGTTCGAAATCATCAAGCAATCAACTTGCTCATTGATGGTCTCGGTAATGACTTTGCTCTTCTGTCAAGGCTTTCCATGACAGAGAAGAGTAGAGGGGACAAACAGAGCCTAAAAAGGCTATGTCTACACTGTTCTCACCTTAGAGCACAAAATGAATTTTTGCCTGAAATTTAGTGCCGGCTGGCATTGTTTTGGCCCGACCGGAGCTCATTTGGAGCCGGCCGGGTCCCAATGCTTGGTAAACAGGGTGTTTTACAGAAAATAGAAGGCAATGACTAGGGTGAAACAGAGTAACCTAGGCAGACAGAGGAACTTCTGGGCATCGCACATGCAACCATCGTGCCTCTTTGTTGTTTGAATTAGTATTGTAATTAATTATTGATTGTTGTAATTAATTATTGTTGTAGTTATAATTACTTGTTTAGTTATAATTATACAATTAGTTAACTTAGATTGCTAGTTCAGCACTCTTTTTTATATTCTTCTTGTTGTAATAACTTAGCTAGTTAGTTAGTTTAGTTAAAGTAAATTCATTTGTTTGGTTTTGTAATAATTAGTTTAAAGCCGGACATTCGGACACTTATTTAGACCCTCTTATGCTGGGGCCAACATGTAAGAAGTTGCATGTCTTCCAACCCCACGTCTTTCTCCCTTTTGTTTACCCACTTACGATCGTTAGTATAGAGCATCATGTTTATTTAGCATTCCCATGTTTGCATACACTCGTTTCATGTACATTTAGGTTCGGTTCATCATACTAACCAATTTCAATTTCAAATTCATTGCTTGAAAACGTGATTTATCACATGTCTTGACTTGGATCATATACCATGCTCATAGTCGAACCTAAGTATTGCATAAATGTGTGTGTTGCATTAGTCATATCGCATTAGTTAGGAACATACATTTTTTCTAATTTTTTTCTTTATTTGGCTTGTCTTGGAGTACTAGGTGAGCACTTATCGCTTTAACATATCGCATAAGTGTGATTGTTACCATGCCAAGCATAATACCATGAGGCTAATTGCTTAGGTGATATAATTGTTTGAATGCCCGTGGATGAAGGCTAAATTGCTAAAATTGGGACAAATTGATTAATGTACAAACTCAACTTTCCAAGTGACGCATATTCAAAACAATTTTCAAAAACAAACATGAAATCAAATGTTCTAACTTTTACAAATTAATCTATACTTGTGTGCAACACATAGTAATGTTAGTTTAATAATTGGAACAAGAGCGTATAATGTAAATAAAAATCACATCATGATTAGTAGAGGCCAATCTTTGATCGGGCGAGTGGAGTGCTCAATTCATGACCTTCCTCTCTCGTACCTAAGTTCCCGAGCCAAGACACTTTAGTGATGACAGATAAGTGGCCTTTGGCACGAGTCACGGGTTTCCTAAATTTTCCAAAAATATTTAGGTGGTCACTCTAAAATCTGGCAAAGCAGTCCATTTTTTGGCATTTGGTTCAAATATCGATTTTCCAGAAAGAATTGTCAGATTTGGACTCTTTTTGTGTTTTCACTATTTCACATTGCACTTGTGAAATCAGATTCAGAACCACGGAAGTTCAAACTGTAGGGCTAGTCATATCCGAAAGGAGTACGAAAAGTCGAGCTACACCGAGTCATGCCATTTGGGTTGAAGAATGCTGGGGCTACCTATCAGAAGGTTGCAGCCACCATTCTGCATGACATGATCCACAAAGAAGTTGAGGTGCACGTGGACGACATGATTGTCAAGTCCAAAGAGCGAAAAGGCCACTGCACCACACTGGAGAAATTGTTTCAACGGATCTGAGAGTATAGGTTGAGGCTGAACCCCCAGAAGTGCACCTTTGGGGTGACGACAGGGAAGATGCTGGGTTTCCTAATCACAGAGAGGGAAATTGAAGTAGATCTGTCCAAAATCAAGGCCATCTTAAAAATGCTACCACCAAGGACTGAAAAGGAGGTGCGCGGCTTTCTAGGTAAAGTGCAATTCATAAGACGGTTTATTTCAAAACTAACTTTAACCTGTGAACCACTATTTGGTCTCTTGAAGAAGGGAAAGAAGTTCGAATGGGACGATCACTGTCAGTTTGCCTTTGAACAGGTCAAGTAGTATTTGCAGAATCCACCTATGTTATGACCACCAAAACTGGGGAAACCATTGATCTTGTACCTGTCAATGACAAATTCGACTATGGGATATATGCTAGCTCAAGAATCTGAAGCCAAAGTGGAGAAGGCCATCTACTACTTGAGCAAAAAGATGCTAGACTATGAGACCCACTACACTCCCCTGGAGAAAGCTTGCCTAGCCTTGGTATAGGCTACCAAGAAGTTGATGCATTACTTGTTAGCTCACTTTATAATGCTAGTTTCGAGATTAGATCCCATTAAATATCTCTTCGAGAAACCAGCGCTTATGAGTAGGCTAGCTCGTTGGTTGCTTCTTCTCTCCGAATTTGATCTCAAATATGTTACACACAAGTCAGTTAAAGAGAGAGTTGTGGCGAAATTCCTGGCAGATCATCCGGTAGAAGGAGATGAAGCAGTGGAATACCTGTTCCCAGATGTAAACATTCTGCATGTAGAAAAGGAAAAGTGGACGATGTATTTTGACGAGGTGGCTAATCAATACGTTATGGGATATGTGTGTTGCTCATAGCACCCATATACCCTTAGCGTTCAAACTCTGGTTCAAAGTGTCCAACAATGAAGCAAAATATGAGGCATGCATTGCTGGTTTGGAAGCTACCCTAGAACTAGGGGCAAAAAGGTTGGACGTCATCGGAGATTCGAATTTGGTTGTCTCTCAAGCTAACGGGGATTGGAAGGTCAAAGAAGAGAACATGAAGATGTATCATCAGGCCTTGGATATTCTGATTCCTAGGTTTGAAAAACTAACGTTTACACATTTGTTGAGGGAGAGCAACTGGTTTGCTGATGTGTTAACAACTCTATCTTCCATAGTAAACATTCCGCTGGGAGTGAAGATGTGTCCAATCATCATTGAGCAAAAGCACACACCTGTTTACCAGATCATCGCCGTAATAGATGAGGTGCAAGACAAAAAAACCCTGGTATTACGATATTTGGAACTTTCTGAAAAAAGAGACGTATCCACCAGGGGCAAGTGCCAAGGATAAATGGGGGATACGGCATCTGGCCGTCCAATTTATCATCTGCGGGGGTAAGCTGTGTAAAAAAGGTCATATGGGAATGCACAAACTGTGTGTGGAGGAAGAGAAATCAAAGCGTCTTATGGAGGCTATCCATGAAGGAGAGTGCAAAGCACACATGAATGGTGTGATGCTGGCTCGGAAGATTCTCAGACAAGGCTATTACTAGTCGACTATGGAGGAGGATTGTATTGGTTTTGTTCGGCAATGCCACAAATGTCAAATCCATGCTAATCGTATGAACATACCGCTGTCAAAGCTTTATAACATGACTTCGCCATAACCTTTCTCAATCTGGGAAATTGACATTATCGGTGCCGTCTCGCCAAAAGGGTCAAATAGCCGCAGTTCATTCTGGTGGCAATTAACTACTTTACGAAATGGGTGGAGGCCCAGTCTTACTCTATATTGAAGGCATCGCATGTGGCTAAGTTCATCAAGAACAATATCATTTGTCGGTATGGAGTTCCAAACGAAATCATCTCCGATAATGGCTCGCACTTCAAGAAAGAGGTGGTGGATCTGCTTGAGAAATATAACGTGGCTTTTCATAAGTCATCAACGTATAGACCACAGACTAATGGAGCAGTTGAGGCTGCCAACAAAAACATTAAGAACCTCCTACAGAAGATGGTTGAAACATATAGGAACTAGCCGGATAAACTGTCATTTGCACTCTGGGGCTACAGAACCTCAATCCGAACATCAACAAGGGCAACTCCCTATTATCTCGTCTATGGGATAGAGGTTGTTCTGCCAATTGAAATTGAAGTGCCGTCATTGAGAGTTATGGCCAAGTGTCAGATAACAGAGGCAAATTGGCAATAGAGTAGATTTGAGGAACTCATGCTATTTGACAAAAGAAGACTAAGGGCATTATATCATATCGAGGGCTACCAATGCTGAATTGCTAGGTCTTTTAACAAGAAAGTTAAGTCCATAAATCTTAAGGAAGCGGACATGGTACTGAAAGACAACCGGACTCCCATCCATGACCCTAGGGGCGAGTTCAGACCCAATTGGACTGGTTCTTATATCATCAAGTCAATCTGGTCAAGAAGGGCAATTATTCTCATGGATTTGGATGGCTTGGAGTTTTCACAGCCAATCAACATGGACAAGTTGAAGAAATATTACCCCTGAGAGGCTCGCCAAGCCAAAAACCTGAAGGGCAACCTAGGCAAAAGTTAGAGCATAAAAAATTAGAAACAAAGAAAAGCTGAGCTCGCAAGGTTGAAAACCCTAAAGGGCGACTTTGGCAAAAGTTAGAGCGCAAAAGGAAAGAGTTAATACTCGAGTGAACCTCAACCGAACTACGTAAGGCCTGATTCACATCTTTGAGATACGTAGGCAACTTCATCCTGAAGTTCGACCCTAATCGTCTCTAACTCAACTGTTCATTCATATTTATTCAGGTTATTTTTCTCCATTATCAGTTAGCACGATTGTGTGATCTTTATGTTAGTAGAAAGGCCGGTATGATGGATGCAGTTATGGGTAGTCGTGATCTATTGATTCAGGGCTGTACATCTTGAGGATGGGTTTTGAGTGTGTCAGGTAGTGACCATTTTCGAAAATCGTTTTGAAAAGTTTTAATAAAAGTTGATTTTGTTCAAAATTTTACCTTTTTACAACTTAGACCATTTTGGGACCAAAAGAAAATTTTTCAGTACTCGCAACTTTAATTCTATTGATTTCAACACAAGTACGTTCTCCAACTCTCTGATTTAAATCAAAGTTGTTTTTACATCATAAAAACTTGAAAAAAAAAGATCAAAGCAGTATAACTAGGGGCATAGCTAAGTCATGTAGCTCTATGCTTTCTGCTTGCACTCCTGGAAGTTTCTGTAGCTAAAGATGGCCCAACTTGTTCTTCATCCTCAAGTCAAGCCAAGCACTCGCCAGAAATGGCATAACTGAAGCTAGGGGCAGGGGCCAAAAGCTCCCTCGTCCTCCAAGCAGTGAGATACCGAATCAAGTGTGAACCACAAATGGGAAATGAAGCCAGGTATTCTACCTCCTCACTAGACATATCTGATCATGCCTAAACTAGTGTCTGAACTAGAAAGGGAAATAGAACACACAGTGCGTGAGGCCAATCAACTGTATTCCCGGTTGATGGGACATGCTGTAGCTCATCTCAGTCAAATTAAGCCTGGGGTAAAACGCCAAGTTATGTTAGCTGCAAATCTGCTGCACATCCAGTCACACCACAACACCTCTGAAGGGAAATCCACTAGCCGTTAGAGAAAGAAGTAAGCACGGGATGAGTACTTGGGGCAAGAGTCCACCACTTTCAGCTTATCCATCAACCATACCTAGGAAGGGATAAAAAATAAGAGAGATTAAAGAATAGAGAGATATACGTTGAGAGAAAAGTAAGGCAAAGGGCTAGAGAGGAAAATAGAGAATGAGTGTTGAGTGGCGTGAGGATCCTAAATAAGAGAGGTGGGAAACAATACTTGGAGAAGTAGTGGACTCCCTGCAAACCGAGTAATTTGTCGCCGACGAAAAGTATCAAGGCCCATCATGGTTTTGGCCAGTGCCAAGCCCATGCAGCTTTGGTCCTCTTTCAGACATTGGGCCACTTCGATCAACCGGATGCTGGCCATGCCGACACTAGGGGCAAGAAGGAATTGCGCAAGCAGGCACAAGCAGAGAGCATGTTACTGGTAGCCTCGCCAGAGAAGGTCACTCCTGTCTCCAATAGCGGAAAACCGATGAACTAAACCGGGAATGTCCAATTCCCCGTCATGTGCCAAGAACCAAGCCTCGTATAATGAAAGCCCACATATCCATCCCAAAGCCTGGGCATGGCCAAAATGGGGCTGAGGCATAATTTGTTCATTGCACCGGGATTCTATCAATGCTTAGAATTCTTTGAACGTTGGACACATTTCTTGTGATCCAAAGTGAAACACATGCGTAATGGGGTTCCAGCACCGGACTGTGGCATGGAGGAACAGGAAGCAAAGCGGGGTGCGGCTCAAAGGAAAAAGAATAATTAGGTCGAAACCGCGAAAGTTCACCTTTTTCGAGTCGTCTAAAGTGGTAATCTAGTCTCGAAGCCTATTGTTCAAAAGAATCTCCATCTTGAGAACAAAATATCAAAATTTTGTTGTTCTGCTAGGAAAATAGCTTGGGATCACTTTTTATAGACTTTGAGAAAGAGCAGCTAAACATGAGTATAGACAGTATGGCAACAACAGTGAACTAGTGATAAAGAGTACCTCAATCTCGTGAGTGGCCAAAGCGATCTGTCTCCTCCGCACAATGAGGAGTAGTTGGTCAATTGTCCGGAGGAGATCATTAGCATATACCGCGGGCACCTACAAAATAGTGGAAAATTGAGTACAGTGGAACAGGGTAATACAGCACAGAGTCAAGAAAAAATGAAGTGCAGCGGGCAGAAATATAAAGAAGTGTGTACCTATTCGATGCCAAAAGCAATCACTGGTCTGCGGTCCCTCTCCTCAATATGCTCAAGAGGGATCTACTCGAGCACCCTATCCAGACGCATGTATATGACCTCAGTAGGAATCACAAGAAGCCCAGGAATAGAAGCGGCAGCCTCAGGCAATACACAGGCTACAGCAGTAGGGGGCACCTCCAGCAGCAGTGGCCTAGGGAACTACGCAGGCCACACCCTTAGTAAGAGGTGCCATCACCCGGGTCTATAAGAATGTAGTGAAATCGCCAGCCTCTTGGTATCTGTCACCATCATCTCCCTGCATCAGGTAATCGAGCAGAAGTCCATCGTGAAGATCATCGGCAATCCTCATACTGGGAGGAGGAGGATATGGAACATCGGGATCAGCCTGGCCTCGGGTCTGGCAGAGAAACCACTCCCCCAAGTAGTATGCCCTGCCAAAAGGGCCCTCAAAAAGGATCCACATGGTGGAGGCCTCCCATGCAACAGCATAAATCACCCTCGAAGCTTGGGGGATGCCCATCCAGTGGTGCCAGTCAACCTGTGAACAGAATATGCAAAGCAAGTGGCCAATGTCAAAAGTCTAAACAGTATGGAATGAGAAAAACAGTGCAGTATAGGAAAATAGTATGGAATAAGAATGACAGTGCAGTATGGGACAATAGTATGGAATGAGAATGACAGTGCAATATGGGACAATAGTATGGAAACAATGTAATATGCACACAATATGTAAAAGTTAAAGGCTAGTATTGTTACCTGATCTGCGGTGACGGTGTCGAAGAAGCGACAGAAATAAGGGAAATCTCGGTCTACGCACCAACAACGCTCAAACTGAGAGTTGTAGTACCGAGAACGGGGTACTGACAACTCAAGTGGCCGTAATGGGACCGGAGCAAAGGAGGTGAAATATGTGTAAACCCGTAACTACAAGAAAGTAGATAAGTAGTTATGGACAGAGCAAATAAGCAGATATAAATAGAAAATGTAAAGCAAAGCAAGAAAGAAGAAGTATAGGTTTAACTCCCAAACTCGCTAATAACCCCCGAGTAAATCTACCTTTCGGCAAGCGGTAGAGCTCATGTAGCAGTACAGGGTGGCTAGGCTGGTACCACCCCAGTCATACTCTCTCATCCAATGCAAATGCACCAGTGCTCCAAGAGATAAAGCACCACGGTATTTTCCTTGTTTGCAACCAGGGTAGTATCGAGGAGATACATCAGAAATCCACGAGCATACTGGGCGACCACCTCTGGAGTAACTAGCTGAAGATCAGAAATATGCTCCAAGAACCAACTGTACCTCACCATCATAGGACTGGCAGTGGCTAGGATCGCTCCAAGGAGGTGAAGCCATGCAGCCCTCCACTGTGCCGATCCGGCCGCCAAGTCTAACCCGCAGGCCAGTGAGCATCGCAAAATCTTACGTAGGAATGGCAACGGTGCGGGGCGGGGCGAGGCCGGGGACCACACTCCCCGTCCCCGATCCCCGATGCCAGAATTTTCCCCGGCCCCGATCCCCGACGGGGAAAGTGTCACTGCCCCCACCCCCGCCCCCAATGGGGATCGGGTTTCCCCGACCCCGAGCATTCCCCGGCTAAAAAAAAAAAAAATTCAGAATATACAACTCATCATCATCCAAAAACAGATCTGAAACAAAAAAAAAAAAAAAAAAAAGTTTCAGAAAATTTCATCATCAACAAGAAGTTCATCATCTAAAAAAAGTTTCAGAAAATAGAACTCCTCATCATCAACAACAACAAGAAGTTAATCATCTAAAAACAGATCTGAAACAAAAGAAATTTCAGAAAAGTTTTAGAAATTTTCAGAAAGTTTCAGAAAATTTCAGAAAATTTCATCATCAACAACTAAAAAAAGTTTCAAAAAATACAAGAAAAAAAAGGGATCTGTGAGGGAGTGGATAGATCTGAAAAAAAAAAAAAAGAAGATATGATCTGTGAGGGAGTGGATGAGACGCGGTGGTGGCGGTGGTGGTCGGCGACGTCGAGAAGAGGGAGTGGATGAGACGCGGTGGTGGGGTGGATGAGAGACGCGATGTGGTTGTGGTGGTGGTGTGGTGGTGGTGGTGGTGCGAGCTGGACCTGGATGAGAGAGAAGTCAGTGAGGTAGAGAGAGAGACGGGGTAAAGGAGAGAAATGATATCTGAGACTGAGAGACCTGGTTTATAATATATATAAGGGTAAAATTGTAATTTAACATCGGGGATAAATCGGGCCGGGGATCGGGGACGGGCCGGGCCGGACGGCTGGACACTAATCCCGTCCCCGACCCGAATCTGTTCGGGGATTGATTTTTAAATACCATCCCCGTTCCGTCGGGGGTATTTTTGGGGAAAACCCGCTCAATTCGGGGTCGGGGAGTCGGGTCACCATCGGGCCGGTTTCAAATTGGCATCCCTAATCTTACGGGTCAGAGTCATCTCCCCGATCGATGAAAAGTGAAATGAGTCTGTGGTGTCCCACCATCGCTCCACTAGGGCTCCGTGTAGAAATGGGTCAGCCCTCATCTGCACCAGTCCGAAGCAGAAGGCCCCGAAGCCAACCGCATCCACTAATGTACGAACGTCCACGGGAAGCCTCTCGTACCAGTGCCTGGGGCCAGAAATAGACCCATAACCTTTAATCCTCCTGGTCATCACCTGTAGTATGGGAATGTTGTCAGTGTCTGCAATACCTTGAAAGGAATTCAAATATGCTCAAACAAGAATATAATAAAGCTTACTGTGGAGGCATCGGCGAACAAGTGCTCGATGGGCTCCCGCAGTAGGATGTCCTCGTCAATCCTCAGAATAAGGCCCGCAAAATACCGCTCGGGGTCAGAGCGTGTGTACATGGCTGGTAGATGGCCACATCAAATGGGCTCTCAGCAAGGGGAGGCAACTCCAGCTCAAAAATGGGAGGAAGGACATCCTTAGCCTCTATGTCCTCACCTAGGACAACTCCAATATCAATAACGAGGTCGGGGATGGGAAGTTCATCGCTAGCCATGGAGGGAAAGTGAAGAAAGTAAGAAAAAATGAAGAAAAATGTGTAGGTGAGTGAGATTAGGTGAAAAATCCCAAATCCAAGCCCTATGAGAGGGAAATTAAAGAAAAAGTTGAAACTCAAGAGGGGGTAGAGGAAATCGCAAGGAAAATTGTGAGAATTAGCAAAAAAACCAAGAGAAACCCAAAACTCAACCAAATCAAATTCCACTCGGTCCAAAAGGTAGAGGATTATGAGGGTTTTCAAAGAAAATTTTACAAGAACTGTTGGGAAATACAAATGGGAGGGAAAATCTAGAGAGAAGAGGATCCTAGAGAGAGAGGGAGAGGTTTTTCGAACATGGGTATGCATGAAATGAAGGTTAGAATGAGGGTTAAGATCAACCACAGTTGTGGTTTTACAAATTCTGTCCTGTCGCTGTAGCTCGACTTTTTCGCGCCCCTTTTCGGAAAGGTTTAAAAGAAAGCCCTACAGTTCGGACTCCCGTGGTTCTGAATCTAATCTCACAATGAAACTGATAAACACTAAAAAGTCCAAATCCGACAAATCGTTTTGAAAAATTGATTTTGAATCAAAAATGCCAAAATTGGACTACTTTGCCAGATACAAAGTCGCCACCTAAATATTTTATTTTGGGAAAATTTAGGAAACCCATGACTCGTGCCAAAGGCCACGTGTCCGTCATCACCAAAGTTGCCTCGGCTCGGGAACTTAGGTACGAGAGGGGAAGGTCATGAATTGAGCACGCCCGCTCGCCCGATCAAAGATCAGCCTCTACTAATCATGATATGATTTTTTATAAACATTATGTGTTCTTGTTCCAATTATTAAACTAGCTTTACTATGTGATGCGCACAAGCAAGTATAGACTAATTTGCTTAATTTGGAACAATTCAACTCATGTTAGTTTACGAAAATGGTTTGAATTTGCCACCTCAAGTGGGCTTAAAGATTGCGAATTTGCCACCAAACCTAATGGGCTTAAAACATGATTCGCCACTCAACAAAGTGGGCTTAAAACTTACATTCGTTGAATCGTTCCAATTCAAACAACAAGCCTTCATCCACAGGTATTCATGCAGTTTCGCAAGTAAGCACATAGCCTCATGGCAAGCATGCTAATCATGGCAACATTCACACTCATGCAAGTATGCTAAAGTGTAAATACTCACCTAGCACTCCAAGCTAAGAAAACATAAGTTAGTAAAATATGTATGATTCCTAACTATGTTAAGATGTCTAATGCAACACATGCAATATGTGATTAATAGGCTCGGCTACTAATATGGCATATGATTCGATAACATGTGGTTAAACACGTATTCAAATAAGTATTGAAATTGCAATGTAGTTTGAATGATGCGCCGAGCCTGGGTGCATGCAATACAAATGAATGGATGCAAGCATGAGTTATGCTAATTTGAAATATGTCCCTAATCTAACTATCGAAAGTGATTAAATAACAGGAAGAAAAAAATGGGGTTGGAAAACATAACACACGCACACACACGCACACACACTTATTACAACATTACGCCCTCGCGAAGGAGGGTCCGAATGAATAAGAGCTAATTAGCTAACTAGGCTAACTAAGCTAAATAATTATTACAAACCGAATTAATTAACTATTCTAGTTAACTAATTACAAAACGAAATTGAATAACTAGTTAAACTAACTAATTAATTACAACACTTAATTAGCTACAACTAATTAATTACAACACATATTCGAGCTAGATATTTAAATGTTACACAAGCTTGAAATGCAAGGGAGGCTCATGCACGTGCTAGGTTTCCACCCGAAAAGCCACTGCCTAGCTGTTGAATGCCTCTATTTGCGCATTGAACACCAACAATTCTGCCCACTTCTAGAACACCTCTGCTCCACCTTACCAACACACTATGCAAATTTCACTGATGGCCGAGAAAGGGCCGGTCGGCTACCACTGGTGGTCAATAGACTACCACTGGCGGCCTGTCGACTTCTGGTGGTGGCTATTAGCCACTGATGACCTGGACTTCCTTGCTGCATCAGAGAGCAAACAAAACAAAACAGTGTATTTTTCAAGGGTTGTTTGCACACTTTGCCTCTCCTTATCATGGGGAAATCAAAGGAGGGACAAAACTTAGTTCATAAACCATCAATCAAGCAAATTCATTGTATAATGGCTTATGAAACCAATTGTGCAAGTTAAATGAATGCAAACAAGACTCAAATGACCATCACCCTATCATGAATGATCAAGGGCAATGGAGACCTAGGAAAATGGCACATTTCATCACTTTTGAGTATGAAATGTCTCATTTTCCTTGTGTTCAAACTAGCATCTGAGTTGAACACATGCAATGCAACACAAAGAATGCTTATCTTGCCTCTTTTACTTGCCAATTTTGTTTACACATTTTAGTTACCAAACCATTCTTTAATCAATTAGTCCATTGGTGAGTGTCTTCTAAGGTGAAAGAAGTGTCAACCAAGGGATAGTTTAAGGCATGAGAGAAGCTTCATGCCGTTGGTAATGAACCCTCAAAGGAGGATTAAACCATTAAGTATGAGCCTCAATCTCAAGCTTAAACAACCCTAAGGTTGAAACAACCCTCAAAGCAAATGAAAAAGTGAAGAAATGAGGGAGATTGCAGAGATTATAAGTGCTGAAATTAGGTGAGAAAAAGCACTAAAACATGCAATCAACTCAAACCAATGGTAATGAAAGCCTTAAAACACCAAGCTAGTGAAAGGACTTACACTACAACTATGCAAAACAAGACTCATAAGGCACCAAACATCCAAAACAGAGCTAAAACAGGTCAAAACAAAGTGTAAAACATGCTGGACTTGAGCCACAAAAAGCTAAAACATTAAGCTAATACATGGGGCTAACTGGACATGCAAACAAGACACAAGGAGAAGGCTAACCCCTCCAATTTTGGACTTCAAAATGAGTTTTTTGCCACTGAAAAACCTCTGAAATTCAGTGGTTAAAAGGCCCAAAAAAGTTGGTTTGAAAGTGATAAACAAAGGCACAAAAACTTTACAAGCAAAGAAGCAAGAAGGGTGAACCACCCCTTAACTGAAAATGGCCTCAAACCAACACTTTTAATCCATAAAAAACAGAGCTTTTTACAGTTCAAAATTAGCCTCAAAACAATTGAAAAAGATGGCAAAGCGAGGGTACAAAACAAGTACAAAGAGAGAGTGTTATACCTCTTGAAGAGAAGACACAATTTGGCCAACAATCCAAGCCAAAAACCTCCTCTTAGAGCTCAAAACAAGTCCCAAGCTACCTCAGCCCAAAGACTAGTAACTTCTATCAAGGGTGTATAGGCAAAAGTATAGGATTTGTGAGCAAATGTGTATAAAATTACAGAGAGAGAGAGAAAGAGATAGAGAATTTTGTTCCAAATTTTCTGACCCTCCAAAATGGGGGAGAAACCCCCCTATATATAGAAAAACAAGCCTTGAGCTTAGAAACATCCTACCATACATGTGTAGGGAGATGCAGCTCAATGTGCAAACAGCTGGCACAGCTGTCAACAAATATCTGGAAAAAGACACTGGTGGCCGTCAACCACCACTGGTAGCCGACAGGCCACCACTGGTGGCCGACCAGCCACACCAATGGCCGACAACCTATGGTGGTGGCTGATAGGTCACCACAAGTTCGAGGCTTGAAACAATAGGGTTTTGGTCCAAAACAAAGCACAAAAAGACAAGCTTCAAAGGCTCAAAGACAGGGCGCTCCACCGAGGACTTCGGGCACTCAAAGTGAACAAATAAAATCGTAATCATCGAGTGCACAAGCGATGATGTCTAAGTCTTGAGGTCAGTCAAAAATGGGGTGTCTACAGCCGCCATCGCGAGCCGGCTGACACTATTTGAGCCCGGTCGTACTTCGTTGGGTGCCGGTCGGCTCTAAATGCAAACCAGTTCAATTTTTTTGTTTATTTCAGTGTATCTCAATGTTGGGCCTCGGTTTGGTTGTGGAAAGGTGTAATATAATATATATATATATATAGAGAGAGAGAGAGAGAGAGAGCAAAACACAGAACAGGAAAAGGAAAGAAGAAAAGAAAAAAAGTGAAAGGAAAAAAAAAGAAAGGAAAACAAAAGAAAAAAAGAAAGATTTTTGTTTTTTTTTTTTTTGGTTTTGTTTTGTTGCTTTATTTCGTAATTTGTTTTATTATTTCATTTGGTTGTTTTGTTGTTTAATATTTGCTTCAAATTCATAATCTGTTCCGTATATTTATTTTATATTTGTTTCTGGATTTCACGCAATGTGTTGTATGTTCTTTTTTTCAGGGATTGTATATTAGGCCTATTTGCGAAGCAAAAAAATTGAAGATTGTTTTGATTATCTTGCTTTTATGAAGCTTTGTTTGGTTTGTTGAAATTCACGATCGAATCTTCATCAAATTCGTGTCTTCACCTCGTACCTTGATTTGAGTTATCTTTGTGGGCTTCATTTTCCGAGGCCTTCCCCGAGATGAGATAATTTCGCTTTACCAAGTGTTGAATTCTGTTTGCACTTTTATTAATCCAAGTTTCTCCTCTCGCGTGAGAAGCGTTAGGATTGTTTTCCTCGATTAAAAACATCGAGTGCGCCCGGTGTTCACACCATCCTCTCCTCCTCTCGCGTGAGATGCGTTAAGGTTGTTTTCCTCGGTTAAATACATTGGGTGCGCCCGGTGTTCACACCATCCTCCCTCCTCTCGCGTGAAACGCGTTAGGATTGTTTTCCTCGGTTAAAAACAACAAGTACGCCTATTTGTTCACACCATCTCCGCTCCTCTCGCGTGAAACGCGTTAGGATTGTTTCATCGGTTAAAAATAACAGGTGCGCCTGTTTGTTCACACCATCCTTTCCTCCTCTCGCATGAGACGCGTTAGGATTGTTCAATCCGGTTAAAAACAGCAGGTGCATCTGTTTGTTCATACCATCCTTTCCCTCCTTTCGCCTGAGACACGTTAGGATTGTTTTCATCGATTAAAAATAGCAAGTGTGCCTGTTTGTTCACACCATCCTTTCCTCCTCTTGCATGAGACACGTTAGGATTGTTCAACTCAGTTAAAAACAGTAGGTGCGCCTATTTATTCATACCACCTTCCCTCCTTTCGCGTGAGACGCGTTGGGATTGTTGTTTTCCTTGGTTGAAAAATAGCAGGTGCGCCTGTCTGTCCACACCCTCTTTCCTCCTTTCGCATGAGACGCGTTAAGATCTCGAGCTCCCCAGTTAAAACCATAGGTGCGCCCGGTGTTTACATCGCCCTCCACCTTCCCTGCGTGGGACGTAAGTAGGTAGGCGTCTTTCCTGCACGAGACATGGTTTGGTTTGCACTGTCTTTGTCCCCGTGTTTGCTTACTCACCACTCTCCAAGTGAGACTCGACTTGAGTTGTTCTGCTTTCGTTCAGACGTTGCATACCTACTTTTGTTTATAGCATTGTTTCGTCGCTTGTTATTTACATTCTTGTTTCATTGCATGATCATAAGTTATGTTTCTGGCATACCTTGCCCTTGAACTACGTTGGTTTGATACCTTGCAAAGGGATACGTAGGTAACCTTCGGGTTCAACTTTTGGTAATTGTATTTTGATTTGTTTTCTTGCCCAAGTCTTACGGCCTCATCAAATGGGTCGTCTCTAGGCTTTGACATTCATTCACGTCATTCCATGACTTCGGGTTCTGTCAAAGAGGGGCAACTGTAGACACCCCATTTTTTACCGCCAGCAAGACTTGGACGCTTTGTCCTCAACACTCAATGATGAAGTTGTGTTGATTGTGATTTGAATTCGCAATGAAGGAACGTAAGCTCGAGCTTCAAAACCAATTCCGAACTTGTCATATTCATACTATTCTTACCCCAGAAATTCATTTTTGACCATTATGCCACCCTATACTAAGTGTAAAATAGTGGAACATAGGAGGCATTAGAAGCCGGCCGTACCACATTGGGAGTCGGCCGTAGCTATTGGGAGCCAGCCGGCTCTCGATAGCAAGAAACAGTGTTCTGGGCGGGAATGGTGGTTTTTCATCACATTTATCAATTTTGTCCAAACGTGCTCGGGATCATCAAGCCATCAACTTGTGCTAATTGATGGACTCAAATGGAAATTTTTTCTTCTCTTGAGTTTCCCATGACAGAGAAGGGCAAAGGGACAAACAGAGCCTAGAAAGGCTATATCTGCACTATTCTCACTTCAGAGCACAAAACATTTTTTGGCATAAAATTTCGTGCCGACCAGCACTGTTTTGGCCCAGCCAAACCTCATTTGGAGCCGCTTGGCTCCCCATGTTTGGTAAAACAGAGACTGTTGGCAGAAACCAAGGGCAGTGGCTGAAGGTGAGGCAGAGTAGTGTGGGCAGACAGAGCAGCTTCTAAGCACTGTGCATGCGATCATTGTGTCTCATGGTTGCTTAAATTAAATTTCTTATTAGCTTTGTTGTAATTATTATTGTTGTAATTAATTATTATTGTCGTAATTAATTATTGTTATAGTTATTATTATTGTTTATTTGTAATTGTAAAACCAGTTAACTTAGACTACTAGTTTATTGCCCATTCTAATATCCTTGTTGTAATAACTTAGATAGTTTTAAATCATTTATTCGGATTTGTAATAATTAGTTTATTTTGGACATTTGGACACTTATTTGCACCCTCCTGCGCGAGGGCAAAATATGTAATAACATGTATGTCTTCCAACCCTATTTCCTTCTCCCTTTTATTTATCCGCTTATAATGGTAACATAGAGCATCACGTCTACTTAGCATTCCCATGTTTGCATACACTCGTCTCGCATGCATTTGGATTCGGCTCATCATACTAACCAATGTCAATTTCAACTCTATTGTTTAAATATGTCATGAATGGAATCATATACCATGCTAGTAGCCGAGTCTATTTAAATTGCATGATTGTATGTGTCACATTAGTCATTTTGCATAAGTGAGGAGCATGCGGGTTTTCTAATCATTTTTCTTTATTTGGCTTACCTTAGAGTACTAGGTGAGCACTTATTGTTTTAGCATCTCGCATAAGTGTGATTTTTGCCATGCCAAGCATAATACCATAAAGATAATTGCTTAACTGATATAACTCTTTGAATGCATGTGGATGAGGGCTAATTCACTTTTTCAAGTGACAAGTATCAAAAACAATTTTCAAACAAACATGAAATCCAAAAGTTCCAACTTTTGCAAATTAGTCTATACTTGTATGCAGCACGCAGTAATGTTAGTTAATAAATCAGAACAGGAGCATATAATGTAAATATGAATCACATCATGATTAGTAAAGGCCGATCTTTGATCGGGCAAGTGGGGTGCTCAATTCATGACCTTCCCCTCTTGTACCTAAGTTCCCGAGCCGAGACACTTTGGTGATGATGGATAAGTGGCCTTTGGCATGAGTCTCGGGTTTCCTAAATTTCCCAAAAATATTTAGGTGGTGACTCTGAAATCTGGCAAAGAAGTCAATTTTTGGCATTTGATTCAAAATTGATTTTCCAAAAAGATTTACCAGATTTGGACTCATTTGTGTTTATCCATTTCACATTGCACTTGTGAAATCAGATTCAGAACCACGGGAGTTTGAACTGTAGGGCTAATCATATCTGAAAGGAGCATGAAAAGCAAGCTACACCGGCACCCTTTTTGTAATAGCTTCCTAGCTTTCACAAAAGAAATCAAATACGGTAGAGGAATTACCCTATTCCCAACAAATATAAACTCAAGCATACCAGGTGGTCGAAACACAACAATTTTATTCACACAATCAATAGTTGCACAATACTTCGTCAACCAATCCATGCCCAATATACAGTCAAAATGGTCAATGCTCAAAGGCAGCAAATCAACATACAATGTCATATCACCAATCATAATATCACATGCCAGATAAACATAAGCACATATCATAGAACCTCTAGATGGTGTAGACATAGATAGCAAACAGTTCATAGGTGCTAAAGGTCTAGTTAATTTTCAAGAAAAAAACATGCGATACAAATGTGTGTGTGGAACCAGAATCTATTAACACATAGGCATTCTGAGCACAAATAGAGATTATACCTGACACCACTGATTCAGTATTCTATACATCCCCAGTCACTAGTGCAAATACTCTCCCATGTCTTAGCTTTTCATTCCCGATGTTATCCCTGGCATTAGTTCTAGCATTTGCCCTTGTTATGGAAGCAGATCCGACAAAACTTGCTGCGGGGCAATTGGTATTTTCGAACCGGACTGAACGATCTCTCATTATGTGGCCGATTTTACCACATTTGAAACAAGCACCCGTTGCTCGATAACAGACGCCCTTATGTTTCCTTCCACAATCCGGACAAACTGGTATAGACCCATTATTCTGATTATAGCTGCTGGAGGATCCCGTGTTTTGCCTCTTACTTCCAAAGGAGTTGCCTTTTCTAAACTTGTTCCCCGACCTCTTACTTCTCCATTCCATTGTTGTTGGGGCCTTGCTTTGCTTCATAGTTGCTAAGGTAGCTTCCGCCATCAATGCTCTATCTAATACTTCCACATAGGTAGGGAATTTCAAGACACCAACCCGGTTAAACACTTCCAGAGTCAAGCCTCCCTCAAATTTTCATCTCTGTTTATAATCGGTATCCACCATGTATGGGGCAAACCGGGCCAATTCGGTGAACTTAGCTTCATATTCAGCGATTGACATGTTGCCTTGCTTGAGTTCTTGAAATTTAAAAACTTTTCGGTCCCTAAAACATTGAGGGAAATACTTGTCATAGAAGATTTTCTTGAATTGAGTCCATGTCATGTTCCCGTTATCTTTTCAGATTAACAACCACCACCTTCGAGCTTCATCCTTTAAAGTATAGGTGGCCAAGAGTACCTTCTGAATCTCAGAACAAAGAAAGACTTCATATAGCTTTTCCATTTTGAGTAACCATGTGTCAGCCTTCAATGGTTCAATCCCACCCAAGAACATTGGCGGTTTCATCTTCATAAACTTCTGGGTTAGATTGATTATGTCATTGTTATCTAGTTCATTTTGTACTAGTGAAGGCAGAGGAGGCATGGGTTGTTGCCTCAGATATTCCGTTAAGGCTGCAAGCATTTGTTCCATATGACTCATGCGAGCCTCAGAAGATCCCACTGCATCATCACTTCTTGCATTTTCCAGCGTCATAGGTAAACGGAACAATAATAAACATAGGCAAATAGTTCTTCTCATAGTGTTCAGAACATTTAATCCCAATTCATTTATTTCAATTTCATGTGTTCATGTTCAGATTCAGTTTTCTCAACTGCAGAAAGTAATACACACACTCACACATGCAAATGGAATGCCCCTAATTCGTACTAGGACATCCTAAAGCTCATATGGACTCGTGTGTACGGTATGACTCATGCTCTGATACCACTCTGTCACGACCCAAACCCGGTTCTATGGGTTTAGCATCTTAACCAGCCAGTAATCCTTGGATTACCAAAGGCCTCTGAACAGATTATCATATAATAAGGGGCTGCAGAAACAAATATAGAAACATACATAGTCCATAGAGCTGTGCAAACATACATGGGACAGATAATCTCAAAACTTTATATACAAATTTGTGATGTCAAAAGGAAGTGGTCTTACGTCACATACATGACAGATATTGCCAAAAATGGACTAAGCCCGAAATACATATACAGTAGTCGAAAGAAACTTGTTCATAGAGTGCTATATAAACATGACTGATCACAAAAGGGAACCTCCTCTGGAGGCACAACAGCTGGCTGACAAAATAGAGACTCTGGGCAGCAATTTATGCCTGGTCACGCGCTTGCTCACCTACATACATAATATAAATAGTGAGCAGAAGTCCAGTGAATAATAATAGAGTAAAGGTTTTACTGAATAATGTCCAAACAGAAATAGAATCTTGTACATAATCAAATGTCAAAGCAGAAACAGATTCACATACATATTCATTATCGTATTCAAATTTCATATATTTCACATGCTAGTACCTGATACATCCATTAGCATTAACAAATCTGATGACCCATGAAGGGACGGTCGTGAAGGCATTCTGATGACCTATAAAGGGACAGCCATAAGGCATTCCGATGACTCATGTGCACAGAGACGTTTCCGATGACCCATAAAGGGACAACCATAAAGGCATTCCAATGACACATAAAGGGACATATATCATATGATGCTAAGGATGCCACAAATACATTTCATAAACTTGGACAATCATTCATTCATATAAAACATAGCATTTCAGAAAACTGACCATTTCATATTATCAAAAAATAATTAAAGTTAAACATAACTTTACAGAGTTATTACTTACAGATGGCTCTAATAGCAAAATAGAGAAAGCAGGCGATTCAGATAGTCTATGGCGCATGACGTACATAAACACATAGCAGATACACATTGAAACACAGGCTTGGCATATACTTAACTCGTTACGTTTCGTTCTTAGTGTGTTTCTAAGTCTTATCCCCATTATTATGTCTTAATCTTAGCTTAGGAATGCCTAGGATGCAATGAGGATGTGAAAATGCACTTGAAAACACTTAGTCAAATATGCTAGAAATAGGGGTCTCGGTCGAGCGCAACTTCCTTCACTCGAGCAGACATCCAATCATGCGAGTGGTCACTGGAGTGGTCTGTAAACTTTGCAAAAGTACTGGTTGCTTGATTTTTTCACTCGACACACGCTCAACGGTCGCTCGAGCATGAGACAGAGGTCTTTGCTCGAGCGCAACTATTATCGCTCAAGCGGTCTAAAAAACGTACAAACTTCTTGGAGCATACATTTCATGCTCAAGCCAACTTGTGGTCGCTCGAGCGCAAGTTCTGTCGCTCGGCGAAGGAATAGAATTGTGGAATTTCCAGATTCACTCCCAAGCACCAAAACTCAAATTCAAAGCCACAAATCATGTTCTTTTGGGCCAAAAGCTTGAGAAAACATGTCTAAACTTGTCAAACATCATGAATTCAAAAACATTTCGCCAAATCAAGGCCCAAAAGCTTGCCAATTGCTCAAAATTCAACTTGAAGCTTACAAATATGATGTGAACATGACATGCATGAATTGTCATGAACTTAAGCTTTCCAAAACATGATCAATTAAGGTCAAATGGTAAGAAATGTGATGAATTCTCAAAACAAGGTCAAGATAGACTCATACACGTGAGACTTATGTGAAGTTCAAACTCAAAATGCTATGATATATGCATGCATGTATGGAATTTATCTATTTAAGCTCAATTCTCATGTTAATTCACCTATCACATTTGATTTCATGTGGCAACCAACTAAATTACAAACTAGGAGATAGAAACTCTTGCCTTAGAAGCTTAATTGTGTCCTAGATGTCCAAATGGTTTAGTCACTTAGTTCAACACCTTGATTTCTTTACAATTTTTCTTCCTCTCCTTAGATTTCCAACTCAACACTTGATCTCTCTCTCTCACTCACGTTTGATGCCTCAAGAAGGAAGAAATGGAACTGTAAAGTGTATACAAGGGTCCACTAGTGCCTTACATAGGCTTGGATTAAGGAATTCATTAATTAGGCTTAATTGAGCATTAATTTTTCTAATTATTTCGTTCCGAATTGAATTTCAATTAAACCTACGATAATGTTCTAAAAATTCTAACTAACACATAATTCAAGTCAATTTCATGATCGAACGTCGATAAGGCCTTCAATTCGTAGAACAAAACAGAAAGACAAACAAATATTTCTACCATGGACAGATACAATGCAATTCACACACATAACACATAATTAAGCACGCGATTTCATCTTAGATACTTATTAAGCATTCTTAATCATGGATTATACGTTATTCATGGGTCGAGGTTGTTACAGAACCTTACCCTGGGAACTACATAAGGCCTGATTTCTATCTTTGGGATAGTAAGCAGCTTCATCCTAAAGTTCAGCCCCAACCATTTTCAACTCACTTGTCCCATCCATGTTTGATTGGTTTATCTTTATCTTTATTCAACTCAACTGTCATATCCATGTTCAATTGGTTTGTCTTCATTCAGTTCGATTGTCCTATCTCTTCTTCATGGAAGATTCAGTTACAAGACAAATCAAGTTTGGGTTATTTGATTTAAGATTGTGCATCTTAAGGGTTAATTTCATGTTGGTCGGGTAGTGACCATTTGCAAAAACAAATTTTAATGATTTTTAGTGAAGTTGACTGATTTTCTCAAAAATTATTCCATTTTTGCAAAACCAGACCATCTTTTGGATCAAAAAAGGAAAATTTTCAATACTCACAGCTTGGCTTGCATGATTTCAAGATAGAAAGTGGAACAAGCATGCTAATCTAACTATCATGTTGATCAAAACCTTTTTATCAGAAAAATCAAAGGAGCAATCAAAGCAATGAACTAGGAGCATGGTCGAGTCAGGTCTTCTGTCTTTTCTCGCACTCTCGAAAGTCGTCGTTACCAAGGTCACATTAACCTGTATCTTTTTAGAACCCTTCAGTTGGTCGATCATCTAGAGGTTGACCGGCGGTGGTTTTTGTTTCGAATTTTGTTTTACAACATCGAGCCCGTGGTATTCTAAACCGCGCCCGCAATAAATTTTTATGTCCTTTCAATTCCAACAAGTACAAATGGGTGTGTTTAGGTTGTTTTTGTTTCATTTTTCTTTCATTGAGTCTTATTTTCTGTTTTGGTCAGTTGTAGGCTCAACATCCAGTTCAGAACTCATTGAAATGCAACCATTCTCAATTTCAATTTTGAAACAAAATATTTTCATGTTCAGGTACTGTGTCATTCACTCCATGATTTGCAAAACAAAACTCTTTTTATTAAATTATAGGGATCAAACCCCAATCAAAATTGTACAAAAGAGAGTTAAAATTATAGGTTCCCAACTCCCAAGCAAAAATACAAAAAAGAAAAAAATACAAGAAAAAAATATATAGAAATGAAAAAAATACAGAAAAAAAGCAGAAAAAAAAAAAAGAAGTTTTTCTCAGATTTCGACAACATGCAAGAGCCCGACTGCGAAGGTTGAAGGCCGACTTCATTTGTAGATAGCTTCACCGAGCAACTCCACCACCGATTGTCTAGACTCATCTTCATTGTGGGAAGGCTCTCAATGATCCTACCTTAGCACTCAAGGGACCTCCGAAGGAAATTATTCCCCATTGGCCGTCGAACAAGGAACACCAAGGGGCTAGAAATAGGGCCATGGTTGTTGCTCGTCGCTTCAACTCTTTGTTCTGCCTTTTCAGCTAATCAATCTCCCACCAACCGTCTTCGTACATATGCTGATAGAGGGAGAGATACGCGCTCAACCGTTGTACCTCATTTGTCCTACTCTACAACCGGCGAGACAAATTAGATACCACAATCATGGTCTCCACACATGAGTTCAATGTGTGGGAGTTAGCATTGATATCTAATTTTGCCACCATCAGCCGTTCAACTGAAAAATCAGGAAAGTTGAAGACACGATGAGGTGCACTCTGAGTTGGCTCTGAGGAGCTAGTGTTAGGTGTCTCCACCGGGGAATCATTAAGGTCAGGGAAGAGAGTGAGAGAACGGGAGGAAACGATGACGGATAAAGATAGAGAGAGAGAGAGAGAGAGAGAAAGAGATTTGAGCTGCCACAGACTGACGATTTGTAGCTTTTCGCTTTGCGTCTCTCTCACAAACCTCAATTAAGAAGAAGACAAAGCAGAGGAGAAAGACAAAGAGGAGAGGCATCGAGACAAAATGATGGAATGATCGAGGCATTATGTCAGTCAAGCACCGCATTTATTAAAATCACGCACCAGACACGACGCTCGAAGGAGATGAAGGAGGGAGAAAGGGAGAGAGAGAAAGAGAGAGAGAGAGAGAAGAGAGGAAAAAAGAATAAAAAAAAAAAAAATAAAAAAAAAAAACACAAAAAAAAAAAAAGGAAACAAAAAAAAAGAAAGAAAAGAAAAATAAAAAAAATTGTGTATTTGTGTTTGGGTCTAACACATCTCAATTACAATATCAAAAAAATCAAAAAATGAAAGTTGGGAACCTAGTTTTTTTTTCCACATTGAGGTGCTTCTCTGAAACACTGCTTCTTGAGATGTTTTCTACATAACATTGCTTCCCAGAATGAAATTGACCCATACATTGAGTTCCAAAATTTGGTGTTCGAAAGAACATCACCCGTTTCAAAAAAAAAATGACCAAAAAAAAAACCGCCTTGGCACCATTTCCAAACCACTTTTGTACATCCATCACACCGCTTTTGTGCATTTATCACACTACATATTGTATCACATCACACCCTTTATGTTATTGCATCTACCATCACACTTGCACCATTTGTTACACCTATCATGCATAGTTATAACTATCACACTGTTGCATCACTTGGCTACAATCTATTCGCATCATTTGCTTAGAATTGTTCAATCATTTGGTTAAACCCCTTTTGCTCTTCCACCATCGATTAATACTATCCCTTTTTTGGGTTGATAGTTAACACCACCCTCAGTTAATACCAGCCCTTGTTCTGGTTGTTTGTTCCTATTTTTTTCCTCCTCTCACAATTTCAGCGTCGTTGGAGTCTAGTCCTCCTCTCACGATTATAGAATGGTTGGAGTCTGTTCTCCTCTCATGATTTTAGCATGGTTGGAGTATATTCCTCCTCACACGATTTCAGCGTATTTGGAATGTGTTCCTTCTCTCATAATTTTAGCATGGTTGGAGTGTGTTTCTCTTCTCATGATTATAGCATGGTTAGAGTGTGTCCTTTCTCACATTTCAGCATGTTTGGAATGTGTTCCTCCTCTCATGATTTCAGCATGGTTGGAGTGTGTTCCTCTTCTCACGATTACGACGAGGTTAGAGTGTGTCCTTTCTCACACGATTTCAGCTTGTTTGGAATGTGTTCTTCCTTCTCTCATGATTTTAGCATGGTTGGAGTGCGTTCCTCTTCTCACAATTACTGTGTGGTTAGAGTGTGTCCTTCCTCACACGATTTTAGCGAGTTTGGAATGTGTTCCTCCTCTTATGATTTCAACATGGTTGGAGTGTGTTCCTCTTCTCACAATTACAACGTTGTTAGAGTGTGTCTTCCTCACACGATTTCTACGTGTTTGGAATGTGTTCTTCCTTCTCTCATGATTTCAGAATGGTTGGAGTATGTTCCTCCTCTCATGATTTTAATGTGGTTGGAGTTTGTTCCTCCTCTAATGATTTCAACATGGTTGGAGTGTGTTCCTCTTCTCACGATTACAGTGTGTGTGACACCTCAATTGTTTAATTAAATAAATAAAATAAAAACTAAATAAAATAAAATACATGCTAAAATGTAATCTAAATTAAAATTAGAAGCATTGTTGTTACCAAACCATAACAATGTGTTTAATATACCATTTGGGGCCAAATCACAATAACTATGGAATTATTAAAATATTTGGGGTCATAATGGAACTAGGGAAAGATAAGTTTAAATGTGGCTTTTCCAGCAAAGGCCAAGCTTAAATGTGGCATTCCCAGCCAAGGCTACTTGTAGAAAAATTGAAGGCATAAATGGTGATTCACATTGAGGCTAATGGTGAATCACCTCCTTATGTCCTAGTAATAAAAGAGGCCTGGGACAGTAACTCAGGTAGAAAACAAACAAGAACAAAACAATAAGTTAGTAAGTCAAAGGAGTCACAAAGTTAAGGCAATCAAAAACAACAAAAAGAAAATAGTAGGGGCAATACTAAGGTAAGTTATATTATACCTTGAGTCACCATAATATATTTTATGTATGTCTCAAATTACCATAATTTATTTTATGCAATTCATGTTTTATAAGTTATATTAATATTTCAATTACGTTGATTATTTTTTGAACTCTATTTGCTTAAATTGAAACCCATGGATATAATTGTTTAAATTTAGAAATTATTTGACAATGATTATATGAATAATTATTTTTGTAAGTACCACCACTGGAATCCCATGCTTTGGGGGACTTAAATAAACCACTGGCTTCTAATTGATCACTTTGTGGCCTTCTATTTGTCATGGATCCATTGACCTCTGTTTTGGCTATCACTTTGGTGACCTCTGTTCTGTTCTGTACCATGGTTATGATTTTTTTACTTATATGATTTCTAAATTAAATTTTTGTTGTTTAAATAATTATTTATTCAATCTGAATTGTTCACTATTTTAGCCTAAATAATTATCCATGGTGACTTTTATGCCCTTATGCTCTTAGTATAATATTTCTCACTCTGTCATGTGCTTATAGCTATTATCCCCTTTCAAATGATGAGATTTAGCGAGATCGAGATTGGAAATCATAATTTTTTTTTTATTTTTTTTCTTTTATTTACTATCTATAATCCTGATCAAACTCTTGTAATTAAATAACGCCCAAATGAATGTTTTTCTTTTAAATAAACTTTTTTTTTGTACCTATTTATTTTATTTTATTTTATCCGCTTGTACTATTAATAAAAAATTTAGAATTACGTTTTCATTGTCGCAACGCCTAACCCCTGGGTACCAAGGTTGGGTCGTGACAGCATGGTTAGAGTGTGTCCTTCCTCACACGATTTAGCGTGTTTGGAATGTGTTCTTCCTCCTTTCATGATTTCAGCATGGTTGGAGTCTATTCCTCTTCTTACGATTACAGCGTGGTTAGAGTGTGTCCTTCCTCACATGATTTTAGCATGTTTGGAATATTTTCTTCCTCCTCTCACGATTCCAGCATGGTTGGAGTCTGTTCCTTCTCTCGTGATTTCAATGTGATTAGAGTGTATCCCTTCCTCACACGATTTCACTGTGTTTGGAATATGTTCCTCCTTTCATGATTTCAGCATGGTTGGAGTGCGTTCCTCTTCTTACGATTACAACCTGGTTAGAGTGTGTCTTTCCTCACACGATTTTAGCATGTTTGGAATGTGTTCTTCCTCCTCTCATGATGTCAACATGGTTGGAGTCTATTCCTCTTCTCACGATTACAGCGTGGCTAGAGTGTGTCATTTCGCATATGATTTCAATGTGTTGGGAATATTTTCTTCCTCCTTTCACGATTCTAGCGTAGTTGGAGTCTATTCCTCTCGTGATTTCAGCGTGGTTGGAGTTTTTTCCTCCTCTCACGATTACAGCATGGTTGGAGTGTGTTCCTCCTCGCACAATTTCAGCGTGTTTGGAGTGTGTTTGGATTTACATTTCTTACATTCTTGTAGAAAACATGTTTGCATATCTTGTTTTATATCACTCATGTAGAAAGCATGTTTGAACAATATTCATTACTGTATTTGCATCAATTAGCATGTATAGCATGTATCGTGTTGTTAGCATGAGGTTTGCCTCATTCCTTGCCATCTTTGCAGCTTTATCACCATTGCATTACATAAATCATGAATTTTCAAACAAGCGGTTCGCGAAGCATGTAAGTCCAACTTTCAATTGCATTTCGAGCTTGTCACTTGCATTCTATCCCTAAACTACGTTTGTTTGATTCCTCGCAAAGGGATACATAGGCAACCCTCGGGTTCAATCAATTGCATCTACATTTTATTTGTTTTCCCAACTCTTACGACCTTGTTGAAAGGGTCGTCTTCGGGCTTTAACATTCACTCGTCATGAAATAACTATTGAGTTATGTTAAACAGAGGCCATTGTAAATACCCCATTTTGACCGGCCTTAAGACTTAGGCGCTTTCTTTTGATCACCTGATAATGAAAATAAGAATATACTATCTCCAAAATTCTCAGTGGAAAGATGGAATTCAAGCCTTAATCCCAACCTTTGGCCAAAATGTTTTAAATCAGTTTTAGCCTAAATTTTACTTATTTGGCCCACTAAAATATATTTTATTAGTCCATGTATTTTTATTTATAATTTTACATATTTTTTGTATTTTTTGGGGAGATTGACCAATAAGTCTCATATTTTAGACTTGTAATCCATATAGTACCATATTTTTTCTTGTAATCCATTTAGTTTTTTTGGAAGTGTAATGACTTATTTGCCCGCCACATTGGAGTGTCACATTTGGGAAAAGTGCATTAAAGAGATTTTAATTTTTTTCGAGTATCACATGATACTCGCCACGTTGAAGTGTCACATGTCAAATTTGAAAAAAATACACCAAAAAAGTTTTTATTTTTTTTGGAGTGTCACATCATACCTGCCACGTTGTCACATTTGGAAAAAAAATACACTAAGGAGTTTTTTTTTTTTTTTAAGTATCACATCATACCCGCCACGTTATCACATTTGAAAAAAGTACACTAAGGAGTTTTTAATTTTTTTAAAGAAAAAGTCTTGGCGTGTCGCATCATACTTGCCATGTTGTCACATTTGAAAAAAGTAAAAAAAATTATTTTTTTAGAGTGTCACATTAATACTTGCTACATTAGAGTATCACATCGTACTTGTTACATTAATAGAATGGTATATGTCCACCAAAACACTACCAAAATAAATAAATAAAAATAGGACTGCACGAAAAGAAACTCTCCACTAATAGGACTTAATAGATCAATAGAAAAAATTGAAACTAATTGGAGTACTTGTTTGTAAGATAGGATTTATTGGTAAATATCCCTTTTTCTTTTTCTTTTTTTTTGTATTTGTACATATATTTATGCTAATAATACTTTTTATATATCATTATATTATAAAATGCATAGTAATGTTACTTGTGACTTTTGAAAATCACATTGATTACACAGTGTTTTTACTGTGTAACCATTTGAAAAACCTACCACTCCATCATTTGTCTTTTGTTTGTTTTTTATTTCATTTTCTATAAATAGGGCGAATCAGATCAAGAAGGTGTAGAAAATTTGAGATATTTATTTTCAAAGAGAAAAGATTGAGAGAAAGAATCAGAAAAGATTAAGAGAAGAATTAAGAAAAAGAATCAAAAAGAAAATCTGAGAGATTTATTTTCAAAGAGAAGAAAAGAATCAAAAAAAGAGAGGAAAAAAATAAGAAAAACAAAAAATTCATTTTTAAAAGAAGGAAACAAAAAGTCGTAGATATTTTATTTTTTTGAACCAAACCATTCTTTCCATTCTTTTTATTGCCTTTTTACCAATACACCAAAATACTATTAAAGCTAAAATTTTGAATTTTGAATTGAGAATTGAGAACACATTCCATAACCTTTAGGGTGATCGGAAAAAACTTTGGAAATTAGAAAATTCGTCATTTCCCCAAAAGGTGAATTTTCGTAAACTTTCATTCAATTTAAAATGTGATATAACTTGTTTAAATACTTTCTTTACTGTTTTTCATAACTGTTTTTTTTTTTTTTTATCGCTTTAAAGGGAAGGCCGCACCACCCACATATCTGTTATAATTTACTATTTTTTATATAACTATTTCACCGCTTTAAAGAGAAGGTTGCACCACCCACATATCTGTTGTACATAAACTGTTGTAATTTACTACTTTAAATAGTCAGTCAAAACTACCTAATTTGTTAAAGATGTGACCCCGCCGGATAAATAGTGACCGAAGGTGAATAGTAATCTAGTAACCTTCGGTGGTGAATAGTAACCTCTGTTAATGAATAGTACCTCCGGTGATGAATAGTACTCGCGAATGAAAAAGTGCCCGGTAAAAAGAATAATAACCAAGGAGGGTGAACAGTAACTATCGCGGTGAATAGTACCCACAGATGAATAATGCTCCTGCAAAAATGAGTTTTTCGAGACGAAACAAAGCAATCTCCCAGCAGCAAACAGAATCATTTCCGGCAGTCGATCTCTAATGCATCTTTCTATTTTCTTTTGATTCAAGAGATTTGTAAGGTTTTATTTATATTGTAATAATTCTCCGCCCCCACTTCTTTCTATCCTATTCATTTTATTTCTTTCCATATCTGTAAATAAGTATCATGTTTTGTTTTTTCATCACATCCATACCTTACATCCATATTTTATGTATTCAGATTCGACTAATTTTACGTCTATGGATTTAATCAATTCCTACGTGATTCCATGGGCTATCTCATGTTCTTGTGATGATTCAAATGTCATGTTTTAGTAGCCGAATCTCTAATCGTAGCTGTTTGCGGAACATCATTAAGATTTTTGTATATAAGATCATGCATATTTCCTAACTTTGTTTGCAGCTATTCGCGAGACGTCAGTAAATATGTAAGTTTTTATACTTTAGCATCCTGTTTGAGTGTGTTTTTTTATTATGTCAAGCATTCTACCATGTGGCTATTTGCTTATGTGATATATCTCTATAAATACCAGTGGATGGAAGTTGTTGTTGGGTTGGGTTTCCATCCTATGTGAAGGAAGGCCCAAAACATTTAGTAAGCCCATGTGAATTCCAAAACCCACATGGAGAAGTTATGTTTTTGAAAAGATCTGGCCCATAAGTTTAGGATTACAAACCCTTTCTCTGTACACAAAACAGAGACGTAGAAGCTGCCACCAAAATAGAGAGGAGAAGAGAAATTCTGTCCAGCAGTGATCAAGCTATCCGATCAACAAGAATTTGTGGTCCGATTGAGCTGAAATTTGGTAGGCGAGTTCACAACTCAAGACTCTAAATTCTGGACGGTGGAGATCAGATTTGGAGTATTCTACTGCTGGTTTTTGACCCGTGAACAGTACTGTTTTTGGTGAGATTTTTCCTAAACTTTGTAGTTTGATCTTTGGTTGCCAAGGAAGCTTATTTGTAAGTTGTTCTTGATTGTTTGCCTCTAGTTCTATCTAGAGAGAACTCTCGTATACCCATTATTTGTTTATAGTGGAGATATTTGGTGGACTACGGTCCCGTGGTTTTTCCTTTCCACATCGGGAAGGTTTTCCACGTTAAAAATTTCTATCGCCTTATTGTGTGATTGTTGGATCATCGCTTTTAGATTATTTTCAAAATATATTGTGCTCTATTAAATTGCTTCCTAATAGGTTCACACAAAGAGGGAGAATAAACACTTCCGCTATTTTTGTGCCGGATTCGGATATTTCAAATTTGGTTTTTTGTTTTGTTTTCTCCCAACAGTTGTATCATTTAATTTGGAATAATATTGATTTCATGCTTGTGAACTCGATTTATTTTGAGTTGCACATCTTCGAAATTCATAGTTATTCCAAAGCAATAATGTTATTCCAAAGCATAGTAAGGGCTAACGTGGCAATACTATTTTATGGAAATGCAAGCAACAACTATTGAATCATAGGGGCAAAAGCGTCATTTGACAACTTGTCCTCGTAGCCCTGCAAAGCAACGTGATGAACTTTTGTTTGTATATGTTTATTGGCTATTTTCACCATGTTCGTTATTTTCAACCCAATCTTTACTTCCCAAACAACACCATTATAGGATTTTCTCTATTTTTGTTATTATTATAATTAGTAAGGAAGGAATAGAAGAAAAAAAAATTACAAAATACTCACTTCAATTATTACTACAAAACACAACAAATATAAATAAAAACAATTATAAAAATTGTACATTTGTATAATATTTTCCGTGTAAGAAACTTCTATCCTTTGAATTTCTTGAAATCCAATTTTTTTAACTTCAGTGGCCCTATTGATAGGGTAAAAGTTTTTAAGAATTTGACCAAAATCACCCTTTCAATGTAAACTAGTGAAAGGGCCGCGTGCAAGGCACACTAACTAATGCCCAGCTAGTGCTCACTACATTTCTATTCTGAACTAAAATTTATAAACATGTCAAGTCTAGTGTAGAAAATTATATGGAGAGAAAAAAGTTATGTAGATATAAGCCAAATTAGAATTGAGCCATCTGTTTAGTGGAAAACAATTGCAAGAGAATTTGTCTCTAAATTTCAATATATCGCAAGAGATAAACATAATCGGTAATATTCAAAAATAA
Organism: Camellia japonica; assembly: GCA_030407325.1. NCBI lineage: Eukaryota > Viridiplantae > Streptophyta > Magnoliopsida > Ericales > Theaceae > Camellia > Camellia japonica. The sequence continues at coordinate 82,631,664 of JAPPVO010000036.1, read as the reverse complement.
GTGTAACAAAATAACCAAGGCCATTTTTCACTCCCAGTATAAGATGACCCTCCCAACATCCAAACAAAGCAAAATAATCTCCCTTTTGTAGCAAAGAACTACAGCAACAGAAAATGTATGGTAGCCATATGACAAGTAGTACCCTGCTTCAAACAAGCAACATCAATAGCCAGTGGTGCTACATGCACCAATTGGTATATCAATTAATATACTAACCTATGTTATGACATTATTACTTTAAAATTATAACCCCACCCATTATACAAATTATAAATACCCAAAATCTCTATAATTATGTCACATCATCTTTTAGTACACCAATTGCTATATCAATTTGTGCACATAGAATTACTCAACAAATAAACATAACAAACGTGTACCTTGCCTCGCCTTTTCATGGGCAACTACCTCGCAAACATAAATAAACTCCCAAAAAAGTTAAACAAAGTAAAACTTCAGATACAATTATGATTTCTTGGCTAATGTGAGGTTCTGAATTTAAAGAAATCAATCAAATACAAATTGGAAAAACAAAAGAAGAAAACTATAGTAGAAACTAGAAAATAGGTTTGAAAGCCGCTGTATACAAAGCAACGAAGGCTCTTTATTTTTTTTTTTATTTTTTATTTTTTTTGATAAATAAAACCTAAGGCACTTTATTTTCCCAATGTAAATATATTAATCACAAGTGCTCAATTGTTTTCAAGGGGAAATCGTAAGAAATAGTTAGAAGTGTAATTTATTACTCTAAAGACAACACACATTAAACGGACTATTTAAAACTTGGATCTCTTTTTGAAGAAATAGATTTAGTCAGAGGCAGGGAAAATCTATTGATAAACTTCACAACCTATACCACTCCACTTCAGGTAAACACATGAAAGGTAAAATACCCAAATCAGTTCGCAAAATACCAATCTTTGCAAAGAATGAAATGAAACCTCCTTTTTTTCTTTTCATAGACCTCAAACTAGTAAAAGCTTAGCGAAAAACATGTTATTGACCCTCAAACTTAGCACTACAACCATTAGCAAAATTAGAAGCCAACAGTTGTCAAATCCAGGCAAACATAGGCTTAAAGTAAAGAAATGCAAATCCATGAAAATAGAAGATACCAAAATAGCAAATGGAATAGACAAATAGACAACATGGTAAAGGTCAATCATAAGTGGGGGGGGGGGAGACAAAAATGGAATTTTTAAATAACGTAGATAGGAATTCATGGAAGTAAACACCCAAAAAGAACAAAGACTACAAACTTTCTGACAGCTAGCTCATGCTCAAAAGCAGAGATAAACTGCTAGTTCTAAAATGCGAGCTCCTAAATTCGAGAACCACTTTTCAAACACAACCTGTCATCATTGAATGAAATTTGGAAGACATGTTCTATAAGGACAAGCAAAAAGTAGCAGCAGTTTTTTTAATTTAACATCTGAATTGAAAAAGAAGAATGTGAAAAAAAATGAGTACCACCAATGACACCAAACAAAGAAGAAATACCAAGGGTTTTGATGCATTATAAAACCTACAGATATATATAGAACCAGCACCTTTCAGTTCCTTTGTTGCAGATATGTACAAATTACAAACAAAGAATATGTCTATTTTTAAAAATATTAAAAACATAAAAGCAAAGAAAATTCAAGAACAAGAATGAGAAAGAAATGTGCAATTAAAAGTAAAAGAACTAAAAATACCAGGTTCATGAATGATTTGCAACATTGTCATAATCTATACCCTTATATTGCTTTTTGTTTTGATGAGTAGCTTCTAGTTTCTAACTATAATATTCTTTTCTTTCAAATACCTTAATAAAATGGACTGAAATCTAGTTATGCTCCATTCTGTTTTATAGTATGATTACCTAACATAATAATGCGTGGACTATGTTAATTTCAATTCGGAAATAATATTCACCTTCTTTATGTTGTTTCTTTTCTTTTTGAGTATCAACATAAAAAATTCTCTTGGCTTCTTTTTCTTAAAAGGGTTTGTGTTTACGTGTAATCCTTTGTCGTGTAAATATAGACAAGCCTACAAATTTTAAATTTACATAATGACTATTTTATTCCTAACAATAGCTGACCATTAGACAATCTATACTATATATTAAGCAAAAGGGGGTTTTTAACCCCAAGCCTTGTAGGAGCTCCAATCTCCCAATCCAAATTTCCTGATTTTTTGATTTAAAAAAAAAATCTTAGCATTTATTAACTTCTCCCAACTCCCAAATCTTACTATCATAATAACACTTTAATGCATTAAGAACAAGCATAAAAAAAATTCTTTGAAATCCAACACATGAATTCCTTGAAAAGTCCCAACACATATGATTATTATCGCTCATAATAACACTTTAATGCATTAAGAGCAAGCATAAAAAATTTCTTGAAAAGTCCAACACATATGATTATTATCAAAATATTAAACTTTAATATAATATAATAAAAAAAAAACATTTAATTTCTTGAAAAGTCCAACACATATGATTATTATCAAAATATTAAACTTTAATATAATATAAAAAAGGAAAAAAAGAAGACATTTAAAAAAAATATTTAAAAATCACAATTCACATATATAGATAATTGTAAACACAATTCGTGCATAGCACGGGTGATATGCTAGTAAAAATGAAAAGAAAAGAATATTAAGAAACACTTGTAAATCAATGACGTGAAGAAGTGCCAAGAGTGGGAAAAATAATACCCTCATGCATAATTTAATTTAATGACATTAGAGTAGAAACCCTTTTAAGAAAAAGAAGCCAAGAGAATTTCACCATTTACATTTTTTTCTAAAGGAACGAAGCAGATCGCATTAATCAAAGAAACACAAGAAACAAATATACATGAAACTAAACAAAGAAAAATAGAGAAAAAGAGAGAGAGCAGCCTGTAACTTTAAGGCCATGTCGTGTGGAGAAAATTGGTTTGCTTTGCTATTGGTTTTCATTAGAATAATTGGAAGAATTGAAATCATTCCCATCATAAAACTCTGTTCCAACAGCAAATTCTTCATCTTCTTCTCCTTCTGGGTGTCCTAAACATTGACATATTAATCAAAACTTTGATCTTTCTTCAAAATCATTCATGAGACCTATGAGGGGGGGGGAAAAAATCTTAATAACAATGAGTAAAAAATGAGACAATATTTGCCAATGTTAATTCCTGTTGTACAAAATCCATACTTCGCTAAAAAATGTAGCAGCAGCAATATATATTATCTTGTCAAACAATCATTCGTTTATAAAATGTTTTACAACGGCACCAGTAGCACATCACTTTACAGAGGATGCCTTTAACATGAAAGCTAAGCAAACAAAGCTCGACTCTTTCTAAAACACGTTAAGAAGACATAACACACAAATATTACTTAATAGTTAAGCTTCAAAATTCTTGCCAAAATTCTGATATATGAAATGCACAATTTTTTGTCTACGTGTTAAGTTGAAGATGATTCAACATTAATGCTCAATCTTTTAAATACAAGAGTTTTTTTTTCCCTTTATTCTTTAGTACGAAACTAAGATGAGCAAATGTACAAGTTCCATAGACTTCACCAAATTGAAAGGATATCACACAAAGATGTGGTAATCTTTTGTCCATGCATTTTTTGTGCCTTCATTTTTTACTCATCGTTATTATGATTTTTTTTTTTTTTTTCTATTTTTCCTCATAGATCTCATGAATGATTTTGAAGAAAGATCAAAGTTTTGATTAATATGTCAATACAACATTCCTAAAAGTTCTACAAAAGGATACACTTAAAAATGTAGAAACTAATTAATTTTCATTCAAGCAATTAGCATAAAATAACTACTACAATTAGAGTAATACAAACTTTAAAAAGAAAAAGAAAATCAAATCAAGACAATGAAAGATAGGAAAAGAAGAAAGTATGGCATTCATTGAAAGACACATTTCACCATTAGTTCACATACCTTGACAACGATATTGCAGCTGGACCTGATCATTTCCTCTTCAAATGCCATACTCTAAAAATCCCTTTTCAAGTTGAGTACATTAAAAAAAAATTATGATTTTAGTCACTGCAATTTATCTATTAGTACAAAAATACACAATGAAATAGAAAATTTCACTACAATCAACATTACAAAAACTCAACTAAATCTTGCGAGATTAGTAGATATCTGTCAAAATTGAGTGACAATATACTAGGATATCATATGATTCAGAGTTACATATTATGTTTCAATTTTACTACCACAAAACCAAACAAAACACGAAATGAAATTTTTAAATTACGCATCCTAATATTCCCATTTATACTGTTTTTTTAAAATTATAAAAACATCAGCACACCTTTATCATAAAATATCTTACTGCAACAATTGCATCAACAAAATAACCATGCACTCGCTGAGATATTCATAAAACAAATGCATCACAAAAGAACCATGCACCTTAAGAGTTATTACTACCTGCCAATGGAGAGTCTACCACCATCAAGCATCACCCCTAGTTGACCACATCAACAAAAAGAGAGGATAGAAGAAATTGGATTAATGAAGATCAATGTTAAAAACAAAATAGTAGGGATGAAAACAAACAAAAAAAGAATTTGGTCTTTTGTCTCTTCTTGTAATGCTCGCCTTTGAATTCATTCTCCCCAATTAAGCCTCACCTTAACCGAATCGGACATATGAAACTCAAGCAATGCTGACTTGGATTTTCGAAACTCAAACTCAAACAATAAGTTCAATGGATATGACAGAAGAAAAAAAAAAAAAAAAAAAAAAAAGAAGCAACTCTAATATATATGCCGACTTGGATTTTTGAATCTCATCTCTGCTTTTATTTTGCACACAACATAATGGCAAGGAAAAAAGGGAAATAAGAAAGACTCCAAGGTACAATCCAACAATATATGTAAGTACACAAAATGAAAATTTTAAAAACTATCCCATAACAACTTAAATTTAAAATTAACTAACTAAGAACAAACTAGGACTAATAATGTTGAACTACCAAATATATAAAGCCAAATAATAACATAACAACTAAAATATTCTTTACCTGCAGAGAACAAGGTGGTGACATAGCCCCGTTGCCATAAGGTTCTACAAGCAAATAAGATAAAACACATCAAAAGGAAAAAAGCAGAAAAATGAGAACAAAAAACCCAAAAAAAAAAACAAAGAACAATTAAAAATGACCAATAAACATAGTGAAACAATTTAATACCATTTCCTCCCAAAACAAACAGTAACAAAATAACAATACAAGAAAATAGTGCATTGCCTCAAAATAAACAGGACAAAAAAACTCCTAATATTAAGCATAGAATCCCAAAGACCTCAGCACAGAAAATGATCAACAAAATTAATTTTTTTAGCACAAATTGTAAGCCAAATTGCAGAATAAAAATGGAAAAAAAAATTAACTAATGAGAAAGACATACCAAGAAACAAATATAATCTACCAAAAATACATAACAAACCTCAAAACACCCATGTGTAAGATTTCTCAAGATCTGCTAGATGTTAGAAAACACACAAAAAGATAGAATCAAAAAAAAAAATTGAACAAATAAGATAATAACAAATTTGAGCCAGGAGAGGGGGGAATCAACAACCAACAAAAGAAATATATCAAGCACGATAATAACACAAAAATTAAAATTATAGATACATATTGAAGATTTATACATATCAATATACAACCACCACAAGAAACTGCACATTTGGCTACTAAAATTGGCAACCAAAACAATTTTAGTCTCCAAAAATAGTGCTTTGGGCGACCAAAAGTTGATTTAGTCGGCGTTGATCGCATTTTTTGGCTACTATATTATTTTGGTCGACATAGAATTCTTATTGGAGACCAAAAATAGTTTTAGTCGGTGTTTGTTGTCATTTTACGCTACTAATTCTTCATTTAGTTGGCGTATAATGTCATTTGCCAACAAAAACAAATTTAGTCGCAAAAAAATGACACATTTAGATGAATTTTTTACGACAAAAAATTATTTCATCGTTTTATATTAAAGATTGCCGACAAAAGTAAACATTAGTAGCCAAAAATGTTACATTTGGCGACCAATATTTAGTCGCTGTTAATGAGTATTTGCGACAAATAATCATTTAGTCGCTAAAGCTTCAAAAAAAATTTAGAGGGAAAGTCATTAATATTCACACCCAGTATCCCATTTACAAAAAAACACATTTCGGTTCTGTTATGTCTCACACACCAACATAGAGAGCAGTCAATACCAAACCTCACTGCCGCTCACCACCGCCGATTATCACCCTAGCTGGCCACCGGCGCTCGCCACCACGACCACTGCAAATCAGCACCACCACTGATTACAGGTATTTGTCTCTCAATCTCTCTCCCTCTCTGTCGATCTGGGTCTCGCTCTTTCTCTCTCTTTCTCGCTGTCTCTCCCTTCCCCATTTCTCACGCTTTCTGTAAGGTTTTTATATGATTTTTTTTTTCTTTTGTGTTGATTTCGTAAATGGTTTTTTAGGGCTTTATTTGATTTCGTGAATGGGTTTGGTTAAAGTGGTTTTATTTCGGATTGTGGATTTTGGATTGCTGAAATTTCAATCTTGAGTGTTAGGTTTTTCAAAGTCAATTGAGAACAACAAGTTTCTCATATTAAAAATGCTACGTACCCAAATAAAAAAATATAGTGCAATATCAAACATTTGGGATCTTGTTGGACTCCGACTTCTTACTTTGTCTCTCCACACTCATTGGTCTGATTTGGGTGCAAAATTATAGCACCCATGGACTCCTCTGACTTGAGTGTGTTTATATTGAATGATGTGTTGTTCAGCACCACCTGCACAATAACTCATCACCACTGCAAATTCCATCTATGCTTTTGAATTTAGTGAGTTCAACTTCTTTACTGCTATTATATGTTTGTTTCTATGTTTATAATAGAATTGTGTTTGGATTGGATAGGCGTCGTATATGTACACCATATAATAAATTATTAGGGTAATGACATAGATTAATAAGTTGAGTACATCAATGATTTTAGGGTTTAAAAATTCAGGTTGGTTTATGAAAGAGGAGAGAGGTCTGTATCTGTTGACATGATCCTTCATCTGTTTAACTGCTGCGTGTAATTGCAATTTGTAATTGTTAAGCTATGTTAGGCATTGGGAGTGGCCCCTCATCCATCCTAAAACACACTTAGATTCGAAAGCGAAACTGAAAGCCCACTCTATGACCAAATGTGTCTCTGTTTCAGCTAAATCGGTTCATTAATTAGTTGATTAACTATTGATTAATCAATTGTTAATTAATCAACATGCTAGCCTCACTTCCATAAGCTTCTGTAATGTTATTTCAACTTGGGTTGAATGAAATTCAGATTAAATCAAGATCACTCTCATGTTTTCTTGTTTTTTGTGTTAAGATGGGTCGATCGATTCACCATCACAAAACCATTAATTAGATAACAAAAAAATAATTGTAAACTTGGATTTCAAATAAGTCGTCTGAAGATTCCACCTCTTATCAAATGATTTGCTAATTATTTATTATCTCTTAAATATTTGATAAGGTACAATGAATTAACATATTATTATAAGATTCATTCACTTGGCCTACACACCAAAACATACATTCTCTCCCCAACTATATAAATCATAGCTAACGTATGCCAAAATTGAATGAATTTTCTTAATCACCAAGTGTAAATTGTATACTTTAAACTAATCAAATAACACATTTTATCCCTCTACTTTGAAGTTGTCGATATTTATAATTAAAATTAAGAAATTTTTGATAAGTTATAATTTATGTTGTAAAACTATTTCTAATTCTAATGATAAATACTAACAACATTATCTATGGAATCACTTTGACACAATTAAAATGTTTTTCATTTAAAAAGTACAATTAACCCATGAAAAAAAATTAACAATGACTCGGTGACTAAAAGCACTGAAGAACAAGCCATGTCAATCCAAAAATCTATAATTAGGTGCATGAAGCACCTTAACTTAATCTCCGCACAAATAAGACCTGTGGGGACAGACGGAACAAAAATAGCACGCGTATGTTGGGAGTTGGCGTGAAAAACGCCATAAACTTAGCCGAAAAAGGCCTTTCGAGGCCGGAAATTCAAAGCAACCCCTGAACCACTTTATGGATGCCACGGGTAGCTTCCTCATGTCAAATAGGACCTGTGGGGTCAGACGGGACATAATTAGCACGCATACGTTGGGAGTTATCGTGAAAATGCCATAAACTTGGCCCAAAAAGGCCTTTGAGGGCTAAAAATTCAAATCAACCCCCGAACCACTCTATGGATGGCACAAGTAGCTTCCTTGTGTCAAGTAGGACCTGTGGGGACAGACAGGATGTAATTAGCACGCGTACGTTGGGAGTTGGCGTGAAAAACGCCATAAACTTAGCCGAAAAAGGCCTTTTGGGGCCAAAAATTGAAAGCAGCCCCCAAACCACTCTATGAATGCCACGGGTAGCTTTCTCATGTCAAACATGACCTACGGGGTCAGACGGGACGGGACGTAATTAGCACGCATACGTTGGGAGTTGGTGTGAAAAACGCCATAAACTTAGCCGAAAAAGGCCTTTGAGGGCCGAAAATTCAAATCAGCCCCCGAACCACTCTATGGATGGCACGGTTAGTTTCCTCATGTCAAGTAGGACCTATGGGGACAGACGGGACGTAATTAGCATGTGTAAGTTGGGAGTTGGCGTGAAAAACGCCATAAACTTAGCCGAAAAAGGCCTTTCGGGGCCGAAAATTCAAAACAGCCCCCGAACCACTCTGTGGATGCCACGAGTAGCTTCCTCATGTCAAATAGGACCTGTGGGATCAGACGGGACATAATTAGCACACGTACGTTAGGAGTTGGCGTGAAAAACGCCATAAAGCTTATAAATATATATGTTCTATAAGCATGTTGATATATGTAGTTTTATGAATAAAATATATATATGTTTACACTTTAGACTAAACTTGACTTGGGGCTCATGCCTGGCTTGGGAAATTTCTTTACACTTTAGACTAAACTTGAATAAACTCTCAACTCAACCAAACCCATCTAAATTGTAACCTATTTGAATAAACTCTCAACTTAACCGAACCCATCTAAATTGTAACCTATTTGAGACTTTCCTAAGTCTAACAATGGAATAACTAAAATTGTGGATTAACTAACAAAAAATGATAAAAGTAGCACCCAATTTTGTGTGTTAAATACTTATTAATTTAGGGAGTAAATGAGTATTTAAATGGTGTAGCTAAACTATGTGCTTTGGTCAGATTACTTTTCTGAGGTGTGAATGCAAACTCTAAAATAATATATCTATCCATTGAGTATCGTTTGATTGTGAGAAACCGTACCAATATTTAACTAAACTTCTATCTATATGTTCTATTTTATGTAAGTCCATTCAATATAAATGTTATACATATAGCTTTGCATTGAATGCCAAAAGCCTAGAAGCATATTAAACGTTACAATAATGTCAAAAATCAAGAATTCAGAAAATAATAATAATAATAATAATAATAATAATAATAATAATATGTGATTCATATTCATTTTAAATGTGGACCTCACCATATTAGAATTGAATTTAAAGCACACTATTTTTCTTGGTACTTTTTAGTGTCTGATAATGATAATGAAAAAAAAAACATCTTTCAAAAGTTTTGTTTTGTCCACAAAAGTGATGATTAAAATTTTATAATACTCTCTCCATCTCATTTTATGTTTCCAACTCCCCATTTTTGAAAATTCATTTTATGTGTCCTAGTTTGAGAAGTTAAAAAATTTTAACCATTACTTCCTTATTTCAAACTATATTTAAATACAATTTCAATTACAATTGACATCCTTACAATTTTTGTTTTGTAGATGGCTATAATTTTTGTTTACAATGGAACTAATGAGTGTAATTGTTGTTTTGTAGATGGCTTTTGGCATTGACATGTGGATCTTCCATTTTTTTGTACAAAGGATAATTCACACTTTTGAACAGTTGGAAAGTTTTTTGTCGTCCTCTGCTTTTTGTGTGAAATTTGGATGAATCGTACATAGATTTTTTGGCGGGGTACATAATACTTTTGACATGGAACTTGTTGTTATTGCCGCGGTATATATAAATTATCTTTTGTCGTGGTACATATTACCATGCCAAATGGTCATTCCAATGCATAGTATAGTAAAAATATTTTGTGTATGGAGGATATTGTTTTGATAATGTATTTGTTATGTATGACGTTATTATTTGTAATTGGAATATATATAGTTGGTTTGTATATAAGTTTACATTAAAAGGTATTCCTTTTTGTTTGATGGTTGTAAGTAAAATATGCGCTATGGAATAGGTGATAATATATACATATTATTTTGTTTGTATACCTATTACAGGTTGCAGTGGGTACATACAGGTTGTGGAAAAATTTATTAAAATGAACACATAAAATGATGTTTTTGGCGACAAAACAATCAGTAGCCAAAAATGAAGTAAAATATTTTTAGTGACTAAAAAGTTAGTAGCGAAAAAAATTAAATCTTTTGACGACTAAATATTTAGCAGCCAAAAAGAACTGAAAACAGTTTAGGCAACTAATTATTTAGTAGCTAAAAAGAAAAACGCTTTTGGCGACAAAAAATTTAGTCACCAAAAACATAACAATTATATCATAGACGACAAAACCTTTGGTAGCTAAAAAAAATTAGACTTTTGCTGACTAAACTACGTAGTAGCTAAACAAGAAATCGGACTTTCCGGGACTACACATTAAATAGGTAAAACAACACTATTGGCGACTAAAACTTTGATTGCCATAGATACTTGAAGTTTTGGCGACAAAAAATTTAGTAGCTGAAGATGTGATTTAAATTAAATTTAGTATCCTTTGGGTGACTAATAGTTTAGTCGCCAATTTACCTCATCAACGACTAAATCTATTTTGTCGCAAATACCTTTCAGTTTTGTCTACTAAAACGTTAGTCGCCATTTTGTAGGACTTTTGGCGACTAAATTTTTTTTAGTCGCCAATACCTTCCCCGACAATCTTCCCGCGACAAATCCAGCAGCCAAAATATTTAGTTGGGAAAATATTTCGGCGACTAAAAACCTTACTTTTGGCAACCAAAAATTTAGTCGTCAAAAGTGCAATTTCTTGTAGTGAACTCTAAACATTACCTTCACATCATGAGTATTATAAATATCTACAAACTAATACGAATAAATTTAAAAACATATAAAAAGGTTGAACTAGAGAACAACAATTAACATAACAACATAACATGAACAAAATTTTTTGCTCACAACAACCTTACACTAAGAAAAAAAACAATTAAGAGCATCTCCAGCCCTTACCCTTTACCCATATAAGATTAAATTTCAAAATAAATACAATATTAACTCTAAAAAAAAGCAGAACACCAATGTCAAACCAAACTTGGACTTAACATTTGCTATTTTACTGCTTGGGAGAAAAAAAATAAAAACCAAACATAAATAAAAGTAAGAAAAAAAACCAAAAAAACACAATAAGGAACAAAAAACGAAAGTAATCAAAGGAAAGAACAAGAAAAAATTAAAAAATACAAAATAAACGGAAAAAACCAACAAAAATGAAGAAAATCCAACAACATTTTCCCCTTCAAAAGTAGAACAAGAAAGAAGAATTAAAAATCAGGAACAAAAATGGAAAAAAATAAACACCATTTTTACTTTACTCAATAAACAAATAATAATAATAATAGAACAAAATGATATACTTTACCTAAAGATATAAAGATGAAGAAACCCTAATTTTATTAGGCAGGATCCCAAAACATCATATTATTCAGTTGGAATTATGATTTGAGGCCCAAACAAATAGGTAAAATTAGGGTTTGGTCCTTGCAAATTTTTTTTTACAACTCAAAAACTATTCCAGAAACACTATTTTCACAAGAAGAGAGAAACAATGGACAGGGAAGAAAAAAAAAATTTAAAACAAAAGATATTGTATGTATGAAAACCCTAATTTCTAAAAAACAAACATGAACAATGGGAGAGGGGAGTGTGAGAGCTCTGGCAGGATGGAGAAGTGCAAGAGCTCGTTTGCTGCACCGGTGACTAAGGATGCAAACGAACCGAGCCGAGCCGGGCCGAGCTTTAGTATGTTTGGGCTTGTTTATTAAGATTTTAACGAGCTCGAGCTCGAACTGAATAAAAATTTAACGAACCGAGCTCGAGCCGAGTTGGCTTAGGCTCGACTCGGGCTTGAGCCTGCTCACAAGCCTTAACGAGCCAAAAAATTTATAAAAATTCATACTTGCATGTGAGACTAAAGTTACAATTAAAACTTTGATTATACAATTATATATACAATATATATAAACATACTAAAAAAAGTTCATATTTTACTAAAATAATAATATTTACTACCACTATTATATAAATGTACTATCTATAGTTAACTATTATTTACATTTATATTTTTTAAATATATAAATAGCATATTTCTCTTTTTTTATACATATTTTTATATTATTTAATATATAAATAATAAATATTAAACGAGTCAGCTAACAAGCCGAACTTACGAGCTGAGCTTTAGAATGTTTAGGCTTGTTTATTAAAAATTTAACGAGCTCGAGTTCGAGCTCGAACGCAAAAAAAAAAATTAACGAACCGAGTTCGAACGAGCTCTTACCGAGTCAAGCTCGAGCTTGTTCACGAACGGCTCTATTCATTTGCAGCCCTACCGATGACACAAGCGTGATTTTTGTTTTGTTGGTTTTGTTTTTAGGTTTTATTATAAATAAGGACCAAGGGGGCAAAACAAACATTTCAACACATGGGAGGTTACTGTTCATCATAGGCAGAAAACACTGTTTACTATATATGGATGGTTTTTATATATTGTATAGAATAGATATAGAAGTTAGGGTACATTATAAATAAACTTTTTAAAATTTGTTTAAAATATTAATTGTCCGTTATAGTTTTAAAAATTACATCTCATCCCTTAAAATTTTTAATCACATAACAAATAAAACTTTTTATTAATCAAATATTAAGTCAATTAATAGTTTTTAATAATGTAAACAATATATTTCAATTAAAAGTTTTCATAATTTTATGCAAGAGCCTTTCATTAATCAAATATTAAGTCAATTAACAATTTTTAATGATGTGATTTGTAAACAATATATTTCAATTAAAAGTTTTCATAATTTTATTCTTGCATATGATAATAGTTAGAAATTTCATTTTTTATTTTTTTTTTTGTCAATCTGGTAAGGATAAATTCTGACAAAAAATTATTTGTAATTTTCATAACCATAGGAGATCATTTGTGTTTTTAACAAATCTCAATGAGTATATTTATAATTTACCCTAAAATAAATGAAAATCCTCTTTTAAATTCAGTATGTAAAGGGACATTTTTGTCAATTCACAGAAATAAATTTGTCACCCTCTAGAAATTATGAGAAAAGGAAGAGAACACATTTCAGAAAAAGTTAGGGTGTACAAAACAGAGAGCAACAACATAAGCCAAACACACAAACAAAAAGAAAAGAAAAAAAAAATAGAAGAAGAAGAAGATAACCCACAGACATTGAACATCAAATTGTAACAAAAACAATAAACTCTCCACCTTGCTTATCAAGAAGAAAGGGTCATTTAGGAATCTTCATTTTACAACAAATTGCCTTTAGAGATTCTCATATATATCCCTAGCAAAGATATGTATTACAAAATACAAAAAAACCCAAAGCATGCTCAACACTAGCTGTTGGGTTCACTAACATCAAATTGGTCTCACAGCTCTAGAATCCCTTTAACTTCCCATCATAGTTTTACATGCCATCGACCAAAAATTTTTACATTTGCAGAATCTTATCTTGCCACTGAGTTATGTATCCAAAAAGTCAGCCAAGTCTAACACAGTTTACAGCCTACCAAATGATTAGTGCTCTGAAAGATGCAACAAAAACATATTTCTATACTGGGAGATACTTGTACAGGGTCAATATTTTCTTAGGTCATTGCCTCCCCAAAATGTCTCGTTCCTTTTTCAATTCTTCGTCTCAATTGCTGCCATTTTCTCCTCATAATTTAAAGTTTTGGCAGCAGTAAGAAGCATGTCCACTCCACCAGATTTATTAATCAATTCTTCGCTCTCTTTCTGTTCGTTTTCAGGATTCTCAAATGCTCCGCTTCCATCTTCACTGCTCTTTTTCAATTTATTTTGAACATTCTCATATGCCTTTTTCACCTTGCGTATTTGCCTAATCCCAGCATCACATTTTTTGCAAAACCATTTCCCTCTGGGAACCGAATTACGCGGAGGCTGCATACAATAGATGTGGTATGCATGATCACATACATCACATAGAACAATCTTTTCATCGTCTTGGTCAGTGAGGCAAGCTCGACACAGACAAGAAGGGCAGTACCAACATGGACCATATGTGCCCAACTGCTTAGGTGTCAGACATTTCACATGGTAGTACTGGTGAGGGCAGTAGGGATGGCCACAAACCTTGAATTTTTCGCCATTGTCTACCACACACTGACAAAAGTTGCAGCGGTGTATATTTTTCCTCCTTTTGATAGTTGGAGCCCATGTTCTACTAAACCATTTGAATTCTCTTCAAGTTCTGTGTCGTCATTTGTCAGATCATCATCTCCAACCCCATTGTTTGCAGGTCTAGAGGCATTTAGTTTCTCACACACCACACAATTGTCATGGGGCGATTCAATGCCATTGACGGTGCACTTGGCACAGTACCAACTTTTTAAGGGAATTTCTTCAATAGCAGGCTCAATGCAAGAAACATGGTACATCTCTTCGCATGAATCACACACCAGACATTCCCTTCCATCTGCCTTTTCTCCACAGCGCCAGCAAACAGAGACTTTGTACACACCACAGGCCTCTGTTAGGTCTAGTTTACTTTGCAAGTCCGATTCTTCAGTAAGAAACTGCTATTAATAACAAGAAGCAAATATATCTTGTTCAGCACCACATAACCAGATCTAAAGCAAAATCTAATCACAAGGTTAAAACAACAATCCAAGAAATGATTTAGGACTCTTTTTTTTGTCAATACTCCCAAGGTCCAAAACATCAAATATCTAACAAGTTCAAACAGCAAACAATACTAACCAATTAAAAAATTAAAAAAATTAAAAAAAAAAAAAACACTAGAGCAGGAAACAAAACGTTCAATAAAATGAATAGTTAGTTATCATCAAAAACTAAGGATAAGTGACATTTTTGCAGTATAATGCTTCCAAATAAAGCTTGCTTAGATGAACCAAATTCATTTTATCTTGTGGGTGTTTGGGAAGTGAGTTTTTATGTAGATTTTTTTAGTTGTAGAATATTATTGGATAAAAAAGTTTTGGTGTTTGGGAAGATAGTTGGGTTTTTTTGTGGTTGGATGTGATGTTTGTGAGAGAAAAAGTGAAATGATTATGGGGTTTGATGTAATATTTTGTTTGTATTTGTTTTTTTTTGGTTTTGCAAAAACTTCGTCTTTTAGTGGAAAAAATCAAAAAAAAAAAATTGGGAACCAAGTTCCCAAACACCACCCTTATGAACTGCTTAATTGTGACAGCAGGAGAGAGAGTGATGTGGCTCTGGGAGTTACAAGCAACATTTCCCAGAATCTACTTTCTACATATGCACATCCAACATTAAGTACCAGCTATACACAAATACAGGAAAACTCCTGTACCTCCATTTACCTCATGAGGGGGAGCGAATGAAAAGATTTTTGATTGAGACAAACGTCTCGTGAACAAACCATCATACACGCAAAGCATAAATCCTCATAGAAATAAAGTCAAGCAGTTGCACAAAGTAAGAGCAGCATCAGCAAGTTAGTTCATATTTAGGGCTTTACCTGTTCGTGATAAGAAGTCCTAGACTTATCCGAAAGGCTCTTTGCAAGAGAAACCATATCAGCACCAACTTTTTGAAGCTTTGTCCACAACTGTAAAAATTATTCAGGTTCAAGACAGTAAGGCACAAGACAAAGGATTATGTTTTCATTAATGAGGCAACATAAGACGATAACCTCAATTGAATTTAGTAATGACACGCATTCCCATTTACATGGTTAGTTTGTATGTTCCCATTCTACGCAACAAACTCAGCTACAAACTTTATTTAGCAACTAAAACAGTTCTATCAACATAAAAGTATATGATTGGTAATGGTAGCTTGTCTTTCAGAAGTTTCACATGTCATGGACTATTTAGCTATGGTAAAGTAAAAGTACAAAACAAGTTTGCGATGCTTGGACTTCAAAAACACATCTAGATAAAGGTTGCAGGCTTGAAGCTTATACATCACCAAATTTGTTGAGATGTCAAAATAAGCCAACTGTATCACAATCAAAACCCTATTCATATTAAATACCTCACTACTTGCTACTGTTGTACTTCTCAAAGAATTATACATCAATATGCAATGCCACAAATCTGATATCCAAACTTCGACAAAAACAAGTCCACAAACACCATTTATCCCCACTCTCCGAAGTCACCCATCTAAATAGTGGAGGTAGATATCTCAATCAAAAGGTCAAAACTACAATAGTCAGGACAACATAATAACCATAGACCAATTAAGGAACATGACTAGCCTAGCCAGGCTAGAGTACATTCCAAATCAAATGAGTCTCACATAAAATTAGGCATGACATATGAATTCAAAAGAGTCAATTCACAGATGTACAGAAAAACATAGCAAGCTGCCCAATCCCATTCATCATCACGAAATGAAAGTTTTTAAATTTTATTATCTTTCTATCAAAAGATTGAAAGTTGGAGCTAATCCTGTACAATTCTACAGTTCATAAATCACTGACCAAAATCTTCATCATATTAAAAAAAACTCCAAAACTTCTAACAATGGAACACGTTCTAATCTTCATAGCAAGCAATCCTCACTGTCTAATTCTATGTAAGACTTACTCTTAAACAACTATTTCTGAACTCTAAACTAAAGTCCACCTTGAACTCCACAGTAAAGACAAAGGCAACTGTTGCCGATTAACCCTTCGTCACCCTCCTCCACTCCAACCATTTTATCTCTACCATTATAATTGACAGTGCAAGACAAACCCCTCACACCCTTTTAGCAGAATTTCATCCATCCTTCACCTTTTTTTGATTCAATAGCTACTATCAGTTTCATAACATCATACTCAGCATTTGCAAGGAATTTCAAGAAATTTGATGAGGGTCACAGGAAACTAATGTCGTATGAAACCATCAGATTTCCAACATCTGAAATAAGAAATGGTGTTCCAGCAAGCAATCATATCAATTACTAGTATTGAAAGTTCTTCAAGTTAAATACACCTCATATGCTAAGTTGCATTTATAACAACTTTATGAAGAATCAGAAACTAACTTACACAGCAAATCTTGTTAACTGATTACCATTTATGCCACTATCTCTATGAACTAAATCAAGTCCTAGGTCAGAAGAAATAATATCCCATTAATTAAAAACCTTTTTGTATGATCTTATTACTAAATACTAAGTAATTACATAAGAAAGTGGAAACAGCTTTTAAAATTGCCAATAAATTTACATCCAAGTTTGGATATTGTTTAAACATTATAAAGCATGGACAATTCAAAACTAGCAACCATCAATCATATGGGAATTCTATATCCAACATTTTCTGAAACCACTTTAGAATAGTGGCGAAACATGTATGCAATCTGAGAGGGCAATGTAGGTTAAAGATTCATAAACAATGAGACAGATAAAAAAGATATATAAAACATTTCTATTAAAGTTAATGACAATTGGCAAAAGTAGAATTAGGAAAAAAATTGTACGCATACAGAAAATAGAAAGTCAGCATCATACACTGTGTGTCAGTAAATATGTATTTTGTGCCCAATGTACTATGTTTATGCAATATCAAGGGTAAAATAAACCAAAATAAAATTATAATAAATTATAATTTTTTGCAAATTCTATCAATTTAACTTCAAAAATAAAATAAAATAAAATAACTTCATAAATTCTCTTGTATAAAAAAATACTAAATAAATATATTCACTGCCTGACGTAAGTTCTTAAATTCAGTTTAATACAGATGACAATGATAACAACAAATTCCATACTTCCAGAAAACAAAATAGTGGCACATTCATCTATTGTGTTATTGCCATGAGATGAAAAATATCTCATTATGGAAACAAAAATCTAGAAGACAATAGAACAAGGCAAGGCCTGACACACTATTTAACGAGGTCCCTCCAGGCATTATCAAATGACATTTTAAATTTTGTAATTGCAATCAGCATCAGAATTCCAAGGTGCCCCAAAAAAATAGTAATCTTGTTTCACATTGTCATATACTTGTAACAATCTTCATAAGATATACAGGTACTAGAATGTTTAAAATTACTTTATATATGAGGGAAGAACAGCATAGATCTTTTGACTGACATACATGTAAACACATCGTGGGTGTTTGGGAAGTGGGTTTTTATGTAGGTTTTTTTAGTTGTAGGATATTATTGGATAAAAAAATTTTAGTGTTTGGGAAGATAGTTGGGTTTTTTTGTGGTTGGATGTGATGTTTGTGAGAGAAAAAGTGAAATGATTATGGGGTTGGATGTGATATTTGGTTTGGATGTGTTTTTTTTGGTTTTGCAAAACTTTTGTCTTTTAGTGGAAAAAATGAGAAAAAAATTTGGGAACCAAGTTCCCAAACACCACCATCCTAAGATTGTAGTATTGTCCCTTAAATACCAAAATAGCAACAATTGACTAAGACACAAACTCAAGAAGTCTCGGGTAGAAATCATCCAGGACTTCCCCACACACGTGGATCGCAAGCAATGGCCTGCACCCATGGAAGTTAGTCTCAACTCCAAATGGGTCAGGGGCACTGAATGTTTTTAAACCCAAACTGTGGTTCAACTAGTAAAGCAGGGAACAAATCAAAAAAAAAGGGATCAGGCAAACTCACAAAAAGTATTGCTACATGGAAACCTTTTCAATTTGTAAGAAGCACTAAGACCACCTCTTGAACCATCTATCTGCAAAACACATTTGCAGTTCACCACAAAAGCAATCGACTAACATAAATATAAGATTTTAGGGCATATCCAGTTCAGCCCCAACTCCAAACACTGCCCAAGCTCGAAGCCTCACATCACACCTCTCAGGTACAGCAGCAATTGTGACTTCATGGGTTCTCTTGCAAAGGAAACACCTGCTAGACAGCGACTGAGAGGTCGGCTTCTTTCTGTCTCTCCCTCTATCTCTCATATTCTCATATGTTACTATGATTAAGATTAACAAAGTATTTACCAAATAATTTGTCACTAAATTAGACCAACATTTAACCTTCAAATGTAACTTTTTCCCTTCATCGCACCATTTCTGTTAAATTTTAATTTTTCCCCTTAGCACTTTTTTGATGTTTTGATAAGCCCATGATCATCACGATCCAACTACACAAGTTAAAATTTTTCTAATTTTCCCTTATGCTTTTCTAGTTTTGGCTAACCCATGATCTAATTAGATACACCTATGCATCTAACACAAAAAATTCAGCTTCATGAATCATGAATAACTCATATTATACCACATCAACAATGGCCTTGGTACAAGAATAGAAAATAGAGTTCTTTGTGCATTAGACAATTAGTGCCTGTCAGTCAGTAGTGGTTGATAAGAGTTAACGTTATACTGCAGTCTGCATGTAATGTACTATAAATTTGTACATTGTGGTTTTCGCCATTATTCCACTGTCTCTACATTGTTGGCATACATGACAACATCGTATAGTCAGTTCTCAAGGATGGATCAATAGAGCAGTACAAAAACCCACTAAATGAAATACAAAACTAAACCAAGGAACTGCAAATTAATGCTGAGCAATGTACAGAACATAAATAATTACACTAACAGAAACATTTTATGAAAATAAATGACAATTTGTTGCACAGTTCCACAGTTTTTCAAGAAGGCACAATAACATATCATTTCTATGCATAGTGTTCTGTGGAGCAAAGTTCATTAGATTTAAGTGTTTTATGGACTCCGCAACATACAAGAAATTCAATAAAGAATACATATATACTTCATGAAAGAGTTCAAAACAACTAATCAATGGAAAGCTGATAAAGAAATGAATAATCAATCTCTTTTAAAAAGATGAGAAAACATCACAATAAATACTACATTAAAATATCAGAAGCTCTCTTTCAACATTAAGGATCCCCAGAACCAACAAAGGAAAAACAATTGGAAGGAAAAACACTATTGGAAACTTGGATATATAATCCCTAATTGCTATTATATTTCCAAATCATGCTACTTCAACAAATCATAGAATCAACAACTAATCTAACACTTAATTGATACAAGCACAAAGAGAAACATGCATATTTCATTAACTGAATCATGGAAGGATAAAAAAAAATTACCTGTTGCATATCTGAATGAAAAAGAATAGGTGACCTTTCATAAGCTCCCTCTTTCATCCTTGAGTTTATAATACTAATGTCCAAAATGCTGTCAACTTTTATCCCTTGAAAATTTTCCAAGAGTAGGCTACATAGTTGAGCAAACTTTTCCGACATAACAATGTCAATGAAAGCACATCTACATAGATCAGCATTTGTACAGTTTGATTCACTTAGGGATCCATTGGACATTATGCCCACTTTCCCTCTAGAGCCATAATGGGTTCCATTAACCATCCGCCCTGTTTGTGAAGGGCATTTGTGGCTATCATCACAAGAATGAACAGGCTGCTGCAAACCAAACCACAGTAGAAGGAAAACCAAAACTTTTAAATGAAAACAAAATTAAAAAAGGAAAATTAATCATAAGCCTACTAAGATCATCTAAACCCATGACATTCTGGTGACATACCTTAGCTGCAGTTCTGCAACCACTTACTGGATGAAGCTTAAGTGCCTCTTGGATGCATCCCTGTAAACCACCTTCACTCTCACAAAAAGATTGATTCATTTGTTCTAAAACAATTTTCCTCCACCGGATCAGCTGGCAGTCATCTGAAGGAAGTGAGTCCATCCTAGGATGACTAACCTGCTCATAAGAACAATTGTGTAGCACCTTGTCCGTCGATGGTTCTACTGTCTGCAGGAAACCAAATAACATAAATACAGGTTACGAAAAGAACAAGGGGGAAAAGGGAGAAAAAGAATACTCAGAGAATGCATTGAATAGAGAAAATGTGAAAACATCTTTCATCAATTACTCATAATTTGAATACAATCTATAGACGCATCTCTCACATTTTTTAACTTTTATTTTCTCCTGATGTTCAATGCAATATTATTTACTAAATCAAATTAAATTTCTTCACTGCAAATATTTACAGATCTCTGCAAGAAGAATTAAGGAGAACATGACAAGACCAAACGACCTTTACCTCTCGATATTTCCTCTCACCAACTACATTTTGCCACACACACCCATATACAGTAGCCAGAGAAAAATTATTGCTGTGGCTTCTAAAATTTTCCTAATTTTTCTCAGTTAAATAAAAAATAAATATCCAATAAAATAAAGCTTTGAAAATAATATTGCAAATGAACTTACATTTATCTACAAAAAGTTAAATTAAAACCAAGATTACTAGATTGACATGGATTAAGATAATTTATAATAAAAATTAAAATTAATAGAAGAAGAAGAAGAAGAAGAAGAAGAAGAAGAAGAAGAGAAGAAGAAGCTAACCAGCCAACCAATGCAAAAAGAACGGAAGAGGTTGATGTTAACTTAAAATGGCTAACCTATCCATCTTATTAAACACCCATCTAAAGGTCATTCAACAGAAATTTTTTATTTCAACAAAATTGGTATCAAATAGCTAATTATTTTAGCCACAAAAATAGAGAAATCATTGTTGTCCATCCCCATAATTCTCCTAATTTTACAAAGGAATATGAACAAAATATTTTTTCAAATTAAGTTTTGAAATTGCACGTGCAAATGAGCTTATATTATCACTTCTGCAGATAGGAACATCTAAGAAACCTCAATAACTAGATTAGGATGTATTCGGATAAGAAAGCCGAGCAACTAACAAACCAATGTAGAAAACTTAGTTGCACGAAGCGGAAGCGGGAGCGGGAGCATGGAATCGTAGACATTTCAAGAATCGTTAGTTGAGAGTGTTTGTATATATTTTAAATATATAAAATATATTGTAAGATTATATTTTTTATGGAACTATATATGTTATAAATAAATAAGAAGTATAAAAAATCATATGTTAAAATATTCTAATTATATACTTTTATTAGAATTTTTTTCATTTATTCTAAAATGTTTTTATTACTTTTTATCTATTTATTATAAAATATTTTTGTTAAAAATTATTTGTTTTATGTTATTTTCTTAAAAAATAGCATAATAACATTAATTCAATAAATATAATATAAATAAATACACATAAATTTATAAAGGCAATATATAATATATAAATTAAAACAGATATATATAATTTATAAAGGTTATATATAATATATAAATAAAAACATATATATACATATATAAGTATAATTTATAAAAACATAAATAAAAATATATATACACACTATTACATATATATCTATCATTATATCTATATAATCTAAGAAGAGAAGTAAGATGAGAGAGAGAGAGAGAGAGAGAGGAGGCGCAATGCCCAGCGAAGAGGGAGAGAGAAGTTGTGAACCACTTGCAAAGAGTGGGAGAGATGTCGCGAAGACCAACGAGAGAGAAGTCGCGATGACCTGTGTATGACTCGCGAAGACCAGCGAAGAGGCAAGGAGAAGTCTGTGATGGCCTGCGAAGGTCTTGCAATGGCCCGCGATGTAGCTTTTACTGAGAAGAAGACAGATTCGTGATCAAATTCACATTTCTCTCGCATCAAACTCGCAATTCTTCTACAAATCTGAATCAGAAGCACAGAATCGTGCTTCTAAGGAAGAATCGTGAGCAACATGAACGATTCCTACTACTAAGGTACAAATAACAAAAGAAGACATTGATGACAAATAATACTAGCAAACCTATCCATTTTTTTCAACAACTACCCAAATGACCTTCAACGATATTTTTTTTCGACACAACAGGAACCAAATAATGTATGGACATCTAACAGATGTCTATCAAGCAATAACATATAGTATGTTCAGTGAACTTTGTCTCAAAAGACATTAACGGTGTGCAACATCCACTGTTTGCAAGTTGGTGCCAATTGATTACTGAAAGTTCGAGTTCTGTCCTACAAACAACACTATTTCAAACTAAAAGCTCAAGTAGAGAAAGAAACCCACACAAGGAAAGAGAGATAATAAGCATTCATGGATTGAGTTCAACTAGATAATCTATAAACAGCCCAATGAAATAGAATTTTTACTTGACAGAATGCTATGAACATCTATAAAGCAAAAACATCTGCAAACATTGATTGTAGAAAACTGTCTTGAAGATTTTGTAAAAGATTATTGTGGGTGATGGGGATTAGAGGCGATCGGTCATTGACCTCTAGGAAGATGGTAGGCACTTCAATGACTTAAGATCACCGGAGGTGGAGGAGTAGAAGATCAAGGCAAGCTTAGAGAGGGAAGAGGTGGCAGTGAGAGACCTTGAACACTTAATGTATGTTATGTGATTCTTGTTGCTCTTGCTGTGTGTTTGTGGCTGCACTTATGATGCTGTTATATAGACTCCCGGAGTATTGCAGCCCAAACAACCTCAAGACAGGTGGCAAGTTCTCCTCAACTCGACAGGAGGGTGATATCAGCCCTACTAGCTGTGTCCTATGATTTAGGTGCTCAGGGAGGTTGCATCATAGGAACTGTAGGGGTAGGTGTGATATCTTGAGAGGCGTATCATATGTGCATCAGATGTAAGTGTAAAGTCAACGTCTCTTTCTCTAAGCCAAGTCAAAGGGGGAGCTATCACTGCAGGGAGATAGCTACACGACCTTGACGATCCCGAGGTCTTAGCCTCCAATCCACAATCCTCCAATGATCCCAAGCGGAAGTGCCTAGGTCCTGCTCCCGACCTAGGCAGCCAAGAAGGTGAATGCATGGGTGAGCCAAGGGCTCACCTTAGTAGCTAAGTAAACATAGGTGAACCGAGCATAGGTGAGCCAAAAGTCCGGCTATGTTGCCATGGAGTTGGGTGAGTGGGTAAAGAATACATTTCTTGAGTTATGAAGGGCCATGAAGAGCTCTAAGGGAGCCAACTCCATGTGGCCTTGTTTCATTCTTGGTGGTGTACATGCCCCCGCTTAGGCTAGGCATACAATCTCGACTCATCGTGGTGCCTCAAGGGTCTGCCACGTGGATGTGTAGTGGTGCTGATGTGACGCCCGTTGGGCTGGCCACGTGCCAAGTATAGTATAGTATAGATACCCACAATTATAAATCTATATCAACTCCAGACAAACAGATGCATAACTAGTGCATATAAATAGCAACTCATAAAACATCTTAAGTAAACCCAGAACTTGCCACCCAAATATAACGATACACGATATCAAGCACATTCAATAAAGATCCTCAACAGAATCTTCATGAGATTGAGTAATAAACATTAAACATGATCAATTTTATTTTTAACAGAATAAACATTATCAGTATAAATAAAATAAGTTCACATTGAACAAGCAAAAAGCAAGAAATTTTAACTAAAGAACTTCTTAACATATAAAAGGAAAAAAAATTGACAGACATTACAACATTTACAGGTAGCATGTTCTTAGACATGATCACTAAAAGCTTTGGTTGTTTGGGGTGCTCTAAAACAGCCAGCTTT
Organism: Camellia japonica; assembly: GCA_030407325.1. Lineage (NCBI taxonomy): Eukaryota > Viridiplantae > Streptophyta > Magnoliopsida > Ericales > Theaceae > Camellia > Camellia japonica. Next base: position 82,606,866 of record JAPPVO010000036.1, on the reverse strand, counting down.
TGGGCTAAATAAGTCCAAAAAAAAAACCTAATTGTCATCAACTAAAAAAGCCAAAAAGCCACTCAACTTCCCTAACACGTCAGCTTTTTTAGATTCTATAAAAAAAAATCAAAAGGCAAAAAGGCACTAAAAAAACCAACCCCAAACGGCTTACAAGTAGCATGTCATAGTCATGAACACTAAAAGCTTATGATGGTTTCTACATGATTCTTAGTAGTTTATCGAGGAATTCATTTTGATACTTAGACTTAGTTCAAGACATAATGGTTCTCATGCACTGGCTTAAAAAATTACTTTTAATAAAGAAGGCAAGCAATTTTCTTTTCATCCATGGCAGCGAAAAAAATCCAACCAATAACTATATTCAGCATTTAGAAGAAGTGTACAAAAGAAGACAGGCCAATAACAAGAGAAAGATAGAGAAGAAAAAGACATGAGAGCAGGCGTCAAGAAAAGTTCAAATAAATCAGTAGCAAAACTCTAAACTTTTTAAAAGTCTTAATGAGACAAAAACATAAGCAGCCTGTAACAAGATGGAGGCCAAAAGTTAAAAAGATGTTTTCAGAAACAATACAAAGTTGTTATCATACACATTGAAACAAACACTATTGTTGATCTGTAGCCATTACTATATCCAGGTTCTCTAGATAAAGGCACCACAAGCATGGATAACAAAATGAAGTTACCCTCTTCTTCATCAAGTTTTACCATTTTACCACTTTATTCTAGCAGGCTTTTAGTTTACATACTTACTTTCCAAGTTTTTTGAGGTAAACACGTATGAAAATATATTAGATGAAATACTACTATCGCTATCTCACCATCTGAAAGGGTGTATTGTGTATAACAGACTTCTAATTCCGAGATAATGCTAATATTGACACCAAAGATAAACATTTAGTTCACCTCTCCCTATTGTAGAATAGATGGACATGTGTACCAGGCCTGATTGGATTTTTAGTGTGAACAAAAAAACGTACAATGACACCACTGATGAGTTGAGTTCTCTAATTTAGATGCCAACAGTCAACCCTAAGGCTAAGAAAAAGATTTGCTTGTCACAACTTCTCGCTAACTAAAGGATAAAAGTTTCCGACATAATTTCATATTCACACCTTTTGTCACTTATAATTAATCCATTACCATGTAAACCAAAAAAAAAAAATGGCTCAGAAACATGTTAGAACCTATATCATCCTTTATTATATCAAAAAATAGTTCAATTTTGTAGCTAAATGGTGACAATTGCACAAAACAAGCCAAACATGAACTTTGTAATACTGTCACACACTTAGCCACATTTCAAACTAAATACCCAATGTTTAACTTTTCATCAAAAATCAAGAGAATTGTTCAGGGTTTTGGAATTTCAGTATGGTTTTAGTTTATTCATTTCAGTTTCCTACTTAATTGAAAGCAATTCACCATACTTTTGCTGCATTCCTAAATCTTAAAATTTACAATTACACAAAATTCTAAAACAGAATTAAGAAAGATATCAAAAAAGTAATAAAAACAATTAATCAAAGCATAAAGAATAACTCGTTTACAAACACATCCATAAATTCATAGACATCAAGCATGGGGACAGAGGCTTGGATTTTTCGAAGAAGCAAACGAACCTTATCCGGGAGTTGATTGACTGAATCTGCAGCAACCTTCCCATATTCAACCAATTTGGTCTCTGAACTACCCATCTTAGCATGCCTTCGCCTCTTGTATGTCCGAAAACCATTACAAGACAACCCAGCAGAATTCCCATCACCAACAACCCCATTTTCAACTCCAGTAGCAAACCCATTCATTGCATCACCACTCCACTCCATAACCCCACCACCACACTCTTCCCTAACACCATTACTCTCTCTATCCTCCTCGACCATTCCTTAACCTCCCAATTTATAAATAAATAAATAAATCCCCACAATTCCCAAGCTTCTGAGCACCAAATTAGGGTTCCACAAAAGAAAACCAGCTTAAACCATCCAAAACCTCAATCTTTCTGTAGATACACAAATACCCATTTCACCACATCGACAGCACAACTAAAATCTAAAAGAATGAAGAAAAACTGAAAATAAAAAATCGAAACAATTACAGTAAATTTAAGTTGAAAAAAGGTTGAAAGATTACAACTTGCGAGCAAGTACACATATATGTAAGCAATATATATATACATCTATACGCAGAGAGAGGAAGGGGGGGCTTACCTGAGTTGGGGAAGACGAGAGAGGAGACAGAAATTGGAACCCTAGAAGGCAATTCTGGACAGCTCTGCAACTGAGAGAGAGAGAGAGAGAGAGATGGTGGGGACTTATCCGAGAATTTGGGTTTAAAATTTGAATGCGGAGGGGCTTTGGTTTGGACTTGGAGGCGTGCGTTCAGTTACATGTGACGACGTTTTTGTTTTTGTTTTTGACTGGGAACTGGGAGTTGACGGTACCTGACTCGGCTGCTGCTGTTTGGTTGGCGACTGACAGTTGGCGGTTCTGCCGGTTCTGATGGAAAAAATTAATTTATTGATTTATTTAATTACATCATTTTTTTTTTGTGATAATTTTTTTAAAAAATTAATAAACTAGACTTAAGTGGTCTACAGTACAGTAGTGTAGTGGGTTTGGTTTCGTTGCTAGTTAAAAAGACCTGTTTGTGAGGGATTGTTTGGGATGATATAAATAAATATATTTTTTGTCTTTTTATAAAAAGATGTGCAAAAAAGTAGAGAGGTAATGTGATGGAAAAAAGATAAAAAGATGGATTATTTTGGACTTCCCAAACTTGACCTGAAACTTTTAAAAGAAAAGTTTTCAGCAATAAATTTTTTTAGTTAAAAAAGTCATTACTAAAAAAAAGTTTTTTTTAGAACTTTTTATAAAAAAAATTAAAAAATTAATTAAAATAATTAGTTGCCAAAATAATTCATTACAAATTTTTTTTTTTACTTTTCAATAATTAATTCTTTTAATTTATTTAAATTATTTTATCATTAAACATTAGTATAGATTTTCAATATATAATTTCATAAGTTGCACTAAATAACTTTAAAAAATAGTTTATTGACTAAAAAATTTATTTTACTTTAAAAAATAAGTTTGATTTATTTGACAAATTCATTTCTCTCTAAAAAAAAATTCACTTTAACTATTTTAAAAACAATTAAAAAATTCAATAAGCTAACATTATCATTTTTATATATTTCTTTTTTGAAATGGTTCCCTTCCATATCACTATATGTCGTACTTTTTTATACTTGATTTTGCTAGTCCACTCTAGGTTTACAATAATGATTTGAACTGCTTATCTCCTAAATTTTGCAATGAAAATATTGTGCAAAAAATTACGAAAGTTAGCCTGTTGATTAAAACCTTTTATACCTCATTAGAAAGTAAGTACTTGCATCTTTTTACATGTATATGGATCTTATTCTATGTAAATTGATTGAATTTTATTCAATGGCGGACCTAGAAGCTTTATCCGAGTGGGGCCATCTTATATACATAAAAAAAACGGAGTTAATTTTGATACATTACTAATTGAACATAATTTGTTATATAAGCGTTGTGAAATAAATATTTCACAAGAAAATTAAATAAATGTTTTTTAGTTTTTAAAAGTTTTGAACTATTATTCGTTTGGGAAGTGAGTTGCCTTTTTTATTTTTTGACTTTTTTGACTATTTTAACATGTGGCTAAAAAGTCTCGTTTAGAAAAAACTTTTGGTTTTTTTGGATTTTTTGACTTTTTTGTGAGAGAAATAATGTAATGATTATGATTTGGATGTGATGTTTTGTCTTATTGGATTAAAAAGCCTATTTTGTTTTTTTTTTGACTAAAATAGCCAAAAAAAAAAGTCCCAAATTAGTATACAATTGGTTAAACCATTATTTTAAACTATTTTATTGATTAATATAATTTAGTAAATAAGACGTAAAAATGTATAAAACCTCTAAAACATAACTCTTAAATTTACATTTAATGGCGTTGATACATGTCAGTTAATTGTTTAGAAATCTATCAACTAACACTCAATTCCTGCCATGTCATTGTGAATAAACTTAAGGGTAAAATTTCAAGTTCTTTACTATTATTCACAAAAAAAATATACACACTAATTTATTTTCAAGTTAAAAAAAGAAGTGATGTATATACTCTTGTATTAGTAGTAAAATTGACTCGATAAAATTGATGATATTATTTAAAATATAAAATAATTAGAGATTATTTTCATTATATATATTGTGAAGTATTAATGAAGTAGAAAGTTAATAAAATAATTTTTATAAAATTAAAAAATCATCTCATTATGTAGTTTATAAATATTTATAAATATAAATTTATAATAAATTATAAAAAAATCAGATGGGGTCGGAGCCCTCCCGGCCCTACACAGTTCCGCCCATGATTTTATTATAATATCATGTATTAATAAATAAATGTTACATTGTGCATGATTCACAAAAATATTTAAAAATAATAAGGGCAACTGACCCAAAGGTCCAAGCCCAATATGTCATACCCCGTTTAGACCCAAAACAAAATTAATACTCCATTAAGTCCTCAAATTAACAATAAGACGAAAATACCCACAATATATCACCTAATTTACACGCGCGCAACCATCACCCACGTCCCGATCATCTCAGTCTGATCACTACACTGTCACGTCTCCGCCGCTCGAAATCGACTCCTCAGTCCTCCATCTCTCTTCCGTTCAACTCCATCCCTCTGAAACCCTAACCCTAACCAGAAAACGTAACCGTTCATCTTCATCACCCACAATCATCTCAGTCTGATCAGTACACTTTACATCTCCGCCGCTCGAAATCCATTCTCAATCCTCCATCTCTCCTCCCTTCGACTCCATTCCCTCTGAAACCCTACCCTAACCACAAAACCAAACCGTTTATCTTCAACACAACACCAAGCCGTTCATATTCTCCAATCGGCGACTCTCAACAACACGAAGAACCATCACCACTCCGAAGAGATTTCATAGTTCCTGACTTCCGATTCACAAAAATGGGGAAAAAAAGTAACATCTCTCTTCACCTATTCATTATTTTTCATTCACATTTGTACATCATTCTTTCATATTTCGTATATACACATTTTACATACTTCCAAATATATAAACCCTCTTTTATATATAATCCCCTGTTTTCAAACATTCTAGTCCCCTGTTTTTCAACATTCTAAACACTGTTTTTACACATAAATCCCTGTTTTTACACATTAAACACCTTATTCTTATTCTTGTTGTTCAATATTGGCTTCTATTGTTCATACCGTTATTCTTATTCTATTGTTCTATTGTTCTATTGTTCTTATTCTATTGTTCAATACTGTTTTTACACATAAATCCCTGTTATTCTTATTTTTGAATTTTTAATCATCTCGTTGTTATTGTTGCTTTTTACAAAATACAATGGGCTGTTCCTATTGTTCATACCGTTTCCTTATAAAAACTGTAACATCATACTGTTTCACTTCATCACTATACAAGTAACATATCTAAATTTATTCAAACTGCAAATGAAACTGCAAAATTACACAGTTTAACCACTACTCAAAACCAATAGCTAACTTATTATAAAGTGCAAATCAAACTGTCAAATTATACAGTTTCGTAACTGTTACCAACAAAATACATATAACTTCATATTCAACTACATATAAAACTTCAAAATTATACAGTTTTGTCACTATATTACTCATACCCTGCTGTCACTTTCATTTTTTCAGAAATAGCTGTTGGCAGATATTGGAAGAAACAAACCCAGATGCCCACAAATCCCATCAAGGATTTAACCATCTCCCCTCTTGAAAGTCCACCTCCTGTATCCATTGAAGTGCCACCACCATCTCCCCATCCACAAAAAACCAAACCACCACACCCAAAAACAACCAAACCCAACAGACCCCACCAAAAAACCCACAAAACAACCACACCACCTACAAGAAAAAGCCCAAGAACTACACACACACACCCCACCACACAACAAACACCAACCACACCTCCAACCACAACAAAAACAAACAAAGAAAGCCAACAAAAAAACAAGAAGCTCCTCCAACCAAAAAAAGAAAGCTCCAAGAAAGCCAATCAACTCCCAAAACAAAAACCAAGCCATCAAAAGAAAAAAAACCAGCAGTCCCTGCAAAGAGAGTCCAACAATTTAATTATCGTTCCAACATCGGAACAGTAATCAAACTGTTGAAGGGGGTCAAATTCACAAAAGCCCAACAGACAGAGCTGCAAAAAACCCCTTTTTGGCACCTTATAAATGCTCTCTCCTCAACACAACTGAAGGCCTCTTGGTGCAGATGCTACAATTCCATTGTAGCAGAAATGACAACACTCTACAACAAAACAAAAAGATCATTTGTACTTGGCAAAAAGCAAATGAAACTCAGAAGCAGTGATGTCAAGCTCATTTTTGGTATCGACTGTGGAGAAGACAGCATCATCACCACCAAATCCTATGCAACACCAAAGGATTTTGAGCTTCCATTTTACAAACGAAGATGCAAATCAGTCAAGAGATTGGATGGCAAGTCTTTGACCAAAATGTTTCAACAACAAAAAAAAGGAAAATCAACCAATGATCGTCAAGATCTTGCAAGGGTAATCACCCTTTACTTGTGCTTGAAACTTCTCATGCCCACAACAAGCCATACACTGAGTTGGAGTTTCCTCAAATATGTTGACAATCTCAACAACATCAAGAAGTATAATTGGGTTGAGGCAATAAAAGACACACTGATGAATTCAATGGCAAATGCAAACAACAACCCAAGGCATGTCACTGGATGAGTCATGTTACTCTTGGTAAACACATTACTCAACTACTTCCCACAAAAATATCAGACATCCACCTATTTCTAACTATCTAACATATTTCAAATTTTTTTTTTTTTTTACAGTACTGGTACTGTGAGCACAGTAAACTCTCTCCGACCATCCAACAAAGAAGGCTTCCCAAGGTTTATGAAATGGAACCTTGGCAGAATGTACTCCAAGTGGAAACACATCAGCCTTGCTCACTTTGAAAAGGTATTCAAACTCTTCTATACTATCATAGCACAAATCTATTCAACACTCCTTTCACATTCATTGTAGTACAAATCATATTATGAAACTGTGAAAATTTTCAGATTCAAAACACACACTTATTTAACATCACTCATGTTATGAAACTGTAACATTTTCCAGTTTCAAAAAACATATTTCGACACTTAACCCACATTACTCACAGTACAACTCATCTAATGAAACTGACAAAATTTACAGTATTACTGATATATGCCACATTGTTCCAATGCAGGTTAACCAAAGTGCTTTAACCCCAACTGAACAAGAAATACAGTTTTTGCATATCAAACAAAGCACATCAACACACTCTTCAGCAAAGAAACATGACCACAAAAAGGACAATAAGCAAAAAAAAAAACAAAGCAACAAAAAAAAAGACTTCTAGACAGTGATGAGGATGACTTTCTTGAAGAAGAACATCATTCAGAATCAGAATCAGAATCAGAACAAGAAGAACAACAAAAAGAAAAGAAAAGAAAGCAAAAACCACAAGAAGAACCAGAAAGTGATGAAGAAGAAACTGAAGAAGAAGAAGAAACTGAAACTGAAGAAGAAGAAGAAGAAAAAGAAGAAGAAGAACAACAACAACAACAACAAGAAAAAGAAGAAGAACCTGATGAACAAGAAGACAATGATAAAGCAGAAGAAAGACAACAAACAAAAGGTGATCAACAAGAAGACCTTGATGAAGAAGAAGACCAACAAGAAGAAGTCAATGAACAAGAACTGACAAACCAACAAGAAGAACTGCAAGAGAAATCTGACATATTTCATGCACAGGTAAACTATTGTCTAATACTAAAGCATATGCAAAATTTCATTAAACTAACCAAAACACAATCCAACATTTTTATAGGTCATGACCAACCACAAACACCAACCAAAGAGGACGACAAGGACAAGCTCATATCAGCCATGAGAGCACAAATGCAAGAAATGGAACAAAAATTCATGGCTGAATTGCGTAAAAAAGAAGATCAATTGAAGGAAATGTCCACCAAAAAAACTGGCAGTCCCCAACAAAGATCCATGGTCAAGAGAATCAAACAAAAATCAAGAAAACAAGCACATGACCCAGATTTTGAATACCAACCAATGACCAAACCCAAAGAAGATGCAAGAAACAAGACACAAACTGCTGCTGATGTACCCAAACCAACACAGGGTACCGATGAAGAAAAAGAGAAGAAGAATGACAACAAAAAAGAGGGAGCTCATGAAGCAAAACAACGGCAGAAAGAAGAGATGCAAGAACATATTGGCCAAGAGAAAGCAGTTCCTGCTCAAACAAACCCAAAAGAGCATGCCAATCAAGAGAAGACAAAACTTCAAGTATTGGAAAGTGATGATGATTTCCAGGAAGAATCAATCCCAAACAAGCCACTCGCCATTTCATGCCGCAAAACAAACAAGGTTTGGCATAACCTATCCAAAAAAGACCAAGACCAAATTCAACTCATCAACAACACACAATCAAGTGCTTGTGTCTGGTCTGGCAGCGAAGATGAAAACTGCGTATACTTTTCAGATATATGCAGATTGACCAACAGGGAACCCTTATATGGGAATGTAGGTTTCCAACTGCACAATTTTACAGTTTCTGTACATATTCAATAACCTATTCCACAAACCTAACACATTCTCATATATAACATGTTTCAGGTCATTGATGCCTTCGCAGAAAAGCAATTGGCACTCCAACCAACCATTGAAGAATTTGAGAAAAACGATCTAGTCTTTGCAAGCAATCCATATGCAGGAAGATCATACGTTTTCTCAACACTCATCAATGTAAGCAAAACTTAACATACCTTACAACTGCAAAATTTTCTACTTTCTCAACATGTATTACTACATACTTTTATAACATATTTCAAACATATATATAACTTACAGACTCCACTACAAAACCAAGATCAAGCACTGAGAGAAAAACTGATGGACAGCCATTTTCCAGAAGCAATGAAAAACAGATATATCCATTTCCCAATCAAACACGACACATTGGACAATTGTGGTCTTTGACAATGCTGATGGAATATGGAGACACTATGACTCTTTGAGACCTGCAAAAGATTGCAAAAACAAGCACTTTGAAATTGCAAAGCAAATTGTAAGTTAAAATAAAATTTCATACTTAGTTCCATTCCTTTACAAACATATCAACTCATCACTATAACTAACAAAAACACCCACTACCTATTTTGTAGCAACAACATCAACTGACTTGGAATAAAGCAGTACTCAACAAACAGGGAAACATGTTATCATCTCAAGAGTGCAATACAGAAATTACATCAATTGAGGAATGCCCACAACAAACCCGACACTCGTAAGATACAAAATCCATGAACTAATCTTCCAATATGCTAAATTTTGCAGTTTCACCTAACTAATTAACTTCATTTCAAACACTGCAGGAATGATTGTGCAATCGCCGTCTGCAATGTTATCAACCAATATCTCAACTGGCAACCTGTGCAGAAAAAACTTCGTCCAACTGAGTGGGTCAAATTTCGAGCACAAATCATCAATCAATTCCTCAATGATGAGAACCGATCCTGGAAACTCGAGCACTACCAAATGTTGACAAAGCATACCAAACCATAGAAACAATGAACAAACTTCTTGACAATACAAATATTCAAGGGAACATATCTTTGTACCTTTTTTTTTATTTTTTTTTATTTTTCTTTTTTAACATGTGACAAGCACTTTATATACTTTTGGGAATGATCTTTTTCTGGTTATTATGGTTATGGTGAAAATGATAGATGTTGTAGTTCCTCTTCTTCTCTTGTTATTTATTATTGTGGATGTTCTTCTGATTGTTTGTCTACTTGTTTCTGGTTGCATATATTTTCATACTGTAAAGGTTGTTTCTAATAATTCTTCAAACTGCAAAATTTTGCAGTTTCATCAGCTTGTTTCAAATAATTTTTAAAACTGCAAAATTATGCGGTTCCATCAGGTTGTTTCTAATAATTCTTAAAACTGCAAAATTATACAGTTTTGTCGCTATGAAATATGAACTGCATTTCCATATTATACTGTTTCAATAAGAAATTTTCAACAACCTTCTCTGCATTCCATAAAAATAAAAAACAAAACCAGACTGTTACAAAACAACTTCAATAAGTAAAGAACACATCAACAAACAAAAAACAATTCAACCAACTTTATTCATTACTTCCATAATACCAAGTATCACATTTTTTTTATCATAATTCCTCAAATTCAAATACAAATCCAAAAGAATAGATTGTGGCCTCAAATAGCAGCCTTGCACGTCTTCTTATTGTGATTCCCATATTTCAAGCACCTCCCACACTTGATTTGCTTCACATTCTCACCCCTAGAAGGTATCCTCTTCTTCTTGTTCCGCCCGGGCTGCTTCTTCGTTATAGGAGGTTTGATAACCGAACTACTGGCACATCAAAGTCAAATCTCTCACTTGAAGGCACTGGATAAACAGATTCCTTGTATGACTCTCTAAAACAATCTACATGAAAAAAAGGATCAATGAAACCATACACATCCTACCACTACTACGCAAAGCATGCACAGCATGACAACAAGGAAAACCATTCAATTGCCATTCATGGCAAGAACAAGTATGTCTACCAATATCAACATAAAAAGAAATAGAAGAATGAACCTCAAGCACAGTATCACTAGCAACAATCACATCCCAAGACTTAGCTAGCTCCAAAGAGTCCACAACTTCTTTTCCATAACTGGACACAATTTCGTAGTCCATCTTCTAGATTCAGCTCTTCTATCCGACAATTGAGTCATGACTTGAACCCTAATCATATCAACCATACAAGTAATAGGCAACTCACGGGCCCCACCAATCCAATTATTGTAAGACTCGGCAGCATTAGATGACATCTCACCATATCGTTTCCCTCTAAAAAATGCATTGGCCCACTTATCATTTTGCAAACCATCCAACATACTATCAACTCTACCATTCCCAGCAATACGCCTCAATTTCTCCATATAATGTTGGAAAGAAGCAACCGTTGGCGCATAAGCACATTTAACTAATATTTTCATCAAACACAGCTTATAGGTAGTACGAAGTCCCACCAATTTGTCAATCAAATTTCTCTTCAAATGATTCAAGCAATAAGCATGATGTGCATTGGGGAAAACCACCGAAAGAGCGTCTAGCAATCCATGTTGACGGTCCGACACAAAAGTCAATCTCCGGCCTGAACCAACAGCCTTTAACAACTGACTTAAGAACCACATCCAATTATCTTGATTTTCAGCGTCAACAATCGCAAAAGCCAAAGGAAACAGACCTGCAAACAAAATCACATCAAACTGCAAAAATTACAGACTCACAACACAATAACACACTGACAAACCAAACCTATACTAACTGCAAATAAATACATACCTTGATTACCATCCTTTGATGTTGCTGCAAGCAAATGCCCCTTGTAACGCCCCTTCAAAAATGTACCATCAACAAACAACAACGGACGACAAAATTGAAAGCCATACAAACATCCATGAAATGCCACAAACAACCTCCGAAAACACCCACTACTTTCATCCACATCTAATTCAACACACTTCCCGGATTCGTTCTCATAGCCGTCTCAAGGTACCATCGAAGCTGGTCAAAAGAAGTTGCAAAATCACCAAACAACCCACCTCTTGCCTTATCAACTCCTAACCATGCAACCCGATAAGAAACATCTATACCATATTGCTTCTTCAACTTTTTTTTAACTTCAATAGGACGAGTCAACGGATTATCACTAATATCATTTTGCACAATATCAGACACAAGTCTAGAACCAACCATTTTGCTACAAGATCTACGAGCAACAACCCCACAAGTATGCACATTATCCAACTTCATTATAAAAAAAACCCGGAATCCATCAACACCCTTCCATGCACAAACCATTTACAACCCGTAGACGACTTCATCACACATTCAGCGGTTACTCTTGTTGCATCGTTCTTCAAATAATTCACTGCAAAACCACACTCAACTGCATACTTAGCCAATGCAATGCGGAACGCCGGCACTCCACCTTCAAATTCTTGACCAACACTATGTATAATCCCCTTCCAACTAGCAGACAACAAAACTCTCTCTGGTTCTGGATAAAAACTACGCAACAAACCACCAACATCATCACAATCATTCACAAAAGAACTCTCACAAGTTACAGAATCAATCCTACAAGAATTACCATCATCAACCTCCACAACTCTCTTATCCCCCACAATAACATCAACAACATGACAACCACTACCACCTACCATTGACAGCATATTCCCCAAATCATCATCACATTCAACAATACAATTAGAATATCCAGGAACAGAGAAAAACAAACAAAAGTTACCAACACTCAACTCCTTGAACTTCGCACATATTTTCTCAACAACTTCATCATAACTACATCCCTCACTAATCTTAATAGCAGCACAACAATTACTGTATTTGCACATTAACATGAAACACCCCTCCATACTACAAAATCACAAACCAACAAACAATTGTTCACAGATTCCAAACTGCAAAATTATACAGTTACAACATATCAATACCAACAGTGCACAATTCACAATTCCAAACTGCAAAATTATACACAACATATCAGTATCAAACACACCAGAATTCACAATTCCAAAATACAACTTCAAAACACATTACACTATACAACAAACAAAATCAACAAAATCAAAATCAAACAAACAAAATTTGCCAAACACAAACCACATATCACGCAAATTTGATTATCTATATATACATACATATATATCGACAAATACAAACCACATACACACACAGACATATATATATATATATAACATATATATGTATATCTATGTATCGACAGATACATACATACACATACATATATCTATCACCAGATACACACACACAGAGAGAGAGAGAGAGAGAGAGACAACGTACGCAGATATCGCTTATACACAGAGATTCAGATCGCACAACCAGATCCACCTCACAGCACAATGAGATCGACCACACAGACAAATGAGATCGCCACAACGAAGACAAATCGAGATCGCAGAGACGAAGATTTGATTTCCTTTTTTTAAACGGAGCAAAAATTTGATTTTTCACGTATATATAGATCTCAAAACAAAGGGTAATACAGTCATTTAAATACGAAAATAAAAAACGGGACCTCTGGGTATAAAATTTAAAAAACTGTGGACCTATTAATCTATTAAAAATAAATTGGGATTAGAAGGGAAATAGTTCCCCTACATAGGACTACATGGTAATTTTCCCAAATAATAATTGAAATGGAAAGGGTTACTATGATAGAATAATTTTAAATAAAAAGGGAGCTGTGGTTCTTTCTGTTTAGGGATGGTTTGGAGAGTAGGTTAGAAGTTAAAATAATTAAAGATAAAATAGATTAAAATAGATAATAAGATAAAATATTATATTAGATAATAAGATAAAATATTATATTTAAATTATAATTATTTTATTTTTTTTCTCTCATAATTACCAAATCAATTAAAAAATAGGAAAATGTTTGGTAGCTCAAAATTTTGTGGCTCAAATGGCTCAAATCTATCAAAACGACATCGTTTTGAACTCATTTACACTCAAAACGACGTCGTTTTGAGTGATTTGAGCCATTTGAGCCACAAAATTTGAGCTACCTAGCATTGTTGTAAAAAATAACTGACTTCCCAAATATAACTTTTTAACCAAGCTAAAGTTAAAATATCAACTAAAATAACCAACATTCCAAACGAGACCTTAATATGGTAGGGTGGTTATCCTAAAATAATCAATTGTAATAATAGTTTGAATGTCAATTTTTTTAATCTAACCAACTATGAGAATTGGCTATGTTTGGCATAGGTTTTTCTAGTTATTTTAGCCCAAAAAAAAAAAAACAAAATACACAAAAATGGCAAACTGACCAAATTTAAGATTATTTGAAAATTTGATTATTTTAGTTGATTTTTTAATTTTGTATAAAAAAAATATGTACAAAAAAGTGAAGAACATCTATAAAAAAGTAAAGAAAATAGTTGATTTTTTTATATTAATTTTTTGACTAAAAAAAAATATGGTACCAAAAACAACTCACAAGTTATTTTGGGTATGACTTATAAACTATTTTTTTATTTATTACAAAAAGACGTATAAAAAAATAAAAATGTAATGTGATCTAAACCTTCGTTTGGGATGTAAGTTGACTTTTTGATTTTATGACTATTTTAGTTTGAAAAGTCTCGTTTGGGATGAATTTTTTGTATTTTTTGACTTTTGTAAGAGAAAAAATGAAATGATTATGATTTGGATGTGATATTTTGTTTTATTAACTTTTAATCTATTTTATCTTTTTATGACTAAAATAGTCACAAAATATAATAATAATAATTATGGGGACATAATTTTTGAATGACGACACGTAGCCGAGGTGTCACCGAAGTGCTAGCCGAGGTGTCACCGAAGTGCTAGCCGAGGTGTCACGTGTCCTGGTCATGACACCGAGATGATCTCAGCTAGGCCGAGGTTATTTGTGAAGAAATCAGAATCCGGGATAAGCAGATAAGGGACAAGAGTCCTAGAATGAGAGATGACTTCAGTTTGGGTAAAGATAAGACTCTTAGAGAGTTTATCACAATCCTACTGGGAGTCCAAGATTAGCAGTAATCCTAAATCCATTGAAGCTAGGCTTCTATTGGGACTAGGTTTGTGTTGGCTATAAAAGAGAGGCACCCTCATGGGTCTAAGGTATGCTTTTATGCTCTGAATAGTGAGTTAAGCACTTTTGCTATCTTTGAGAGATAACTGACTTGATCGTCAGAGTGCCCCCGGGTAGACGAACCACCGCCGGAATCTCTTATTTTTGTTACAGGTCGTTCGGGCTTAATCTATTATGCTGATGTTCTCCAACTGAGTACTTAGTTGGTAGTGTGGTCGGAAATTGACACACAAAATTTGGCGCCGTCTCTGGGAAAGAAAGGAGAATAGATGGCCAACGACGGACAGAAAGAGAAGGTTGGGGACGACACCCCTACTGAGAGTGGGAAACATATTGACCTTGACATCGAAAGAAGACAACTGCAACGAAGAGACTCGTGATAAGAATCACGGAGGAAAGGACGTCGGCCAGGAGGGCGGCGTACCGAAGAAATTGGACTGGAGCGGGTATTATAACGAGGATGACCTCCAGGTATGGAAAGATAGATGCCTGCGGAGGGACGACGAGATGAAAGGAATGAAGAACAAATTGGCGAACCTGCAAACAGTCGTCAATTTCATGATGCAGAACAACGTCATGCAGTCACCGTTTCCTTTACAAGATACGCCGATTCCAGCGGCCGAGAAAGATGCCCAGAAAGTAGGGCAGAACACAGTTCCTGCAGTCCCTCAGCAAGACAGGGCAAACGGGCATTCTTACCGGCCTTCACGGGAGGTCGGGCATGGAGAATCAAAGAGGGCTAGAAAATGATGCTTGGGAGTTGGAATTTACAAGCTAAGGTTGGTTTAATACTTGTTGAAATTTAAATTTACAAGTTGAAGTTAAACCGAGGATATATTTAACACTTGTTGAAATTTTAAAATTTTACAAGTTGAAGTTAAACCGATAACATGTTTAACACTTGTTGAAATTTTAAGAAAAATTTATAAGTTGAAGTTAAACTGAGGTCATGTTTAACACTTGTTGAAATTTTTAAGAAAAATTTACAAGTTGAAGTTAAACTGGGGTCATGTTTAACACTTGTTGAAATTTAAGAAAAATTTACAAGTTGAAGTTAAACTGAGGTCATGTTTAACACTTGTTGAAATTTAAGAAAAATTTACAAGTTGAAGTTAAACCGAGGTCATGTTTAACACTTGTTGAAATTTTAAGAAAAATTTACAAGCTGAAGTTAAACTAGGGTCATGATTAAAGGAATGAATGATATAGGTTCCATCACCTCAGGATGCCGAGGTAATAGAACCTAGGGGGCAGTTGTGGGGACATAATTTTTGAATGACAACACGTGGCCGAGGTATCACCGAAGTGCCAGCCGAGGTGCCACGTGTCCTGGTCATGACATCGAGATGATCTCGGCTAGGCCGAGGTTATCTGCGAAGAAACCAGAATCCGGGATAAGCAGATAAGGGACAAGAGTCCTAGAATGTCCTGGTCATGACATCGAGATGATCTCGGCTAGGCCGAGGTTATCTGCGAAGAAACCAGAATCCGGGATAAGCAGATACGGGACAAGAGTCCTAGAATGAGAGAGGACTTCAGTTTAGGTAAAAATAAGACTCTTAGAGAGTTTATCCCAATCCTACTGGGAGTCCAAAATTAGCAGTAATTCTAAATCCATTGAGGCTAGGCTTCTATTGGGACTAGGTTTGTATTGGCTATAAAAGAGAGGCACCCTCATGGGGTCTAAGGTATGCTTTTATGCTCTGAATAGTGAGTTAAGCACTTTTGCTATCTTTGAAAGATAACTGACTTGATCGTTGGAGTGCCCCCGGGTGGACGAATCACCGCCGGAATCTCTTCTTTCTGTTGCAGGTCGTTCGGGCTTAATCTATTCTGCCGGTGTTCTCTAGCTAAGCACTTGATTGGCAGTGTGGTCAGAAATTGACACACACAATAATAATCCATGTCAAACATAACCTAAATAATAAATTGATTTTTTTTGTGTGCCCAAAAGAGGCGATGTCTCCACCAAAGCAATAATAGTAACATTTAGGATAAGCTAATTTAACATTATTTTTAAATTTTTTTTTTTTTTAGCTATTTTAATTTGACCAAAAAAATTGTGTTTTAGATAAATTTTAATTTTTTATATAGTTGATTTAATGGTTATGAAAAAAATACGAAATAATTATAATTTGAATATGATATTTTATTTTATTGATTAAATTAATATATTTTGTCTTTATTGACTAATTTAACTAAAATGGCTCATACCAAACGAAGCCCATGTAGTAAGATAAAATTACATTGGGTTTTACATTTTCCAAACAAGTTTAAATTTAAATTTAAGAGTTATGTTTGGGCTTGTAGAGCCTACCAAGAGTCTCATTTCAATAATTTAAACAGATAATTTGGTACGACTTTTTATGTATATTATTTATATATATTAAAAAAAAAAGATTGATCAAATAATTTTATATATTCATTTTATCGTATTTGTTTTAAAAGAAAATAAATAATAAACATATGTTTGAAAATAAACCATCAATTTTTTTGGAGACACACAACACAATAAAATAAAAAGAAGTTATGATTATTAAATTAATTTAATTTTTTTTATGAATAATACACAGAAGAGAATCTTACAAAATGAATTATTTGAATCATCAAAATATAAAGAGTAAAGTATTCGATGTGACAAAATAAGGGGCAAAGTGAAATTATTCGAATCAACCTACCAGGATTAAAAGTTTAACTTACCCTGCTTTTTATTTTACACTTAAGGGGTTGTTTGATAATGACTTTTTGACTAAAAAAAGTACAAAAGATAAAATAAGTTAAATAAATTAATAAGATAAAATGTCACATTTAAATCGTAATCATTTCATTTTTTTTCTCACAAAAATCAAAAAATCAAACCAAACAAACTTTTAGTTTCAAACTAAAATAATTAAAAAATAAAAAAGTCAATTAAAAATGTCAATTGTCATTGAGCTAATTATATGATTACTGCTTCCTTTACGTTGTTATCTATAAATGAGTAGTGAGTAGTGAAGCATGTATGTACTATTGTTCATTGAGCTTAGCTCACTCTATGTTATGTCTGTTTCTGTAAGTAACCAATCAGGAGGTCGGTCCTAGATCTGGCGTCGTCTTACTTTTGTCAGCTTAAGCATAGCCAGGCACTTGCTCGAAGCCGTTCATTTTTGTGGTGTTGTGTTAGATTATGGCTTAAACTCTAGTTATTGGCTTAGAAAGGGATGTATATAATGTTTTTGTTATACGCCCAACCATGGGCTGGTTCTGTATATGCATATGTATATAACTAGTTCTCAAACGTGTATTTCCTTATGTCTGGTTGTCTTATGCTATATCATGGTAGTAGTAGCTCAATGGATGTCATACCTTCTTATATACTATTCTATGATTACTACAATGCTTCCGTTCAGGCCCCTACTTTATATACATATATATCAGGTTAAGTGTCCTTTTCTGCTTAGGTCATGCCCAAACTTTCAGGGGCGAGTTGGGGGCGTGACATAATAAGTAGGTGAGAGGCAGGTATTACAAAACTCATGAGAGAAACTACCCAACTCATGATTTAGAATTAGCTGCGGTGATCTTTGCTCTCAAGATCTGGCATCATTATCTCTACGGTGCAACTTGCGAAATTTACACTGATCACAAGAGTCTTAAATATCTGTTTACATAGGAGGAACTGAATATGAGGCAACGACAGTGGCTAGAATTTATGAAAGACTACGATGTAGAAATCCATCACCATCCAGGCAAAGCTAACGTGGTGGCAGACGCATTGAGCCAGAAGACAACTAGAAGTTTGGCATGTACTCTCGTTTCCCGCAAAATCAATGGACTGCTTGCCAACATAACCGTGGAACCTACGTTAATTGAAGAAATTAAAGCACGCCAATGTAAAGATAAACTTTTGAAGAAAAAATACGAGAAACAAAGGAGTACGCCTGACCTTGATTTCACTATAAACAATGGGATACTGAAATTTTGAAATCGAATTTGTATACTCGACATTCCAGAACTCAAGAAAAAGATATTGGTGGAAGATCATAGCTCAAAACTTGCAGTCCACCCTAGCAACACAAAGATGTACCAAGATTTGAAGGAACACTACTAGTGGACAGGAATGAAAAGAGACGTAGCAAGCCATGTCTCCAAATATCTGCATTGTCAACGTGTTAAAGCAGAACATCAGAGACCTGCAGGAATGCTGTAACCACTCCCTATTCCTAAATGGAAATGGGAGCACATTACTATGGACTTCGTGGTCGGCATACCACAGTCATTTTCGAAGAATGATGCAATATGGGTTATAGTAGACTGATTGACGAAGTTGGCGCATTTTCTGCCAATCAAAATCATGTACTCCCTTAATAAGTTTACTACTTTATACATCAAGGAAATTATTCGTTTGCATGGCACCCCAGTTTTAATCGTGTTTAACCGAGACCCCCGTTTCGTGTCTCATTTCTGGAACAATTACAGGACGCTTTGGGGACTACACTAAAGTTTAGCACTACTTATCACCCGCAAACTGATGGGCAATCCGAAAGAACAATCCAGACTTTGGAAGACATGTTATGTATATGCGTGTTGGGCCTCAAAGGTAATTGGGATGAGTACCTACCTTTAATGGAATTCATCTATAACAACAGCAACCAAGTAAGCATTGGAATGGCACCGTACGAAGCTCTGTATGGAAGGAGATGTCGATCACCTTTGTGTTGGGCGGAAGTCGGATACAGGAAACTGTTAGGCCCTGAGATCATGCAAATTACAAGTGATAAAATCCAACTCATCCAATAGCGAATTCACACTGCTCAAAGTCGCCAGAAAAGCTGTGTAGATATACGAAGACGGGAATTGGAATTTCAAGTAGGAGATCATGTTTTCCTCAAGGTCTCACAAACAAGAGAGGTTATTCGATTTGGAAAGCAAGAAAAGTTAAACCCACGTTATATCGGGCCCTTCAAGATACTGGAAAGGATTGGTCATGTAGCCTATCACCTTGCACTGCCACCTGAACTGTCCAATGTCCACAATGTATTTCACATTTCAATGCTTCGGCGGTATCTCCGAGATCCAAAACATCTTGTCAATTATGAGAATCTAAAAGTGCAAGAAGATCTCTCTTACGAAGAACAACCAATGCAGATTCTCGATCGTCGTGATCAGGTTCTCAGAAACAAGACGATACCCCTTGTAAAAGTCTTGTGGCGAAATCATCATATCAAAGAAGCTACGTGGGAAACAGAAAATCAAATACAAGTCAAATACCCACACCTCTTCAAAAGTTAAGGTACGTCAAGTTTGGGGCCAAACTTCTATTTAGGAGGAGAGAAATGTGACATCCTAAATATATAATTAATACCACAACTAACCACGATTATTAATAAGAATAATAATAATAATCTGTAATAGTAAAATTAAATAATTAATTTATGATGATAGGCGATAACATGTAATTTAATTTACATTAGAAGCAATGTAGAATGAAGCAGATGATGGTTGAAGATAAACCTCAGTATGGTAAACTCCAATAATAATAAAATAATAATAATAATAAAGAATAATAAATCTAATTTGGCATTGGGTTATCAAATATGTAATTAATTATTTGGGGCCAAATTAACGCAATTATGGAACAATACTATTAGTTGGGCCACATTAGAATTAATGATTATATAAACAAATAAAGACAAATCTAATGTATAGATTTACTGAGAGAGATAAGTAACAATTAATTGGAGAGATTTGCAAATTACCTGGAGATAAGAAAGGTGGGTCATTTGTGCCATCTAAGCCATTAGGGAAGGTGAGTCATCAACCTTGGGGTCATCATGATGGGGTGAGTCAGCACCCAAGAATGTGTATATAAGAGGGGAGGAGGATGTGAAATTAGTGAGGAAATGAACAGAACAGAACAAAAAAAAAAAAAAGTGTAGCGAAGGAACAATCGTGAGAAGGTAGCAAAAATAAGAAGAAAATACTAAGGGTCAATATTAAGGTGAGTTATATATTATACCTTGAGTCACCATAATATATTTTACGTATGTTTTGGGTTATTATAAATTATTTTACGCAATCTATATTTTATAAATTATATTAATATTTTGATTACGTTAATTATTTATGAACTCTATTTGTTTAAATTGAAACCCATGGATATGTTTGTTTAATTTTTAGAAATTATTTGACAATGGTTTTATAAATAAATATGTTTTGTAAGTACCACACGAGAGTCCCATGCCTTGAGGGACTTAAATAACCATTGGCCTTTGTTTGGCCACTTTGTGGTCCTCTGTTTGTCATAGATCCATTGACCTATATTCTGATTGTCACTCATGTGACCTCTGTCGTGTTCTGTTCTGTACCGTGGTTATGGTTATTTATTTACATAATTTCCGCATTTCAGTTTTTGCCACTTTGAATAATTTGTTTATTGAAATTAAGTTATGTAAATGTTTTAGCTTAACTAACTATCCATGGTTATTTCATGTTCCCTATACTTTTGGCATAATATTTCTCACTCTGCTGTGTGCTTATAGCTGTTACCCTTTCAGGTGACGAGATGTAAAGAAGACTCGTAACCTGATGTAGTGGAACCCGAACAAGAATTGATGTTGATCCGTTATTTTGTTTTTTTTCCTTTTCTTCCTTTTATTTTTTTATTTTTATTGAGGGTCGGTCACTGAATAAAAATAATAAATAAAAGCCCTATAGATGTACTTTCTTTTATCAAAATAGTCAGATGAAGTAAATTTTCTATTTAACTATTTTCTTACTTCTATTTTGCCTCCGCCTGCGCCATCTAATTTATTAAGAGTAGAATTAATTAGTAAGTTGTGATTCCAGCCTTAAGCTCCTGGGGTTGAGTCGTGACATAATTTGCTTCACAAGGTTCAATTAGAAAAGCATGGACAACACAATGCTTGAAACTGTGCATTTGAAAGTTTATTATCTGTTGATGAAATCTGTTATTTACCCAAAATAAGGATTACTCTTGGATAGTTGTCTATGGAATATGGATTACTCTTGGATATCTATGTAAGAAGGGTATGAAATCTATCTATGGAATATGGATTACTCTAGGATATCTGTCTAAGAAGGGTATGAAATCTGTCTGTGTTGGATATCTGTTTTCTCAAAATAAGGATTACTACTTGCACCTATCATATCAGGTCTCCCACATATGATCACTATGCAATCCTACCATAGCAAGAAAACTACATATGTTCATACCTTTCTTAGCTATTATGCACTGAAAAACATTAATCCTGAATCTGTATGAAATTTTCTCCTTGAAAGGTTTCCAAGTTCCTTTGTTAAGGTACTGACACCAAGTTCCGAGCAAGAAAATGAGTACTGGATGGGAATTATTATGCAAAAACAGATCATTTTCCATAACATGATAAGTGACTCTAAATGAAATTTGCCATTTCTTGCTCTATGTATCATGTCTGTTTTGTATGTTGTATGCAGATTAAAAAATGGCTTGTTCCTTTACTAACAATAGCAACATAAGATTAAAACCAAGAATGTGTGATTATGGAAGAATAGCTGCCATGTGCATTGTCCGAACCAATGAGAATGGAAATCAAGGATGTTTATTCTCTGTTTGCCCATTAAAATATGTAAGGAAATTTGTTTGTAAATTTGTTTGGAAATTGATTAGCCTGATTTGATTAACTGATTGTCATGCATTGTAGAGTAATAAGGAACACTGCAATTACTTTAAGTTCACAGATAATGATGATGATGACGTGATCTCCACAATCCGTTCTAATGCTGCACCTCGTAAAGCTATAAGAAACGAAGAATTTAACGATCTAAGAACAAGGGTTTCGGAGATGGATAATGAAATTGATGAGTATGGTAAAAGGCTTCGAAGAATGAAGAAGAATTTCAAGGCGATGCTTTATGTTATTGTATTTTGTATTGTTTTCTATTTTACAATGTAAATTATTCAGTTGTTAGCTTTTTTGGAATTTGATGGATGTACTTATGGATTGAATGGACTAGATGGATTATGGGTATGTGTTGTGATGATTTGAATGTGGAAATGAAAAACCTATTCTATTTTCAATTGTTGTTGATTTACATGTTCTTGAATGTGAGCAATAAATTAATAAGGCCAAAATACATGTTCTAAACCTTATCTGCTTGTTGATTTACATGTTCTTTTTTTTTCTTCTTTTCTTTTTTGATTCAAACATGTTCTTGAATGTGAGCAACAAATTAATAAGGCCAAAATACATGTTCTAAACCTTATCTACTTGTTGATTTACATGTTCTTTTTTTGTGAGCAACAAATTAATAAGGCCAAAATACATATAGCGATCCCGGTTTGCCTTTCTTTAATTGTTGTATCCGGACTTAGGCTCCATGGAGTTGGTTGTTGTGTATATCTTGTTTACATCCTTTACTCTTTGTGTTTGAGTCTTGGGTTGTGTTGGGCAGGTTTGAAACAGGCTGGTTGAGCTTAGAAACCAAAAGTAGTTGCCCAGATTTTTGCCTTCACGCTCGAGCGGAGCTTTTGACGCTCGAGCGGGACCTTCGTTGTTGCATCTCCGCTCGAGCGGGTGTTTTGACGCTCGAGCGTGATTTTCCATCTCCCAGTATTTTCCGCTGCAGTGTTGGACGCTTGAGCGAGCGTTTGGACGCTCGAGCGTGAGTTTATGTGTGACGCTCGAGCGGGGACCTGGTTCTGCAAAAGTTCTGGAAGTGTGTATCCGGCGCTCGAGCAGCGGTTTGGACGCTCGAGCGGGAGTCTGTGAGTGACGCTCGAGCGGGGGTTTCCACGCTCGAGCGGGCGACTCTTATATAAAACCGAGATCCGACTTTTTGGATCACTTTTTCCAACTCCATTTCTCTCTTACTTTTCAAAACCGCCATTAGAGACCTTCTCTCTCTAAAACCTTGCATTCTCTCTAGTATTGATCTAGTAAGAGTTGTTTCCTCACCTTTGGTCTTTACAAAAGTTGGGTTGATCATCGAGAGCTATCTTTTGATCCGAGAAATTTGGAATTTGGAGACTTTCGTTTTCTTCATCTTCTTCGTTGGTGTCATCTTTTGAGTAGGGTTCCTACTCACTACTATGGGTTTTGACCTAGATTTTTGGGCATTTTGTTAATGGTTGATTTTGGGAAGTTAGGGTTTGAAAATTTTAAAAGAGGGTTTTGTTATTTTGATTCTAAAATGTGTATTTTGGGTTTAAAATGATGATATTATTGTTGGTTGTTGATATTTGAACCATTGGGTTGATATTGGGAATGGGGTAGAAATAATTTGTTGTACAAATTAATTGGTGTAATTAATTTGGGAATATTGTTGTTGTTTGGAATTGAGTTGGAAATAATGAAATTGGCTCATTATATTGTAAAACGGTAGAGTTGGATTTATTAATCGCTCATTTTTGAAAACATTAATATTTTATCTGTTGAAGCTTTTATTATCTGTTTAGAAATAATTGCTTGGGCTACCGGTGGAGGGTAGTTTTGATTGTTGTAGACATTGCATGATGATTAGGCAAACTAAAACTAATCAACTGGATGTGTCATAGAGTATGACGGTTGATAGAATACATTAACGTTATGTATTGTTTGATTGAGTATATGACCTATGTGTATATACGTTGTGTGCGTGGGAGGAGATAGGGGATGTACTCCACGGTTTAGGGGAAGATAGGGGATGGACCTCTAAACCAGATGTCGTTTGGGAGAAGATAGGGGATGGACTCCGCTGAT
This sequence comes from Camellia japonica, assembly GCA_030407325.1. Classification (NCBI taxonomy): domain Eukaryota; kingdom Viridiplantae; phylum Streptophyta; class Magnoliopsida; order Ericales; family Theaceae; genus Camellia; species Camellia japonica. The sequence goes on along the minus strand of JAPPVO010000036.1, from coordinate 82,582,318 downwards.
ACAGCTCATATGCTTATCAGTTAATGTGTTGATATAGCTCATATGCTTATCTATGGAAGTGTTGATATAGCTCATATGCTTATCTGTTGAAGTGTGGATACAGCTTGTATGCTTATCTATTGAAATGTTGATATAGCTTATATGCTCATCTATCGAAGAACTGATATAGCTAGTATGCTTATCTAATGTAAATGGGAAACGTTTAATATGAGTTACTGTCTCATATAAGTGTTGGCTAGTTTGAGCCATTGTTGTGAATTGTGAATTTGGTAAGAAATGGAAAATAAAATGAAACATGATATAGTGGTCATGTAATGGAACTGGTTATGAATTGATTTATGAGAATTAAACATTTATCAATTGCTAATGTCTTAGTTCCTGCTCATACTGTGTTTAGCATATCTCTACTGGGCGTTGACTCACCCTATATGGGACATTATTTTTAGGTGCAGGTAGCATGCCACCTCCAAGGACTTAGCTTGGATGGATATGGGAGTTGAAGACTCTTTTGATTATTTTTTTGTATTACATGTAATCAGCCAAGGGCTTATTTTGTATAGAGTTATTACTCTTCTTTTGTGTAACCAAGTGTTGACTTGGAAAGCTGTAAGCCCGTTGGGCATTTGCTTTTATTGTTAACATGTAATACTGTTGTAAGAACTACTCTGCTGAATGGAAAGGTATTGATTTTCTTATATCACTACATGCCTAAATGATGGGTATTATGTATTATTTTTGAGAGCGTTACAATACATGTTCTAAACTTGATCTGCTTTGTCCATGAACCAAAACTTGATCTGTCCATGCTTTTACCTGATCTGTCCATGAACCAAAACCTGATCTGTCCATGCTTTTACCTACTCTGTCCATAAACCAAACCTGCTCTATTTGTGATCAATATGTTGTTACAAAACCTGTTCTGTTTTCACCGACAACAAAAACCTGTTCTATTTTCACCCACAAATTAATCAGAACTCTGTTTCAGCAAAAACTGCTGTGTCCATGAGAAACCTGCTCTGTCCATGAAGAAACTGCTGTGTTTGGATTGAACAGAATATAACAAAAATGGAATTAAAAGAAAACGTAGTAATTAAAATAAAAGAGAACAAAATAAAGCAAAATTATAGGTGAAACAAGATGACACACTAATATAGAGCTCAGCATGCAACAAAAGCTCATTCATGATAACACCAACAGAAAAACTCTTATTTCTTAAAATTTTCCATAGAAGACAAACCAACACAATTTCAAAAGTATGTCAAGTCAAGTGGAGGCTCCCAGTTTCATACAATTTCATACACATCTCAAAATTCAACTTTCACTCATAATTAACAAAAACTTGCTTCTTTACAAATGAGCAAACAAAATCTAAAATTGTAGCAACGTAAAGGAAACCAAACTATCCAAACTGTCATTTGGTTACAAATAATTGTCATCAAATCATTGATTCGGCACTAAAAATGAAATGGGGCATTTGCATCCGCATCTATATTGAAGTCAATAAATTTTGAAGCTAGTGTTGAAGTTTGACTGCTTATATTCATTCCTGCTTGACTATGAGATGTGCTTCCAATATTGTTCACCATTTGCATTGGGGTAACCCCTGCCTATAAAAACAAATTACGTATTACAAATATTGTCCAGAAACATATTGACTAATATGAAATTTAATGGATGTAAAAAAGATTTGTACTCATATATTCAACACATACCGGTACATATATACTCTCTTGCGTGCCCTCCATGGAAGGAAAGTAGTAAGATTGAGATTGTGGCACCTTATGACGAAATAGTGCCAACATGCGATTAACAATTTGATAGATTAAAATAAAAACAAACAAAATCAATATAATTATGAGAATACATACCGGATGGTACATAGTGTCTTGCATGCCTTCCGTAGAATCAAAGTTTAAGTTACGAGGTTCACCTTGGCCCACCTTATGACCCTATAGTAACAGACATTGGTTAATAATTTAGGTTAAAAAAAATTAGAAATTTACATATCAAACTTTACCTGTGCATTCGTAGCTTTCTTATTCTTTCCCTTCTCAACCGATTCACGATTTCATCGACTTTGCTAACCTTCCGTTTGGTACATGGACAGCCTCTTAGGCGAGCAACCAAATGACTAACAACCCTGCGAGTCATGCTTGCATTTGCAATACTGGGACCAGGCGGACTTTTTGGAGAAGTATTAGAAGGTGGTCCACTACTATTATGTGGCACATAACTCGCATAACCCGATGTTTCTTTTTTCACTCTATCCTTGATTTCCTTCAACCCAAGTTGAATCACTTCGTGTTTACCATCATCATTGGTAGCAAGTTCTAGAATTTCATCCAACGTCTTGTGATACACATCATGCAACTTTGCATTGACAGCATCCCCGGAGTTAGTATATGTGGTTGGAATGCATTTGTACCCTCATTCTAAATCTTTTCTCCATCTCTCCACAATGTATTTATTTGGAACTTCATAGATGCACCTCTCAATGAGCACACTAAATGGATGGGCACACATAATGCCCCTAAACTCAAACCACTAACACAAACATTGGATCTCACATTCAGTTGAATTGCAGTAGACAACAAATTCCACATTCTTTATCTTTTCACCGATTAGAACAACCTCCTTCACATGATAGGTACAAATTGATCCCTCCTCTTTCACAAGAGTTGCATGACAGTATAGTAGACACTTCAATTATGCTTGAACCTCTTTAAATTTTGCATTTGTGTAGGCTTCACGAAATTGCTTCTCAAAACGATACACCGTTAAGCAATCATACAATTTGTTATGAGATTTGAAGTTTGCTTTGGTCTCCTTCTCCACCTTACTTCTCAAGGCATTGTTATATTGCTCAACAAATTGCTTTAAAGTAGTCTTCGAGTTCACATATCCATCAAAAAATGCATTCATGCTCTCGCTTCATTGTGTAGTTGACATGCTAGCCCAAAAAATGTCTTTCACATAGGTAGGAATCCACCTATGTCGCTAATCGTATAATACCCCCAACCATTCATTATCATAAAGACTGAACTTTACAAGCATTGTTTGTCATTCTTCATCAAATTCAGTTTTTGTGAAACTATCATAAACTGCATTTTGCAAAGCGAACTTGATAGATTCATATTGGGAATATCCTCTTAATTTCTCTGGAATTTTCTTCATTATATGCCATAAGCACCATCGATGTCGAGGCTGTGGGAATACAATTTTTATGGAATTTTGCATCACTCTGCACTGGTTAATTGTTATGGCTTTTGGGTGAGCATCTGACATGCAACTTAACCATTCTCTAAATAGCTAAACAAATGTCTCTGTGTTCTCATTACATAATAGCCCACAACCAAACAAAATTGATTGTCTATGGTGATTAACTCCTACAAACGGAGCAAACGACATATCATATTTGTTTGTCAGATAGGTTATGTCAAATGAGACAATATCCTCAAATGCTTTGTAGGCCGCCCTACACCTTGCATCCGCCCAAAACAAGTTTTGCATGTGACCATCTTCATCTAAGTCAATTGCAGAATAGAAGTTCGAATTTTGTTGTTGCATGTTATGAAAATAAAGTGTAAGAGAATCAGCATCTCCTACCCTAAGTCTCAATTTCCTAGCATTCTCAATGTGATTCCTTGTATCTCATTCATCAAATGTTAATGCCTCATATCCCCCAGCTTCAACAACTATAAAATGAAAATTCCTAGCCACCTCTATCCCTGCTGCATCATTTATTTCTAGCCTTCTCTTCACAGGAGAACGAATCCTCCTATTCATTGCAAAATGCCGTGAGTCATTAGGAATCAAGTCATGATTATGCTCAAGCACAACTGTGGTTAACTTATATCTTCCATCCTTTTGTAGACTGGCTCTTACCCTTACATTACATTTAATCTTTAATGACAAAATGGTTCCAAGGGATTTACTTCTGATCTTTTTGTTCTCTTCCGCCCCCGAGTACATTCTGTGGGTGTTGATTCCTGACCACACAACCAAACGGGAAACTCAGCTGGAGAGCACCGATAGAATAGATTAAGCCCGAACAACTTATCATAGAAAGATAAGAATCCGGCAGTGGTTCATCCACCCGGGGGCACTCCGACGCTCAAGTCAGTAATCAAATATTTCTCAAAGATAGCAAATTGTGCTTAACTCACAAAAAAGAACTTACTACTCACAGTATATCACAAATAAAAGCCTACCTTAGACCCACGGGGGTGCCTTGCTGTAGCTTGGCTTTTCGCGCTCCCTTTAGGAAGAATGAAATAGCCCTTACAGTTCGAACTCCACTCGTGTGTTGGTTTTGATTTTGATTTCACAAGTGCAATGTGAAACAGTGAAAAACACAAAAAAGAGTCCAAATCTGGCAAATTCGTTTGGAAAATCTATGTTTGAATCAAATGCCAAAAATGGACTGCTTTGCTAGATATCAGAGTCACCACCTAAATATTTATTTTTGGAAAATTTAGGAAACCTATGACTCGTGCCAAAGGCCATTAGTCCGTCGTTACCAAAGTGTCTTGGTTCGGGAACTTAGGTATGAGAGGGGCAGGTCAATAATTGAACACCCCACTCACCCGATCAAAGATCGGCCTCTACTAATCATGATGTGATTTTTATGTACAATATATGCTCTTGTTCTATATGTAACATACAAGTATAGACTAATTTCATGAAAAGTTGGAACGTTTGATTCCATGTTTGTTTTGAAAAAAATGTTTTGAATATGTATCACTGAAAATGGTGATCTCATATATACATGAATCAAAGTATCCCAATTCAAGTGATTAGCCTTCATCCACAGGCATTCAAACAGGTATATCAAGTAAGCATTTAGCCTCATGGTAGTATGTTTGATATGATAGCAATCACACTTATGCAATATGCTAAAGCATAAAAACTTACCTTATGTCAGAAGGCGAGTCAAAAGAAAGTAAATAGTTACAAAAAATGCATGATCCTAATTAATGCGATATGGCTAATGCAACACATACAACGTGCAAGTAATAAGCTCGGCTACTAACATGGCATGCGAGTCAATTCAAGGCATGTGATAGAGCACGTATTCAAGCAAAGAGTTTGAATTTGACATTTGAATAATATGATGAGCCGAACTTTTATGCATGCAAACGAATGGATGCAAATCATGGAAAATGCTAATTAAACATGATGTCCCTAATCTAACCATCATAAGCAGTGAAATAAAAGGGAGAAAGAATGGGGGTTGGAAGACATACAACTTATTACATATTTGTCCTCACGAAGGAGGGTCCGAATGTCTAAATGTCCGAATAAATAATTATTACAAAACCGAATGAATAATAAATGAAAGGGGCTGTCTAATTTATTACAAGAATTGATGTAAGGCAAGCCTTGACACAATAAACTCGGTATAACGTCCGACTGAATTCAATTAATCATATTGGTTTTTATGTCGGTTGTAATCCAATTTTAACCAATTTTGTTAGCCTTTTTTATTACCTTTCCATTTATTTATCTTTTTTCCTGTTTGTGCAAAAGTGATATTTACGTCCACTAAGTCCAAAATGCAATAAAGAGAAACAAGCATCAACTTAACCCGAGAAAATTTTCTTCGGGAGAAATTACAAAAGAAGAGTCAAACTTATTTACAAGCGATAAGGGATTCCAAGTCAAACTCAAGATGTGCAACAAGGACTAGTCAAACTCAAAAGAGTGATAATGACTTAGAAAAACCCAAACTTGAGTGATAATGACTTGAAATCCAAACTTGATAATAAGTGATAATGACATTTTCCTTGGTGATTTCCAAGGGTCAATTAGTCCCTTAAAAGTAAACACATTGATGAATAAAGAGAAATGAAAAATAAAAGATTGTGCTTTAATATAAGAACATGTATACATTTGGGGTAGTGAACCCCAAAGAATTTAAACCGTTAAGTATAGAACGTTTTATGCTTTTGGTGGTAAATCCCCTAAGAGATTAAATCAGTAAGCATAGAACGTTGTATACTGTTGGTAATGAATCTCTTAAGCATAAAACGTTTTATGCCGTTGTAATGAATCTCCAAAGAGATTAAACCATTAAGCATAGAGCGTTTATACCTTTGGTAATGAACCTCCTAAGTATAAAACGTTTTATGCCTTTGGTAGTGAATCTCCAAAGAGATTAAACTATTAAGCATAGAGCGTTTTATACTTTCGGTAATGAACCTCCTAAGTATAAAATGTTTTATGCCTTTGGTAATGAATCTCCAAGAGATTAAACTATTAAGCTAGAGCGTTTTATACTTTTGGTAAGGAACCTCTAAAGAGATTAAGGCATTAAGCATGGAAGAGTTTCATTTCTTATATTGAACCACAATCTTAATTTTTCACAACTTTTTAATCGAAATAAGCAAAAATGGAGGGAGGTTGCAGAGATGTTTATGCGAAATTGATTAATTGGTTAGTACAAACAAACTTGATATTTAAAACATAAATCATGAAATAAATTAAACAGCCCCCTAAATAGCATATAATAGTGCTGAAATTAAGCTACAAAAAGCAAGTAAAATTAAATAGCCGGAGGTACTATTCACCGCCAGAAGTACTATTTAAAATAATAAATTACAACAGTTTATATACAATATTTAAATTACAGCAGATATGTGGGTGGTGCAGCCAACCCATTAAGCGATAAAAAAAAATAATTATAAAAAGAAGTAAATGAAATATTTAAACAAATTATATCACATTTTTAAATTAAATAAAAATTTGCAAAAACACTACACTAATTAATTAACACCGATTAATTAATTAAATTCTAATTAACTAAACTAATTAGCTATTTAATTATACTAATTAATTCATTAAAAATTCTAATGAACTAACTATTCAACGAAAACTAATTAATTAATTGAACTAAACTAATTAATTAAACAAATTATATCACATTTTTAAATTAAATGAAAATTTGCGAAAACTCACCTTTTGGGGAAATGATGAATTTTCTGAGTCACAAATTTTCTTTTGATTACTCTCAAGTCTGTGGAATGTATTTTCAATTCTCAGTCCAAAATTTGGAATTACAGCTTTAGTGGTTATTTTTTGAATGGTGTATTGATGAAATAGAAATAAAAATATCTCCCTCTCTTTTTTTTTTCTCTTTTTTCTTCCCCCCTCAGACTCTTTCTCCAGAATCCTCTCTTCCTATTCTCCAGAATGCCTCTTTAGAATTTTCTTCCAAACTCTTCCCCCTTCACTTGCTGAACCTCTGCCTTATATAGGCATATAATAATAATAATATAAAATATAATATATATATATATATATATAATGCGTTTAGTTGATGTCGGCGTGCCGACATCAATTTGTTTTTATTATATATTTTTTTATATAATATATAATAATATATATATATAATATATATAAAATATATAATTTATACCAAAATACATAACATATAATATACTAATATAATTTTATATAAAATACTAAACATATAGTATAATAATTTTAAACACATAATATAATTTGTTTTATTATTTTCTTTTATATATATATAAAATACACCAAAAATATGAACAAACGCATAAAATTATGAAAAATTACAAAAATACTAAACTAACAAAATATTCAGTATTTTAAAATAATTTGGCCATAATGGTGAAGGTTGGGATTAAAGTTTAAATTCCATCTCTTTTACTGAGGATTCTGTGAGAAACACATTCTAATTGTCATCATCAGGTAATCAAAAGAAAGCGCCCAAGTCTTAAGGTCGGTCAAAATGGGGTGTCTACACCTGCTTTTATAGCCAGCATTAACCTGATTCCTGTAGAAGCATCACTTCAGTGGATTCAAGCTCAATGCTCATCCCGGACTCTCAGCTAGGTAGGGATAAACTCCCTAAGAGCTTTATTTTTATCTAGACTAAGATCCTTCCCTATTCTAGGACTCTTGTCCCTTATCCGCTCATCTCGGATTCCGGTATCTCCACAGATAACATCGGCCTAGCCAAGATCACCTCGGTGCATGACCAGGCCACATGGCACCTCGGCTAACACTTTGGTGTCACCTTGGCCACGTGTTGTTATTCACAAAATATGTCCCCACAACTGCCCTCTAGGTTCTATTACCTCGGCAATCTGAGGTGATGGAACTTACATTGCTTGTTCATATACTATGTCAGCTAAAATTCATTCATTCTCCACGACCGAGATCATTACTCGTCGGCTTTAAGTACCTAAGACTCAACTATCCGCTTTCATTAAGGACTAAAAATGAAGAACCTTGTTTGTTAAGCATCTCAATCAGGATTGCTCCGGTAGTCGAGGTCCTCACTTCATTACTTCAAGAACTCCAAGAGTTTTATCTGCACATAAACTATCACGCACGGTTTTTTCAACTGTTTCATCCACGCGTCCTCTCTTCTTTGGTTCGTACCTGACACGCGCTTTCAGTTTGCATCGCTTCTGCGCACACTGCCTGACAGACACATCATCCAAGGCGTATTCATTTCCTTTTGCCGTCTTTTCAGTTTTTAACAAAAAACTCTCTTTCTCTCTCTTCGTTTTCTCATTTCGTATTCTGTCGTTCTTTCTCTACACTCAGACTTTCTCTCTCTAAAAAACCTCCATTTTCAAACTTTCAAAGCTCTGCAACTGTCTGTCTCTGGTGAATCTTCTGCCACTCCATTTCGATCAAAGACATTGTCTGACTCCGGCGCACCTTACTCCTGCGTTTTTGTTTTCGGCCTTATTCAGTAAGTTCATAACTTCTTTCTTTTTAATTTCAGTCTTTCATTTTTGATTTGTTTCAAATCTGCCATCTGTGCATATTGTCTATTATTATTCTGCATCTGTTTTGGTTATTGTACTCTGTTCCTATCGTCATGCTGTGGTCATCATGAATCATTTCTTGTTTCTTTGAATTTTTATTGTGCTTCGAGTTGCATTACTAAAATGTCAATTGTGTTTGCCTGTTATGTTTCTTGTACAATGTTCTGCACACACTCACTCAATGTTTTATGATTTTCCTCACTCTTGAGTCTCTGTTACTTTCTTTATTTTGAATTGTGCCTTTTTTCCTGCTTTTCTTGCTTTGTTTCCAGATTCTTGCTTCGATTTTCATTTCTATAGTTCTAGTTTTAGGATTTACCGTAGAACCCATATACCTAGGAAAAATTGAAACAAATTTCCTTCATATCTTTAAAATCCTCGCCCCAGTGCCTCTTTAGGATCTAGCCAAGGTTCTAAAACCCCTGCCAATGTTCTTTCCCCGAAGTCCTTTGCAAAGCACCTTTAGCCGAGATCATGGGTATGTTTAGGTGGAGAGTAGACACCCTAACCAAATTAGAATACTTTAGGTAGGAGTTCTTCATCCCGCCCAATGTCCACCTAAGGTTGGCTGAGAAAGACGACTCAATTATGCCTGGTCAGGATTACATGCCATTTCTAGTCGTCTCTGTTGTTGAAGGAGTGTAGACACCCCATTTTGACTAGCCCTAAGACTTGGGCACTTTGTTTTGACCATCCTCACCAGAAAAAATCAAATTGAAACTTTAGTCCCAAACCTCACCCATTTGGCCAAATTATTTTATAAAAATTTTATGAATTTGTAAGTATTTTTTACTTTTATATAATTTGTGTGGTGTACATAGTTTTTGATGTTTTCATCTAGTAATAAATAATTTTTGATATTTGTTAAAAAAAGAAAATGATAAAAAAATAGAAAAAAAATAGTTTGGTCAGGATGGGTTTGGAATGATGATTGTTTTTGGGGGCGGTGGAAGATGTGTTTGTTTTTAGAGAGAAAGAAAGAGTGGGTGGGAGAGATCAATAAAAAAATAAATGAAGATAAAAAGAGAAGAAATGATTTGAGGGTGGGACAACAACAAAAAAAATAAAAAAAAGAAAGGTGGTGGTGAAACATGGTGTATATGGCCAAGATGATTATGTTGTTTTCGGTGAAAGAGGAATATGGTTTAGAAATAAAAAGAAAGAGAAATGGGTGGAGACAGCCCCATGCTGTTCCAGATTCAGCAAAAGCCATGTGAACCCAAGGGAAAGAAATAATAAAAAAAAAACAATATACATCTACTATCTCATCACAATGCTCAGACTCATCAACCCACTCATCTCTCTCTCTCTCTATCTCACACGGGGCTCCAGATTTTTCGATCTCTAAATTCATGAGACCCAAGGTGTGTAGGGGAGGCCGATCTCTCTCTCTCTCTCTCTCAGGTCTTGAGTTGCTGAGGGATGGAGCATAATGGGTGTTGATCATGTTGTTGACTGATATACCCATTACACACTGATATACCTACAATACCCACTCCCTCTCTCGGATCTCTCTCTCTGAATTTGGGCTCTCTCTCAGGGCTCCCTCTCCCTCGGCTATCTTACAACAACTCACACTTACACTACCATTCTCACCATCAATACACGGCATACAGGCACACACGATACCCACACATGCACACACTCTCTGCTATAACACACACGGTACACACCTATGAGGGGACAGATACACACCTAACACACTGCCGCATGATACACGGCACACCCAGCACCACCAGCCACAGCACACACCACTCACACCACCACACACACCCATACACAACACACCCACACACGTACACAGCACACAACACTCACTCAACCATTCACAATACACACCACAACACACACCAGATGCACATAGAGGCAGATTGACACACAACCACAAGACACACCCAACACTCACACACGGCACATGCACATGAGAAGAGGGAGAGCCACACACCCAGAGACCATGCATGAGGGATGGGATATAGAGACAACACAGATGAAAAACCCAGAGGGATCTCTCTCTTCTCGGGGGAACATAGCTCTCTTTCACGACAGACCCAAGAGACCACAAGGGGAGACTACCAACTTTCTCTCTCTAGAGAGACACCCATCCCTCTCTCTCTCTCTCTCTCTCTCTGTGTTCAATTCCGGTGAGTTGGGTTCTTTACACTCTCGGAGCCCTCACGCTAGGGGCCATGAAAAATGTTCAAAGCTGCATGTTCTCTCTCTCTCGGCAGATTTGAGAGTAAAATAACAAAACACCACCAAACTCTCTCTCTCTTTTCCCTCTCGGCATCTCTCTCTCTCTCTATCTCATGCACACATATTTTGTGATGGAGTTATACATACATGCACTTGACTGAATCAAATTGATATAATTGTTGCTTCTTAGTGTTGCCGCAGGTATTGTGACCATAATTGTTCAGAACACCCCCATGAATTAACAACTAGCATAACAAGCCAGGAATTACTGTGTTTCGTCTTGCAAATGTTTACGCTGGTTTGAGAGATGCTTTGAGATTTTGAGAATGGCTTGAGTTAGTTTTGCGTGGGCTTCAAGTAAGTGGGCTTTTGCATGGACTTCAAGCACGTAGTTGGTAGGCTTCAAACACATGGTTGGTCTGCAAGGCTTGTGTTGGTTTCATATGCGCTTCAAGTAAAGTAATTGTCACGCCCCACTTTTTATTACTCGAAGTATTACCAAATTCATTAACTCAATTCCATTTCAGAGATAACATCCGGAAATAAACTCATATAATCAACTCGTAGAAGTGAATAACATTGCTCTCATTCGTATGCAAGTGAATACAACATGAGTATAATAAATAAATTGCCCTTGGGCTTACATCATTAATGAATCACGAAGAAGGGTGCAACCCTTTTACACATATGGCATTCCGCCAATACAAGAGAGGCCCCGTGGCCAACAAATAAGAAGATCCAAATCTTGCAGCACATTCAGCTCAACACCTGAAAAAGATTCAACAACGTGGGATGAACATATAGTCTAGTAGGGATCTCAACATGGCCCTCAACAATAACAACATACAGATAGCTATGATCATGAATGCTCAATCTCATACTAGAATAGTAATGTGACAGTTTACACAAAATATACATAAGTATGAACTTTTCTCGAAAACAACCATTTCAATCAACGCCATAGGTGATTCATCTTTCCTTTTTCCTTTCATTAATTCCCCGTTCCTAATCTTTCATAACATTAACAATTACTTAGGAAATAATCTCACTAAGCCCTTTACTTTCTTCCATTTCCCACACCTACAACCGATGTGCCTTTTCAAAATATATTTTCAAAGTATTCGATCCTCTTCACACTTTCCAAAAGACAAAAATGACGTTTTGGTTTCTTCCCGATTCAATCATATCTATACATGCATACCTTATATAAAAGGGAGATAAAATCATCAACATGTATAAAATCAACTAATGAGGCAACTCGGCCCTCCAAAACTGTAACTAATCAAGGCCATGATATTCTCAGATACAGTGAAACAACAACAACAAAACTTTGCTCTACCAGCTATGTGCGTAGTAAGCCAAAGATATACCTCTCACAACGACCTGCCAGTTTACCAGGCGCTAGCTGGAAGGTATGTGCCTTTGATTATCAGCGCAGTCAGTTCTCCAGGCGCTAGCTGGAAGGTCACGGTACCTTTGATTTGAGCGCAAGGTATAACCCACCAACCAAAATACAACAGGGCACAACTAACATGTATAACACATATACATAAACCATCAGATACAAGCAATGTGTTAAAGTATATGACACATAATCAATTTCCCCGCGGGTATACATATATAATGTATCTCAGCATTTCATCACATACAATGCTCAATCAACAATGGTTAATGCATACACGACAATCCAACACAACCATGTCATCCTCCACCGATGACCAAGGACAAAACCTCTAGATGTAAGTATTTAGTACATCTATTAAAAGACCCACTTATCATGAGATCACAAACCAACAATAACATTAACATGGTAGTTAAAGATACAACCCCCACATGTGTATTCAACACTCAAGAAACAACAATCCAAATTTTATATTTATATCAAGGATACTTTTCTCATTTCACAAAACAATTCCATTTCCTTTTTGTTTTCACAAAACCAACTCACTCCCTTTTGTTTCCACAAAACCAATTTCATTTCTTTTGTTTTACAAAACCAATTTCATTGATAATAAAGCCATAACTCACATTAGTCCACTACATTCATTTTCAAAACCATTCCAAGCCAAAGTTAACCCCTTAAGCAAACACTTTCACCCAACTCACATTAACAATAGAGATTTACAACATAGGTTAACTACCCTCCATTTTAATTTACCAAATCAAAATTAATTTAGGGCTTTTTCTTCTTTCAACAATAACATGCTAATTTACACTCAAATTAGCCCAAAACAACCATCAATGATAAAATAACCATTTTCAAACAACCAACCCTAGGTTCTTCCTCATGATTTCAAACAATCCAAAGTGGATATGATTTTCATGCAATACAAAACTACCACATGTCTATCTATAGACGAAGTATTGAAAAAGAACAAGGAAATCCCTACCTCAAATGTAGAACCCAAGGAGAAGAAGAGCAAAACTCGGAAGTGCTCCAAATCCTAAATTTCTTGGATCAAAACGAAGCCCTCGACGATCAACGCACTTTTTACAAAGGCCCAAGGTGAGGAAAACACTCCTACTAGATCAAACCCTAGAGAGAAATTAGGTTTTAGAGTGAGGAGCTCTCAAAAAAGGGTTTTGGGAAAGTAAGAGAGAGAAAAGAAAAGTGAAAAGTGATTCAAAAAGTGATTTCACGGACTGATATAAAACAGTCCGCTCGAGCGTACAACACCCCGCTCGAGCGTCAGACACAGGTTCACACTCGAGCGTCAAAGATCCGCTCGAGCGCCGGATGCACCCTCCCAGAATTTTCTACAGACGACCAAAATGCTAAGAAGGAAATTCACGCTCGAGCGTCCAAAATGCCGCTCGAGCGGAGAGGCAACAACAAAAAGCCCGCTCGAGCAGAGAGACCAACAACTGGGTAAAAATTCTAATGTTCTAAAACACAACCAACTTATTCCCAACTTGCCAACACAACCCAAAACTCTAAAACAAAGTAAGGGATAGAAATGAGGTAAGACAACAACAAATTACGGAACCGAGTCCGGATTACTGTTAAACAACAACAGGGAATACCGGGATCGCTATAGGGTTCAATTTGTGGATTTAATATAGGTTTTATCAGCGGCTGTTTAGTCACACAGGGTATGCCTTTGCTTCATTTTATTGTTATTGTTATTTTTTATTTTGAGAGTTTTTGAGGATTTTTATATTTTGTTGTAATATTTATTTCCTCTCTCTCCTTTGGATTTGTAATATTAAAGGGTTGTAATAATCCCCCCTCCCCACTTCTTATCTATCCCATTCTTTAATCGCTTTCCCTAACTGTACATATGTATATATCTGACATGCCATGCTTTGCATCCATGTTTCATGCATTAAGATTCGGCCACATTTGCATTTGTGGATTTCATCAATTCCTACATGATTATGTGCGCTATCACATGCAATGTTTCACATGTCATATCTTAGAAGCCGAATCTTTAGTGCATCTCATGAGTGAATTGCATTAGGATTCTGTATATAAGATCATGCATATTTTACTAATTTTGTTTTGTAGTTGTTCGAGGGACGTCGGTCAATCTGTGAGTTTTTATGCTTTAGCATCCCATTCGTGTGTGTTTTTCTTACTATGGGTTAGCATTCTACCATGAGGCTACTTGCTTACTTGATATAAACTGTTTGAATGCCTGTGGATGAAGGCTTGTTGTTTGAATTGGAATAATTCAATAAATGTACGTTTTAAGCCCACTTTGCAGTGGCAAATTCACAAACTTTAAGCCCACTTTGTCAAGTGGCAAATTCAAACCCTTTTCGAAAAACAAACATGAAATTGAATTGTTCCAATTTGAGCAAACTAGTCTATACTTGTATGCTTCACATAGTAAATTTTAGGATTTATTCAATAATTAGAACATGAACATATAAAGAAATTAAAAAGTCATATCATGGTTTAGTAGAGGCCGATCTTTTGATCGGGTGAGCGGGGGTGCTCATTATTGACCTTCCCCTCTCATACCTAAGGTTCCGAGCCAAGCATCCTTGGTTACGACGAACAGTGGCCTTGGCACCGAGTCATGGGTTTCCTAATTTCCCAAAATATTAGGTGGCGACTCTGAGATCTGATGACGCAGTCCATTTTTAACAAAATTGCAATAAAATGGATTTTCAATAAAAGTTTTCGAATCTGGACTCTCATCTACGTTTCACATTGCACTCGTGAGACTAGATCAAAGAGATCTCGGGAGTCCGAACTGTTTAACGCGCGCGGGTACCCCCCCGGGCATGTTATAAGGAGGAGTTAGGTTTCCCTAGATATCCTCTTTAGGGAAGTCTCCACTATTATAAATTTAATCCCATGCAGTTGGCCGTTAACTCTTTTAGGATCATTAATGGCATTGCCGAACTAGCATGTCGGTAGAATGCCAAAATCACCTTCTCTGATATCCAGTATTGCTACACCATGTGTAGCTTAAAAACCACCAAAGGCTACACCTACTACCTCAACTTGAGATCTACTCAATACAAGCTGATAGCCGATATCCCAAATTCTAATAAAGGCATAGCAGACGACAACCTAATTGTCTCGGGCAATTGGGAGTTCGCGCCAGATGATGAACTCCACCTCTTCCCCCTGCGCCGCGAAGTTTTTAGGGATGACAAGGGTAAGGACCTAGTCCCCTCCCAAAGTCCCTTTCTCTATAACCTTACTTAACTATCTTTTTGTTTCTAATGTTCTCTCTGTGTCTTTGTAGCCCTTCCTCAGCCCGAAAAGGATTTTCGCCAATACTACGTGCCAAGCAAGGATCTGGTGCGTTTTCTTAGCTTGCCTATTGAAGTGCACAAGGCTCCAGTCCTCCTCAATTTCATCCCTACGTATAGAAGCCCTCTGCCCGACGTCCCTAGACATAACAAAACTTCACCTTCCGTCTCAACTCTTCTAACTACTTCATCTCCTAGGCCAGATCAAGCCTCCTTATTCGATCCTACAGATCAGCCATCCACCTTGGCCCCTCAATTAATCCCTCCAGCCCAGTGCCAGCGCCGACACCGAGCTCTTGCCAACGTTTCCCCCCGGCAGAACTCACAGTTGCAAGCGCCGAGACTTTGACTCTTCAGCGTACGATCTAGCATACCCACTCATTACCCTACCAGTAATCCATTTTGGCACAAAAGTCACCGTTACTGCTACCGCCGACGAAATAGGTCGTGCAAAAATTGTTCCCGACGACCTTCTTGCTAACATCCCAGGCATGGTAACAGTTCACTCTTCTTTTCTTTCTCAGTCCCAGCCAAAGCCTAGAGTAAAAAGGGTAAAAAAGGCTAAGACAAAGGCCACTACTACAGAAATTGAGTCTGAAGATACCGTGTCAATCTCAAAGTTAGCCGAGATCGAGAAACAATCATCTGTCGCTGAGAAAAAGCCAGCCAAGGCCGATCCACCTGACGAACCGCAATCCAAGAAGCCAAGGTTCGAACCTGGCATTTTTCATGCCGACAAACCCTAGACCCCGACGTTCACGGTCAGAGACCGACCTCTGTTGGCCGAGGACAGTGCTCTAGATGACGTGGAAGTTGGTGCTGCCATCTCCACCGTCGTTCTTTTGCCGACCGACATCAATCGAATGGCTGAGTTAACAGAGTATGAAAACTATGCTCTGATGATGCAGCACTGTGTTTTGGTAAGCTTTATGTACTTTGTTTCTTATCGCATAATTTCAATTATGAGTTTTTGCTTACACTTAACCAAAATTTCTAATTTCTTCTTGCAAGCCATCCAACAAGGTCACTCTTTTATGGTAAAGACCGAGGCATTCAAGAAGAAGTTGACCGAAAAAAACAAAGGAGGTAGCCAAGCTCATTTCTTTACTAAACCAAGCCGAGGCTCACATCCAAAGCTTGCTAGCAGAAACTGTTGTCGAGGTCACACTAGCCGAAGCAAAAAAAGCAAAGGAAAATGAGGCTGAGGCTCAGACTGAGCTTCGAACGGCGCTCGCCGCAAAAAAGGCCAAGCTCAAAGCTGCTGATGAAAAGCGTACGCTGAAGGGGCAGCTGATGTCCAGGACGCCTATAAGAAGCAAGTCAACCAGGCATGCAACAAGGGTTATACCCTTGGATGGATGGTTGTGTTGAAGGAGTTGGCTGTTCCCGACGACTCGCCTTTTCAAGATGCCAGCCGACTTCTTTTACTATTCCCTCCCTCTCCAAGCCAATCCGATGACGAGGTTGAGACAGAGGAGGATGTCGAAGCCGACAAGTCTGAAGAAGTTATAGTTGCTGGGGCCAAGTCCCTAACTCTAAATAAGCAAGTCCTAGACTTGATTCAAGATGATGAGGACAAGGTTACCAAGAGTGCCTCCCTAAAGAAAACAACTTTTGAAGCCGAAGTCAATGCCGCCGAGAAAAGCCTGGACCAAACCTTGCTCGAGATAGACGTCGAGGTCGCAGCGGAGAACGAAGCACAACTGCCAATTGAGGCCAACCTACAGCCAACGGCCAAGGTTGAGCAATCCGAGGCAGTTCCCGATGTTTCTAGTACTTAGGATGTCTTTACTTTGTACTTTTTGCTTTGAACATTTGTAACTCTTTAGTAGTTTGAACAATCAGTCTTTATTTTGGCCGATGTGCCTCATTTTGTATCTGAACAAGTAACTTTTTGCTGAGTGTGAGTTCTCATTTTCACTAAGTGTTGAATACTTCTGTTCATGTATGCTTACACTGCTTTTCTTTTATGCCTCGTATCCTTCCATACTTCCATACTAAGTACAAGTTTCTTGTGTGATCACCTCATGTTAAAATACCCCGACCAAGTACCATCTCAGACCGAGTCTTCTCGGGTGCAACCTTAATTGGTCACCTCAGTCCAAATAACCTCGGACTTCTTGTTTTACCATGATCTCGATCAAACCACACTTAAGAATATTTTATTCAAAGTATTTTTACAAGTGTTCTTCCTTCATTTATACTTGTTGTCTTCTAGCAAGACTTCACCCTTCCAACCCTTCCAAACTTGACAACTTGGTTGGTCATCTTGGGTAAGATGTACCTCGAATACATCTTTCACTATTACCTCGGCTAAATGCGCAGAGCTTGTAAACTTTTCTAAAAATTTTAACAAGTCCCAAGCTCTCAAGTTTATTTATCATTCCTGCTCTCTGCCCCCTAATGTGAACCTAAGTTCCACTTAGGCTCACATTATGCATTTTTTCGCCGAAGTCATATTCAAACAAAGGCTAGCCGAGGTGTTCAACCTTGGTTTCTCTGTTAGCTGAAGCGAGCTTAGTTTCATTCTGAGTTTACTTCTGCCGATATGGTGAGTGTAGGTTGATTTAACTTAGTTCAACTCTATTATATGCAAGTATAATTCAACTCTGCCATATAATAAGTTTAAGTTATTCGTCATGTTTAATTCAGAAACATCGCCAACTTAGTTCAACTCTATTATATGCAAGTATAATTCAACTCTGCCATATAATAAGTTTAAGTTATTCGTCATGTTTAATTCAGAAACATTCCAACTTAGTTCAACTCTATTATATGCAAGTATAATTCAACTCTGTCCTATAATAAGTCTAAGTTATTCGTCATGTTTCATTCAGAAATATCGCTAACTTAGTTTAACTTTATTATATGCAAGTATAATTCAACTCTGTCATATAATAAGTCTAAGTTATTCGTCATGTTTCATTTAGAAACATCGCCAACTTAGTTCAACTCTATTATATGCAAGTATAATTCAACTTTGCCATATAATAAGTCTAAGTTATTCGTTATGTTTCATTTGGAAACATCGTCATAGGACTGGTTAGTCCTATCACACAAATTTTAAATTCACAAAGATCAAACTAGCATTTTATTATTACTTCAGCTAATAAAATTATGACATAAACTTTAAATATATATATATTATATTTTTTAGATTGCAAGTATTCTAGGGTCTCGGTAACTCTTTGCCATCAGTGTCTTTCAGCCGATATGTCCCAACTGCTGGCAACCGAGATGATTCTATGAGGCCCATCCCAGTTTAGGCCAAGCTTACCCTCCCTAGGATCCTTAAAACAAGTTCCCCAACTTTGAACTCTTTTAGCTTGACCTTCTTGTTATAAGCCCTAGCAAGCTACTGCTGGTATGCCCCCAGCCGAATTGCTGATCTCTCCCTTCTTTTTTCTAATAGATCCAGATCTTGGGTTAAGAATGTCTCATTGGTCCCATCTTCCACTCCCTGGGTTCTGATTCCAAGGATCCTGACTTCCAGTGGGATAACTGCTTCAGTGGCATAAGCCCTGGCAAAAGGAGACTCTCCAGTTGATCCTCTCGGCGTAGTCCGATATGCCTAAAGCACATTGGGCAACTCTTCCACCCACTTCCCTTTTGTTATTTCTAGCCACTTCTTGATCCCATCCAAGATAGTCTTATTGGATGCTTCTGCCTGGCCATTGCTATGAGAAAAACTTGGAGTGGAGTAGTAGTTCTTGATTTTGTACTTTGCACAGAAGCTTTTAATTAGCTTACTGTCAAATTATGTACCATTGTTTACTATTATTGCCCTTGGGATCCCAAACCTAGTGATGATGTTCTTCCATATGAAGTTCTTCACATCAATATCTCGAATCTTCACAAGGGGTTCAGCCTCTACCTACTTCGTGAAGTAGTCAGTTGCTACTAGCAAAAACTTTATTTGCCCAGTTACTTGGGGCAGTTGTCCAACAAGATCCATGCCCCACTGGGCAAACAGCCAAGGGCTGGACACCAAGTTCAAATCTACTGCTGGTTAATGTATCAAAGGTGAAAACCTTTGACACTTCTCGCACTTTCTGACGTAGGCTTCCGCATCCTTCTGTATGTAGGGCCACCAGTACCCCTGAGTGATGGCCCCATAAGCAAGTGATCTACCCCCAGTATGGCTTCCACAGACTTTTTCATGAATCTCATATAGAAAATCCTCAACCTGGAAGGGATGTACATATCTCAATAGGGGTCTAGTGAAAAATCTTCTGTAGAGATAGTCATCTGCTATTAGGCTGAACCTAGTCGACTTTAATCTGGTCTTGTGTGCCTCTTTTCAGTCGTCTGGCAGCTTGCCATCCCTGAGGAACATTACTATTGCATCCATCCAGCTTGGTCTCATCTCCACACACATTGCTTCGTATTCTGTGATCTGGGGCTCCACACTTGGGCCTAACAAATAATCAACCATTATGGTCCTTGCCTCACATGATTTCATTGCACTAGCCAGGTTTGCCAAGGCGTCGGCGTGACTGTTGTCATCTCGGCTAACTTGCTGTAGCCAGCAATCTTGGAACAATACTAACAGTCTGACAACCTCTTTGATATAAGCTATCATTCGTTCATCTCGGGCTGCATACTCGCATGTTGCCTGATTCACAATAAGTTGGGAGTCACAAAAGACTACCACCTCATCGGCCTCCATTGTTGCTGCCAACTTCAACCCTGCAATCAGTGCCTCATACTCTACTTCATTGTTTGAGGTCCTGAATCCCAAACGAATAGACTGCTCTAACATTTGCCTATCTAGCGACACTAACACCACTATTGCCCCCGCTCCTTGACGGTTTGAGCTTCCATCAACAAACAGGTGGAAGGAATCGCCGATGTAAATGTCGTAGGCCTTTGGTTTCTCTTCTTTCTTCTGTTTTGCTATAGTTGGATTCTTGGGCCCCAGTTGGGTTTCTTCCTGCTCCTCTGGGCATCCTAAGCCGCGGCTCACTGGAGTCCGACGCGGGATGGCACCCTAGGTGAACTCGGCCACAAAGTCGGCCAGAACCTAGCCCTTAATTGCTGTTCTAGGCCTAAACTCCAAGTCATATTGACCCAACACTACTACCCATCTGGCTACCCTGTCTGTCAAATCTCCTTGCTGTAACAGGGACTTCAAAGGATGCTCAGTTAGTACCACAATCTTGTGGGCTTGGAAATAGTGATTCAGTTTTTTCGAAGCCATCACCGAGGCTAGTGTCAATTTTTCTAGGGATAAGTACCTGGTCTCTGCACTGGTTAGGGTTTTACTCACATAGTATACTGTCTTTTGTTCTCCTTTCTCTTCTCTAATTACCACTACAGTCACTGCGTGCTCTGAAACTGCCAAGTATAGGAATAATTCTTCTCTACGTATTGGATTTAACAAAACTGGAGCTGTTGTCAGGTACTTTTTCAAGTCGGCCAAGGTGATTTCGCACTCATCTGTACACAAAAAATCGGTGGCCTTCTTCAACAAACTAAAAAATTGTTTACACTTATCAAACTTCAACTGATAAACCTGTTTAGGGCTGCCACCTTACCGGTTAAAATCTAGACCTGTTTGGTTGACACCAGGCTCTTTAAGTCAAGAATGGCCTTGATTTGATCTAGGTTTGCCTCAATGCCCCTTATGGTAACCAAGTATCCCAGGAACTTACCAGACCCGACTCCAAATGCGCATTTCGAAGCATTGAGTCGGAGCTGATATGTTCTCAGGATATCAAAAATTGTCTTCAAATCAGACAGATGATTTCCAGGTTCACAACCATGTCATCAATGTACACTTCAACTGTCTTCCCAATCAGATGTTTAAACATCTTGGTCACTAACCTCTGATAGGTTGCTCCTGCATTCTTTAACTAAAAAGACATTACTCTGTAGTAGTACATCCATTTTGTGGTGATGAAAGTAGACTTCTCTTCATCTGGGGGATACATCACTATTTGATAGTATCTCTTATAAGCATCCAGGAAGCTCATCTTTCCATGCCCTGAAGTGGTATCCACCAACTGCTCAATCTTAGGTAGAAGGAAGTTGTCTTTGGGGCAAACCTTATTCAGATTGGTGAAGTCCACAAAGACCCTCCACTTGCCATTCTTCTTTTTCACTACCACAGTGTTGGATAGCCAAGTAGGGTAATTCACCTCACGAATGGCTTTGGTTTCCAACAGTTTGTCCACTTCCTCCTCAATTGCCTCAACATGTATTAATGTCGGCCTCATCGCTCGCTGGATGACAGGTTTAGCTGACCTGTCTACATTGAGCATATGGCATGTGACCTCGGGGTCAATGTTTGGCATCTCATATGGCGTCCAGGAAAATTCTTTTATGTTGGCCCGTAAGAAAGCCTCTAACTCCCTTTCCTCATCCTCAGACAAACCTGAGCCGAGAAGGAAGAAACACTCTTCATCCCCTTCTTGGACCAGAATTTTCTTCAAGGCTTCCTCACTCTTCTCGGCCGGTTCTTTGCCGACATCATCTAGGACTTTTATGTCCTTGTCCTCGATTTCCATTTTTTCTGTCTCTCGCACATTGCAGTTGGATTTCATTGCTGCCATGGAGCAATTCTTTGCTTGCACTTGATCCCCTCTAACTTCATCAATCCCCTGTTCAGTTGGAAATCGCAATAGTTGGTGCAGTGTTGAGGGAACAGCCTTCGTTATGTGCAACTATGGCCTTCCCAAGATAACATTGTAAGGAAAGACGGTGTCAATTACTATAAACTCTGTGCTTACCTTCCTGGTGCTTGCCTGCACCTCCAAATTTATTGTTTCCAAGGGCCACGTTGAAGTTTCGTTGAACCCGACCATTCGGCTGTTGGACTGCTCCAAATTATCTCGGTGAAGGCCAAGCTCCTTGTAACATCTGACATACATGATGTCACAAGAGCTGCCTTGGTCGATCAGAATGCGCCTTACTTGGTATTCTCTAACCTTGAGGGTTATTACCAAATCATCGTTGTGTGGATGTTGTACCATGTCTAGGTCTGCCTCAATAAAGGACACCATCGGTCCCTAGTACTCGTTTGCCCTAGGCCTCTTTTGCTGGACCTGATACACATACTGTAAGTGACACCTTTTGGGTCTCTCCTCGCATATCATTCTCATTAACCTTCGAGTGAATCACATTGATCACTCGAGGTTCTGCTTGTTGTGGTTGTTGGGGTGGTGGTGGTGCTGCCAGTGTCGGGGAAAGGCTTGTGCAGACACCTCATTTTTGACCATCCTCAACACTTGGATGTTCTTACAGGTACATCCAGTAATGAGTTTGATTGCTCGTCGAGCGCTCGAACTTCACGGCGGAGCGCCCCAGGTTTGATCTTTCCAAACCTACATCAGTTCTATCTCATTTTTGGACCATGTTTTGGTCCTTTTGGCATGTTGCTTTTGGAGCACTGCCGGCCATAGACTCTGGCCTGCCGGCCATTGATGTGACCTGCCGGCCATCAGTGAGGCCCTGTCCACCAATTTTTCAGTAGATATTTTGTGATATTTTTTGACAGCTGTTTGCACAGAATGGAGCATCTGCTTGCACGTGGATGATTGGATCTTTACAAGATGATTTTGTATCTTCTATATATAGGGGCCTTCCTTTTGCATGCAAAGGGTTACAAAATTTTTGTGAGCAAAATTTTTATCTCTCTCTCTAGAATCCTCTATCTCTTTCTCTTTTGTGCTTGAAAATGGGATTTCTCTACACATTTGCACACAACCCCTTAGCCAAACACCTTCACCTTGGAGCTGAGGTTCTTGGAAGCTTTGTTTGAGTTCTTGAGGTTGGTTTTAGCTCAGAGTTGGGGCTATTTCGTTGTTGTGCTTCAAAGGTAAAAGCTTACCTCTTTTAAGCTTTGTTTTATTTGATTGCTTGGCCATCTTTTTACACTGCTTTAAGCTGGTTTTTCAACCATAAAAAACTCTGTTTTTAAGGTTTTAAAATTGAGGTTCAAGCCTTGTTGAGTTGGGGGGGTGTCTTCTCTTTTGCTCTTTGGCTTGTAAAGCCTTTTGTGCCTTTTTTCAAGCTTTTAAAACAACTTGTTTTTGGCCTTTTAACCACTGAATTTCAGGGAAATTTCAGTGGTGAAAAGTATGTTTTGAGGTCCAAAATAGGATGGGGTGGCCTCCCCTCCTTGTGTCTTGTTTGCATGTGTAGATGGCCTAGCATGTGAGCATGTTTTTCTACTCTTTTGTGACTTGGTCTCAGCATGTTTTTGCCACTAATTTAACTTGATTTAGCTCTGTTTTGAGTGCTCTTGGTCATATGAGCCTTGTCTTGCATGGTTGTAGTGCAAATGACCTTTACTAGCTTTGTGTTTCAAGGCCTCCAACATATTTTGCATAGGATGTTTGCATGTTATAGCATCATTTAGTACATAATTTCAGTGTTTATAGCTCTGCCACACTCTCACTTCTATCACTCTTTTATGGCTTTTGAGAGTTGTGCTTTGGGCCTTGTTTGTAGCTTAACATGTGAGCATGTATTTCTATCATTTTGTGCTACCATCTCAACATGTTTTGGCCTCTGTTTTGACAGGTTTAAGCTCTGTCCAGAGCTGGTTTGGTCTTTTGAGCTTGATATTGCATGCCTCTAGTGTAGTGCTCTTCACTAGCTTTAGTGTTTTTGGTTCTTAACATGTTGTACATGAGTTGTTTGCATGTTGTAGTATTATTTTGCATCCCATTTCAGCACTGAAATTCTGCAACCTCCCTCATTTCTTCATTTTTCCATTTGTTTTGGGGGTTGGTTAATCCTATGATTGTTTTTAAGCTTGATAGAGCTTGTGCTCAATGGCTTTAACCCTCTTATGAGGGTCCCGCATAGCCAAAGGCATGATCTCTCTCATGTCTTAAACCATTCTTTGGTTGACCCCTCTCTCATTAGAGGACACTCACCTTGGACAAATTAACTAAAGAATGGCTTGGTAATGCTAAAATATGTAAACAAGAATTGGATAAGTAAAACATGACTAAGATAAGCATGTTGTGTTTGCATTGCATTGTGTTCAATCGAACGTTATATTGAACACAAGGAAAATTGGTTCATTTCATACTTGAAATGATAAAATGAGCCAATCTTCTTTTGTTTCCATTGCCTTTTATCATCCATGATAAGGTAGTGGTCAAGAGTCTTGTTTTGTGCATTTATTGAAGGTGTACAACTTGGATCTTTGGCCATCATGCATTGAAAATGCTTGATTGGTGGTTTTGGATCCAAGAATGTCACTCATTTGATGTTTTGAGATGATAAGGAGGGGCATGGTATTGCATGCTCTTCCCTCGTCTGGCCTCATCTGTTGGGTCCCTTAAGTGACCTTGTCTGACCAGGTTTCCAAGTGTGTCTTCAGGGCTCTGCACCCCTGAGTCAAATGCCCATCCTCATTGTAGTAAACACGATGCTTTCCAAGGCTCCTTCCTATGAACTCGCTAGGGACCTTCTATGGAGCTCTATAATACGGCTCGTTCCTGATCATTTCTATAACTTTGTAAACTGGGATTCAAAACATAGTGGTGACTGTCTGGGCAGCCCTCAATCCTGTTTCTTGCCTGTTAAAACTAGTATTACCTCGACCTTGCTTTGGCAAGCCGTTCCTCTTCTCCTGTTTGGATGCCTTATTTCTCGGTGTATCCTCTTCTGCTCTAGCATATTTCTCAATCCGTGCCATGAGCTCCTCCATACTCTTTGGTAGAGTTTTTGCCAGCAACTTTCAGAACGGGCATTCATCCTCCAGGTCGTTCTTAAAGGACATGACCGCCAATTCCTGGTTGCATCCCAGTATTAGGTTGAATACCTCATAATACCTCTTAGCATAAGTCCTGAGGCCTTCACCCTCGCTAATTTTCAGAGCCATCAAGGAGTCTACCCTTAGTGGCTGCAACTTGTTTGTAACGAACCTGGCCACAAATATCTCGACCAGGCCATCCCAACTCTTCACAATTCCTTTCGGCAACTTGTGAAACCAATCTGATACAATTTCCCCCAAACACAACAACGGTTTGTTCTCGGTATACAAAGCCATTAAATTTAGATATAAACCGATGTAAAAGTTCGGATCGGACTTATCATTATAAATTTGGAATCTTGGCATGTGGAACCTTTTTGGGGCCTCAAATTTATCCAACTCTACGGAGAACGGTGTTCTCGGCTTGACGGGAGATGTGACCTCGGCATTCTGTCGCTTCCTCTAGAGGTAGTCCCTCAAATCATTCTTAGTCCGACCAGGAGCCCGGCTATCAATAGATTTCAGTCTTTTTGGTGCGCTACTCCCAGTGTCATTATGTGTCCTCTTGAACTTCTCTTCATTCACCGTGTCAAAACACAAGCCCTTCCCTTGGATATTCCGGGGCTCTTTGACATACATCTCCTTGGTACGAGGTGTCCTCTACGAGTCACCTTTAACCGACTCTCATCGCCTGACATCCCTTGAAGGCTAATGTGAGGGCTTCTTTTCCCTACCATGCTGTGGGACTGCTGGGATTATTTTATACCCCCCTTTCTGGGCGTCAGTCTTGGTCTCTGGCATCAGCGTGTCTTGCAACGAAAACGGTAGTTGCATGACGTTGTTCTGCATCATGAAATTGACAACCGATTATAAATCTTCCAACTTGTTGGCCATTCCCTTCATCTCGTCGTCCCCCTCAGGCATCTATCTTTCCATACCTGAAGGTCACTTTCGTTGTAATACTCATCTCGGCCTGATTTCTTCAGGGTGTCTCCGTCCTTGCTGACGTCCTTATCCTTGGGATTTTGATCCCGTGCTCCTTCATTATGATTTTCTTCCTCGATATTAGGATTGGCATGTTTACTACTCCCACATGGGATGTCGTCTCTGATCTTTTCTTTCTGTCTGTCGTTGGCCATCTATACTCTTTACGTTCCCACAGACGGCGCCAAATTGTGGGTGTTGATTCTTGACCACACAACCAAATAGGGAACTCAGCTGGAGAGCACTGGCAGAATAGATTAAACCCGAACAACCTGTCACAGAAAGATAAGAATCCGACGGTGGTTCGTTCACCCGGGGGTACTCCAACGCTCAAGTTAGTAATCAAATATCCCTCAAAGATAGCAAATTGTGCTTAACTCACAAGAAAGAACTTATTGCTCATAGTATATCACAAATAAAAGCCTACCTTAGACCCACGGGAGTGCCCTACTTTTATAGCCAACACTGACCTGATCCCTGTAGAAGCCTCACTTCAGTGGACTCAGGCTCAATGCTTATCTTGGACTCTCAGCTAGATAGGGATAAACTCCCTAAGAGTTTTATCTTTATCCAAATTAAGATCTTCCCCTGTTCTAGGACTCTTGTCCCTTATCCACTCATCTCAGATTCTGGTATCTCTGCAGATAACCTCGGCCTAGCCGAGATCACCTCGGCACATGACCAGGCCACGTGGCACCTCGGTTGACACTTCGACGTCACCTTGGCCACGTGTTGTTACTCACAAAATATGTCCCCACACATTCAATTCCAAAGTATTTTACCTCCCTATCATCTCCAATATTTTGTGTTCTATAAGCTATAGCAAATCCTAGGTGTTTTGCATATTTCGCATAAAATTCGTACACTTCTTGCTTTAAGCTAAAATGCATACCCTTCTTTGGTTCTTCAACTTCACCATTCTTATTTAATGAAAGATTGTTTTCTTGTTCTTCAACTTCCTCAATCCCATCGAATGAAGTATTGTTTGAATCTATGTCCATTGTACCTTAAAACTGAAATATAGATTCACAATGAGAAAGAGTATACAATCCTAAATAATTCCAAAGCTTTACGTACTCAGGTAGCAGCTTAAAACTTAAAATAACATTCCTTGTCTAAAAGCCCAATAAAGAACAAAATTTCCTTGTCCACACATAATGATTTAAAAATTTAAAAAGCAAAAAGAAAAACTCTTCTTGTTCAAAAACTTGTAATAGTAAAGGCTATGAATAGCCCCAAAATTTAATTATCAGAATAAAAGAAAACATGTATTATTTAGCCCCAAAATTATCAGAATAAAACATTGCTATGAATAGCCCTAAAATAATCAGAATAAAACATGTATTATTTAATTAGAATAAAACATGGCTATAAAACATATATTATTAAATTATCAGAATAAATGGTTAAGAAGGCCTCTTATTAAGATTTTTCCTTAAGCCCATTGAGGGTTGGGCCATCCTTACATACATTATACTTGTATCTGCAACCTTACATGCATTCTACTTGTATCTACTGAATAGTTTTTCACAACTATTATTAGGAAAATTTTCTAAAAACAAACTACCTTATAAGAAAACACAAACAAACAAAGCAAAATATGTTCAAGAAGGCCTCAAATATTTTCCAACATTTAATATGAGGTTCTGATATTAAACTCCACATGATTTGTTTCACACTCTAAATTTGTTTCAAGATTTCTCCCACAAAATCTCTTTTTGTTTCAAGATTTCTCCCACAAATTTCAGATCATTAATCAATATGTTTGTAAACCTTAACTATCCTAGATCATTATTCCACCATTTCAACACAAGCAAATCATCGAACACCTTGAGAGTAGAAAATCCAGGTATCCGTGAGTTGCAGATTACACAAGCAAATCATTCCAACATTTCATAGGCATATATATATATATATATATATACAGATTACACAAGAGGGATCGAAGGAATTGAAGTTGAAGACACACGTACCTGTGAGTTGCAGTCACTAACAGTCGAAATGTGATTCACGAACAGGTCGATGCTGCTGGCGGCAAAAGGATAATTTTGGTAGTCGTCGGTGGTCACCCAGGTTGATTGTGAGCAACACCAACCAGGCCGGTGATCAGCAGTGGCACACAGGTTGGCCAGTAGGTCACGAGCTATAGTTTCGTCCTCCTCTCTCTCTACTCCCGCTTCGTCTTTGTTTTCATCTCTATTCTCGCTTCATCTCTGTTTTTGGAAATCAAACGTTTGCTTGCACGAAGGTGTGCGACTAGGCGAAGGAGAAGACAACCCCTTGCCAACTCATTCGAGCCATTTGAGCTGAGTGAAATTCAGGCTACGTAGCGGCACCGAACTTAAAAGTATTATACTTTTTTTTATTACACTCACTTTCATGTACAATATATAATTTTTTAAATTCTTAACATGTGCATTCATTATACATATTAACAAAATTCATTATATATAAGTCTATTATGATATCATCTCATTTGCTAATTCCTCAATGAGATTGACAAAATTAAAACAGTGTAAAATATCACTCAATTCACTAAAATCACTTAATTCATATCGATCTACTTGTTAACTGTAGGTTAGTTTGATCCATGGATTAAAATTTATAATTTGTCTTTAAAATCACCCGACCCTGCTATAGTTAATACATTTATAGTTTTGTTACTATCAATGAAATATTAAAATAAAAATCAGCGTGAGAAAGATTTGAAATATAAAATTTTGTGTACATTAGCATTGTACATATATGAAAAATATTATGTAAAATCAATTAATATCTTATATATAATATTATAAATTAATTTTATATATTATGAAAATATTTAATAATTATTTAAAATTATTATATAATTAACTAATAAGTTAAAACTGCCTAAACATCCAAATTACAATTTGATTCTGGATAATAAATTTGTCAATCTGCCATCTAAGATTTCATTTTAATTTATTTTCAAATCATACCAAACACACCAGTAGATAGCATCACATAAATGATATTCATTTGACTTTTTGTCTTATTTAAAAATAAAAGTTGTAATTTTTCTAAATTTTATATTCATCAAAAACCCAAACACTACCGTATGTTTGGTTTGATTTTGGGAGAATAATTTTTAAAAATTATTTTAGGGAGAGAGTTTAGAAATTTTTTTGGTTTGTTTGAATGTGTATTTTGAAAGTAGTTTTGAAGTTTAAGAGTTTGAAATGATTTGATATTTTGTTATAATTGAGTAGATGTGTGTGAGAAGAAAAGTGATTGAGAATGAGAGAGAGAGAGAAAAAGTGATTGATTAATAGGTAAGAGAGAGAAAGTGATTTTGGAAATTGTTTTGGAAAATTTATAAACCAAACAAATTTTTTAGAAAATTTTTCTTAAAATCACTCTATAAATCCAAACCAAACATACCCAAATCTGCCGCCCAAAAAAAAAAAATAATATTTGAAAAATAGAAAAGAGAATTACATACCATTGGAGTAAGAAAAAATATTTATAAAAAATTAAAATTAGAGCATTATTATTTAAATTTAAAAATTAGATCCATTTTTCAAATGTAATGATATATGAATCAATTAAAATATGTAAGATAATTTTCTTTTTTATATTTTTTTAATTATTAACCAATAATTTCTCTTCCACATTATTAAATCTAAAAAAAATAAATATAAAAAATAAAGTTATATCTCATTTTTTTTTCACTGATATGTGTAATTTGAGAAATTTTTCAATATTTGAGTACTACGTGTTCATTATTTTCAACCAATTATTATTTAATATGTCTTATTATATTTTCTAATTATTTAATACAATATTTAACCTATTTATTTTTTTTATCAATCATAATATTATAAAATAGCCAACGTTAATCATTCGAAATTACTCAATAATTACAGCGTAATTTCCCCCAAGAAAAAAACAAGGGGAATAAATCGAATCACGTGAAGGAATCCAAATCGGATCCAAACCCTCTTATTTGTCTCCATAAATAATCCAATCCCATCCCACCGCCACTCTCTCTCTCTCTCTCTCTCTCTCTCTTCTAATCATCAAATCAAAACCCCCGTAATCATCATGCGACGCCACCGCCGGCGACCGTCGTCGGAGTTCGGATCGGACTCAGAGGCCGACGAGGCGGCGGGGACGATGAAGTGCGTGTCTTGCCGAGACGAGTACGAGCCACGTGACGCCGGCACTTGCAGGGAGTGCTATGAGGAAGCCAGCGAGACCGAGGAAGAGCTGAAGCGCGAGATCGAAGATCTCAAATCCAAAGTCTCCTTCCTCAAATTCTGGACTCCCTTCGATCACTATCACCATCGCTCTACCCCTTGCTTCTCCGACATCGTTTTAGTCGCTTCCGATGACGATTCCGGTAAACCCGCGTCTAACCCTGTTCCCGTCTCTGCCCATAAGGCCGTTCTAGTGAGTACCCATTTCGATTTTTAACTTCTTTGTATGTTTTTGTTGTGTATTGAATGTGTTTGATATGTGGATTGTGTGGACAAACTCTTAAATGGGTAGTGATGATAAACTCTGAATTTGGATCATTGGTTTTGGTGATTGTCTGATTGATGTACTTTTATATACAATTCAACACTAGTTGAAGACTCCTGAACTAATAGAATGAACTGGGTCAATTCTAGTTGACATGCATCAATAAAGTTGAATTCTTTAACCATCTTTCTGTCCCTTTACCCTATTTTCTAATGTCTGTTTTGGATTTGGATTTGGATTTGGATTTGGCTTTGGCTTATTAAGTGGTTTGGAATATTTGGTGGGAAACGAGTTCAAGTTCTAGAATCTTTGAGGAGCCATAATATGATGTAATGAAGATCTGGGCAAAATTTCTGTTTGATATTGAATTCAAAATGTTTGTTTTGATTTTCGTTTATCATGTTCTGGAAACAATAACAATGACAAGTTTGGAAAAGTTCGGAAACACCATCATTTTAATCTAAAATTATGTCATAAAAAATGGGTATTTTAAGGAAATTGTTTTTGGAAACAGTCGGCAAACAATTTTTCTTTATCAATTTTAATTTATCATTTTTACCGAGAAAAGAACAATATTTGAAAATGAAACCAAATGCATTAATATTGGCTTTTGTTTAGGCTTTTATTGCTAATGAATTTGAAGGTGTGCCATTATCACTAACTATGAGCAATTGGCTAGTGAGTTCTCATGATTGTAATTTATTCCTCAAATACCTCCACTCTAGGATACTAAAGCTTTGATGGCTACACCCTTGGTAATATAGGACAGTAAGGCTTGAAGGTTTCATCTTCAACCAGAGAGGAGAGGAGAGCGCATTCCAGCAGCTCCACCAGATGTGATAATTCTTTGTTTTTACTGATTATAGCAGAGAAGATTTTGGGAGATAAACTGATTGTTGGGTGTAGAATTGGATTCAAGGGGCAATCCTGATAGGATTCTTTTTACCTACAAAATAATAAAACATTTTTTCTCTGTTGATATTCTCTAAATAGTGGGTGTCGTGTTGGTTTGACATCAGTACTGGCTACTGAGACCCCTCTATTATAGCTGCAAAAGAACATTGTGCATGGCATTAAGACCATCTCCAATGGTTACTCAAACCTGTCATCAAATTTGAATTTGATGAAAAATGGCTCATTTTCCCGTTCCAACGATTTCATCAAATAGATATCAAATTCAGAATTTCAATTTTCTTTCAGCAAATTGAGGACCAATATGCCTTTCATCAAATCACTGTTTATTGCCGTTGGATTTTCACCACCGGATGTCCCTCTGGATGACCATCTCAAGGAAAAAATTAGTGAAAAATTTACACTGGCCGGTCGACCGTCCGGACATCTGCCCAATTGACCTCCTGAATGATCGTCTCAAGGCAAAAATTTGTGAAAAATTTACACTATCCGGTCGTCCGTCCGGTCAACCGGTGTTTTGATGAAACTTCACAAACTTCTGTTGGAGCACTTGATATCAAATTGACCTTTTACTCAAATTTGAGGAAAAATTTGATACACCATTGGAGATGCTCTAATACATGGCACTGTTTTTTTCATATTCTTGATCTTGCAAAAAGTCTTGCACAATTTTGTGGCTCATTGGATTATATATGGTTGATCTATAGCAGTATTATATTTGATCTGATTAAGTCTTGTTTTTCTGATATAACATAGTAGGATCACTGCCATATGCTGCACCATTTGTATTTGCCAAAAGTTCGCGGTGCTCTGTAGCACCCTCTTTTTTCAACTCCCTTTCTTTATTGAAGGTAATATGATCTTAGATCTTGTAAGTTGTATTTATGAAAGCAGCTATAAAGATTATAAAGATTTTCATAGAATAGGACACAAATATGAGACAAGGTTGTGAAAATCTTCTGTGCACTTAGGCTTTCTCTTCTAATTAAGGGTCATGCTAATGGGAGGCTTGCCAAAATAGTTAGAATCCCAATGCACTTTTTAAATATTCCCAAACATTTTACATATTTCTATACACTTTTTTACACACATCGTGACTAATGATCACTCCTTCCGAAATCCATAGCATTCAGTGAATAGAGACTTATCATTTAAGAGAGGGTATTTTCAAAACTTAAAAACTTTGGCCTGTTATTTTGGAATATCAAACGGGCCTTTGTGCCATTGTATTGTGATTGTGAACACGAAGCTTTATTTTTCCATAGTGGAGTGGATAATCGAATAATTGAAATCCAAATTCATTCCTTTTTTTGGGGGGTCTCTTTTCATTTACTTATTTCATTAATTTCTTTGATAATTTCAATAATTACTCAGGCCAGCCGTTCCCCAGTTTTCCGAGCCATGCTTGAAAATGAGATGGAGGAAAGCCTGAGTGGTACCATCAAGATAAGCGACGTCTCATACGATGCTCTTCGCGCCTTTGTCAACTACTTGTACACTGCCGAAGCGTGCCTTGACGAGCAAATGGCCTGTGACCTTCTAGTCTTGGCCGAAAAATATCAAGTGAAACATCTCAAGATGTATTGTGAGAAGTTCATGGTGTCAAAGTTGAACTGGGAAAGCGCACTTGTGAATTACGCCTTTGCTCATCAACACAATGCCAAGAACTTGCTCGATGCAGCCTTATCGTTGATCATGGACAACATGGATAAGCTTAGTAAGAGAGAGGAGTATATGGAACTCGTGGAGAAGGATCCGCGGATTGTTGTAGAAATCTACGAAGCGTATTTATCTAAACAGGTAAATACTGCTGCACATAAAGATTCGCCATCGAAGTCATAGGGTAAGTAAGTACAATTGTGGTTTGTTTGGGTATGGAAAGCTGATGCATAATTATTTTCCAGTTTTGGTTTCAATTTGTTCACTGGATTTGATTGTCACTTGTTTTGTGTTCATAGTCTGGTGGAAGGAAACTGGATGTAAATGAATTTACAGGGTCAGGTGACCTATTTTTTTTGGTAATTTTGTTATTGAAAACTGTGTGATTCATTCTCATCTGCCATCAGTTTTTATTAAAATACATCCAAATTGCTGTTAGCTACGATTAAACAAGCGTTTACTAAGTGAAGATATATTTCTAGTCTCTCGTGAACTAATGATCGAGGGACATTTGTTTGGATCTTTTTTTGGTAAAAATGAAGATAAGATTCCTGATCATTCAGAACTGGTAAGTGATTCAGCTCTTTAAGTCTTTATTTGCACAATCTTTTGCTTTTCAGGAGAACAAGCCCTTGAGACATTTTGGTTGATGATCAAGGTTCAAGCAAAAGATCATTGGAATTCTTCAAAAGATAGCTTGACTGATGGTTGAAGGAAATACCCATTAGATTGAGGAATTAGATGTAGTGTGGTTCTAAAAACTTGAAAACCAAATCCTATGGTTCAAAAAATTTGAAACCAAATCGAATCATAAACATCTTTGGAACCAAACTAAAACAAATCTCTTTTGCAGTTTGGTTCCGCAGTTCTAGGTTAGAAATTTCATCACTTCGTGGACAGGATTGAAATGATTTTGAGGTATAAAGAGGTCAAGAAGATAAGTATATTGAGAGAAACCTTACACATTTATCAAATGGTTTAATTGGATTTTATTCGGGTTTTTTTTTTTTAGTTCAATTTTATTCAATTTTTTGAATCTTAATCCATGAACTGACCACAATCAAACAGTTTTTTGAAACTAGAACTAAATCATCCCCTCAAAAAGATGGATCAGACCGTACAGTTTGGCCCAACTAGAATCAGTTTACTGATTTGATCGATTTTTTTTTAACATCCCTAATTAAATGGATGCCAATAAGATTGGACTTCCAAACTTGAAGATTATAGTATACCAATGTGATGTTGTTAACCAATTGTCTTGTAGTCTTTCTTAATCTACCAAATTTGCAGTATTTACACTGTTAGGGTGGATGGATTTTCTTTTTGGGTTATACCTAGAATTTAGCTAATTTGTCCAATCCGCACTCAATGATCTATGAGAAAACTGACACGTTAGGAACAAATTAAGGGCGTCTGGTAACGAAAAATTGACACAGAAAATGAATTTGGAGATATTTCTGAAAACACTCCTTTTTAAGAAACACTTTTCAAATCATTTTCCAAATTTATTTTTTTTTAAAACCATTTTCGCACAAAAATGAAAATGATAGCTGATTTCAAACTTTCCATTAATCAGGCAATCTAGAAAATTCAGGGGGAAAAATAATAATTCAATATTGTGTTCCTAAAACATGGATATGAAATTATTATCTTCAGACTTCAGATGCCTCTGTTAGGATGCTATCCATGACTGACTGATAATTTACAGAAATATATTACAATAAGTCAGTCTCAGCACCATCTCTATTTTCTAGTACTGCCATTTAAGGATTAGGGAGGAATCCATGCTTTCAACATATAGGCGAAAAAGATTTGAAGATTTTTCTTTTTAAGAGAAAAAGAAGCTTTTAACGTATACAAGGAAAAAAGTGAGCAACCATAACTATGTTTAAAGACGCTTGTCACTGATCAAAAGCTTCCAGCTTGCATGGGGTCCCTCAATGGTATCGAACAGTAAGGTTGGCCATCCCATGGCATTTGCTATATCTTTAAGTTCTTCAATAACAGTGACAGTGTCGAGAATATAAACACGCCCACCTGGTCTTAATATCCGATCCATCTCAAGCATGATTGTTGATATATTACATCTAGATCTGTTTAAGTTGAAGAAAAGAAAGAGAAAAAAAAGAAAAGTGATTTATACAACAATGTTCTTTCTAAAAATAAGATGTGACTGCATGCAAACAGATAAGATACAAACATGAAAGATAAGAAAGTTAACCTTTTACTCTCTGCAGAGAAGAGACCTGCTGCATTCAGTAGGTCGTATGTTCTTGGGTAAGTATCGAATGGTTCACACCTAGGACATAATTGAAATCATTATCACAGAGTTCAAGATCTTACTAAGAGAAGGCAAGAGGAATGAAAAAACATAACAAATTTGATATCTTGACAAGAAACTCTGTAGATCAAGACAGTATCACCTGGATATGGTCCAATCAATTTCTAATAACCATTTTGTCTTCAAAATTGAATAGGAAAGTGGAAAATAGTTATCAACCAATTCTATTCCTCTAGTTCCACGAGCAAAAATTTACAAATCTCAAGCACCAATTTAGGAGGGAAAATATTTTTTTAACATTTAGGAGGGAAAATATTGACTTCATTGCCAAATGAAATCCTCTCCAATACCAATGTCTTTCAAGGGGATGAAATCAAGAAATTTTTTTCACTTTTCTTCCTTACTCCTACTACTGATGCATTTATAATTTTCCCCATCTTGAGGAGCATTCTACAACTAGAATTTAGACCTTGTTTGGGAAGACTAAATAAGTGCACTTTTTGTCTTTTTTGACTAAAAAAGTGAGGTTGAAAATATGGATGTTTGGGTTAACTTTTTGACTTTTATGGAAAAATGTGTAATAAAAAATTGTAAAAATTGATTTTTAGAGGAAAATTTGAATTGGGAGTTGTGCAGCCGTAATTGTTGACTTTTGGTGAATAGTGTTAACTTTTTTAACTTTTTGAGTAACTTTTTGGCTTTTTGGATTATTTGGGATATCCCAAACTTAGCCTAAATTTCTTTTGTCCCTATATAATTTTCTTTTAAGTGAGGAGGGAGCAAAGAAAAAGTGAACCCTGTGACATGTTAGGTAAATTATTCTGGAAAACTAACAGTCAAAATATCTTTCAAATTATAGAATCTCAATGGACCAAATTATTATTATTATTTTTTTTTTTTATGCAATGAAGATGAATTAGTTTGAAAAATAATTAAAAATTATGAGTTACAACTTAAGTGGATGAAGTTTGCAGTATCTCAATGGCCTGAGCTATTCAAGAAAATGGAATTTGTACAAGTGAATTTATTTCACAACAATATATAGAAAAGGTGCACAGCCCATACCAATCATGCACAACTCCTATGAGTCCACGGTCAAAAATAGCAGGCAATGTATTGTAACTGCTAACAGGAACAACATTCATAACCCAGCAATCAACCCCATGATCATGTAATGCTGCAGCAAACCTGCCATCAACAAAATTCTTAAGTTAAAATAGTTCTCTTTATCAAAATTACAAAGCATTGCAGAATTAGAGAAGGCTTAACATGAATGAAGAGAAGCAAAAGAAATATAAAGATACCCTCCATATCCAGCCCTCATGTCCATCACATTTCGTAGGTTTAATTCCTTCCAATGGAAGGCACTAACATAACCATTTACAATATCATTCCAATATTTTGACTGTGATATGAATATTTCCTTTCTGGACATGTAGGCGTCCATTTTTATAGTAAAAAGCCTGTCTGATGGATTATGAAGGCGTGCAGGCCATGTGGTAACATTAGCTCCAGAACCATTCTCAGGTAACTGAGTGATGCATGCCTTCAGACCAACATACCTGCAAGAATGTATTACCATTGTTAGACGTTTTGCTTTATTTCTTACTTTTGAGTCAAAATTGAAAACAGGATATTGTTCACCCAACTGAAAGAGAAATGTTAAATCAGATGGGTAGGAAAATAAGGACTTGAAGAAATGGTGTGACAACTCAAAATTACCATTTGAGTAATCATTTACAAGCTCACAACAATTGTAAGATTACCTGTTATGGGCAACTTCGGAAAAGATTAACAATTGGAATCTCATTCCTTACAAACAAGGAGTTGTTGGTATGGATATAAAAATGTTCAAACAAATTGTAAAAACACTTGCCATGTAATGTTGCAAACTGAAAGGGGTAAAATGGGATATATACCAAACATTATCTGGATCATCATTAGTATGACATATAGGAGGTTGTACTTCAGGCTGACGATTAAAATAGCAGCTGTTGTTCAGAGGTTTCCGCCATACAGCAATATACCCTTCCTTCCTTACAAGTTCCCAGCAAATGCGTTCAGTAAGGTCCACCATTTCTGTGCATAATTATCGTCAACAAAGAAGAGATACAACAACCCCTCCCCCAAAAAAAAATTATATCTATAAAATCAACATGACCCAGAAAAAATCCAAAAGAAAGAGAAGCAGATGCCAAAAAGGAAGGGGAAAAAAAGTACTGGCGACATTGATATGATTGCATAAATAAAAAAAATGAATCGTAGTTAGTTCCTGACCAATTTACTCTAGTAATTGCAACATGATGGTTACCTTCCCATTGTTTTTGTAGGATATCTTCGTGCTTATAAACCGGTTGTGCTGCCCAAACAAAGTGTCCTCCTGCCCTTAGCATCCTGTT
Source organism: Camellia japonica (assembly GCA_030407325.1). Lineage (NCBI taxonomy): Eukaryota > Viridiplantae > Streptophyta > Magnoliopsida > Ericales > Theaceae > Camellia > Camellia japonica. Next base: position 82,544,176 of record JAPPVO010000036.1, on the reverse strand, counting down.
GACCTCAAGAAGCAAAATTCCATCTTCACAACAAACCAAACGAAAAGACACATTAAACATCAAGAAGGCAGGAATGACTTCCACCGAGTAATAGATATCATTCATTCCTCTAACTGATGTATTTAAGACAAAAAATACTTCTGATCCACTTCAATAAAAACAAGAGAGAGAGAGATCATCTTTCCACCATAAAAACATAAAATAGAAATGTCCGTACCATCACGAGTCCAGTTAATTCTGCATCTTGAACAATGTATTAAGTCAAATGCCTGGCTAGGATACAATAAACGGTGTGTAGCAAATACAGCCACCATGGCAGGCACACCACGCTCTAAAGCAAATTGAATCTGATTCTCATGAACATCTTTCGGTGCTATTGACAGAGTAGTCACATTACGATCAAATAAGAAAGCACCAAAACTTGCTACTCCACAACCAACATCCAAGACAACTCGGGTGTGTTGGCCAAATGCAATGTCAGGGACCATCTGCATGTCCAAATGACAAGATGATTTAATTTTATCCAAACACAGTATAAAAATCTTTGGGAAATGAAGAAGCAGCCAACCTTGGAAATCTGATCCAAGTACTGATCCGCCCCATGGATAAACTGTGTTCCACCTCCTGGAAATATAAATTTATCATTTTTTCTTGATATCCAATTTTGGCCTCCTTTATCTTCAACCAGGCGTGTATGGGGTACATTATCGAACCACACCTGCACTAAAATCTCAAAGTTAGTGGAGACATCTTCCTCTGAATCAAGTAAACAGTCATATACTGCAACTAAAGATGAAGCCAATAAAAGAAATTCACTCAATGCAATCGTGAAGGGTGAGTACTTTCACATTGATTAGTAATTACACAACTCATATATTAAGAGAATACTCAACAAGAGCCTGAGAGCAGCTAAAAGGATATTCTAAATTCAATAAGATAGTGCATAAAAAGGTTTAGAGATAAAATAATTTCAACATTGATATTTACAAGAGGAAGGGAAAGCATGTCATAGAAAAGGAATGAAGCCTATCAATCAAAGAACCATCCATTGCAAGAATTTTTTTTTCAAAAGATTGTTACACCCTTCCTATTGCATGGAGCAATGTCACTAGCTATTATTACACACCGAAATGATAGGCTCTGATGTTTAAATGTGATCAAATTTGTTGTGCCAAAAATAAAAAAGGACAAAAATAGACAAGATTAATGAGATTCTGAGACTCTCTGAATTCTTTTCTCACTGTACTCATGGTAAAAACTGTAACAATACTATCCTACAATGAAAGTGAGTCCTAGAAACTACGAATAAACTAAAAATGTTCCCAAAGCATGCTAACCCTGGGTCAATTTCTAGTAACACATCAATCTATATGCACGAGGGTATTAGCCACCTCAATAAAAGTCAACAGACCACGTAAATAAAAAAGAAAAAAAGAGGACTTTTGTCAGTCTAATCATGCAACAAGGCAGATTGCAAGTCAACTAGTCTAATTCCAATTAATAAATAGTTGATATGATGCAGGGAACATAGTGTGGACTCAAGATTAATGAATCAAAGTGCTAGAATTACATTTCCAACCAAGATTGATTTTTTAAGCTGCATCTGACAATTGTCTCTAATGAAGGTACCCATTTATATAAACTGTTAAAGTGAGCATTTTGATGAATGTTGGTTTCTTTTATTTGTGAAGAACTTGACTCTATAACTATTATGAGTCTTATCATAACATCATCTACATTGAAACCAGTGAACCAGACCTCAAATTGAAGCACAGTCCTACTATAATTTATCTAGACTAGCTTTAGCTCTAATTGAACTAAACTTCGAATATATGGCATTATTTGCACAAAGTGATTGATTTCAAATTGTGATATATAACAACTATATAAAAAAAAAATAGTCAATTCAATTCTATAACAATTCATCCAAAATGAAAAATAAATAAATAAATAAATATTAATTGGCAATAATCACATACATTCAATTGCTTTACCTCGTCTCTGCTTTGAGGCCAAGGTATCTTGAGCTTGTACCCCTTGGGCCTCGGCACCAAACAATTCAAGCCCTTCTCTTTCTGAGGACAATGCCGCTCGAACCCCTCCCCTCTCTCCGTCGAATTCAACCTGGAAATCGCATCCACATTATCCAAACAAGGAATGTACTCTCGCATACTCCCATCACACACCCGAAACTTCTCAAGTCTAACCCTAGGCCTGTTCCTAAAATCATCCTCATCACTCTGTCTCCCCTCTCTCACGTTCGCGTTCGCATTCGCGACGCTCTCAATTGCACTCGGATCGAACTCCCCGACCACGAAATCGTCGGTCATGAGGCCGTTGTCGTCGACAATCCCCGTTCTCTCCACTGCCAGAGGCGGCGGCGGAGGCCTCACCGTCCGCGGCGGAGGAGGGGAAGAAGTGTTGGGATTAGCGATGGCGGTGGTGGTGGTGGAGAAGGAGAGGATGTGGGGTTGGTAGGAGTCGGAGAAGAGCTTGGCGAGGAAGAGGAGAGAGAAGGAGAGGAAGGAGAGAGTGGCGACTTTGAGGAAAGCGGAGGTCGTGTTTGAGTCTGCTGAGAGGCTGGTGGTTATGGACTTCATGGTTTTGGGTGGTCTGGTTTTTTTGGGGACTACAGTCTGCAGCTGAATCCTTTACGCGACGTGGGTGAGATATATATAGAGAGAGAGAGAGAGAGAGAGAGAGTGAGGAGAAAGAATAACGTCGACGACACGGTTTTCCTAATGGAGATGGTGGTTTGCTTTTTCTTGTTTAGGCATTGTTTAGGAAGTGAGTTTGTATTTAAAATAGTTAAAAAAATAAATTAGACTTTTTAATTTTAATAAGATATTATATTTAATTTATAATTATTATATTTTTCTTATATAAAAAATCAAAAAAAATTTAAAAAAAATCAAAAAATTAAAAAGTTAACTCACATCTCAAATCAAGTCTTGGGATTTTTATTTGGATTATGTGCGTGTTTGGGAAGTGGGTTTTTATATAGATTTTTTTAATTATATGATATTATTGGAGAAATTTTTTTTTGTGTTTGGGAAGATAGTTGGATTTTTTTATAATTGGATGTGGATGTTTGTGAGAGAAAAAGTAAAATGATTATGGAGTTGGATGTGACATTTTATTTGGATTTATTTTTTTTTTATTTTGCAAAAAATTTATCTTTTAGTGAAAAAAATCAAAAAAAAACCCAACACACAAACTTCCCAATTATGATGGGTGGTGGTGTACTGTCATTTTCATAAAATAAAATTTTAAAAAAAATATTAGAGGTGTGCTAAGTTTGTGTTTTGAAATAAATTTTTAAAAAAAAAATTTGAAAAGAAAGTTTAGAATTTTTTTGATTTGTTTGGTTATATATCTTGAAAATAGTTTTGGAGTTTGAAATGATTTGATATTTTGTTATAGTTGAATAGATATGTGAGAGAAAAAATGATTGAGAAAAAGAAAGGAGAGAAAAAAAATGATTAATTGATGTGTAAAAAAAAGAAAGTGATTTTAGAAAAAAAATTCAAAAACTTTGAATTAAACAAAATTTTAAAAAATTTTATGAAAAATTACATTTTGAGATACAAACCAAATCAACCCGTGTTTCAAGGGAGAAGGTATTTGATGGTTTAGGCACGAGGAATAAGGCGTGGTGGTTTGTGATTAACAAGTCAAGACATATTCCCATGATGTCACTCCAGATCACAAAATAATTTTTCACTTTAATGTCTCATGTGTTATTAATTAATCATCTATTATCAATAATTTTGTTATTTTTTTATCTCAAACATAAAATTATAAATTTTATTATTTTTACCCATTACAATCTCCTTAACGCACCACCTAAATATACTCTAGAATTATTAAATAATTTCTCTATCTTGAGAGGATATTATGGAAGAAAAATCTCACAATATTAATAACGGTTTTTTTAATTACACATAAATTATTAATCATAGAATTTTTCACAATTTTTTATATGAATTAAGAGAGTGGGTGTATGTGAATCTTTGATGTTCTTATAATTTTATATTTAAAATTTTAAATATTTTATTAATTAAAAGAATTGATTAACCATTTTGAATTTTTGTTGACATTGGTAGATGTGGGGATGAATTTTTTTGAGGGAAAAAAATGACAAGGTCCACACCTATACAACTGTACACTTTTTTATTTATTTATTTATTATTATTATTATTATAAAATAAAATAGATAAGAGCATCTTCAAAGTTTAATCTTTTGTTTTATTAAATTTAAATTTAATGAAAAACATATAATATTGGTGTTCCAATGTTATCATCAAATTAGTATCAAATAAAGAACATTTTAAATTTTTGATCAAATTGAGGATGTTGGTAGGGGTGGGCGCGGGTCGGTTGCGGTTACGGAACTTCCAATCCGCCATCCGTCCGCCAGATTGGCGGATTGAAGAAAATCAATCCGCATCCGTCCGCCAATCCGGCGGATGTGGATTGAGCGGATTGACGGTTTGGCGGATGGATGCGAATCGGTTTGGCGGTTTAAAATTTTATAAATTTTCAACATAATTCAACTTGTGCACTTCCTCCAAAAAAAAAAAAAAAGAAGAAAGTATTACAGTCAATGACTTAAAAAAGTATTACAATCATTGTATGCCTTATCTAAAGAAAGAAACTTTGAAATTTTAGAATATCACGATCACTGCATGCCTCATTCACATATTACAATCACAGCATGATTCATCCACATAAAGTATTACAATCTGTGATTCTTAAAATATAATAATAATTCAAACCACCAAAACCATGAACAGAGCAGTAGTAGAGATTGTGGGTATGTTTGGTTTGGATTTCTAGAGTGATTTTGGGAAAAATTTTTTAGAAAATTTGTTTGGTTTGTAAATTTTCCAAAACAATTTTCAAAATCACTTTCTCTCTCTTACCTATCAATCAATCACTTTTTCTCTTTCCTCTCTCATTCTCAATCACTTTTTCTCTCACACACATCTAATCAATTACAACAAAATATCAAATCATTCCAAACTCCCAAACTCCAAAACTACTTTCAAAATACACAACCAAACAAACCAAAAAAATTTCTAACCTCTCTCCCCAAAACAATTTTTAAAAACTACTCTCCCAAAAATAAACCAAACAAGCCCTGTATGTCTCTATATTGTTACATCTACATATGTTTTTTAAAACAAAAACCAACCAGCATATATTATATTTTCTATTTATTATTTTTAGAGTTAGATTTAAAAACCAAAAAATATAGATAAATAATATGTTTATTTTTTTCAATTCAAAAAATATATTCAAGTTGAAAACATTTTTTCAACAGAATATTTAAACTCTTTTTCAATTGAAAACACAAACATAATATTAAAACAAATTGAAAATACAAAGTCTTATAAATTACTAGGGGTGCTCGCGATTTGGCGGTTCGGCGGTTCGGTTGCGGCCAAAGAAATCTCAAATCCGCCATCCGTCCGCCAAATTGGCGGATTGGAGAAAATCAATCCGCAACCGTCCGCTCGTCATCACGCATCCGTCCAAAATGCGGCGGATCGGTTCGGTTCGGTCGGTTTTGGCGGATCGGTATATCCGCTGCTCACCCCTAGATGTTGTGTTGGAAATAGTTATAAAATTCTAGTTAAAATCAGAATTTTTTCCTAAGTTTGTCTAATTTTTAGGTGGGCCCCGTGCATCGATTTACACGGGTCAAAGTGGTAACGCGTTCTATGCCGCGTTGTGATTCACGTGGTATATCTGGTTGTTCAAAACCATTACCGAGTGAATGGAAAATTGAAGCCAAAGTATGCTCCATGGAAATGGAATTTTGGTGGAAATTCCTTAAAGGTTTGAATAAGGCTTGTCCCACATTGATTTGGTGGAGGTTTGAGAGGGTTTATAAGGCATGGGTTTGGTACTTGGGGTGTGCCCCAAGGGGTACCCAAGTGTTTTAGAGGGAGAGGTTATAGGCAAAATGGGCTAGACCATTGGACTCAAAAACCACCACACGCGTGCGCGCACCGCCGCCGTCTGTCCGGGCGGGCTTGGGTGCGTGTGTGTGGTTGGTTGGGTTTGTTCAGCCCAATACTAATCTTTTTGGGCCAAAAACTTTTGAATTTATTTTTATTTTTTGATAAAATAAAATTTAGAATTCAAATTAACCGGAAATAATCTGGTCCAGTTTTTCCTGTTCATCCAAACAAGGCCCTTCCCATTTTCAAACAGAATTAAACTAATTTGGATTTATTGTTCATCCAAACAGGGCCCTTCCCATTTTCAAACAGAATTAAACTGATTTGGATTTATTGTTCAACCAAACAGTGCCTAAACAGTTTGTATCTGTTTAATTCAAATTGAACAGGTACAGTACCTGTTCAATTCAAAACCAAGAGCCACCTTTACATCTATAAATAGACTAGCCTCCAATTTGGATTTTTACTCCTCCAATTTTCGTATTCCATCCTCTGATTCAAATCTCTACATATTGCTGCATTTTATTTCTGAAAGAAAGAGTGTAAACACTTAGTGTGTTCGACGAACGATTAAATTGTAGTGCTGCTTTTATTCGTTGATAAGATCATTTTATCCTGGGAGATAGACGTCCAAATTCTGAAAGCACCGTGGAGATGACGAATCTGTCTTAAGGACACAGTGTTAAACACTGGACTTGATCAGAAAAGTTATTCAAATAAATTAACCAAGTAAGTTGTTTAATTTTATTTTGTTTTATTTGTTTATTTAATCAGATTTTAATTTTGTTTTTGTAACAAAATAAAATTTTTTATTTATTTTTATTTTTTTATTTCGAGTTTGATTTTTGTAATCAAACAAATTCTCTCATTTTCTTTATTTCTTAAATTCTAATTGTTGTTTTGTACACAATAGAATTAAAATCTTTTAAATACAGTGAAGATTGTTCCAACAGTTGGAACCTTTTCACCAAATTGCTATACATAATTGTTAGCAGAACATGTGGTTGTTAGACAATAAATATGCACCGAACGACAGGCCGGACCAATTGTCTCCTAGTCGACCATCTCCTTACAAAATCTATTTCAAAATTTGGAAAAATTACAATAATCGATCGACCGGCCGAACATTCCTTGGTCATCCTCCCAATTGACCACTGATTTGATGAAATCTCAAATTGCTCCCTTAAAATGCGCGATACTAAATAAAAAAATTTATTCAAATTTAATGAAAAAAAAAATTAGTAAATGTTGAAAATGCTCTAAGAGAATTATTTCAAGAAAAATACTAGGAACTTCAAATATTTTATTAATATTTTTATCAAATATCTTTATAGATGTGAGATCCATATCATGTAAGTCCCATATAAATTTTACACTCATATAAAATATTTAATAAGAATATTGAGAAAATGTTTAAGATAGCTAATATTTCTCTTTTCAAAATCTTACTCCTAGATTTTCTGCTAGTTTTGTGTCACGTGGGCCTACAAAATTGTAAAGGATGCTACTCCTAGTGCTGAGCTAGCAACTGCTATTGTCTAAAATTATTTTTGAAATAAAAATAAAAATAGAATAATAAATTTTATTTAAAATATAATTGCTATTTAAAATTATCGATTATTGCATGTTTTATTTATACATTTTAAGTGTGTAAATAAATTTAAATTCACAATTGCAATACAAAAACATTCTCTCGCACTTGCGTGACCATTTTTTTTTTTTTTTTAGATTCTATTTATACATGATGAATTCTCTCAGTGTAAATCATTTAATTATCAAATTTATATGATAATAATACATTCACGTAGAACAACTATTAAGAATAATATGAGCGTGTATGTACTCATTCAAGTAATTTTCATATGAAAATACAAATTCCTCTTTACACATCATCAAATCTCTTTCAACACTCATCTAACGCTGTTCATTTTCACCATTATAATTTAATACATTACACTCATTATCGTCACTGTTATAATCCAACACACCACACTCATTATATTCGCCATTATAATTTTCACAATTATTTTTCAAACTCAAAACACTATTGGCTTTGAAGATTTAGAGTTTTAAGAACATTAAAATCAATTGGTTTTGAAGATTTGCACACTATAAATGGCACTCAGATTGTTGATTTAAAACAACACAACAATGAAAATGTCAGTTTATTTTTTTGTTATTGTCTTGTTTGTACAGAAAATGGCTTATTTGTTCGTTTCGTATTCGAACAATCAGAGTTTAACATTTATAAAATGTTCAATTATTTATATTTGAACAAAATTATTTTGTTCAAATTATTAAGGTTGATCAATTATTAATCATTCATACATAAAAAAAATTGAACATTTTGGTCGTCGTGTGTACTAATTTATTAGCTTAAGGTTAAAAAGAGAAAGTTATGGTATGAATTGAAATATTTTCATAATCTAAAAATTATTATATATATGTGTACTAAGTAATGGTGTGTACTGAGAGGATTGATGGTACGTAAATAGAATTACCTCCTTTTTTTATCAATAGAAATTTTCATTAAAAGGTATGAAGTCAAACGATACTTACAAGAAATCCATTCCAGTAAATAAAGTTCACTCCAAACAAAGATAAAATAAATAGACAAAAATAACAAGATGTAGTGTCCGTACTACAAAACAGGGTCGATTGTAAGAATTCGACAATAGCACAAGTCGAAGAAAAAATCATAGGTTACATCCACATAGATGGATAAGTAACAAACAAAACACGGATAGAAACCTAATCACACAACCAAACACCAAAGATAAAAAAAGAAAGAAAAAAGAAAAAAAAAACAACAACAACAAGAAGAGAAAGACAGCCTATTCTAGTGAAGGACGAGAGAAGAGAAAGCCATAATATAACTTGTTCTCTATTCCTCTTGAGATTCTTAACAATGGAGGATTCAAGATTAGAAGGAGTTGTTTGGGCCTGTGGGGCTCACCATGAGTCTCGTTTCGATAATCTAAACAGTTCATTTTGTTGGACACTTCGTATATTTTATCCATAAAAAAATTAGGTCGATCGGATAATTACAACTTATTCAATTTATTGTGTTTGTCACCAAAAAATGTATATTTCATTTTTTTAAAATACAATTGTCATCTATTTTTTTTAGTGAAAAATATGGTAAATTGAATAAATTATAGTTATTGGATAATTTTTTATATGAATGAAGTATACGAAGTGTCTAACAAAATGAACAGCAATGGTAGAGGGCCCTAATTTTTGTGGCTCAAATGGCTCGAATTTGCCAAAACGACGTCGTTTTGAGTACAAAACAACATCAAACCAAAACGATGTCGTTTTGACAATTTTGAGCCATTTGAGCCACAAAAATTAGGGCCCCCAAACATTTTTCTTTTTATATACACATTCCATCAGACTCTTTATTCATAAATTCTATTTCATTAAAATATTCTTTTTTATTGTTTTTCTTTCTTTTTTTTATAGTTTTTTTATTATATTTTATTTATAATCTCTCGTGTTTATTCTATTTCATTAAAATATTTTTTCATTATTTTTATTTTTATATAATTTTTTTTAATATATTTTATTTATAATCTCATGTGTTAATATTATATTTTATTTCATTAAAATATTATTATTATTATTTTTATTTTTGTATAATTTTTCTTTTATTATATTTTATATATAATCTCCTGTGTTAACAATATATTTTATTTCATTAAATATTATTTTTTTATTGCTTTTCTTTTCTATATATATATATATATGTTTTATAATCTCATGTGTAGCAATGTATTAATAAAAGATATAAGTGGTGTGATTTATTAAACTAATACAAAATTAACATATGAGATAATAAAAATTATTCATAATTTTCATACATGTGGATTTTTGTTTTTCATTGTACACAACATTAGCAAAAAATATTTTTCACCCAAATAAACAAAGCATGAATAATAAATAAAATAATAATTATAATATTATTGAATATTTTATTATTTAAAATCGTTTAGAGATCCTTTAGTCACTAGTTAGTTGTAACTATTGGCTTGTTGTTGAACTAAAATAGCTAACAGTTAGACGAGCTTGATAGAGTATGTCTTTCATTAATCTACGCCATAAAATAACTAATAAAAGAAAATACAAAATTTGATGTTGATGCGCTAAATACTGTGTTTAGTTGCTTAGTTTTTTATGCATCAAACCTTGTAAAAGAAAATTTTATCTATTGGTAGATGTTAAAAATATGCATATGGTTAGAAGAATTAAAAGACACAAAAATATCATATATTAGCATAATGGTAAGTAAGTTTCGCTTGTACAATTTGCATATTTATTGATTTAAAAGTTATTGTTAAAGGAGGTGGACTTCCTTTAGGCTAAAATCTAGGTTAGAGGGGTTGTTTGGATCCGAAGAATCCATTACGAGTTTCCGTTTCGAAAATTCTAACCATTCATTTTGGAAAAATGTTTGGGGCCCTAATTTTTGTGGTCAAATGGCTTAAAATTGTCAAAACGACATCGTTTTGGTTTGATGTTGTTTTGTACTCAAAACGACGTCGTTTTGGCAAATTCGAGTCATTTGAGCCACAAAAATTAGGGCCCTCTACCATTGCTGATATAAAAAACAAGTAAGCTAAAATATAAAAGTAAATTTTAAGTTATAATTTGACTCAAATTTTATTGAAGTTGATGTAGATGCTCTTATATGAAGGGTGTGTTTGGAAATACAATATTTTAATTAAAAAGTCAAAAAAATTGTTGGGTAAACCTCCTTATTGGAGTATAGGACCCAATGGTTTATTAAAAGAGTTTTAATTTGGTTTGGTATTAGTTATAATATATTTTTATATATTATATCTAATTTGTGGAAACCCAATTTAGTTTGGAAACAACTAAGGTTTTGATAATAAACCCTAGATTCACAATATTTCAGGTATCACTACAAAAAAAAACACCTTTGGCGACTAAATTTTTAGTCGCCAAAGGTCCCATTTTAGTCGCCAAATGTCAAAATTCGACTTTCCCCGACTAAAAGTTTTAGTCGCCCATCTTGTCGCCAAAACATGGTCGCGGATGCCTTTGGCGACTAAAAAACTGTTAGTCGCCAAATGCTATGTGTTCAGCGACGAAAATTTTTGTCGCCAAATGCAATTTCATTTTTGGAAACTTTACATTTGGCGACTAAACTTTTAGTTGCCAATAGTATTTTTTTTTTTAATTATTGACACCTTTCCGCGACTAAACTTTCGTCGCCAAACGCATACCTTTCGGCGACTAAAGAGTTTAGTCGCCAAAACCGTTTTTCAAACAAAAAAAAAAAAAGAATTGCCTCTGCTCCCAAGGTTTGAACCCACAACGTCCCAGCCCAACACTTCGACCTCCACTACGCCACTACCATATCACATGATTATTATTGCAACATATATTATTTATATACTACTTTTTACTGGTATTAATAGAAAATTATATATATATAAATAATTATTTTTATTTAATATTTATTTGTGTTAAAAATAAATTATTTATTAAAAAAAATATGATAGTACTTTCGGCGACTAAATGTGAATTTTAGTCGCCAATTCTTCATTTTTTGGCTACTAATTTATTTTCTGTCGCTAAAAGAATTCAATTCCGCCTAAGGATAGCACCTTTGGCGACTAAACTAAATTTTAGTCGCCAAAACCTCAACTTTGGGCGACGAAACTATATTTTAGTCGCCAATTCTTGATTTTAGCTACTAATTTTTTTTTGTAGCCAAAAAACTTCGCTTTCAGCGACCATAGAGTTTTTAGTCGGCAAAACTCCTGGAATCGGCGACGAAATTCAGATTTAGTCGCCAAATCCGGCACATTTGGCTACTAAATAATTTTAGTCGCAAAAACTGCGACTTTTGGCTACTAAACAATCTTTAGTCGCTAAAAAGCCCACATTTGGCGACTAAACTGCCTTTTAGTCGCCAAAACCTTACATTTGGCGACTAAACTGTTTTAGTCGGGAAAAGTTATCAATTTTGGCGACCAATTCGATTTTAGTCGCCATTTCTACGAGTTTCAGCGACGAAAATTCAAGTTTTAGTCGCGAAAAGCGCTTTTTCTTGTAGTGTATTGTTTTTGCTCATCCCGAAGTGAAGAGAACGGCTGCTACACATACTCCACTTTGGTGAAATCAATTAATTTGGGTGGTTCTTTGCTTCGTTTTCGGTGTTGATTTGGTTCGTTATTTTGGATCTTCTACAACCTGGTTCTGAAAATTTTTGTTCATCTATTTGGTGAGGTCTTTCCTCTTTGTTTATTTGTGATTATTTGGAATTCACCTAAGGGTGCTTTGTGAGACCATTCGTGTCTCGTTTGTAATCGTTTGGAAACTTATTTGGTTGATAGTTGAATCGGATTTCGATCCCGTGGACGTACTTCACATTGCGGGAACCACGTAAAAATTCTGGTGTTGCTTTTGATTTATTTTTCCGCATTAGTTTTTATTCCCATTGATTGATTTACTTGTGGGGAATTATAGATTTTCCCTAACAACTGGTATCAGAGCTTACAGTTTATTTGGGTTCTTTTTTTGTGTAAATCAATGGAGGGGAAAGTGCGTCATATGCCTAGCTTCAATGAAAGCGATTGGATAACTTGAAAAACTAAAATAGAGGACCTTTATTTTGTAAAGATTTGTATGGACCCATTGAGGGTGATAGTGGCAAACCCGAAGGTATGAAAGATGATGAATGGAAGAGGCTTAATCGAAAAGCCGTTGGTGTTATTCGTCAATGGATTGATGACAGTGTGTTTCATCATGTTGCTACTGAAACTTCAGCACATGATTTATGGAAAAAATTAGAAGGCCTTTACGATAGGAAATCGTCACAAATAAAGTTTTTCTGTTTCGTAAGTTGGTTAATTTAAAATATAAAGAGGGCAGCCCTATTCCGGAACATCTGAATGAAATAAAGAGTATTGTTAACCAACTTGCTTCTATGAAAATTTTTGATGATGAGTTGCAGGCTTTGATGCTACTTAGTTCTTTGCCCGAAAGTTGGGAGACTTTGGTTGTGACGGTTAGTAATTCGGCACCTGATGGAGTTGTCACAATGGCCAAGTCACTAGTAGCTTATTGAATGAAGAAACTAGAAGAAAATCAGCGGGTTCCTCTTATTCGGAAGCATTTGTTGTGAGAGGCCAAAGCAAAACAAGGGGAGGAGTAAGACTCCTCATGGTCGTGATCAAAGCCATGACAAATCAAAGATGGTCTTTTTCAAAGAAAGACATTGAGTGCTATTATTGCCATGAGAAAGGCACATGAAGCGAGAATGCCGAAAGCTCAAGAATAAGGAGAAAAGGCATGACAAAAGTGTGGATAAGAAGCAAGAAGACACAACGGCAGTTACTACCGATAACTCATGGTTGTTTGTGAAGATGATTGTATCAATTTTGTGGGCCAAGAGAGCAATTGGGTGATTGATTCCGGTGCTTCTTTCATGTGACTTCTCGAGTTAATTTCTTCACTACCTACACCGAAGGAGATTATGGTTATGTTCGAATGAGAATGAAGGTTTGTCCAAGATTATTGGCATGGGTGATGTTTGCTTGGAAACAAATTTGGGCTGCAAGTTGTTGCTTAAAGAAGTGGCATGTTCCCGACATTCGCCTCAATTTGATCTCTACTGGGAAGCTAGATGATGAAGGCTTCAACAACAAATTTGTGATGAATATAGAAGCTCACAAAGGGTTCTTTGGTTGGCTAAGTGCAAGAAGACTCATACACTTTATTCGATGCAAGGAAAAATTTGTAAAGGTGTTGTCAATGCACTTGAAGATGATACTTCTACCGATGTGGCACAAGCGCTTGGCCACATGAGTGAAAAGGGTTGCAAGTATTGTTTAAGAAAGAGCTCTACCCAGTTTGAAAGGTCACATCTCAAAACTTGTGTTCATTGTTTGGCAGGTAAACAACATAAAGTTTCTTTTCATAAAAATGTTGCTTCTAGAAAAGAAAATGTTTTGGAGTTGATTCATTCGGATGTTTGTGGTCCTTTAAAAGTTAGAACACATAATAATGCACTTTATTTTGTTACTTTCATTGATGATTATTCAAGGAAAGTTTTGGATTTTCTACTAAAAACTAAAGATCAAGTTCTAGAAGTATTTAAGCATTTTCAGGCCATGGTTGAAAGAGAAACATGGCAGAAATTGAACTGCATCTGAACAGACAATAGTGGTGAATACATTGGGACATTTGATGAGTATTGTCGCAGCCAAGGTATTCGGCACCAAAAGACAGTTAAGAAGACTCCTCAACAAAATGGCATTGCCGAGAGGATGAACCACACCATTGTGGAAAGAACAATGTGTTTGCTCTCACAAGCTAAATTGCCAAGATCCTTTTGGGGTGAGGCAATGAGTACAGCGGTTGACGTGATCAATTTGTCTCCTTGCTATCCTTTGAATGGTGATGTTTCAGAAAGAGTTTGGACCGGTAAAGATGTGTCTTATAAGCACTTGTGAGTGTTTGGTTGCCGAGCTTTTGTTCACATTCTAAAAGATGAGAGGTCCAAGCTTGATAGCAAGTCAAGACAATGTATTTTTCTTGGCTATGGGCGTGATGAATTCGGGTATAGATTGTGGGATCCGGTCGACAAGAAAATCATTGAAGCCGTGGTTTGTGTTTCTTGAAGACAAACAATTGAAGACTTTGGCAAAGGTGATCAACCGAAGCCAAAAACTAGTGATCTCATTGCATGGATCCATCCCTTCATCTTCGGTGGATGATGGAAAATTGGAGATGTGCAGCCACCTATTGAAGATGTAGAGGATGATGCTAATCCTAATGAAGTTAAGTCAGAAATTGAGGAAGAGCATCCAACTCAAGAATCGCCACCACAACTTGAGTTGAGGAAATCTACAAGGACCGACAACCTTTAAGAAAGTATCCTCCCAATGAATTGTGTGTTGATTTCCGATCAAGGGGAGCCTGAGAGCTACCAAGAAGCAATTGAGCATGCAAAAAAGGTGATTGGAAAAAGGCCATGGACGAGGAGATGAATCCTTATTTGAAAACCAGACTTATGATTTAGTAAAGTTGCCTAAAGGGAGGAAAATTCTAAAAAATAAGTGGGTTTTCAAATTGAAGAACGATTGCAAGAATCTGAGGTACAAGGCACGTCTTGTTGTGAAAAGCTTTGGGCAAAAGAAAGGTATTGACTTTGATGAGATTTTTTCGCCGGTTGTTAAGATGTCTTCTATTTGGGTTGTACTTGGCATGGCTGCAAGTATGAACCTTGAAGTTGAACAACTTGATGTGAAAACCGCATTTCTTCATGGTGATCTTGAAGAAGAAATTTACATGGAGCAACCAAAAGGTTTTGTGGAAAAAGGGAAAGAGAAATTTGTTTGCAAATTGAAAAAAAATTTGTATGGCCTTAAGCAAGCCCCGCGGCAATGGTACAAAAAATTTGACTCTTTCATGATGAATAATGGTTTTTCTAAAACCACTTCGGACCATTGTGTGTTTGTGAAAAATTTCCCGGATGGCAAATTTATTATTCTTTTGTTTTATGTTGATGATATGTTAATTGTGGGTCAAGATTCTACCATGATTAACAAGTTGAAGTTAAAGTTGAGTAAATCTTTTGCTATGAAAGATTTGGGACTGGCAAAGCAAATACTTGGCATAAAAATTGTTCGTGATCGCAAAAAGCGGCTGATTTGGTTGTCTCAAGAAACCTACATTGATAAAGTTCTTGAGAGGTTCAACATAAATAAAGCAAAGCCTGTTGGTTGTCCACTTGTGGGTCACTTCAAGCTTAGTTCGAATCAATGTCCTACAAGTAAGAAAGACAAGGAAGAGATGTTGAAAGTTCCTTATGCTTCAGCAGTTGGTTCTTTAATGTATGCCATGGTTTGTACAAGGCTGGATATTGCTCACGCCGTTGGTGTGGTGAGTCGTTTTCTCTCTAATCCGGGTAAAGAACATTGGGCAGCGGTAAAATGGATTCGAAGGTATCTTCGAGGGACTTCGAAGATGTGTTTGTGTTTTGGGGATGGTAAGCCGATGCTTGATGGGTTCACGGATTTTGACATGGCCGGTGATGTTGATTCTAGGAAATGTACTTCGGGGTATTTGATAACTTTTGCAGGGGGAGCTGTGGCATGGCAATCTAAATTACTAAAATGTGTTGCTCCCTTAACTACCGAAGCTGAATTTATTATCATTACAGAAGCTGGCAAAGAAGAGTTAGGGTTGAAGAAATTTTTGCAAGAGTTGGGTTTAAAGCAAGAAAAGTATGTGCTTTATTATGATAGTCAAAATGCTATTCATTTGAGTAAAAATTCTACTTTTCATTCGAGATCGAAATACATTGATGTGAGATACCATTGGATTCGTGATGTGTTAGATTCGAAATTGTTGCAACTCGAAAAGGTTCACACATATGATAATATTTCGGATATGTTGACAAAGACTTTGTCGCGAGACAAACATTTGAAGTGTCGAACTTTGGCGGGTATGGTTGATCTCTCCACCTAAGTCGGTAGGGGAAGAATTGTTGGGTATACCTCCTTATTGGAGTGTGGGACCCAATGGTTTATTAAAAGAGTTTTAATTTGGTTTGGTATTTGTTATAATATATTTTATATATTTATTTAATTTGTGGAAACCCAATTCAGTTTGGAAACAATTAAGGTTTTGATAATAAATCCTAGATTCACAATATTTCAGGTATTGTTTTTGCTCATCCCAAAGTGAAGAGAACAGCTGCTACACATACTCCACTTTGGTGAAATCAATTAATTTGGGTGGTTCTTTGCTTCGTTTTCGGTATTGATTTGGTTCGTTATTTTGGATCTTCTACAACTCTGGTTCTGAAGATTTTTGTTCATCTATTTGGTGAGGTCTTTCCTCTTTGTTTGTTTGTGATTATTTGGAATTCACCTAAGGGTGGTTTGTGAGACCATTCGTGTCTTGTTTGTAATCGTTTGGAAACTTATTTGGTTGATAGTGGAATCGGATTTCGATCCCGTGGACGTACCTCACATTGAGGGAACCACGTAAAAATTCTGGTGTTGCTTTTGATTTTTTTCCACATTAATTTTTATTCCCATTAATTAATTTACTTGTGAAGAATTATAGATTTTCCCTAACAACTAATACAAAAAGTCAATTCATTTTTAAAAAATTTTTACACTTTCTTTTATATAAAAGTCAAGAAGATATTAAAACAAGTCAATTTCTTAACCAATCATAATCTTGTCAAACAAAAAGACATTTGCAGCAATATAGTATACTATATAAAATACTAATTAGGTGGAAATTTTACAAAATGTTGAGCTGAAAATCTCTCTGATTGTTTGTTTGTTTGTTTTTTTTTGTTTGTTTTTTTTTCATGTGATAATTGGATATTTGGATCAGTTTGTACACATTTTCATTAATTTTAAAATCTTAAAGCTAATAATCCATTGGACTGACTCAAATTCAAAAGAGTAATTTTTAGAGATATCAAAAATTTTACTAAAATTTCTACCAAATGTCTTACATGGGTGTGAGAACCACTCCATGTGACTCTTTTGT
Organism: Camellia japonica; assembly: GCA_030407325.1. NCBI lineage: Eukaryota > Viridiplantae > Streptophyta > Magnoliopsida > Ericales > Theaceae > Camellia > Camellia japonica. The sequence continues at coordinate 82,526,660 of JAPPVO010000036.1, read as the reverse complement.
GAGTCTTACCCTCATATGAGATATTTGATAGAAATTTTAATAAAACTTTTAAGATTTTTAAGATTTTTAACTTTAAAATGATAAATCTCATCCTTAAATTTTTATCATTTGATGAATTCCTTTAATTAACTCTTTGATTGTTTGGTTGATAAGAAGAATTTTGATTAGCATTCAACAAAATTGGAAATGTGGAATTGCATTGCAATCAGTGCAATTTAAGACCTTTTTTAACTGTAACGTATATTTTGAAAATTTTCAGATAAAGTCAACTTGCCTAGAGCATTGAACGAATCCGGATCCTCGGTCGCCCTTGTCTACAGCCGTTCCCTGTAGCGCCCCAAAACGACGTCGTTTTGGGGCAACTTTTCAAGAAAAAGAAAAAAAAATAGAGCAGAACTCAGAAAGGGAAGGGGGAAGAAGAAAGAAAGCAGCGGTGGGTAAACTCAGAAAGGAGAGGAGCACGGATGAAGCGGATGAAGAAGGACATGAGGCCGGTGGCGCCGAGGAGGAGGAGCACGGAGGCGGTGGAGATTCCGGCAGCGGCGATTTGAAGGATAGTGAGGTGAGGGGATTCGGAGATGGCGACGACGGCAATGGATTTCATGGGTTGGATGGGCATGGAGGTACCGAAGAGGAGGCCGGTGGAGATGTTGTAGAGGGAGGTGAAGATGAGAGTGGTGAGGTCGCCGACGGAGCCCCCGAGTTCGAACCAGATCGTGGTTTTGAGGCGGAGGTTGATGGCGCATTGGAGAGTAGTGAGGCGGTGGCGCCACCGTGGAAGGCCGAGGAGAGGGGTGGTATGGGTCAATGATTGTTGCTCCGCTTCGAACACAACCCCATTTTTCGACGCCATTAATGGGTTCTTCCCCTTTTCTAAGTTATGTTCTTTCTCTCTCTTCTTTCTTTCTTTCTTTCTTTCTTTCTTTCTTTTTTTCCTTGAAAAGTTGCCCCAAAACGACGTCGTTTTGGGGCTCTACAGGAAAGGGCTACAGACAAGGGCGACCGAGGATCCGGATTCGAGCATTGAACAAAGTTTCTGCAATAACTCAGGCAAAATGTTGTAGATTCTAAATTTTTTATTAAATAAATGATTAAATATTTTGTATGGGTATTGGGTTTGTAATTTAGTATCTCAAATATTATCCATAACTTTGGGGGGATTAGGGGGAGGACTATTCACTATTCGGATTGCTTATTCGAAGGAGTGAGTAGTCCATCGTTTGTTTTTTTTTTAGTCCGCCGGACATAGAGTCCGGTGGGACTCTTTATACCCCATATGGGGGATTATACTATCCCCGGGGGGGGGGTGTGGGACAGTTTTGGGGGTACTATTTACTGTTGGAATTAGGTGGTAAAATGACCAATTATGTATTATATTTAGTAAAATTCAATAAAATTTAAATGTCTCAATTTAAAAATAAAATAATTTTATTTAACTTTTTATTGATGTTTATTTATTTAATTTTTTTAAATAATTTTTATAGATATTTTATTGATATTTTATTTTAAAATTTTGTTTATATTTTATTTAATTTCATTATTTAAATGTTAATAGATGTTTTATTTAATTTCATTATTTAATTATTATTATTTTTAAAAACAAATTTATTTAAAATTTTAATTAAAAAATAACATATATTTTTAGGGTGATGCACCAATAAATCCCAAATTAATAACTTATACACTGTTTAGTCCCAAATGTTTTCTTATAAACTGAACAGTCCCATTGTAAGGGAATTGACCATTGAGGGCATATACATTGTGTTCGTGAGTGGTAAGACTAATGGGCAAGCTTGGTAATTTGATAATGTGAAATTATGGAAATAGGGCAGCAGTCGTCATCAATATCATCAACATTATCAACATCGGTGCTATGATCAACATCATCAACCTCAGCGCCATGATCGACATCATCGACATCAGCACCATGATCGACATCATCAACGTTAGTGCCATCATCAACATCAGCACCATGATCGACATCATCAACGTTAGTGCCATCATCAACATCAGCAACATCAACGCCATGATCAACATCGTCAACATCTGCAACGTTTGTTGGGAAAAGGTCGATCCATCATCAACATCAGACATCATCAAACATCAAGGCCATGATCAACATCATCAACATTACCATGATCGACATCATCAATGTTAGTGCCATTATCAACATCAGCGACATGAACGCCATGATCAACATCGTCAACATCTGCAACGTTTGTTGGGAAAAGGCCGATCCATCATCAATATCAGTGCTAGACATCATCAAACATCAGGGCCATGATCAACATCATCAACATTAGTTCCATCATCAACATCAGCGACATCCACCACCACCGTATCCATCCTCACGACGACCACCACCACCGCGGAACCCGCCGCCTCCGCCACCACCGCTTCCGCGGGACTGGGCCTCATTGACGGTGATGTTGCGCCCGTCAAGATCCTGACCGTTCATTCCCTCGATAACGTCTCTCATCGACTACTCATCCTTGAACGTCAACAACCCGAACCCCCTGGATCTGCCAGTCTCACGGTCGTTGATGATACACCGATCTAGTACCACCGCCATTGGTGATGTAATTGATGTTGTTGGTGATGTTTTTATGATGTTGCAGATTTTTAGGAAACAAACATTCCACAAAAAGGGTACTATTGTAACCTCTAAAATAATGAAAATTAAATAAACAACATTACCAAAATAAAATGGGACTAAATGGTGCATAAGAAAAAACTTTTAGGACTAAATGGTTCAACTTTTCAGAAAATATGATTTATGGGTAAATTTTCCATATTTTTATTGATATTTTATTTATTTAATTAAAAAAAATAAATTTATTTAATTGTGCAAAAAATAAAATAAAATAAATTTTTATTTAATCTAGCTAAAAATAATTAAATATTAAAGATATGTTTAATATTGTTATTACTTAGTAAATAATTGAAAAAGGGGTAAAATAGTCTTTTGTTCATTTACCAAACGTTGGATTCACTAAAAATAGTCATTTTCAACATATAATCCCATGAAAAAACAAAAACACATGATACATATCCAATCCAACCAAATAGTTCGGAGGATTCACAGTTCCAAAACTCAAGTCCGATGGATTATAATCCCCCCTTATCCAATCCGTCCAATAAAACACACCCATTGTTTGTTTAGATTTTGTTTGACAATTTAATATTTTAGTTTAAAAGTTAAAAAGTCATTAAAAAAATTAAAAAATCAACAACTTATATCAAAATGTCAAAAATTCTTTTTTCTTTCTACTTTTTGTACATTTTTTCATAAAAAATTAAAATGTCATTCTAAATATACTAATTTTTTTATCTCATATTTTAACTAAAAAAATCAAAAAAATTACTAAAATAATCTGCTCCTAAAAAATCAAAATTCTAAATTTTAGGGTTGTTAAAAAAAATGGTCAAATTGGTTAATCGATTCAATTCGATCTAAATTGTTGGTTTGATTTGATTTTTATTAATTTTACTTTTGGTTCTGATTTTGAATCATTCAAATTAGTTCGATTTTCAATTATGACGTTTTAGGGATTGTTTGGAATTTACTTATTTAGTGTATTTTTTAATTTTTTATAATAAAAAAAAAATAAAAAGGTAATATGATCCAAATAAATACACTAAATCAAATAATCCCTTAGTTTTTGAATCAAACAAGACTATGACATAATTGTTTACTATTTTTTAATATTCTTGTACTCAACAAATAAGAATATAAAAATGACTTGTAAGATATGACCATATTCTTAACTATATCCAACTTAACTAATATAATTATTATTGATTAGTTTACTATTATAAAATATATATATATTTTGTTATATAAAAATTTCAAAATCATAAAATCGAATTGATACAAATCGGTTTCTACAGTTTGATTTTAGGTTCGATTACATAATTAATGAGTCCGGTTACTCAAACTAAAAGCAGCCTGTTTGTGATGAGAGCTTGGTCTAGCCCAAATCCATTAACCTTGGGGTGGACTTTAAACCAGGCCAAGCCCAAGTTATTCAAACCAAAACCACCTATCGCAAAAGCCCAAAGTTGGTAAAACTAAACTATTAGCCCAACTAGACACCCCTGCCTGTCCTCCAACATGAGGTTAGGGGTTCAATTCTTGTCATATTTCATATCCCGGCCTACCCTAGGGGGCGATACACTTATTCTTAATAAAAAGAATAATTTTTTTCTAAGAATTTGTGATAGCCTGAAAAAATTTTGGATCGTAATTTTTTTTAATTTTCTTCCCTAATAGTAATATATTACTCAAAAGAAGCAATTCCCTCATATGAATTTTTATTTATTTATATTTTTTTGGATACTTGGGCCAAAAATCCAAAATTGAATTTTCTTTATTCAGAAGTTCAGGCGCTGATTTTCTTTGTCCATAAAGACAAACTCTCACAAAGTGATCAAAATACCCTTTCCTTATATATATATATACTAGAGATAATCTGTGCCTGAAGGCACTGCCAACAATTTTTTTGATATCACATGCTACGAAAGTTAATGGTAATAAATCAATTCAAAATAATAATATTACTCTGATTTAAAACTTCACCTATAAGAAACTGAAATTGTTTCTACACATTGAATTAGTAAAAGCATTTATAAATTTCAAATAGCAAATTTTAAAATTAAAGTCCAAAAAATGAATTATATATTTCAATGTAACATAAGCAAAAAATCTAGAAATATTTGAAACAAGTAATGTCTCCCTGACCACCTCTCCCAGAACCCGAACTCGGTACTGGAAAGGTAGACCTCGAGTGTGCCCCCATGGGACTACTGGAGGATAGAACCCCTCTGCCTCTTACTGTCCCTCTGGCCATCATGACTCCTCCTAGAGTCCCTCATTCTCTCCTCTTCCGTATGCATGATAGTCTCAAGATAGGCTGCAGCCTCCACAAGGCGTCCATAATCCTTAATCATGGACCCGGCAACTCTAAACATGGGTCCGGTCCTCAATCTCTTTTTGAACTCCAGACAATCGCGTTCCTTAGTCACCACTAACTCCGGTGCAAACCTAGACAAGCTAGTAAATGTGGCCTCAAACTCAACCACTGGTGTATTCAACTGCACCAACTTGGAGAATCGATCCCTCAACTTCTCTCTCACTGTAGCAGATAAGTACTTGTCCTGGAAAGCATCAACAAAGGCCTCCCAAGTCCCTCCAATACGCCCCTGCGCATACTTCCACCACTGACCCGCGTCTCCCTTTAGCTGGAATGGCGCCAAGGTCACTCTCAAACCTCCGTCTTCGATGCCAAGCATCTCAAACGTCTTCGTCATCTGTTTCAACCACTCATCAGCCTTCAGTGGCTCCTTAGGATCACCCAAAAACTCATACGGATTCGACCGGAAGAACTCCCTCTTTAAGAACGATGGCCTTGTTTTAGCTACATGGGCTGGACTTGATTCTCAGCCCTAAGAATGTCCATGGATTCCCTCAATCCTCTTGTCCTTTCACAGGCTAAGGCGTCCATGGCCTATTGACCTACTGGCTCGGCCACATTGGCCTGACCAACTCCTTTCTCCTGTGCCAGAATCTCATTCGATATAGGCATCTCATACCTCCTAGGCCTACCACGCCTACCACTACGACCTCGTCCTGACATTCTAATAAATGTAACAAAAGAGATTAGCACATTCACAAATGTACCGAAACTATCTCACTCGCGTCCTAATTCGATGGAGAACTGTAATTCACTCCACATAAGCATACAATCACTTAAGCACATACGAACTTCATTTCCGGATAATGACCGTCCCGTAACATTGCTAGAGTTCCAGTTAAAAATGACTATGATCAAGTGCCTTTCCAACAGGACTCTTAGAAACCCATGGACCCGATCAACATCCTAGAAATTTAATTCTATACCCACATAACCACATAAGCATATTATCATATAAGTACATAACATCATACTTAAATCTCTAACAAGCAAGACAGACCCATTGTGATACTAACCACTTCTCACGTACCCAAAGTATTCAAACCCGATACGCTCTGATAACAAGTTGTAACGCCCTCAAAATAAAAAGGATAATCCAACCCAAGAGATTGATAAACATAATAGGAAATGTATTAATTTCATTTGTTAGAGCATATATTACAAAAAGATTACATGCATTATACTTTCATAAATATTCATTCTGAACTACAGCATGTAACACTAATTAATTATAACAAAATAAACGCCCTATGGGCTTACATCTTTCCAAGCTACTACTTGGTTACAACAAAAGAGTCATAAGCTCTATACACATAAAGCCCTCGGCTTGAATAAACATTTAATACAAGGCAAAATAACAAAAAATGGAGCCTTCAGTCCCAAATCCTCCCAAGCTATGTTCTTGAAGGTGGCATGTCACCTGTACCTGAAAATGGTTTCCCAAGTAGGGTGAGCCAAAACCCAGTAGAGATATACTAAAACAATATATAAGATTTAACTAAGATATGAGTATCAGATAAATTATCAATAATCATAACCAACACAAATCCTTTCCAAGACCATTCAAAATAGATAACCATACCTCAATCCATTTCCATTCATCCATTTCGGATTAATTTATTAACCAAATTCATTATTAGATTACACCCAATGGTTCATAATTCAATACTTCTATTTTCTTGCCATTTTACGGAATTCACATCCGAGGGAATCGGCACCCATACATATATAAGATTTTGAACTTTCACCCTGGATACTCCGACCAACTTAGTTTTCAATAGAGTCCATCCCCTATCTCCTCCCAAACAATGATACATATACAATGTATTTAAAAGCGTTGTCATATACAATGACTAACCAAGTTACATATTCAATAGTTTAATCAAACCGTTATATTTAATGACAATTCAACTTATTAGTTTCAATTCACCTAATCATTATGCAGTTTCTACAACAATTGTTAATCATATTATTTAATTTTGATGATGTCTAAAATATTATTTGCAAAAATTTGATTTTTTAATATACATATTATTTGACACAAAATATTATCTGTTTAAAATATATATATTTGTTAAATATTATTTAAATAAAAATACTTTTGAAAACTTACTATTCACTTTTTGAAAATTTAGGCTGATCACTATTTACTTTTTGACAAAATTAAAATTGATTAATTATATTATTTGACAAAATTGATTGATTGGTTGTATTATCTTGACAAATGTGATATTGATGAGTTGTATTCTTTGACAAAAGTGATATATCCAAATGGAGTGATAGGTTATGTTTAGTTGAAAATCTCTGCAAAAATTTAAAAAGGGTATATATGATTAGATCTATTATAAATATTACTTAAATGAATTTTATATATGCAAATATTTGATTAAATATTATATAGAATGCATATAATATAAATAGAATACATCACGTGAGCAATTAAACTTTTTACATTACATTGATTATATCATATCACACTACACTACATTGATTATATCGTATTATAATAAAATAAGAAGAAAAAGATGGAGTTATATATATATATGTATATATATATTATAATAAAATAAGATGGAACAAATCATTTGCTTGTTTGAAAGTTGTGAACTTTGTATTAAATTGTCTACAAAAACGGTGGCTTCATGTTTGAAAAAATAAAAAAGGAAAAGAAAAAATTAGTCTTACTTTTATCTTTTTAATTATTAACATTTGCTGACTATTTAAAATCAAAGAGCGTGCTTATGTAAGCCATGACGTCAGCAAGGAGCGTTCTACTTCCAACGGGTATATTTTTGGGTATAAATAGAAGTGTTGTGTGTGGAGAAAAATCAAGAACTTGAAGAGAAAAATTTATGTGTGCTCCAAAATTCTCAGTATATTGTATTCTATTCTTTCACTTTCAGATCTAAGTATAACCTTTGTTCTTACACTTTCATATCTACTCTTTGTGAGAGAATTATTATAAAAGAGGGTTTGAGTACCACTTATTTTTTTCATTATTTTTGTAAGATATTTTGTAAGGGTAAGGCATTTATTGTTGAGTGAGGCTCAATAGATAAAAGTAAGTCTTGTGCCAAATTTACAAGCTTGGTGGTGTATTTATTCAATTAATAGTAAAGAAATTCTCAATAAGGTTCCTTGGGGAGTGGATGTAGGCTTGGCGTGCCGAACCACTATAAATCTCAATGTTTGATTTTCTCTCCCTATTTCTCTTACTTTTATATTGACAATTATTATTCTGTTTTTTTTTATTTGTTAAAATTTTGAATATTGTGTTAATTTTAATATTGTAAAATTTTTAATAACCCAATTCACCCCCCTCTTGGGTTGCGTACATGGGATAATAATCATAGCTATCCTCCACCGATAGCCCAAAACAGATATTTCTAAACAGATATACAATCCATCAAACAGATAATTTCTCAAATTTTATAGGTGGGTGATTTAACAAATTCAACTACACCATTCAATTATACACCCTTTCAATTTCATATTTCCCACATCAATTTCATTATTTATTCAAAATAGTTTTTTAGCACAAATTAGGGCAAAACCTTCCCATTTTCCCAATATCAGCCCAAGGCCCAATCTCATCATTTATTTTTATATAAGATCATAATCAAGTCCTCACCTACATATATGGAGCCAAATATAGAAAACCCCTTTTTCAAAATTCAAACTCAAACCCTAGTTTCCCTCAAAACCTCCCAACTCCACAATTTATACAAAATGACCAATACTTAGGTTAAAAACCATATCAAAGAGTAAAATATCCCTACCTCAATGTTAGGAGAGCAAATGGGAAGATGGAGACACTTCAAACAAGCTGACACCACGATTTATTCGAATCAACATGGAGCCCTCAAGGTGCTCTACCTTTTTAACAAAAGAACTAGGGTTAAGAGACCCCCATATCAAGGTGTATTTATAGAGAGAGAGAGAGAGAGAGTCGGATTAGGGTTCTTAGGAAAAAGAAGATCAAAAGTGATATAAAATCACCATGCTGCGAACTAATATACGCGACCTTCGCTCGAGCAAAGGAGTTGTCGCTCGAGCGACCAGACACAACAAGTGACCTCGCTCGAGCGCAAGAATCGTCGCTCGAACGTAAAATGTAAAGCTTCAGAACTTTTACAAACACACACGCTCGCTCGAGCGCAAGAATCCTCGCTCGAGCGAAGCACTTCACCTTCCCAGAAATTCTGCGTCTGGGAAAGAAACCTGAGGACTCTCAATTCTCGCTTGAGCGCAAGAAACCTCGCTCGAGTGAAAAAGCAAATTACAAAAAGCTCGTTCGAGCGCAAGAAGTCTCGCTCGAGCGAAGAGGTTAAAACCTGGGCAACAATAATCTAAACAAACTAACAACCAACTTATTCCAAACTCGCCTAACAAGTTCCAAGACTCAAATACAAAGGGTCAAAAAGGAAAACAAGACATGGATATAATACTAAGCCACGAAACCTGAGTCCGGAATACAATGAAGGTCGGGGCAAAACCGGGATTGCTATAATTTTGCAGTCCTCAATGCAATGAGAAGATTTGTAGAGACTCATGCCACTATCCACATGCATTCTAAACTTATTTTTTGTCAACACTTCCTTTTTAGATTTTGACAATGGATATCTTTTGGGACACTTACTAATCAGTTCTATTAATTAGACTTATTTACCTATAGGTCTTAATTGATAAATTTATCACTATAAAAACAAGGGATTGATAAATTTATCACTATAAATTTATTCATAAAAATAAGAGACTAATAAATTTATCACTTGATAAATTTACCAATAGAACTTAATGGATAATAAGTTTCAAAAGTAGGACCTATTGGTAATTTTCCCATATCTTTTCAATAATTTTGTTATGATAATTCAACTATTTATATTTAAAGTTGAACAAAAAATATGTCATTTTAAGATGTGTGATTTAATATTATTTTGCTTCAATTTTAAACTCGAATCATTTAATTATATATTTTGCTAACATATACAACGAGATTATTAATAATAATAATAAAAAAAACATGACACAACTCCTCATTTCTACATTTTAAATTAATGTCTTAATATTTGAAGTGATTTCACGGTTAATAATTTTGTATTACACTACAAGAAATAACAGTTTTGTCGATCAAAATATTAGTCGCCAAAGGTCACATTTTTAGTCGCTAATACCATTTAGCGACTAAATTTTTTTTTCGCCAAGTTAGTCGCCTAAACCCTATCAGCGATTGTTTTAGCGACTAAACGTGTGTTTGGTCGCTGAAAGTGAAACATTTGGCTACTATTTTTTTTAATCGGCAATGTTACCTTTTAGCTACTAAATTTTATTTGGTCGGCAAAATTAAATATGTGGCTACTAAATTATTGGTTGGCAATAGTCAATTATATAAAATTAAATTATACATTTACCGACCAATACTCAAAGAATCGGTGATTCGAACCATCAATCTCCCACACCATAAATCTTATACAACACACTCTTTCCACTATGCCTCTATAACATCATATGATTATATATGCAACATATATTATTTATATAGTACATAGACCCGTATTAATATATATATAAAGATAATTATTTTTTATTGAACATAATTTATGTAATAAATTATTTACTAGAGATCACTTTTGGCGACTAAACTTCTTTTCAGTCGCCAATTCTATACTTTTGGCTACTAATTTTTTTAGTCGTTAAAAAATTTAATTCACCCGCTAAAATTACCACTTGTGGCGACTAAACATCTTTTTAGTCGCCCAATGTCTCACTTTTGGCTACTAAATTATTTTTAGTCACCAAAAATTCTCATTTTTGGCTACTAAAATTTTTTTAGTCAGTAAAAGCCTCACTTTTGGCGACCAAACATCTTTTTAGTCGCCCAATGCTCACTTTTGGTTACTAAATTTTTTTTTAGTTGGTAAAAGCCTTACTTTTGGCTACTAAAATATTTTTAGTCGGTAAAAGCCTTATATCGGCGACCAAACAGATTGTTAGTCGCCAAAACCTACACTTTTGGCTACTAAATTTTTTTAGTCGCCAAAAAATTTACTTTTAGCTACTAATACTTTTTTAGTCGCCAAAACCTATACTTTCAGCGACCAAATGTTCTTTTTTAGTCGTCAAAAATGCTTTTTCTTGTAGTGTTATTATCAATATTATTTATTTGAATATATTAAATTACATTGAAAAGTCTACATGAATCTTATTAAAAGAAAAAAATCATTGAAAGGGAGTTCTTGGCTGAATTATATTATTATAAATAAAATGATACTGGGGGGTTTATAAGTTGATTTTTTCTAGGTGAATTGTCCTCAATTCCATACCACACACGGTTTTGTAAAAAGTTGCAATATCGACGATTAAAGAAGTAGTTGAAGTTGTTGGGCATTTTGAACTCGTACAACTTATCATTGACTAAGAATACTTGATTTATTTATTTATTTATTTTTTTTTTTAGAGGGACTAAAAGGAGACTTTGACTTGTAATGTTGTAATACTTCATCTAGAATTTCCAATGTGTGTATATAATTATTTGTTAATGTGGATCTCTGCAAGGTAAAGTTATTTGGATTTTATCAAAATATACACAATTACTTACTAATCACATATATTAATTAAATTTAAATGCATTATTGGTAGTAATTATTCTAAATGATTGACTTTATGGTTTGTCCAAAAATTCTTAATAAATAAATTATTTGTACAAAATTATAGTAATAATTAAAATCACATCCAACACATACTTATGAAAATAAAGTTAGTCATAACTTGTCTAAAAACCTACCTAATTAAATTATGAAAATCATTATTATCATTTTGTATATGGGAGATTAAATGAAAATGAAAATGAAAATAAAAATAAAAACAAAAATGTGAGAATAAGTAATTTAATATGAATTTCCGTAAGAAGGGATTTTGGGTTATTTCCCTCTCTCATCCAACTGTAATCAATTATAATTTATAACTTTTTATTTGATTCTACCCAAATATAATAACTAACTCGTTATTTCACATCATTTATTATATTTATTTATCTCATCTATTTATAGCATGGTATAGCTTGTCCTCTAATAATTCTATTTCGTACTTCTATAATATATCCAATCTAATTTCATAGTACGATTTATTTTCCACAATCCTATCAATAATCTATCTATATATGTTTTTATAAAAAAGAAAAATAATTCAATAATCAAACACAGTAATAATACTACAAATTTAGACTTAATTACCTTGTCATCTTATAATTCAGAATTATTTTATATATTAATCTCACACTAAATAAATTTATTCTCATTACATAACCACCCATCCAAAATTTTCTGAGTGAATTATGTTCGAGTTTTTAGACTTAATTATTCAATCAAACGTGTCCGATGTATCTTATCTTTATGAGAAATGGTTGAGAGAAGACTTGGAATTTTTCATTTTTGAGGTGTCCGATGTATCTTATCTTTATGAGAAAAGGTTGAGAGAAGACTTGCAAATTTTCATTTTTTAGGTAATAAGTTTGGTCAAAAAAAAGGTCAAAATGAAACTTTCCAAGAAAAGTTACAATGAAGACTTTACAAATACTCATTTTGGAATGAGTACTATATGGTCCAATGAGTAACACGCGAAGGGTTCGTTTCACAAGTTAATATTTTAATCAAAAAGATTAAAAAATTATTTAAAAAGTTAAAAAATCTATAATTTATATTAAAAAGTCAAAAATTTCTCTTTCTGTCTATTTTTTGCATATCTATTCGTAAAAAGTCAAAAAGTTACCTCAAACATACTAGTTTTTTTTATCTCATATTTTAGTCAAAAAGTTAAAAAATTCCTAAAATAGTCTGTTCCCAAACGAAACCTTAATAGTGTTTTGAAAAGTTTATAAAAAATTGATTTTTGACTTTTTTTAGTAAAAAAAAACTAGCTTTTTAGGTAGTAACTTAGGTAAAAAAGCTAAAAGCTAGCTTTTTGCTAGCTTCCCAAAGTGAGCTGTGCTCTTTTGGAAAGATAGTAAAAAGTCAATTTTTAACTTTTTATCAATTTTAGATTACATCACCTCTCACATAACTTATCTATAAAAAGACAAAATAAATTAAAAAAATCAAAAAATTAACTTTTTACCAATTTTCCAAAACACCCCTTAAATCGACCACGCGTTCCACATCACATTTGTCAAGTGTGTGAGTCACATCATATTAATCAATGCAACACTAGTATTGAAACTAATATTGTGGTATTGTTTTATTATACTAAGATATTTGGATCTAGAAGATACATTATTGATTTATTTATTTTTTTTATTGTTTCATATCACTAAAATATATAACAAGATAATATTTTCTTTTATTGATTGAAAAATCTTACATGTCACCTTTTTTTTGTCACAATTTTATATCACCATTTATGTGAACATTCCTAATTGGTTCTTTCTTGAAAAACAATCATTAAAAAAATAATAAAAATAAATAATATTAATACCATGTATCTGATGATATAAAACGCTAAAAAAAATAAAAAATGATATACAACCGTCCTCTTAATGATTATCTCCAAATAACAAATAAACCAATCTTGTTTGCTTGATTGTCTTTTTTAATGCCATGTGAATAGGCATGAATTGTGTAACATGAGGCGGTGTTGACAGTTAAAAAAGCAGATGGAGTTCTTGGCTTAATTTCCTAGAAATTATGCATGGGATCTCTTAGTCTAAAAATATATCTCTCTGTCTTAAACCTTTTCTTTTTTCTTGCAAATCAATTAGGGTTATAAAATGAATCGAATTATTCAAATTCGATTCATATTCAACTTTTTCATGCAAATTAGCCAAATTTAAACAATAAAATTAAAGCTGATTAAGTTATCAAGTCAAACTTAAATAACTTATTATTCAATTGAATAAACTTATACACATTATAAAAACATAAACTACTCGACCTTGATTCGTGTTTGATTAGTTAAAAGTTCATTCGAGACCGGTTTATTATTTAAATAAGTCAAATTTAAATACATTTTAAGCTCATTAAGTTTTTAAGTCAAATTTAAATAATCTACTATTACCCAATCTTGGATCGGCTCAATTCACTTATAACTACGATACGGCAATTCCAAATTTAAAACGATTGTCTTCTCTCACCATAAGATCAAGAGGGAGAGCAAACTAAAAACAGAGATGAGAGATCTAAATTTCTTCATATCAAACTGACTTTTTTTTTTTTATAATCAAGATAGATGCATCTAGGACAGCTCTATAAAATCTTGATTTTATTTTTAAATAAAATATTGGTATAGATTAAATACGATTACTGCACATTTGTTACATCACATAGCATCCATCTGGGAGCATTAGCCGATCTGGTACATCAATACATGTTCCTATGCCCATTCCAATATTGTCTGACTTTGCTAACTCTCCCTTCTCAATCCATATCTTGTTCATTCTGGAAACACGTCTTCCTATTCTTGACAACTCACTGGGTGGCTCAAAGCTCGCTTCATGATCGTCTCCCTGTGGATTGGGTCTCCAATCCTCCTCCTGCTCTTGCTATGTTGCTAGGAGAGTCTTAGTTTTGCTGCCTTCGTTGTTTTTTCGTCCCTGGGTTTCTTCTGTTATAATTTCTTTGTTCCAAAAAACAAAAACAAAAAAAACAAAACTTAACCCATATTTGAGATGGATTGTAGTGATGGCAGGAGAGGAATCTTAGAAGCAAAGAAAATTTTAAAAAACATAGAAGAAAATTGGAGATAAATCCAATCTAAGGAGGGTATAAGGCATTAGGACCAATGGATATTTTTTATTGGTGAAAGGTCTACCATTTATGGTTTTGGAAGACATTTTGTTTTTAATTTTACCTTTTAATTTATCTGTTGACTTTTTTGACTATCTGTTCAAATTTATATCTATCTGTTTAAATTTATATCTATCTATTCAATTTTTTTTAGTATATGTTCAAATTTATATCTATCTGTTGAATTTTTTTTCCCTATCTATTCATAATCTGTGGGTTTCTCTTTCTGTCTGTCTAAAATCTGTGAGTTTCTCTCTCTATTTGTTTAAAATTTGACTGAGGATATCTCTCTCTATCTGTTCAAATTATTTTTCTATATGTTCATTTTTTTTTATCTGTTCATTTTTTTATCTTCACATATCTGTTGAAATTATTTTTTCCTATTTGCTCAAATTTACCAAGACTATTTTTTTATATTATCTGTTGAATTTTTTTTATCTGTTAAAATAACAAACCCACTTTATAACTCTCTCTTCTCTCTCTCTCTCTCTCTCTACTTCCATGACTGGGTTCACTATTGGGAGCACATGTGACACCAATACCTTGCTCCTCCTCCTGCGACTGTTGTTGTTTCCTCTATATTCTGATATATATATATATATAGATATTTGTTTTAATAATCTCTCTCTCATTCCCTCTTTGTTCATTGTCTGTCTGTATGTCTTTCTGTTTGTCACACCAACACCAAAACAACAATAATATTATTACTATTATTATTAATCAAGCCACAAAACTCAACACACATAAAATTATTCAAAGAAATACCCACTCCATTCCACCACCATCATTACCGAATACAATTCACCCAAACAAAACAACAACAAAAAAGGAATATAAAAAGTATGCAATTATTTGGCTGACGCATAATTTTCAGATTCATAGATCCAAGTTTGCACTCCTCCAAACGTTGTTGCTTTACTACCTGAAAACACACGTGAGCTAGTCGGCGGTGTGTGCCAGAAACCCCTCCGATACTTAAGTCAGAAGTAGACAATAGACAATAAGCTCTGTATATTTGTGAGTAAGAATTACAATACCTCGAAATAGGTTCTGCCATGAGCTTTTATAGATTTCGTGTGGCACAATCCTAGTAAGATTCTATCTCTCCTTAACAGAGTCATTCTAGGAATCACATTCTTAAAGGATAATGCTTATCCTTAGAACACCCTTCTCACTGCCAACCAAGTGAGATGGTTCAAACTTTTTGCTTGGCTCTCGTTGTGGTCAACCGAGCTATCACAACAACGCTTCCTCTGGAAAAGCCGCGTTAACCCTGGCTATAGAGTGGCATCCTGCCAACCTACACATAGCTCGGCCCTTTTTATTGAAGATACCTCGGTCCGCTAATGGACTATTGATAGCTAGGTCCAGGTCCAGCATCCCATCTCTGACCGGTCTAGTGCTTGCTTAACCCAAGATCGAGCTATCCCAGCTCTCAAACCGACTTACTACGCGTCCTAATCTCCAAATATAATCTTACCTAGCTCGGCCCAATTTGCCTACACAAATTACCCTCTTAATAGATCTACCCAATTAATTATCAACAAAACTCATAAACAATTATATATATATATATATTGGGGTGTATGGGAAGGGCTTTTTTGGGGCTTTTTGGGCTAAAATCCATAAAAAGACAAAATAGGCTAAAATAGTCAATAAGACAAAATGTCACATCAAACCTATAATCATTTCACTTTTTCTCTCATAAACATCACATCCAATTACAAAAAAATCCAACTATCTTCCCAAACACAAAAAATTTAGCCTACTAAAATAGTCAAAAATTAAAATAGTCTACTAAAATAACAACTTCCCAAACACTCACATTATATGCCCTAGAAATTCTCGAGAACGAAGAACTGGTCAACGAGTCCATGTTGTTTGTCGTGAACGATGACTTTGTGAGTTGCAACTGGATAGATTTGAGAAATGTAAAAGAAAGACTCCTTAGATCTAGAACTAGAATGAAGAGAGAGAAGATGAAGGGAAGGAGAGAGAGAGAACTTAACTCTTTGGCTCTGTAATGGTCACGGTGACGACAAGGTCGAAGAGAAGAGAGAGAGAGAGAGAGAGTGACCTTGGCTTGGTGGTTCTGGACAGTGAGCTTGACGGTGACTAAGACTAAGAAGGCCGATGATGATTTCAGCGCCGGTGGACCACGAAGGTAGAGAAGAAGGTATAGATCGGTGAAGACTTGAATTTATGTGTTTGTTATAGAAGTCTCGTCAGCTTGGATGAGGCAAGATCGGTGAAAAGAAGAAAAAAAAAAGGGGATGGTAACGGAGGTGATAGTGGCGACAGTCATAGTGGTGAAAGATAAGGCATCGACGACGACATAAAAGGTAAAGAAAAGAGAGAGTAAGAGAAAGTGTGTGAAATGGAGTGTGTGTTGTTAGAGCATCTCTAATGGCGTAACAAAATTTTCACCAAATTTGAGTACAATGTTCATTTGATATCAAATGCTCCAACAAAGGTTTTTGAAACTTCATTAGAACATCGATCGACCGGCGCAGACGATTGGGCGGATGTCTGGCCGGTCGACCAGCCAATGCAAATTTTTTATAAATTTTTTCCTTGAGGTAGTCATCTGTGGGATTGACCAGGCAGATGTTCAACTGGTCGACCGACTAGTGTAAAGTTTTACAAATTTTTGCCTTAAGGTGGTCATTTGGGGGGACATCTAGTGAAGAAAATCCAACAGTTATGAACAGTGATTTGATGAAAGGCACATACATCCTCAATCTGATGAAAGATTTGGTGAACCATTAGAGCAGTAAAAAGTAAGTTTTTCATCAAATTTAAATTTGATGAAGCATCTGGTGAACCCATTGGAGATGGTCTTAGGGTTTAGACCATGTATATGATATATATATATATATATATAACAAGGAATGATGGTTTTTGAATCTGATGGGACTTTTGTCTATTTGTCAAAATATGCACCATTAGATTGATTTAATCCAATGGTTTAGATTTGTCTTACTTTCATTTGTCCTACTTGGACATTTCAATGGTTCAGATTTTTTGAGTGAATATTAATGCTTCAGATCAGGTTTACTTTAGCTCTTAAATTCTCACCCACAGGATTGAATCACACAGACATCTTCTCTCTTTCTCTCTCTGATTTTGATTTCAAAATTTTAAACTCCATTCTCTATCATGCCTCTTCCTCTTCCTCTTCATCTTCCTCTTCTTCTTCCTACCACACATCTTCCTCTTTCCATCAAGCTTTCTCTCTCTAGAAGTTTGATCTCCGATGGTGATTTCCGGAATATAGCCCCGGTGGTGATCTGTGGAATGTAGCTCTGACGGATACCATCTACCTTAATCTCTGTCTTCTCTCTCTCTACACAGCTCCAAGGTATAAAGCTTTACTTCGTGTTGTTTTCTTTTTTTCTTTTTGGAAGAATGTGAGAATCTAAGGTTTTTATTTGGGTTTTGAATTTTGATATGATAATCAATCTTTGCCTCCTCTCTCTCTCACTTTTTTCCCCCTCTTTTATTTGGGTTTTCTGTGTGTGTGTGTGTGTGTGTTATCAGCACATGTAAAGAAAATGAAATTTTGGTTACTGTCATTTCTGAGTTTGACTGAAAGGTCTATTATGATTGTATTTTTATCAAAAATAATTTTTTTTTATAGGGTTTTATATTCAAGAACAAGTGCTGATGTTCTTAATTGTTATTTTTCTTAATTGACTTGGCTTATTGTTCTTAATTTCTTTACTTGCGTTTAGCTAAACCTTTCAGATTCACATAAGCATTCAGTTTTGCTATAAAATTGTTAGTTATCTTCTTGATCATTAGCTTTGGTCAGGTATCTAATTCCAAATTTTGCTAGAAAATTCTGGCGGTTGTTTTTAATGGTCAAATTTTGGATGTTCTGTAAAATACCTCAATTGAAATAGTTTATTTTCTTTTGGTTAAACTAACTGCTTATATAATTATACTTTTTTGTTGTTCAAATAGTGAGTGAATCTATCATTTTCTACATTTCTCCCCCAAATAGTGAATGATACATGCCTTGGGATATTTGGTAAGGTTAACAAAAATAGACGTATATTCAAATTGGTGAATTAAACAGTGGGAGTGGATTTTAATAACAAACAGTGGATAATGGAGCTTGCTTACTTATACTTTTTAGGGTAAACAACTAATAGGTCCTAATAGTTAGATTTAATTCTCATCAAGTCCTATTGAAAATAAATCTTGATAAAATTGTTGTTAAAAATATTTTTTTTGTAACAATTTTTACATACGTCACTAAAAATTGACAATTGGTGACTTTTTTTGTCATGATTTTTATAAATTATCGCTAAAACTTACAATTAGTGACATTTTTTTATGACAATTTTTTTTCATAGGACCTGTTAGACAATAAACCCACTTATTAAGAGCTACACGTAAATACCCCCAATATTATTTTAATAAACACCATTAAAAATACTCTAAAACAATGAATCTAACATCGCTTGCATAGGCCAAAATTGAGGTTATTTGGCAAATTTTGTTTGCAACTTAAAAGAAAGTTAAAAACAAACATCTCAAATCTAAGGATTTTTTTTTCCTTCTTTTATTTAAAACTTATTTTGGCCTCGTTTGAAAAGTTGACTATTTTAATAGGTTTTTTTTTTTTGTTTGAAAAGAGAGTTAGATTTTTTTATAATTAGATATGATGTTTGTGAGAAAAAAGCAAAATAATTATAGATTTAATGTGACATTTTATCTTATTAATTATTTTAACCTATTTTATTTTATTTTTCAAATTTTAGCCCAAAAAGATCTCAATTTAACTTCTCAAACACCGCCACAGGCAAATAAATTGAAAACTCAAAGAGATTATCGTGCTCACCACTCGAATAAATTTTCCTTTTTTTTTTGGTAGTGGGTTGCTCTCATGTAGTCTAATTTAAATGTGATATGATGTAAATCACACTCATAATATATACTGTTCACATATTTTATATTTTAAATATTTTGAGAAAGAAAAATGATATAAAAATGTAATTTTCATGTGTAAAAGAGATAATTGACTGATAATTAGAGAAAAGATCAGAGAAAGAAAATTGGTTTAGATATTTTAATAAATGGACAAATTACACCATTAGTCCCTGTACTTTGGTCATTGTGACATTTTGGTCCCTATAATTTTATTGAATCAATTTTGACCTCAAAGTTTTGCTTTTTATCTCAAATTGATCTAATTGTTAATATGTATATATTTTTTATGCAAATGTGCATATGAACGCCATGTGTAAGTTTTTAGAAGTAAAATTATAAACTTGATCAATTCAGTGGCTTAACTTCAATTAAATCAATAAAAAAAAATTTGTCAAAAACCCTTATGTCATTATTAATTAGACCAAATTGATGAAAATTTTAAAATTAAGGATCAAGGGTGTTTTGGGAAGATGGTTAAAAACTAACTTTTGGCTTTTAACTAAACTTTTTGGCTTATTTAGAAAATCATTTGGAAAGTTGGTAAAAAGTTACTTTTTAATTTTTTTTATTAATATTTGTTTATGTTGTCACATCACATTCAAATGACCAAAATACCCCCACCCAAAGGATTTTGTCCTAGCCTACAAATGTAAACATGGAGGGTATAACTGTAATTTCATAGGCAGCTTTTAGCTACCTTTCCAAATAGTTTTGATGCCAAAAAAGCCAACTTTTGGCTTTTTTGGGAAGTTGCAAAACACAGCTTTTATTTTTCTTCCCAAATGACACCTAAGTCAATTGAAATTGTAGGGACTAAAATGTACATAAGCAGTAAAATATAAGGACTGTAAATGTAGTTTTTCCTTAATAAATTATCACATCAAAATGAGTCTTAACTTTGAAATTATACATCAACCACAAATTAGAGTAACAAAATGTTTAAAATTTTGTGGTCCATGTAACCAAAGTTATATAACATGGTTACAATATTTTTTGTTAGGTCAATTTGTGATGATATTACGCATTTTGTAATTGATATTATGAAATTTTATGATAAAATTACGTCAATTTATAATATGGTTGCACACACTACAAAAAAAATTAAGATTTTAGGGATCAAAATTTAGGGACAAAATTATTTTAGGGACCAAATATTTTTGTTACGAAAAGTGTCATTATATTTTTAGCAACAAAAATTAGACGTTAATAATGAATTATTATTTTTTGGATCAAATTTTGTCTCAAAAAATAAACTATTTTAAGACCAAATTATTTTGTCCCTAAAAGTCTATTTATTAATGACATTTTGAAAATTTTGTCACCAAAAGTCTTATTTTTGACTTTTTAGGACGACCTTTTAAGCGACTATCCTCCTGACGATAAAAATTGATCTCTAAATATCTTTTATAACAAAACTTTCACTTTTGAAGATCAAAACATTTAATCTCTAAAACTTTTATATGTTATAGTGATATGTACATACACTTAGAAGGTATATACATAGAATTTCTTATTATGAAAATTAGCAATGCTAAGTATCATGAAAAACCTTTCATGAAAATAATCATGAAAATTTTGTAATCCTTTGATTACATTTGGAATAAAGTACCACACACTAATCAAGATAATTCAAGGATCATAAATCTTTCATAATCATTTTCATAAAAAAAATTTCACGATTCCTAACTTCTCTCAATGAACATATAGCATTATGGAATATTCTTGGCAGCGTGGGTGTTGCTAAAAAGTACAAATCTACAATAAAAACAATACAATACAATACTATTTTACAATAACAGAGATTACAACAATAACAATCCAAGACAACCCTTGTGACTCATTAAATTGAATTCAAATTGTACAGACCATCAATACTATTACAACATAATTTTTTTACGAATTTCGGAGGCAGAAAGTGAATTTGGGCCACATAGAGATAGAGATGAATTTGGGCAAACACTTCATTTTCTGTGTCCAAAAATTTGCATTATTATTTTTTTGTTTTTTATTTTCAAGGATTGGAAACCAACATCATGTTCTTGAATTCTTCAAAATCAAGCAACCCATCTGAATTCGTATCATACACATTAATCATTCTCCTACAATCCTTACCACAATGTGCATTCCATAACCCTAATCTTGACAACACGCTCTGAAGCTCCTCGCATGAAATATAACCATCACCATTCAAATCATAAACCTTAAAAGCCTTGGCAAGATCGCTCTCCAAGTCATCATTATCCCCTTCACGATCTTCGCTTTGTTCTTCATCATCTTCTTTAAAGTTTCGCTTAATGATAGAATCATAAAAGAAGAAGAAGTCAATGCAGTCGAGGCTTGTTTTGCCAACTAATGACCGGAGCTCATCTAGGCCGGTATGAACCCCAATTCTCTCAAGAAGCCATTGAAGCTCATCGAGGCTCACAAGGCCATCGCCATTCCGGTCTAGCTTCTCAAAAATCCGGTGCAAGTCATCGGTGTTGAGAGGAGACATGGTAGAATTGCAAATTCTAGATAGAACAAGGTGGTGGAAGAATATATATAGAGAAAGAGAGATATGGGTAGAGAGAAAGGTCTTATAAATTGTACTGGAATTGTACGGTGAATGATCAATGTTTTTTTTGGGTAATTGAGAATAATGGAGATAAAATTGAAAGAAGCTTCAGGGAAGAGAGGTCTCTCGAGATTTCTTCAATACAAGTCAAATCTGACTTCCACGCATGGGGTAAGAAAGAGTTTGCGAGGTGCCCATAACTCGACGCAACCTTCGTTGATTAAATCACATATGGGACCACATCTCCATAGCATTTTTTCCATGAAAAAGTTTGGAGTCCAGAGTCTTCGTTTCAGATGAGCTAAAATAATCTAGTTTTTTAGTGTTTTTTTAACTATTTTAGTTTGACTTTTTAAACCTCATTTGGTTTTTATTTTTGACTTTTTTTACTTTTGTGAAAGAAAAAGTATAATAATTATGATTTAGATATGACATTTTATCTTCACGTATGTAACTCATTTTATCTTTTGTGCTTTTTTAGTCAAAAAGCTAAAACCAAGCATAGCTTAAATTATTCAGATTTTTTTAGTTGGGAGATTGTGTCACGAAAATTAAATTTATATAATGTGGAATTCATATATAAAATAAATTTGAATTATAAGATGATAATTTAAATTCGTAATATTACTATTTTTTCATTCAGTTATCATCCAACACTTGATTTAAAAGACAATTCATAATTCGGTGTATTTTATGGATCAAATGTTTGACGATAGTTGGACGGATAAAAAAAGTACAGAAAATGATCACTTTCCTGTGTTTGCAAATGGTTTATCAATTAGAAAAAGATAAGAATTCAGAATTTTTGTCCAGCTTTTTACCCAGATAATGATCATGTGGTTTAATAGGGTCTATATGTAAAATCAATCTCAATTATACAGTAATTTTTTTGAGCAATTCTAGGTTGAAATTTTTTTGTAATCCTAACATTGTTTTTAAATTGAATAAATAGTTGTGAGAGAAAAAAAAAATTTGATTGATATGTAAAATGGAAGACTTTGCTAACAGGATTGAATTTTTTACTTTAAAAAAAATATATATATAAAAAAAATGATGCCTTTTTACCTACGTTAACCAAAAGTCAGTTAGCAAACAGGTTTTGATATGTTTAACACAAGATTTTGATTAAACTAAGGAAAAGAAATCAGACTAAAAAGAATACATGAAAAATAGAATGGACGAATAGTATATGTATTAAAGGGTTCTATTATTATAAGATTTAGTGAGGTTGATATTTATATAATAATAATTATATTAAATGAGTGTTTTTTTTTTTTTTTTTTTTTTTTTCTTTGAGAAATGAGTTAAGTTCATCTACTTTTTTATTTTTTTATCCGCAATCGGACACTAGTAAAATACATTAATTTTTTAGAGCAATTTCTCCTTTTACCATTTTACATTATTTCAATTTAATCTAACTGATAAAATTTCTTAAAAAATTAAAAAAATATCAAAGACTTCACACTCAAAAGGAAATGAACAATTCCAAATTAGACACCAACTCTCCAATCACTTTGAGAAGATTGAATAAACTATTCTACATTTTGATTTTAGTGTAATTTCTAAAAGGACATTATCAATTGTACTAAATTGATATAATGTGTAAAAAAAAAAGAGCAAAAGTAAAATTGATGTCATCACAACCACAATCAAATTGAAATAAAAAAAATTTAAACTATAAAGTCTTTTGTTTTTTTTTTGATAACTTGGTATCCAACTCAATGCGGGCTAATCAAAAGATCAATCCCACCGTTCCGTCCATTAGCAAGTGACTCAATTAAAGATTATAGATGTAATTTATGTTAATTTAAAATTTTAAAGTCTGGTACGTGGTTGGTTCGCCAAATCTAGAGAATTCTAATGATAATATTATACTTAAAGCCAATTTTTGTTTTGTTGAAATAAAAAATAAAATAAAGAATACAAATCAATTTTTGTTTTGTTTTTACGTGTATGACATCAAATAATGCTTCGTGCACGCATTTGAGGTCAAGTTTTTTTGGGTTAAAATAACAAATTACTTAAATCATTCCCGACACGTATATAATAACCCTTTCTTTTTAAAGTTAATCACATATCATGACAAGTTGAATGAATGTTTGTTATTTACTAGATTATAATGGAAACAGACTATGGCTCTTTTGGGAAGAGAGGTTTAGAGCTTTTCTAGCCAGTGGCGACTCTAAGAATTTTTGTCAGTGGTGTCAATTAAAACTTAAATACCATATATCTTACAAAAAATTCACATTAATCATTATATCACTTATGGAGAAAAAAATCAACAAATTAATTTAAATTCTAAAATTATAAACAAAAATATTTCAATATATTGATACTATTGTTTAAGCAAAAAGACATGCTAATACACGAGTTTCTACAAAAAAAAATAGGTAAAAGTTAAAAAGTAAACTTTTTTCATTGGTAGGTTCAAAAGAGTAGGACTTAAAACTATGAGTTCAAAATTGTATTTTAGTGGGTTCAATTACTAATTTTTTTCCTAAAATCTAATATTTATATAATAAATAAATAAATAAATTCAGCCAGGGAGTTCGGGTGACACCCCTGACCAAGCCTTGGAGCCGCCCCTGTTTCTAGCTCAAATAACCACAAAAAACAAAATAAATTTTTAACTCAATAAGACAAAACATCACATCCAACTCATAATCATTACCTTCCTTCTCACACAAAAAAGTCAAAAAAACTAAAAAAAACCAAAAGCCCTTCCCAAACTAGGCTTTTTAATCCCAAGCTAAAATAACTAAAAAAAACCCAAAAATCAACTCACTTCCCAAACGAAGCCTATATGTAGAATATTTTTAAAACAGAACACCAGGGTAATGTCCAATTTGTTGGGTTGCATTTTTGTTCTCTTCGTTTTTATTTTTCATGTCAAAAAAAAAAAATTGAAAATTAGTAAACACCCACAATTTTCATTTTTGTAGAAAATATTTTTAACAACTTCTTTTGGAGGGTAAATTGTTTTAAATGACAAATAATTTTCAAAAACAGTACACGAAACAAATTTTCTTTGTTTTTCGGAGAATAAAAATGGAAAACAAAAGACAAAACACATCAATTTGAGGTTGAAGTTTTACATGAAGACATGGGACTGATCATGGCATGAGATTCCCAATAATGAAATCTTTACAACAACCAAACTAATGAGAGAGAGAGAGAGAGAGAGTTCCCCCAAATTAGAGTTCATTTATGCAAAACTGAGGCAAGAAAAAAGAAGAAAAAAATGAAATAATAACCTAATAACTTTCAAACCTAGCAGCCCAACACACAGAACTACTCCTAATAAAGTTACAAAAAAGAGAATGGAAGATTTATTTTGGGCTGCTACAAGAATTACACATAACAGAATGTGACTGCTACAGAACATGTGAACAACTTATTAAGCATCAAATAATGGTTTTTGAATTAAAATAGAAGAATGAATAGCATGTCATCTCTTTGGTAGAATCACCTTTCAAGGCTTCAAGCAAAACTTTCCGGGCTCATTGTAAGTCTTTTCCAACTGCTCAACCCTGTTTATTCTGAAACCCCGGGTCCTCACTTCCCCCGGTACTGATGTATCTTTGTAATCAACATTTTCAAGGATCCAACCTTTGTTTTGCACTGAACCTCCCACTTTTACCTGTTAACAAGTGGCATTGTCTTACTGTTTCTCTCTTTGCAAAAATCATCACTAGAAGATATGTGCCAAGAAAAATATGCTATCAAATGGATCAATTTGAAATGCAGCAATTATATGATGCTTCGTACTAACAAAGAAGATACAGTGAAATGAACCATTAACTAGAAGATATGGCAAACTTTGAACTACTATTTCCTTTCCAAAAAGAGTGAATGAAAATGATTTGGGTAAGGAAGAACGACATTAATAGCATGTCTTGTCATTCCAATTTGCAAAACAATCCAAGGAATGTCACAATACTGAAAGGTATGAACCGCCTTAAATACTTAATTACAATCATTGATTTTCATGTACGTGATTAAAAAAGTGTGTATGTTTTATGAAAGATCAGAGAACTGCTCAAATCAACCAATGTCTATGACTGTCAATTTGTATATATCACCAAGTCATATCATACCTCTGCATCTTCAATGGAGTTGATGACAAGAGCCCCATCCAAGGAGAGATCCTCGAGAAAGATGTTACGGCCATTAATGACCAAGGTAGATTTCTGAGAAATGGAACTGCTTCCACTAACTTTGTTTTTAACGTCTATGAAAGTAAGTCCCCATTTGGGCTTCCAGGTGACACGTGACCATACTTCCACCTCTTGTCCATTGAACACCTGAAGGACTGGATCTTCTACCTTAACACCAGCCTAATAACAAACAGGGAGTAACGCATTCATATATTTAGATTTTCTTAAGTATTAAGCCATAAATTTAAATTTTCTATGCACTCTAAATCTGACAAGGGAAAAAACAAAAAGAAGGAAAACTAATCACATACATTGCATTCATATAATTAAGAATTATAAGGCAATGATGAACCAATAATTGCATTAATTCTTCAATTTAGAGCACACCCAAACAGTGTTTCCCCTGGCTTCTGAACTCTAGATTACCTTGTTTCTCCAATTGGCAAAGTTGCCAGCTGCCCCACACAAATGATACATACATAAATGCAAATATGCACATGTATATGTATTTTTATATGCATATATGTGATATATATCTATAAGAGGATACATGTATGCATGTTTTCGTTCATATATATATATAAGTGTTTCCCCTGATCAAGATTTATACATGTTTTCGTTCATACTACATACATTTGGCTCTGTCATTTACCATTTTGCACAGCCAGGATAGTGCCCAAACTCGCTTATTTCAGTACTCAAATTTGTATATGGTGGTCTAAGGTTTACACATCTCCTATTTCAAGATTTTACTTCCTTTCTGTCATGCATTTCTATTCCAATAACTTCCCATGCCAAAAAGTTCAAGGTTCAACTTACTCTTTGCCTACTGGTAAAGTAACAAAGTATTCCAACTGTGAGGTCAACATTCTTCTGAACCAACCCAAAGAAAATAAGAGAAAAGAAATGCAATATACTTCTTATCTTGGTGTATTTCTTCTACAGCACTCTTAAAATATTGATCAATCTGGAATTCCTGAACTTAATAGCAGGATAAAAGTTAAGGATGTAGGTCGAGGTTGAGGCAAAGCCGAGGACTTTGTTCTTTGCTCGTTTCTTTTCTTTTTTTTCCTTTCCTTAGGCCAACCTGCCACCTTGATAGCAGTAGAGTTCTCCTAATTAATGTAATCAAATCCAAAATGTCCATTAAATATAGCATCTATTCTGTGCAACAGTATCATGAATTCATGGCTCTCCTCAGGTTCCACCAGAACGGATTCTTGACGAAGAAAGCCAAGTTAGGACTTTGTGGAAAACTTCTTTCCTCCAACCATTAAAGCAATATGCAACTAACAAATACCATTGAAACTACATTGAGCATCATAAGATTTAATGTTCTTTCTTTAAAATATGTCAGAAGAGGGAACTACATACCTTCTTAAGTATGAGGCTGTTCGCCCGATATATAGCCATTTCCCCAGAGGTAGCACTATGATATGGATTTCCCTTTGGTACCTTCAGTTGAGTGCAAACAGATTATTAATATACAAATATTTTCCGAATTCAAAAACATCAAACTGACCTTCAAGTTAACAATCCAGAATTAAATTTCATTAGTAATTGCACTCCAAACCCAAAAGAATACACCTAAGGCGCACCAGTTGAGACAACAACAACCCACCAGTTTTACAACTGATTTTTTTTTTTTTTTTGATAAATATAGTTTTACAACTGATTTTATCGGACCTCTAGTAAGCATGATGTGGTGAACTATCAAGTGAACATATGTAGTTGTCATTTATATCAAACATTGGAAACTTGGAAAGTGAATAGAAAAATGGCAGTCTGGTTGACATAATACAAATATATCAAATTGGATCAATCCCATTATCTTCTTATTTGTCAGAACCTCAAGGGTGAGATCTTAATATCATAACCAGGAACCCACTATAAGTTGGGTGGGCACAAACCAAAATGGGGCCCACTTTAGACTCTCCATGAAAGCCCATCAAAAGAAAATTCTGCACCAAGATAGTCAAGACTATAAATTTTTTGCAAATGTACTACTCTCCAAAATAAACTGTATGAATGTGACCTGATCCTCAAATTTTACCATCTTGATATTTAGGGCAGAACATTTACATTTGGGCTCAATCTTTCTTGCATGCCATTGTGAAGCCAGCTTTTGGGGTGAGTTCTACCCAAGACCGTGTAACAGCCATATGATAAAGAACTATTATATATGCCTGAGTGCATATCTAGAGACTTGTTAAACCACACTGTGTGGACTCTCTGAAGCAATTTATTATAAATCTTTTTTAATTAATGAAAAAAATAGGCAGAAATATATTGCTAAGTAGCCTAATTTTAATGGACAACTACCTTAGCAGCATCCTCAGGGTTGTTCTTCACAGGTGCATAAGCGAGCCAAATATCCATCACCTAAGAAAAAATAATACAAATTGACAGAAGTAATTATGTTAATCAATTACGAAATCAAAATTTAAATATATACAATAGACATAGCAACACGTTACCAACCGTAAATCCAACCCTTGCTGTTGGAGGCAATGTTTTAGGATAGTCCTGCATCATACACTCTAATCGCGTGGACGACTTAAATGACGATTTGGTAGCATCTGTGTATCTGTCAAAAAAAGGGAGAACACAGATAAGTAATTAAGAACAAAGCTTTGACCAATTACGATGCAAGGATCACAGAGACAAATTCAGAACAAATATTTTGCCCTTTCAGCATCATGGACAACAATCAGGAGCAGAATACTTAAATTCAAGCATCTTGATTTACCCCATAATTGGTGCTTGGAACCTCTGGGTACTTGTATCAAGCCCAATACACGGCAAGCCTTACGAGTGCCACAGCACCAAAACCCCACCCACGTGGTAGACCAATAAGGCACCACGTAGTAGGCATATCACATGTTTGATACATGACGAGCCCTAAGGGCACTGTGTGCTAAGGCACCACGCAAAACCAAGACTATATACTTAGCCTAAGCGGAAGCATACATACAAGCCCAAATATATCTAAATATGAAGAGCCCTGCAACAGGCAGCACTATGGCCCCGCAGGGCCATGGTCCTTCATATCTCGCATGAAGACCAAACAACAATATAATCAGCCCTCGGTTCACTAGGACTTGGATTGATAAACACTGGCTCTCCTAAATACTGAGATACGGCGCATTCTCCTACTTGCTTGGAAACATTGAGATAGGCCCACGGCCCATTCTCCTACTTGGTCGCTTGGAAGCGAGCCCCTGGCTCTCCTAAACACTGAGGTGGGCCCTGACCCATTCACCTACTTGGTTGCCTGGGTTGAGAGCAGGACCCAGACACTACTGCTCGGGATCATCAGAGGATATTGGACTGGCGGCTGAGGTCATGGGATCGTCAAGATGGTTGTCTTCTTACTAAGACAACTCCATCTCGACCAGGCTTGGAGAAAAGGCAACAACGACCTTACATTCATGTCATTCGATGCATATACGAAACGTTACTTTCCGCTTGCCATGAAACGTTGCTCTTCGCCTGCCATCGAGCCACAGACGGCAGAAGGGCTTATATCACTTCTAGTAAAGTTGAGGAGAACGAGCCACTTGTTCAACAGTTTGCTTGGGCTCCAATACTCAGTATCATATATGCAGCAAGACATTACCACCACAACACAACTCCATAATTTTAACACACTAAATCTCACGCTTAAACACCCCCTCTCACACTCTACATTAGTGTTCAAGGTCTATTACTGCCAACCTCTCCCTCTCCAAGCTTGCCTTGACCTCCTCCTCTCTACCTCCGGTGATCTTAGGCCATTGGAGTGCCCGCCATCTTTCCAAACCACCTCTAATCACACATCTCACCCACACAACCCAAACGCATCCATAATACAATTGTATTACAAATAAATGCATTTATATGGCTAGATGAGCAAACCAAATAATAATAAGGATAATAACAACACGCATGCAAAATTATCGCTTTGCGAGATCTTTGCATGAAAAGAAGAAGAATCAATCATCCAAAAAGAAGAAAATTGGGTTCTAGTGATGTCAAGCACTTAAAAGGAAAAAAGATGAATGCATAATCAGGATCTGACAAAAGGACTGCAAGGTGGTAATACTATTTTGAACTTCCACGTTTTTACAGCTCTCCCAAGAACCTCAAGTAATATGCCAAGACAATGAAGAAAGAATGCCTTAGTTGTCTTTGCATTCCCACCATTGGCATGGACAATGTCCCAAATTGATCCCAAATATGGATGGGACTCATCGGAGCTAGAACATTTCACTCTCATTGATTATGGTGATACCGATTCCCATAAAATAATAATTCTTATGTGAAATGTATCATAGTAGTGGAATGACTCATAATGCTTGAAAAATAAAATACAGGGAAAGGGCTAACGTGTGTGAACTACATTAAAAAAGTCATTCCCTCTCAATAAATAGCATATAATGCTCCTAAGAATACCAAGTTTTCCAATTTACACTGCTACCAATTTCACCTTCTTTGAAATTACCAAGACCACCCTCCACTTTCTTGAGAACAAGTTGATGTGGAATGTGACATGGAGATTTTATTTATTTGTAATTTTATATTTATATTTATGTTTTTTAATTTTTTATTGATAGTTTAATTAGAATCTTAGTATATTTAGTTACTTATTTTATTAGAGATTAGGTTTCCAAATAATGTTATGGTTTAGTTTCCTATTTTTAGTTAGGGTTTCCTATGTCGCCTATATATATGGGTTTATGTAATAGTTTTAGGTTAGCTTTGATTAGTGAGAATTTAAGATATTAGGCTGTGGCCGTTTGTGTTAGGGTTGTGGCCCACTCTTCCTCATCTCTCTTCTTCTTTCTCTTCTTTCTCCTACTGCATGCTGCATCACAAGTTTACCACTTACTCCCCCAATGCCATTTTCAAAAGAATAGTCAAATTGCACTACAAGCCATCTCATATATATCCAGAATTTTTTTTGGTAAGTGATTTTATTGGCTAGAGAGAAAGAGAGAGAGAGAGAGAGAGAGAGAGAGAGAGAATACACAATAAAGCATTCAACCCCAAAGGGTGCACAAAGACACGATGAACAAGAAAAAATCTCCTCACTACGAAGAAACATGAAGTATAGTCTAGAAAGAAAATGTAGCCAAAAGGCAGATCCATAACATCCCAAAAAGCAACAAAACCAACATTCAAAAAACAAATTTGCTTTTCCCTAGCAAGTTTGAGACATTGAATCTTCTCTTCAAGTTTCTTCTGGTTTTCACTCCATGTGAAGGTAGGCTGTCCATATTTCCACTACCTATTGATGAAGCTGACTCAGCAACCATTTCAATAACTTCCCTACACTCTCATTGACATCACTCACAACCTCACACTGAGTGGGCTCCCATTGAGAAACCACATTTTCCTCCATTCTTCTAACACTATCTTGAGAAAGCCATACTCTTTATGACCCCCTCCTTCGTGGTACTTGAATCAAGTACAGCAAAATACTTGGATTGTGAAGTCAAACTACTTAGTTCAAGCACTACAGTATTCCCCTTACCCTACTTTTTGGATATATACCTCCACTCATTTGATGTTCCATCATTTACCCCACCCGGTACCTCTTCACATAAAATGGCCAAATTAAAAATGGCAATGACAGTGTTCATGGATTTCAACTCTCAAGGGGTTTAACTTTGGAAAGTGTTGAATGTAACAATTCCTACACCTACTCCACTATAGTTAGTGCACCATAGTTAGTGATCCATTACCATTATACCTACTCCATTTAGGTTAATGCTCCATTTAGTTTAGTGAGTGCTCCATTTAGTTTAGTGCTCCATTTAGTTCTTATTGCTCAATTAATTATGGCTCCATTGTATCACATTTCTCTCTATAAAAGAGAGCTCTTGTAAACACATTGAAGATCAATCAATCAATAATATCAATACATTAATTGCCTAGATGGTATCAGAGCTATAAGATTTAGGCCTGTATTTCCTTCTCACCGGCGGGCAGCCGGTCGGCAACTTTGCCTTCGCTGCCCGCTGGAGTTGTATACCCATACCTTCACTCCGCTACATCTTCTAACTCTTTCTTTGTAGCAGAAATCCAATCAACCAAACTCTCATTGCCACGACTTTTCCGTGCAAATTTTAGTAACCGTTTCAATCCTTTGTCATATCTTTGCGCGAATGACTATGAGAAGAATTAGAAACTAGAACAGGTTTCTGAGTTCTCCCCCTCATCAGGCTTAGTTGTGCCAGGTTGTGTACGACCACCTGTGAAAGCAACCTCAAAGAAGGTGTCACCATATCTTGAGAAGTTAAGGTCCGAAGATTCAATGCTCTTAGCAATGAGTTCCAGATCACCAGCATTATCCAGATAAATCTGGACCACTGCATCGGGTCTTATATCAATACTGGCGGGTTTCATAAGAACATGAATGGGCAGACATCTTTCTTGCTTTGAAAAAGGCAGTTTCTTCCTCGCTTCCAGGATTTTTGAAGCTTGTGAGAACTATGGATAGCATCGAGGTCCCAGACATTGCTCATTCTTATAATGATCCAGAACTGTATTCTAATCATGGAATGACCAATGATGATTCTGAAGATGACGACCTACAAACATCGGCATATGTTGTTTCAAGAATGAAGAGTCATATATCTGCACAGCTTCTCATTATACAGGTAATCACTGATTTGTTCAAGATGCATAAGCAATCGTTGTCATCAGGCAACATCAAGATCCTTCTGTATATATTCTCAACTATTGCGTCTCATGCCCACCAATTGAATTCTGAGACAACCCTTCAGCTGAAGCTGCAGAGAGCATGCTCTATCCTGGAGATCTCTGATCCGCCCATGGTTCACTTTGAAAATGAATCTTACCAGAATTACCTCAATTTCCTCCATGATTTACTTGTGAATAATCCATATGTGGCAGAGGGGATGGACATAGAAGCACTACTTGTGTCAGTTTGTGAAGAAGTTCTGCAGATATACCTGGACTGTTCTGGGTTGCGACCTGTCCAGAAGCAGAAACCAGTTGAGAAGCAGCAGGAGCTTCATTGGATTCTTCCCCTGAGTTCGGTGAAAAAGGAAGAGTTCCAACAGCCAAGGACTCCTTATCCGGAAAAAAAAAAATGGTTGAGTCAGTGAAACTCTTCTCCTTCCCTTTCTCCCCTCATCAATCTTCAGCACCACTTTATTTCTTTGCTTCTAGTTTTCAGTGTCTTGAGTCTCTCAGATCGGACACTGAAGCTCTGCTCTTTTCTACGATCCAAATCAAGAACCCAGTTGAAAGATCCTTTTTTGGGTGAATCAGTTGAAAGATCAGTGACCCATTTCTAGATTTTCTCTAGAAAACTAACCACTTTCTCATCTGTGTTGGGGGTTTCTCAACTTACCATCTTCTTTCAAAACCCAGTTGTTTCTCTAAAGTCAAGCCATGTGAAATAAAGGAGAAAGGGGAGACCACACACTGCCAGAGGGAAACAAAACAAAACAAAACAAAACAAAACAAATTTACACCACAACTTTTTTTATTCATGCCAGGGATAAACTCGATCACCATTTTACATCCAAAAAAAAAAAAAATCTCCAACCACAACCTACAACCACCACATCAACCAGCCTTACTTTTTCACCTCTTCAGCTGTTCTCTTCTTTTTGCCTTTGTCTTGGGCATCCCTTGCCGGTGCTGCCTCCATGTTTTTCACGCCGCCGAGCACGTTAACTTCCCGTTGCTGCTCAACCGTCACATATGGCGGCCCTCCAAATCTGAGCATCACGGTAGCCTTCCGCTTCAGTTCCTTATTTTCTGCCTTCAGCCCACATATCTCTGCTCGGGCATCCTTATACATGCCCTAGAGCAAAGCCAGTTGGGCGTTTAACTGCTGCACCTCATTAGTTCTACTCTGAAGCCGGTGCGACAGGTTGTTGACCGCCGTCATGGTCTCAACGCATGACCTTAATGTGTAATAATTCGCCTCAATATCCGACTGAGCAGCCATTATCTGCTCCACTGACACCATCGGATAGTTCAACGGCGCAAAACCAGGGGGCTTGGTCCAGGGGCTCTTGGTTGAGGTTCAAGGGCCATATTCTGGGTTGTGGCCTCGTTGAGGTCGGGAAAGAGGGTAAGACCACGGACAAAGAGGCTATGTTCTGGGGAGCAGAACGGGAAGAAGAAGCCATTTTCTGGGCAACAGAGTGACACAGTATCTCTCTCAGCAAAATCAAGAGGTTTTCAAAGGTTTTTCAGCAGGTGTTTTGTTTTGCATCAGCGGCAGCCTCGCCTTGGTTTAAATAGGCAAGGCAGACACGCGTATCACGCGCCTCTCAACGCCAGACGACAAAGCGGCGCGCCTTTTGATGGCTCGCCTTTTGATGGCTGTCGGGCACATCTTTTGATGGCACGCCTTTTGATGGCACGCTTTTTGATGGCACGCCTTTTGATAAGATTGGGCACGCCTTTTGAGGGTCCGACAAGACTTTGTAAACTGTCCCGACTTTGATTCCGGTTAGCTTTTATATGGGTCCGACAAGACTCTGTAAACTGTCCCGACTTTGATTCCGGTTAGCTCTTATATGGGTCCGGCAAGACTCCGTACACTGTCCCGACATTGATTTCGGTTATCTGCTACAACGGTTCGACACAGCCATATAGTGTCTTCTACAACGGTCCGACATGACCCAGTAAACTGTTTTCTACAACGGTCCGACATGACCCAGTAAACTGTTTTCTACAACGGTCCGACATGACCCCGTAAACTGTTTTCTACAACGGTCCGACATGACCCCATAAACTGTCTTCTACAACGGTCTGACACGACCATACAGTGTCTCCTATCTACTTTTATTTGTCAGATTACTCTCTCCAAACTCAAGTTGGTTAGTTCCTAACCCCCTTGAGTTTGAGGGGGGCTGTTGAATGTAACAATTCCTACACCTACTCCACTATAGTTAGTGCACCATAGTTAGTGATCCATTACCATTATACCTACTCCATTTAGGTTAATGCTCCATTTAGTTTAGTGAGTGCTCCATTTAGTTTAGTGAGTGCTCCATTTAGTTCTTATTGCTCAATTAATTATGGCTCCATTGTATCCCATTTCTCTCTATAAAAGAGAGCTCTTGTAAACACATTGAAGATCAATCAATCAATAATATCAATACATTAATTGCCTACAGAAAGTTTACAATATCATGAGGACTAAAACTTTCTGCAAAATGTAATTTATAATATTTGTGATCAAACCATAGTTACGATGTGAGTGTAACATGTAACCAACACAGTTACGTCATTATGTGATGTATGCATCAGTTGCCTTCACATAAGTGAAAGCAATAATTTAATAATTCAGCACCAGTCATATCACCTCTGCTTCTCTACTACACAACATCATAATACAGTGCAATGAACATAAAGTTCTATTAGTAATATAAAGGTAATAAAAGGAAGTAAACTTAGTTTAAAACAAAGTGACAAATGCAAGGAAATAGTGGAAAACACCATGGAACATAAACTTTATTAAAGAACTGTCAAAGGGTAGCAAGAAATAAAAAGATAACTTACTTAGGGTTAACAAACTCCTTTATAGCACCACCAGTCTTTGTTAGCTCTTCAATGTAGGGGCCAAGTTCAAGAATCAACTGCAAGAAAATATGACTACAAGAGTCAAGCCTAACCAATAGAATATTTCCCTAGGATTAAAAAAAAAATAGAAATAATAGTTTATCGACACAAATAAATCCAAAGCTGATTGGAAAAAATTTATTTTAAGTGATAACGATACTAATACAACAGTCATGAAGAAAATTACTTGATTATCCATTTTCTAAATTTATAAGCACCATGCAACCAATTCTTCACAAACAAGGTTGCATAGATATAGAGTTCATAAGTCGAACACAAAAGTCACAGATAATCTGATGATTCCAGACCATTTGATTTACAGATTCATTGTAGTCAATGGACAGTTTTTAAAGAGGAAAAAAAATATGATAGATATAGAGAATCTATTCAGTGCAGTGTCCATATGTTTCTCTTCTGAAACTGAAATATCACACCGTTGTTTGTTCATGAACTCTCTTGTACACCACTTTGACTCATTAATTAAAACCTTCCAGTAAGAACAGGACAAACAGTATATAATTTAAAATGGGATGCACCTTTTTTTCTAAGGTTCTGATAACTAAAATAGGGCACAACAGATTCACCTTCCAGAAAACTGTAACCACTACTATTAGCAAATTACTACTAAAAGTCAACTTCTCAAAGATCCCAACAACCCGGGGTGGTGGCAAAAAAAATAAAAAAAATTCAAGAACAAAAAGTTTCACAACCATTGCGCTTCAGGGTTCGACCAAGGGGTACTTGGCTAGTGGCTTTTTCCCAATTCAACCAAGTTAGAATAAACAATATTAAATACTCCAAATTGAAGACATTCATTGCGAAGGAAAACAGCTGTTAAAAAAAAGAAGCATTTAAATAATGGATATAACCACCCCCCAGCAAAAAAAATAATAATAATCTGTTATGCAATAAGATAAACAGGGGAACAAATCTGCTTTTAGAAATGCACATTGAGAAAGAAAAGGAATACACAAATCATACTTGGTTTATGTTTCCAGGAAAAGGAGAATAGCCTGTCTCACAGTTGACATCACCATCAGGATTTACAGTTGCTCTAAGCAAAGGATCAAGCTGATTGTATTCCACATTAATCACCATCGTCCTACCTGAAAGTCAATTTGTTCCCTTACTAGTAAATATAATATCAAATATGAACTCAGTTCCCACATGAACCATATAAGTCAATATTGCTCTTGCATGCATACTGTTTGGGATGTAAACAATTAAAAACCAACTACATAAATCATCAGAAGGAGATACTAGGAAAAAAACAAACAGACAGAACAAAATTGTTGCATCAGTATTCATGACGAAGCTTATGCGTACACTACCATATCTTCACAGGCAATGACACATGCTTTTTAAGTCTCAGGCTCTAGACCTTATAACTTGTGGAAGGCAGAAGAAAGAATTTGATAGAGAACCTTATGTATATAAATACTAAACCCTATGCTTGAAATATCAAGGGCAGAAGAATCTGCAAATCCTAAACAAAAGATTTCTCTTTTTTAATTGGTGAAATCTCACTCTTTTTCCTTTATACAATGATATTATTGCTAGAAAAAGTTGGATCATGTATCACCACAAGGCACAATCTTTTTTCTTTTCTTTGTATAAACTATGTTGTCATATTCTAATTTATGGTAATAATTGAAGTTTTCTAGAAACTCTAACATAAATCAAGGTTTCCTATAACAGTAACAGCAGCAGTGACGCAATTGCAGCAACTGGAGCCGTAATTTTTTATTTTTTATTTTTTATTTTTTCACACTACTCTACAAAAACTTACCCATACACATGTGACATGTTTTTATTTCAAAATCACATTTATTGGGATTTAAAATGGTTTTTGGTGGGTATTGTATATTTTTAAAACATGATCAAATATATGCACTAAATTTTATACTATTTTTAAGTCAATATAAAGAGAATTTTAAATATGTCAATAGTTAATGATTTCAGGTCATGTGTAATAAATCCATAATGCAACACTTTACTATTATTTATTTTGTTATCAACAGTTATTGAATGTGTTGTGTTTCAAACTTGCAGGTTACACATGTAAAATAAATAAAATAATTTATTAAATTTAAAACCAGCCATTTATTGTATTAAACAAACTAAAATCGTATGATGCGCATCTTCAAGTTACATATGTAACATAGCATAAAACTTACAATTTAAAGCTACATAAAAAAATTATGTTCAATCCTCAACGTTGACTAAATAAATAAAAAAATAGAAATTGAACAAGGAAAATTGAGCAAAAGAAGTTGCCTTTAAACGCAGCAAACGCCGACAGCCACCATTACGTAACAACCATAATGGCCCATTATGGGCTTACGTAACGATGGTAGCTGTTACACAAAATTCAATCCCACCACTATAGTGGCTCAAATG
Source organism: Camellia japonica (assembly GCA_030407325.1). NCBI lineage: Eukaryota > Viridiplantae > Streptophyta > Magnoliopsida > Ericales > Theaceae > Camellia > Camellia japonica. The sequence continues at coordinate 82,488,268 of JAPPVO010000036.1, read as the reverse complement.
GATGTCGGGAGCCTTCAATATACAGTTGTGCCCGATGTTTGAAACACTGACACAAATCCATTGAACAAGTAGGCTGACCAAGAATTTTGACCAACAGATCTTAAATCAAGAACATGGTGATATAAAAACAGAACATGAGATTTGAAAAATACATGTCAAACCACAAACCACATTCACAATTCAGTAACCACAATAATTCTTACAATTTGATGCATGTTAGTAATCGCAATTAACTGCCTAAAACGTTGAAACAGATTCCAAGTAGACCATGGAAAAGGCTATTTTTCTCAAGTAGATCATGTTGAAACAATTTCCCCCTACTCTCTCATTCTTACGGTGCGGTTCAGGTGCTTTGGAATTGGTTGAAGTTGTTGAGGTTCAGTGATGTAAGAGGAGCTAATTTGAGACCACTAAATTAATTAGGCCCAATAGTGCAAGGTTGGTGGGCTCGAATTTATCGCAAGTCCAAGATTGGTGGGCCCGGATTTATCGCCATCAAACGGGCTGAATCGCTCTAAGCCTCGAAAGGGTTCGGATCCACGAACTTAGAGACTTACTCGAACCCGGACTCGAAAGGGTATTGAGCTATCCTAGAGATCCGAGGCACTTGGACTCGAAAGGATTCGGATCCATGAATCTAGAGATCCGAAGCACTTGGCTTCGAACGGATTTAGACGCAATCTAGAAGTCGCTCTGTTAATGAATCCCAGAACACTTGCGGGCTCAGAGCTTTCCGGGATCTACGCACCAGAACCATAGGCGTAATGGAGTTCGAACAAAGGATCCGATCCCGATGACGGTGAGTGGAGATAAATTTACTCTTCGGTTAAACTAGCCTATACCCGGGTCGAGGTGGCACGATCTAGGGGGTCCTTGAGACTCGGCAATATTTGCGGCAGGGAGTTCTCTTGAACTACCCCTGACCCTTATGTGGCAGGACGTCCTCTGGGACTACCCCTGACCCTTTGAGATGATTGGGGATCATTGGTTAGGTGTGGCTAAGAAGAAGGGTTCGCCGAGAGGTTGATCTCCTCTTCGGGGTTTTCCTCATCCTCGGAGAGGTCACCTCCTCAGACAAGGTGGTTAAAGAGAATATTCCCCATGTGCCTTGCACATGGGCTCCATCCTACATCATGAGGTGCCTATAAATAGCACCCACCCATAACTTTACAAGGGATGGATTTTGGAGAGATGACTATTGGGAAAGAACTAATTTCCCATCTCCATTATCAACCTTGAGAGTAAAAGTGGGAGATCCATAGGAGAGCCTTGCCATTATTCTCTTTCTAGCTACTTTGCCTTCTTCTTCACCCAATCTCTAATCTCCATCATCTCCTTTACTCTTGTGTTCTTAAGTTGAGACTATTGAAGAATCTAAACCTCTCATCATCTTCTAAAGAATTCGAAGTTATTCTTCAAGGATCTTTGAAGATCTTCGAATTTTCCAACGACGTTCTTGAACCCTCTCATACAAGTGATAAGAAAAATCAATTTATTATACGCGAAAACAGAGTATATTTAGCTTCTTTTTATGTTTCAAGGTACTTTGAGATATATCTAGTAAAATTTACATGCTTAGCTTCAACCATCAATTCACGGGTGGGGTTGTATTTTAATTTCAAGTTGTGTTGTCACCTATGAATAGTGTGTTTTAGTGAATGGTTTTGATTACAACTGGATTGCTATAGGTGTAGTCATCATGTGCATTGTGCCTATTGTAGTGCTACCAGGGATGTGTTCAAAATGTAGTCTTTTTTCGCTATAATGAACCATGATCAAGTGCGACAAGGGGTGGTACATCTTTGGGACACTCTTGTTTCAAGCTATTTTTGCCCCTTCTAGACAAATTTTCTGATTCCACCACTGATTGCAATTATTTTCAGTTAGCATGAGTATTTAAGGGACTACGGAAGCATTGGATAAATTAACTCTTTTAGGAATTATTGTTCTACAACTTTCCTTTTAAATAAGAAGAAAAGGCAGAGTATTTTTAGCAAGTCATGTTCTAGATGCAGAGGAGTGTTAGCCCAATCGCATAGAACAGATGATCAGAATATGAAGTCAAAAGTTCAATGGAAAAAAAATTTCATTTAATGACAAAGCTCAAAGTTCACTGCAACTTAACAGTTGCAAATCACAAATAGAGAAACATTATTATTGATAATATTACCATCTGCGTGAGTGAGTTTGGCAATTCCTCCAATAGCTTCTTTAGCTTTGCGAGGCACAGCAAGAGAATTAACATGGTATTGTTTGGTGGCACTCACACCCAGTGATGCTGGAATTGCCTAGACATAGAGAAAAGGAAAGGAGATAAATGTGTCCGCTTTATAGCCAAACTAAGCAATGAAGCCACAAAAAAATCAACTGAACCTTGAAGAGAAGTCCATTTGTATCTTGGAAAAACAGAACCCATCTCATGCCAGCATCACGCCTGATAAACCATGGACATAGTGAAAAGCATGAAATTACAGACAAGAAAACTGGCCAATTATGAAATTTAATATCCTCCATCATTCTATACTTAAAGGAAACGGCTATGCTTCAAGTATGTAAGAAGCCTTCTTATTTAAGATGAAAGGTGTATCTTTCTGCACCCTAGCTAAATAACTTTAAAAGGGTCACACCCATGGTTGGGGGATTACCCTCGAGTACATGCATAATAATTTAATTTTTAAGATGTTGCAGTGGTAAGTCAGGACACTAAAATCGGTGTAAAAACAAAAGGTGACCTAGATAAACTAAAAACAAAACTCACCTATATGGACAAAATTACGTACCATATGTTTAGAAGACCGCTAGAATAAAGAAGTGAATGAACATCACCATGGCCATGAGGTTTCGTCTACAGTCACAGAACATATGGGAAATAAAAATACGCATGACATTGCCGAAAAACGTAAGCATGTTTATTTGCATGTAATATCTGCTCAAAAAATTACATATGTTGCATGAACATATAAAATTACCTGAATTGTATATTTATTTTTTGGGTCCACAGCAAGTCTCCCATCATTATCAGCTAAGCAAGCAACTTTTTCCTGAAATTGTACGTAAAGACAACATATCTTATTAAAAAAAAAAAAAGACAACATATCTTATGATTCCACCTACAAAAATTGGCAACTTCATCAAATAAATTGTATTGATGATCAGTTGGTTACCTGCTTTAGAAGTTTTACTTGTGTAGGACTCATTCCAAAATAAGCATTTGATTCCAACAGCTCTAAAATACGTGCATGCGTGTCATCAGATGTCATTATAACAAAAGGAATCTGTCTTTGGCATCCACCTACAAGTTCAAAGCAACAGCATTGGAGCTATTACATTTGTTTAATGCACACATATATTCTCAGCTAACATCACAGAAAAGGGAAAGTAAAAGGCCCTCTCTAGTTTCTTCCTAAGGAAAGAAGTTTATCAACACCAAAATTTAAAAGTCTGTCCTAATCGTTGCATACCTTAAATACCATGTAATATCAAATGTTAGCTTATCAGTGCATGTATGTCTGAGAAGAAAAGATAAATTGCCTAAGACATTTCATATCTGTCATATGACTACACCTGAGGTCTATATAAAATACATATACACATATGGTGCATCAGAAGAATCGGGCTTCACAAGATGAATTCATCTTCTATCATTTACATTTTTTTTTTAATTTAGAAAACTAAACAGGTACTCAAGTTGCTTCAGTAACAGATTCACACCAATTGAACCTCCTACTACATGCAACAAGCTTCTTATTCTGAGATCAGTTAGCAGGCTGGAATATTGCACAATTTGGACCGTAAAAGAAAAAGAACAACTATTGTCTCATGTTCTTACTATTTGTGCTCTGTTAGTCAAAGAGGTAGCATCATACCAAGACCCATTTGGTCCAATGGCATGCAAAGGTAAAACAAAGAACCTCAGTGAAAGAGGTAAGGAGTTCAGCCATGGCAGCTTACTGTGTGCATGTATTATCTGAAGTTCTTAAATGTACTAAAAAATAAAGGAAAAAAAAGAAAGAAAAGAGGTAAGATCACAAAACAAATATATCTATAAGGCTTAGAGCTCTTCTTTATGATTCTCCTCTAAAAGCCAACCTGATATCCCAAAAAAAAAATCCAAAGCAGTAATTAAAAGAAAAATACTAACAGCATGACTCATACAAACATTTTTGCAAGTGTCTAGCATGGATGGTCCTTGTGTTTCACAGGGCCACAAAACGGTTCTGTTATTTTCAATGGAGCTATTCTCTGACTGAATTCACATTACAAGCCTGTCCTCAATCCACATCAAACAACTTGATATAAACATAAATATCTACATGATGATAGCTAAGACTTGTTTGTTTGTATAAACATTTTTCTATTTATTTTTTATTTTTATTTTCTGTGGTAGTATATGGAATATTAGAAGATTAAGGAGATGGTTTGAATTGCAAATAAAGGAATGCAGAAAAGCATAGTACACACAAAAAATCAGGTAGAGTCACATCTTGCGCTTCATAAAAATAGACAGCTTGCCTTTTCATATTACGTAGTAATAGGCCATAGGTAAAAAAGCAAACCTTGCACTAGTTTACAGCTAGCTTCTTGTAAAGCTAGAATGGACTCGATGTAATGCTGTAAGAAACATGTTTCGGAGGAAGACTCTTGAGGAAGAGCCACCTACAAGAGGTAAGCAAAAATGGTTAAATGTGAATTGAAAAATATTTATTTTACATGTCCCTTTTTAGTATCATATAGAAATACATATTAATCTTAGAACATAATTAATGAATGGATACACCAACCAACGATTTGTTCCAGCTAAGAATAAAATCCTAAGAATGGAAATTATTTACCTTAATTCCATTGTATCCAAGACGTTCACCAAGTCCCCCTGCAACAAGAATAAATGCAGCATTCTTCATTTCCCGGATACCAGCCTCCTCAAATTGAACAAAGTTATCATCCCCAAAAGTTAGAGACTCTCCTGATGGGACCTGGAAAAAAAAAAAGTCGTTGTGCTCAAGTCCACAAGCAAGAAGGTTCAGTAGATGTTCTCTAGAAATTCACTACGTGCAGTATGGATGTATTGAATATGTATGACATCACTCCAAACAGAAAAGCTAACAAATGTCCACAGTTTGGACAGTTGAACTAACCAGAAATAAGCTCATACGGAAAAGTTAGTATAAAATATAACATGACTTTTTTATTTTGCCATCCCAAAAAATTGTTCAGACCAGAGATACAATATACGGGCAGCCAATATCATATGATTTGCTGCATCTGTTTAATTCAAGAAATTCAGAAGCCAAAAGAAAAGACTGCATTTTTACAAACATATGATTTTATCAATGATGTTTAGACAAATCCTAATAGTACACAGTTTTTTTTCTCATTCTTACTGAATGGAGCACGTAATTTGAGATAAACTTCAGACAACACCAACTTTACCAAGCACCTCATGCAAAAGCAAAGTTAATTTTAGAACATGAAAAACAATTGTGTGCAAGATTCATAGGTTACAAAACATAAAGAGTATGCTGCTTACAGAAGGTGCAAAGCCGTCAAATGGATTCCTCCCAGCCTTTGAATCTGCTAAGAGTTCTCTAGCAGTTTTGATATAGGAAATCAACCCCCCTGGATAGCTTGCATCAAGTTTAGCCACCTGAAAGATATAGCAGTAGTCATTAAGCTTCTAAGAATAATGCATTTGAATTAGAAGAAGAGATGCAATTACAGTACAAATACTTCTAACATGAATCCAACAATGAGGTATCAGAAGGCAAATGCATTTCAGAGAGCTGGCAACAAAATCCCATGAAGACAGAAATCAAAAAACAAAATTCAGAAGTCAATTTGCAGTAGTAATAATAAAATCACTTATTGTGTGACATGTACAAGTACAACATTGTCATTATTTAACGTGGTATATGTGCAGTTGCTTTTGCAAGAAAATTTAAGTATGGCATCATCTAAAATTTTAAAGGGTAAATTACATTGACCTCCCCTGAGATTTGATAAAATTACAATTAGCCCCATAGTCTCCGAATAATTACAAATGCCTCCCCTCTAATAACAGAGGTCTTCATGGAACTAACCAAAAATGTCAATTTACTTTTTTACCCTTAGATATTTGTGTCAAATTACCAAGGTAAATTACATTGACTTCCCTTGAGATTTGAAAAAAATTACAGCTAGCTCCACAATTTTAGCATAAGTACACATACCACCTATCCAGTACTGGAGGCCTTAACAGAACTAACAAGTAAATTACACTGACCTCCTTGAGATTTGAAAAAACCACAACTAACATCATAATTTTGGCATAAGTACATAACTCCTATCCAGTAACAAAGGTCTTAACAGCACTAATGGATGATGTCAAACTATTGTTTACCCATATATATAAGTAATGCTAAAATCCCCAAATGTTTTATCAAATGTTCTACCAAATGTCTCACATGAGTGTGAGACCCACATAGACTCACATGGTGTGGGTCCCACACCCATGTGAGATATTTGGTAGAACATCTGGTAAAACATTTGAGATCCCTAACATTTTTCCATATATATTTGGGTCAAATCGCTTATTTAAGTGTATATCTTCTCTTTTTTTTTCCTCTCTTCTTCCTCTATTCTTTGTATTCCTCTCATCTCTCTCCAGCCACACCATAACACACCCACCCCTACTTCACCCTCCGCCACCACACAACACTACCCTACTCAACCTTACCCATCCTATTGATCCAAAAAAAAAAATGTTATAAAATAAATGGTAAAATGGTCATTTAATTAAATATTTTTTAGGACATCAGAAAATAATAATGGGCCTTTAACAGCATGAACCAATTTGTTATACGAATTTCAACTTTCTGAGAAGTCCGTGTAATTATATCAAAACTATGGGGCTAATTGTAATTTTTCCAAACCTCAAGAGAGGTCAGTGTAATTTATCCAATTTTAAATTATGAGTCAAATCTAGACAATTCTCTTCTTATTTCTCATTAAATTTTGAACTTTAACTACTAACATAAAAAAGTTCAAATTTCAGCCCAATTAATTTTAAATACCAAAAAAAGTCTACTTCTTTTTTCCTCTAATAATCCTTCCAAATACAAAAACCAGTTTTAATCAAACCATACATACAGATAAAGAGAGATAGTGAGAGAGAGGAGAAGATTTGGATCCAGTCTTTCCTGAATTTTTGGCCAAATATCAATTTAATTCCAACATTAAAATCCCAAATTTACCGAATCTTTTGGAATACTAGGCAAATTATGATCTCAATTGCTGGCATCTCTTTTTTTTTAATTTTATTTTTCTCATTATGATCCCAACCAACTCAATTGTGTTCGTGTTCGCACAGACGAAGAGAGAGCAGCATTGATATTGTTCGAAGAAACGAACCACAAAATCTCCTTCTTCAAACACAGCACAGAACCAATTGGCCAACTCAAATAAACAAATAACCACAAACCTGATCGAAGAAAGCTCGCTTCTCATCATCTTCGGTACCAGGCTCAGGCCAATGCTCAAACAGATAACTCTGACCCATCTCCAACAACATCTTCGCCATCTCAATCTGCCAATAAACCACTGTAAATTAACCCCATCCAAACAGACAGATTATACATACATATATATATATATATGAATATGAATATATGAACCTGGTGAGGAGAGAGAAGGGAGAGATTGTTGAGGAGATTGGGAGAAGAGGAGGCCCAATCGCCATTGATGTGGAGCTTGGAGAGGCTCTCGGTGGCTGATCCAACCGTTGAAGCCATTCCGGTAAGCGAATCTAACGGTTCGCAGGGGCCTTCTGGTGAACCAAACAAGATCGGAGATGATGAAAACGAAGAACAAGAGTCCAAGAGTGAATAGAGTTGGCGTTAGTTTGAGAAGTGTGACAGAGAGAGAGAGAGAGAGGAGAGCGAAACGTGGGTTGTTGTTTTGTTATGTTAGAGAGTCGGGTACGAAGAGATCTGTGGGGGGATGACCGGGAGGAACCGGTAAAAGGACTTTTGAAAGTTGGCCGTGCGTGGGACTCTTTTACCGGTGATAGCAAGTGGGAGTAGTGAGGTGGTGAGGAGAGGTATATTCGGCACGGACTGTAGCTGATGCGACACGTTTCAGAACTGTGATGCTTGTGGCTCTTTGTGGAAAAGTTATTCGGTGGTTTGGAAGCATATTGGTTAATACGTTTTAACCCAGGCGTGGGTGCCCTTCTGGTAAGAACGTTGGGATTAAGCTCTAGGTCATGAGTTTAAATTCTTTCTAGACTAAATTTTTTTGGATGTAGCACAGTTGGTTAGAAAGTTAGATTTTAAGTTGTTTAATTAATATTTGGTGTGGGTTCAATATTCTCCCGTTATGCAAGTCCTGACTTAAGCGGAGGTTGTCTTGGGAGGTCGAGGCAAATTTTCAAGTTATAGTCTCCTCACTCGAAACAGCTAATAGGACACCTTAGTGATCTCTACAACGGGCGCTACTTTGGACCTACGGGAGAGTATGGAGAATTTTTCTGTTAAAAAAAAAAAAAAAAAATTGGTTTGGGAAAAACGTTTTTACCTTTATTTTTTAGATTTTTAATTAATTTAATCCGGTTAAATTAGTTCTATTTAAAAGAAAAAAAATTATGAGAGAAAAAATAAAATAATTACTTAAAAAATAGGAAAAAAAACTAATTTATTAACTTTTTTTATTTTTTTTAAAGAAATGTGTGAAAAAAATAGAGAATTAATGTGACTTAAATAAGTCAATAAGTTGACTTTTTTCTATATTCCCAAAAGAGGCATTATTGGCTTATTTATTTTGTGTCTTTTGGTAAATTACAAATATATTCCTTGAGATTTGTTTAAAGTACATATTGTTTCCTGTTGTTTAAAAAATTACAAACACTCCCTTGTTAGAATTTTTTATTTAACATAATTAATTGAAAAATTAAAATTCATAATTATTCTCCTATACAATAATAAAATTACCTAAATTATTAAATGAAATATATTTTTAACATTATTAAAAACTGTTAATTGACTTGATGATTTATTAATAAAAGTGACGATTTGTTATAAAATTATAAATCTCAAGGGGTGAAACATAATTTTTAAAATTACAAGAAATAATTCATATTTTAACCAAATCTTAAAAGATATATTTATAATTTATTCTTTATTTTTTTATAATTTTTTAGACCCAACTAAAAGCCAACTCACAATAGAATTTACTATTTTTTATTCTGCAATAAACAACATAACAATGAGGTTTTTGGGAAGTTGTCAAAAAAAAAAAAAAAAGTCAACTTTTTTAACTAAAACAGTCAGTGTTTTTTTTATGCAAAACAACTCAATTTTTACCCCCCAAATGTTATATGTTCGATGGTGTGAAACATTGTTGTAAGACCACCCAATAATGATTACTCTTTTGCGTTTGTCCCTAGCAAAAATTATAAGCTCAATGGCGGACAGAAAGGGGCTGCAGGTGGCCATGGGCTCCAAAGCTTACGTGTAAAATTATTGATTCTAATATTTTCTCTGTGAAACTAAAAAGTGGTGGCCCCCAATTCTAAAATTAACTTTTTTAAAGATTTGAACTGATGTTAAAAACTATTACCAGCACATGATTTCCATAATTTACATTTTATTCATAAAATTTTAACAATAATCTTATAGTTTTATTTTTTTGCTAAAGTTAATTATTAATTGTTAATATAATAATATTAGTATCTTATTACCATTTTACTTGCCAATACAATAATAATGTGAGGAGGTAGATTGCCTTCAGTCTAGGGTGTTGTTTGGAACCGTAAGACTCACCATGATTCTCATTTTGATAATTAGAATCTTTTATTTTGTCAGGTATTTTATATTTATCATTCATAAAAAAAATTAAATTGATTTAATAATCACAACTTATTTAATTTATCACATTTGTCACCCAAAAAATAAATAATAATTATAATTTTTAAATAGACCATTCATTTTTTTAACTATGATATCTTGCTAATAATAAAATAATTTTAAAAAATCTCAATTTTAAATGTATTAAAGTTAGCCCCCTTTGTGTAGAAATTCTGCATACTGGACTCATTACTTTTTTGTTTAAGTTATAGAAAATTAGTGGGTGGCGGTACGTGTGTAATTTAGATAATTAATAATAAAAATTTGATAACATGATAAACTCATACATTGTGTGAAGTATTATTTCAAAATCACTCAATAATTACTCTGGGGTTAGTGCGTTGGCTTTAAAAAAAGAAAAGGAATTGACCTGTTTGGCTTTTTCCGTCGTACTTGAATACTCCGATATTATTTGAAATAAATTAAATAAGTGTAATTATTTAGATACGTATATTTATTTGAGTTATATTATTTTTTTATTTTTTATATATTTTTGTTTAAAAATTTAAAAAGTACATTTATTTAAATCATCTTAAATAACTTTTAAAACTAGTAGATGCACAAAAATTTATTTTTAGAATGAAAATTTGATTTTAAGTTTTAATATTTTATGTGTAAAAAATTTTAATAAACGAAAGCTAAATACAAATAGATTTTTTAATGGTTGATAAAAATTTTGTCACCATGTATGATTCTATGTAAAAGGTTTATAAAAATAATTTATTTCAAAATTATTAAAAAATCAGTGTATTCTCAACTTAAAATCAAATTTTCATTTGTATTAATCAAATTTATTAAAAATCAGGAATTTCACTTGTATCAAAATATTTTTTTCTGAAAAAAATAAAAATAACAAAAAATTTTATAATATACAAATTATGACTTGGTTATAACTTATGATGTATTATATTATGGTACTAGTAGTTGACCCGTGCAATGCACTTGCTATTTTTGTTTTTTAAAAAATATTTGATGATACAATGTGTTATAAAAGAATAATTTTAATTTTAATTTAAAATTAAAATTAAAATTGAAGTATGATTTTAATTATTTATTTTGATAATATTAGCGCTATCGTTCTATAAAATTGTTATTTGAATAATTGTATATATTAATTTTAGTTAAATTATTTGTGTATTTTGATAATTTTAATTCTAACGTATTATAAAAATGTAATTATCATATAATAATTTCGTATGATATATATTAAATTATAAAATAGTAAAATAAATATTCATTTTGATATTAAACATAATAGTTAAATTATAAGAAGAATTAATAATGTAAAATTAAAATAATTCGAACTATTTAATTTATTTATAAATAAAATATGTAGAAATACAAATTATATAAAATTTATTTAAAAAATTAAATATAAATATATTGTAATTAGATTATCATATAATGATTTTTATGATATATATATATATATATTAAATTATAAGATTGTAAAATAAACACTCTTACCTAAATTAAAATATTAACTATATAAGAGAAATAAGGGGTTGTTTGAGGTGTTCTAAATAAGTGCACTTTTTATCTTTTTGAAAGTTGAGGAAAAAAATATGGATGTTTGGGTTAATTTTTTGACTTTTTATGAAAAATGTGTATTAAAAAATTGTATAAATAAGTGTGCAGAGAAGATAGTGTCATAAACCGTACGAATTGGCAATCAGTCGGCTGGGTGAATACATGGGAAAAAAAATTGTCACCTTTTCGGGTTTTGGTTGGACGGTGTTGTTTGACCCGTGGAGGCCCACCACGGGTCCCCTTTTTTTAATCGGAACCGTTCAATATGTAGAACTCGTCAAGTACTATATGTTTGTAAAAAATCACGTTGATTGGATATCCATAGCTATCTGATCGTGTTAGTTTTTTTTGTTAACTGTTAACTATAACACCATCTAATTTTTATACAAAACTGATTTGATCATGTAGTTAGTGATATCCAATAGACGTGATTTTTTACAAGCATATAGTATTAGACGAGTTCTACATCTTCAACGGTTCGGATTATCAAAATGGGACCCATGGTGGGCCCCCACAGACCCAACTTTACCATCCAACTTAGTAAATGTACACATGTAATTTATTTTTTTTTTCCTTTCCCTGCAATTGGCTTGACGTCAGACATTGATGGACCAAAAAGTTGATTTATATTTTAATATTTGTATATTAATTTTTTTAATTTTTTTTGTGAATAATGATAACTTTTTAACTTTTTTTTGTAACTTTTTGACTTTTTTACACTTGCCAAACCAGCCTTTAGCCATGACTAACCAAAAAAGAATCACATAAAAACATATAAATCCAAAAAGAAAAATAATGAAAATATCTAAACAATAGATACATCATAGTGTATGAAGTGATCAATCATTTATAATATAATATCAAAATATAAAAGAACTTATTGTTCAACAATTGAAAAAGTAACTCAAGTAGTAAATCCAAACTTTAAAGGTTCCTCGAGAGTATTATTGTTGTGCATATTTTTGCTCATGTGAGTTGTGATTATATAAAATAATTTAGAAAAAGAAATATAATTTCATATATAGAATCACTACAAAATTTAAATGACAAATCCATAATATAGAATAATATATAATTAGTATTGGGGCATAAAATAATGCACGAGAAAATAAGACGAAGAAAAAAAAAGAAGATAATTTAGCATTAAATTTTTTTTAATACCCTTGAAAGAATTAAGAAGAAAAATATGAAACGCAAAATTGATATTGGATTTGTGGATTATCTCAATTCACCATGAAAATTATATGGAAAATAAATTTTGTCAAATAGAATTCATATAAAATAGGTAAAGTTAATATAATTTAAATTAGGTTTGAGTTTTTATAAAACTCTATATGTAATTAAAAAAATACATGCTGGTGTGGTTCTCTTAGAAAAAAACAAACTCTTATAATGTGCCATCTTAGTGTGGAAAAAATATTACTTTTAATAATATATATATGATGTGTTACAAAATAATAATTTAAATTTAAATTTAAAATAAAGTTTTAATTTTAATTATTTATTTTAATAATCTTAGAATGATAAATTTAGTTAAATTTTTTGTTTATTTTGATAATTTTATTTCTATTATGCTATAAAAGTGTAATTATCATATAATGATTTTATATAATATATATTAAATTATAAGATAGTAAAATAAACAGTAATTTTGATATTAAAAATAATAGTTAAATTAGAAAAAAAATTAGTAATATAAAACTAAAAGTGATTCTAATTATTTATTTTTATTTTTATATTTGTTTAGAAAATAAAAAATATGAAAAAATATAACTATAGAAAATTTATTTAAAAGATTAAATATATAAATATATTGTGATTGGATTAACAAGAAAATACAAAAATTAATTATGTAAAGTATTGATTTTTTCTTTAATATTCTTTTTGAATTATTCATACATATTGTATATAGGTATATAACATTTAAATTAAATACAAATATTTTGTAAAAAATAATTTCATGGTAAATAAAAAATTAAATACAAATTAATATTAAGACATCAATAATATAAACAAAAATATAAAATGTAAAATAAAATTAATTTGATCAGTGTGATACACATAATTAAACATATTTATCTTATTTATTTACTTATTTGTATATCGAGAGATTTTTTTTTTTCAAATATCATAACAATTAAATTAAAATATTAACTATATAAAATAAATTTGACAATGGCAAAACTGAATGCACAATGAAAAATATACAAAAAAAAAAAAAAAAAAATCTCAAATTGAGTCTATATAAAATTGATTATTATAATTGAAATTGAGCTTGTATAGAACTTTATAGGTAAATAGCAAAGGCATGCTGATGTTTTTTTTAAAAAATATTTTTAAATAAACTTTTAGAATGTATCACATAAGAAAGGGAAAAACAATACTTATATATATATACTAGTAGGTGAATTATTTTTAAAATGAAAAATTAATTTTGAGTCTTAATACTTTATGTGTAGAAAATTTTAACAACTAAAAGCCAAATACAAATAAATTTGCTAATGGTTAATAAAAATTGTTGTCACTATGTGTGATCCTATGTAAAATAGGCTCATAAAAATTATTTATTTCAAAGTTTTTTTTAAAAAAAATGTGTATTCTCAACATGAAATCAAATCTTCATTTGTGTTAATCAAATTTACCAAAAATCAGAAATTCCACTTATATCAAAATATTTTTTTTTCTAAAAAATAAAAACAACGAAAAATTCTATAATATATAAATTATGACTTGGTTATAACTCATGGTGTATTATTTTGGTTATTAATTGAAAAAGTCTTGTTGATTTCTTATATTTTTTGTTATGTCTAAAGTGGTATATCGGGTAAGGGTGAGCGCGGGTCAGTTACAGCCACGGAACTTTCAATCCGCAATTCGTCCACCAGATTGGCAGATTGAAGAAAATCAATTCGCATCCGTCCGCCACTCCGATGGATGTGGATTGAGTGGATTGGTGGATTGAGTGGATTGGCGGATTGGCAGATGGATGCGAATCGATTTGGCGATTTAAAATTTTATAAATTTTCAATATAATTCAACTTGTGCACTTCCTCAAAAAAAAAAGTATTACAATCAATGACTTAAAAAGTATTACAATCATTGCATGCCTCATCCAAAGAAAGAAAATTTGAAATTTTAGAATATTACAATCACTGCATGCCTCATCCACATATTACAATCACAGCATACCTCAACTACATAAAGTATGTTGAACAATCTTCACTGTAATTAAATTAATTAATTCTGTTTGGGTATTGATTAATATCTTGAATATTATTGTGATCAAGTCCAGTGTTCGACACTGTCTCCTTAAGACAGATTCGTCCTCTCCACGGTGCTTTCAGAATATGGACGTCTATCTCCCAGGATGAAATGATCAACTACAAATAAATGCAGTACTACAATTTATTGGTTCAACGAACACACTAAATGGTTACACTCTTTCTCACAAAAATTAAATGCAGCAAAATGAAGAATAAATTTGCAGAGGAGAAGTACAAAATTTCTGAATGTAAAACATCAAATGAGGGCTACCTATTTATAGATGTAGTGGTGGCTATTGATTTTGAATTAAACAGGTGCTAACCTGTTTCGAACAGGTATGAAACCTGTTTGGTTTTGAATTAAATAGATTTAAAGCTGTTGGGTTCAAAATTCAAACAGATAAAAACGGAAGGGACCTGTTTGGGTGTAGAGAAAAACCGAACAGATTAATTTGAATTCTGGACAGTTGGACAGATTTTATTTAAAAAAATAAAATTAAATCCAAATGTTTCTGGCCCAAAAAGATTAGTATTTGACCGAACAAGCCCAACCCAACCACACACTACGCACCTAAGCCCAGCCCGTCCGACCGGACGGACGGCGGCGGCGTACGCGCACGTGTGGTGATTTTTGGGTCCAATGGGTCAAGCCCATAACCTCCCTCTCTACAAAACTTGGGTACCCCTTGGGGCACACCCCAAGTTCCAATCCCATGCTTTATAAATCCATTCAAAACTTCCCACCAAATCAATATGGGACAAGCCATTTTCCAACCTTAAGGAATTTCCACAAAAACTCCATTTCCATGGAGCTCACTTTGGCTTCAATTTTTCATTCACTCGATAATGGTTTTGAGCAACCAAATATACCATGTGAATCACAACGCGGTATAGAACGCATTACCTCTTAGACCCGCCAAATTTGACGCTCGGTCCTATCTAAATAATAGACCAAAGTCAGGAAAAAATTCTGGTTTTACCCAGAATTTTCCAACCATTTCCAACAATCCCCCACATGAATGGAATTTGATGACAACGGAAATGCAACAATATGCAGACTTTATCGAAAGAGTATAAGTCGAAAATATCTTGCATCAGGATAGGTAGCTTTCGGCCTTGAACCTTCCCTACTGATAACCTATCGGACTTACTAGCTAACCAATGGACGCGATGCCTTGAATTATTCAGCCGTTTGTGTAAACCAAGACAATAGATTTCACACAAAATATCTTCTAACACATCATGGTTCTCACTGTTGTGTTTATTTTAGCCTTGAACGCTCCTGGTTTTCATGAGTGCTTCTAGAGAATGTAGCCTCTTCATTCTCATAGAACCGGCCCCAGTTCGACACTCATATAGGTGATTCTTATTGTAAGTATCTCCTTATACTCGTCTTGATTTTATGCCTTAATCAAGATATAAGTAATCATTAAAAGCAAAACTTATCCTTATACCCCTGCATACAACATATGTTGCAGATATCACTCTCACCATAGGAATGGGTAGGGAATTTTAATCCCTTGGTGATTTCTGGCGAGCCACACATAACTTAGTTGTCCCTTTGAACTTAGTTCTTGGGATCTCCAGTCATATAAGTAGGGTTACCATTATGACGACTCTTATGTAATAGGCTTTAATCTCATCCCCTTCGATGAACTATACACTAGCTCTTTTGTCAAACCTTTTGTTAACGGATCATCAATATTCTCTTTAGATTTTATATAATCTATTGAGATTATTCCATTTGACAACAATTGCCTTACGGTATTATGTCGACGACGAATATGTCGTGACTTACCATTATACATGTGATTTTGTGCCCTGTCTATTGCAGATTGACTATCACAATGAATGCAAATAGTTGGCACAAGTTTTGGCCACATTGGAATATCTTCTAAGAAGTGACGAAGCCATTCTGCTTCTTCTCCTGCTTTGTCTAAAGCAATGAACTCGGATTCCATTGTGGATTGTGCGATGCATGTTTGTTTCGTGGATTTCCAAGAAACAGCAGCGCCTCCCAGAGTAAAGACATATCGACTTGTGGATTTTGAATCTTTAGTGTCCGATATCCAATTTGCATCACAATAACCTTCAAGTACTGCTGGATATCGAGTAAAGTTCAAACCATGATCACGGGTGAATCTTAGATATCTAAGAACCCGAATGATCGCCTTCCAATGGTCTTCTCCGGGGTTACTAGTGTACCTACTCAATTTACTGATAGCATAAGCTATATCAGGACGAGTACAATTCATTAGGTACATTAGGCTTCCAATGATTTGGGAGTATTTTAACTAAGACACTACATCACATTTATTTTTCGATAAATAAAGACTGATGTCTACAGGTGTTCTAACTACATTCAAATCATCATTGATAAATTTATCAAGAATTTTCTAAATATAATGAGATTGAGATAATGCATATCCGTCAGATGTTTTAGTAATTTTTATTCCTAATATAACATCTGCGACCCCCATATCTTTCATATCAAATCTTCTGTTAAGCATTTGCTTAGTTGATTTGATCATGTTTTGACTGCTTCCAATGATAAGCATGTTATCCACATAAAGACAAACTATGACATATCATTGGTTAGTGTTTTTAACATAGATGCATTTGTCACATTCATTTATCTTAAATCCATTAGTAAGCATTGCATGATCAAATTTTTCATGCCATTGCTTAGGTGCTTGTTTTAATCCATAAAGGGATTTTACAAGCCGACAAACTTTCTTTTCTTGCCCCGGTACTACAAACCCTTCGGGTTGCTCCATATAGATCTTTTCATTTAGATAACCGTTTAAGAAAGCTGTCTTAACATCCATTTGATGTATTTCTAAATTAAACAACGCTGCTATAGCAATAAGCATGCGAATGGATGTTATTCTTGTCATAGGGGAATATGTGTCAAAATAGTCCAGACCTTCCTTTTGTCTGTAACCTTTAACTACAAGTCTTGCTTTATACTTGTCAATTGAACCATCTGCTTTCATTTTTTTCTTGAATATCCATTTATATCCAAGAGGTTTAGAACCTGGTGGAAGATCTACCAATTCCCAAGTATGATTTTGCATAATGGATTCAATTTCATTATTAACAGCCTATTTCCACAAAGGTGCTTCAGGACCTGTCATTGCTGCCTTAAAGCTTTGAGGTTCATTTTCTAACAGGTATGTTAGGAAATCTGGACCAAAGGATTTTGATGTTCTTGCTCTCTTACTTTGTTTTGGTTTGTCATCAGTTTAATCCTGTTGGTCGAGACCATTACTAATCTCTTGTGTTTGATTGTCATTAGTCTCTTGACTTTGTGTATAATCATAAGTTCTTTTCTGTGAACTTAATCCATGTCCTTTCTTGTAAGGAAAGACATGTTCAAAAAGCACAGCATTCCTTGACTCTATAATAGTGTTCACATTTATATCAGGTATTTTTTATTTATAAGTCAGAAACGGATATGCACTACTATTCTGAGCATAACCAATAAACACACAATCTACTGTTTTTTGTCCAATCTTAGTCTTTTTAGAAACAGGAATTTCAACTTTTGCCAAACATCCCTACACTTTTAAGTATTTGTAAGAAGGCGGTCGACCTTTCCACAATTCATAAGGAGTGCTGTTGGTTTTCTTGTGGGGTATTCTGTTAAGACCATAATTAGCAGACAATATTGCTTCCCCCCACAAGTTCTGTGGTAAGCCTGAACTTAGTAACATGGCATTCATCATTTCTTTTAGGGTTCTGTCACGACCCAAACCCGGCCCTATGGGTTTAGCACCGTAACCGGCCAGTAATCCGTGATTACCGAAGGCCTGCTCAACAGTAATACAGTATAACAGAGTTCAGGGCCTGGCGGAAGCCAATACAGTAAATAACTAGTGTCCATTGAGCTGTGAAAATCTGTATGCCAAAAACATTTTCATGCATTCATACAGTTCAACAGTACGGTCTATATACAGTCGGATACAACATTCAGTACAGGGACTCAATCCCCTAATAACAGTACAGTAAAACAGTAAACAGTCTATACAGTACAATGACAGTTGGGTGAAGCTAAGACACCCCAAAAGCAGTCTAAGCTTGATTACACTCGGGACCTCGCAGTGAGGCACAATGGTTGGCTTGACAAAACTAAAGCTTGCCTGACGCTCCTAGCTGCGGTCTGGTGCTTGAACACCTACATATATATATGAGCAGTGAGCTAAAGCCCAGTGATTAACATAATGTATAAAGAGGTTAAGAATGAAATGTCCTTACAGTAATGAAAACAGTTCATTTAACAGTATTTCAGTCTTTCAGTCAGAACAGTTATTCAGTCATATGTGGTACATCCATTAGCATAGCAGTAACAGTAGGTCATAAAGACCGAACAGTAATGATGGCCAGTCATTCAGTAAACAGTATGGTTCCACGAGGAAACCGACAGAGATCTCTGTAACAGTAACAGTCGGTAACAGTAGTGCTAAGGATGCCACAGTACAGTTCAGAAATAAAGGACATACATTCATTCAGTAAATAATTCCAGTTCAGTAAACAGTTCAGTTCAGTATTCAAAAGATGACCATTTTGAACATATCTTTATACAATCGTTACTCACAGAGTTTGGGCTTATCAGTAGCTAGAGCGTCTCCTCGGGATGCCAACCCTACACAGTTAACAAATAGAACGCACACTAAGTTTAACAGTCGGGAAGGATGATAATAGAATCCTTAAATTTCCTCGGTGTGGTTCTACGTCTAAATCCTCATTAAGATGTCTTAAACTAGGCCTAAGAATGCCTAGAATGGGATGAGGATGCAAAAATACAGTTAGAAGGCATTTTTCAAAAGTTGCTGAAAACAGGCTCCTCGCTCGAGCGAGCCTTCCTTCGCTCGAGCGAGCTTCCAAAATCAAAGCTTCGCTCGAGCGAACAATCCTTCGTCGAGCGATCATGAACAGTAAAAGTACTGGATGCTCGATTTTTACGCGCGATGCACGCTCGATGCTCGCTCGAGCGAGCTTGCAAACCAAAGGGCTCGCTCGAGCGAGGAATCCTTCGCTCGAGCGAGGAGGAGCCAAATCTGGAATTTCCAGATTTGTCTCCCAAGTTCGAACTAAGCATTCAAACACCCAAAACTCAACCTCTTGGCCCCAAATTCTGGAAAATACATCCACATTCAATATACAACAAGTTTCAAAAGCCATTTTACACATGCAAGGGCCAAGAGTTGGTCAATTAAACCATTTATCAAACACATTTTCAAGAACACTTTCAAAACATGCAATGTATGGGTTTTTAACCAAAATCAAGCTTTCTTCTTGCTCAAAGGAGCTCAATAGTTGGAAAACAAACTGAAAACATGAACTTTTGATAGAACATGAGCATGCATGTAACAATCCATCATGAATTCCACTCCAAAATGCACAAAAATGGCCATGCATGCAACAATCCAAGCAATATTCAACCTCTATGCACTAAATCATGGCTTGATTCTACAATGGAACCTAGAACTTACAGATGGAGTTCAAGGCAACAAAAGAAGATGAATATTTCTTACCTAGAGTGTGATTCAAGTCTAGCAAGCTCAATTTAGCAATTATGCTACAATCTCAAGTTCTTTAGCAAATTCAACAAATGAACCCAAATTTTCTCTTAACTCTCCCTCTCTCTAACTCTTGGTCGGTTGTAAAGGCAAGAAGGAGCTGATCAATTGTTGATCTAAGTGTATTAGGCCCTCTAATGGTAATAAACAAAGGGCCACTCACATGGCAATTTCGTAAATAGGTTGAACTTGGCAATTAACTCATTTAAATCTAATTTAATCATTCCTAATCAATTTTCAGATAAATATACCATTAAATCAGAAATATTCTACTGATCCTGGAACACTAAACGGTTTCTAATTCGGCCGCCGATAAGGCCTTCAATTAGCAGTTTAAACACATAAACACAAACAGATAATCAATCAATCAAACAGATGCAATATACAATTCAATAGACAAACTTATTCAATTTCAGTTTCGATTTCAATCAGTTTGTTCAGTAACTCAGTTAATCCAATTACCAGTCGTTATCAGTTCAGTTTAGCAATGATCAGTACATAATTCAGTGGTTTAACGATAATCAGTACGAGGGTTGTTACAGTCTCCCCTCCTTATAAGGAGTTTAGTCCTCTAAACTCGAGTTAACATATGACAACAGAGATGATGCCTAACACCAAGGTAACTTTCACTCTATAACAGGTATAATCATATACAAAAACGGATCATGGCCCAATCTCAATTTTTAGCAATGCACCGAAACAGAATCAGAAATCACATATGAAGATTGGGGCTCATATTAAAACAGAATCTTATGCACATTCAGATCTCAGTCAAGAACAGATTCAGATACATGTTCATTTGCATATTTTGTCTAGAGCATACGTAGATGCACAATCTGGCTTATGTAACATGGTGCATTACTAGGGCAGATACAGAACAGTACAGTGCAGAACAGATACAGTACAGAGCAGATACAGTTCATAATGGTTATGAATAACCAGTTCCATAAGGGAATCCCGAATCCGGGTAACAGAACAGAACAGTACAGAAGCTGGGCCCTCATGACGAGGCCTCCGGTACGGGTAAGAGAGTGCAGACAGATATAAGTTCCATAAAGGAACCTCCGATACCGGGCAGCTAACATATATTACATAATACTAAGCGTCACGAATATATAACAGGGGTCGAACAATCATTCAGTAAACAGCATATAGCATTTCGAGACAAAACTTATTTCGTGACACGAAATATGAATAAAAGTGGCACAGTAGTACACAACAGGTACAGTAGCAGTAGCAGTGTCAGTACAGTAATTCAGTTGGTTTAATTACCAATCACATTCGGTCTCCATTTAACAGTAATCGATAATTATTCGGGTAGTATATTAAAACGGTAGTAGCAATATCGGTACAGTGACAATAAGTGACAGTAATGGTACAATACAGTAACAGTAACGGTATAATACAGTAACAGTAACGATACAATACAGTAACAGTACGATACAATACAGTAACAGTAACGGTAGCAATAGATAGTATTATCAACTACTTACATCAAGTACTTATCGGTGTTATAGATTTACACTGGTCTTAGTTTCATAAGTAATTTCCCCCGTTAAGTTACAGAGATTCGATCCATTCAATTTCGAGTCTTTCATTCAGTCTTTGTTCAAATCCAGTTCTCGGTTCAGTAATCCATTACAGTCAGTCCAGTTCATTCGGGAGTTATCGGAACATAAGGCGAATTTGTACATTACTCCCATAGCAGTAGGCAGAGTTCTTAAGCATTCATTCACTATTCATCAGTGCCAGTCCTTACCGATTCGGTTGTTATAGCACATGTCAATACGAAAGCAGTCATATAGATTACATATACTTTCAGACAGTCAGAGTTTATGATCAAAACCAGTCTGTGGTCAACAGATCCCACCAGTTCAGTTCTGAAGTACAGTAATCACCAAAACAATCATTCCCTAGTCAAACAAGTTCATGGTTATAACGGTAATACCGGGTGATTAATCACATGCCACATACCCAGTTTCTTCCACATTGTAAAACAAATCCGGTAATAGTTCTTAATAGGAGTTTCTCAGATCAAATCGATGAAAGTTCGACTAGGTCATTTCAGATGCAAGTTCTGTCCAAACATATCAAATAAAAGTTCGAAGCGCAAGCATCAAACAAAAGTTCCATCGGTTACCCAAAAGGGTTTCATGACCACGGTTCCATCAGATTAGTTCAGATCAAGGTTCCATTCTTATCATTTCCAGATCAGTTAACATTAGTTCATACTCCGGTCACTTCGGTACATAGTAGTTTTACAATCAGTAATTTCACAATTAGTCTGAGCTTCATCAATTGTCAAACTTACATCAGAGTCCGGTACCATTACAATTCATATCAAAGCAGTACAGGTCACATACAGTGTGTTCCTCCCAATAAGTTTACAGACAATGCACAGACACGCAGTTAGTCATATCGAGAGGTAAGCATCACAGTCAACATAGCAATTTCCAAATAAATCCTTCATATAAGCATATGGTATACAATAATACATCACACAAAGTTCTTGGTGACACATAATGGTGAGTTGTCATACAAGGGTTCCAAATCAGTCATATAGTCACTAAAGCATATGCTCGCAGATCAACTCCAACAGTCACGTCAATTTTTTTTTTTCCACAATCACGATTCCCAGTCAAGGGTTTATCGGTTGGGTCTTTATTCAGTCATGCAGTTACAGAGTCATAGTCCCAACGGTTAACTTATCAAGGCAAATTAATCAGTCATTCCGAGCCAAGGTACAGTCATATATGTGCATGTCAGCATACTAACAGTCCCATTACAGGTTCACGGGTTCAATGTACAATGCAAAATAGTTCCTCCAGATACAATAGTTAAGATAACCAGTCGTATATCTATTCAGTTAGTAATATCCTTAAACAAAGGTAAGCAGATATGTACACAAATCTAAGCGGTTTCCTTAGCATAGGTAAATGTTAACATGAGGTTTTTACAGTGTCGTACATATAGTCCGCATCAACGGTAGATTTCAAAAGATCCATTATTCACAGTCCATTCCTCTCAATCTTAGCAGTGTTACAAGCATGGGAACATACATAACAGGTGTGAGATCAAAATCAGTTTTCATGTAGGCATTCGTTCACAATTCGTAAGCAGAAGTTCATCTTTACAAACCAATATGGTTTCTCAATTTCAGCAGTCCCACATACAAACAGTTCACGTGTATAATTCGAGTTCAGGGGTCCGTTCATTCAATAATGTCCGTCAATACGTAACAGTTCAGTACAATCATAGTCATACAAATTTCTCGAATTACAGTCAATCATAAGGTATTCCCATGTTCAACAGTTCTAATACAGTTCAAAAGGTCACATCTAACAGTTCACATTCAGTTATTACAATACGATACAGGGACCTAACTCAGCAAGTCCTCGCTGTTCACAAGTTCTAACGGTTCTCAGTGTATGGTTCATAATTCCGGTAATTCAATTAGCGCAGTCAATATGTTCGCAGTCTATACCAAATTACGGAATATACGATTCTCCACACAAACGTTCGTATAAGCAATTTCATCTGTTCCAGGTAATACCTACGTCAGTTTTTCAGTGTTCCGAGCATTTGTGGGGGACTAAGACTTAGGAAAATATCCCTCCTGTCCATGCCTAGAATAAGCTTCAGATAGGCGGTGGCAACGCCCCCTTGGTATTTCCCACATACGGTACAGATAGGTATATCGTTGTTCACATTACTTCTTCGACCTCCATTGGTCAAAGCTATTGTCGAGATTTTCTATTCACGGAGGTCATTGAAGCACCGGTCATTTCCACTTTCTGTTACTTTTGTTTCGTTCTTTCTAATTTCAGTTGACGATGTCAAACACATCTAGGTCACTCCCACCTCCAGTTCTTTTCCAGTCAGTGCCTATCATGTGGGTTGCCTATCATATTAGCTGGGTAAATTTTACCTCATATTCGACCACAGTCCTATCACTTTACTCAAGTTGTTCAAACTCGGATACTTTCCTATTTCAGATGTATTGGGAAAACATTTTTTTTTTTTGAAGAGAACTTCACATATTTTCTCAGTTTCTAAACCCAAGTCTCAGTTTTTCAGTGGTTCAGTACCTCCCAGAAATTCCGGTGGTTTCAGTCTATTGGGTTTCAGTTCATATTCAGTTGGTTCCGGCAGGTAGTATGTCTGCCTTTATTCTTTCAGATTTTCGATTAAGGCCTCAATCATTCATTCTAGCCTGTTAATCCTCAGATTAGAAGTTTCAGTTCGTTCACAAGCTCACCCTTGTTGTTATTATTTCAGATTCTCAGTTAACCTATTCATTCCCCAGGAATTTACCAAGAATTTCCGACTCGAAGCAACGCTGGCCAACGTGATTCCAATCGGACTTTCCAGGTCATTCAGCAAAGGCATGAGACTCTATGGCTTAACATTCCACAAATTAGGTTCCCACATATTCTTTGATCAACACAGGGAAGTTCTCACTGATTTCACATTTTATTCCATATCAAACGTGTGTATACTTTCATTTCAGTTCAGGTATGGTCACATGACCCTTTACTTTCACACGTTCACTTTCTTATAGATTTCCACAGTCGGTAGTAACAACATTACACGTTATTCTATTTAACCTCTTTAAGTATGCACATAGGTTTCATTTCATTTCACTATAAGCAGTGGTAGCAATTATAAACAAAACAGTTGCACACTTAAACAGTTAACACATTAGCATATAATCAGTCATGTCATTGTCGCCACACACTTTTCATGCTCATGCAATGCCCTAACTTCTTCTAGGACATCCTATAGCTCATTTGGACACGTGTGTGCGGTATAACTCGTGGTTAAGTATCGCTCTGATACCACTCTGTCACGACCCAAACCCGGCCCTATGGGTTTAGCACCGTAACCGGCCAGTAATCCGTGATTACCGAAGGCCTGCTCAACAGTAATACAGTATAACAGAGTTCAGGGCCTGGCGGAAGCCAATACAGTAAATAACTAGTGTCCATTGAGCTGTGAAAATCTGTATGCCAAAAACATTTTCATGCATTCATACAGTTCAACAGTACGGTCTATATACAGTCAGATACAACATTCAGTACAGGGACTTAATCCCCCAATAACAGTACAGTAAAACAGTAAACAGTCTATACAGTACAATGACAGTTGGGTGAAGCTAAGACACCCCAAAAGCAGTCTAAGCTTGATTACACTCGGGACCTCGCAGTGAGGCACAATGGTTGGCTTGACAAAACTAAAGCTTGCCTGACGCTCCTAGCTGCGGTCTGGTGCTTGAACACCTACATATATATATGAGCAGTGAGCTAAAGCCCAGTGATTAACATAATGTATAAAGAGGTTAAGAATGAAATGTCCTTACAGTAATGAAAACAGTTCATTTAACAGTATTTCAGTCTTTCAGTCAGAACAGTTATTCAGTCATATGTGGTACATCCATTAGCATAGCAGAGTAACAGTAGGTCATAAAGACCGAACAGTAATGATGGCCAGTCATTCAGTAAACAGTATGGTTCCACGAGGAAACCGACAGAGATCTCTGTAACAGTACAGTCAGTAACAGTAGGTGCTAAGGATGCCACAGTACAGTTCAGAAATAAAGGACATACATTCATTCAGTAATAATTCAGTTCAATAAACAGTTCAGTTCAGTATTCAAAAGATAACCATTTTGAACATATCTTTATACAATTGTTACTCACAGAGTTTGGGCTTATCAGTAGCTAGAGCGTCTCCTCGGGATGCCAACCCTACACAGTTAACAAATAGAACGCACACTAAGTTTAACAGTCGGGAAGGATGATAATTGAATCCTTAAATTTCCTCGGTGTGGTTCTACGTCTAAATCCTCATTAAGATGTCTTAAACTAGGCCTAAGAATGCCTAGAATGGGATGAGGATGCAAAAATACAGTTAGAAGGCATTTTTCAAAAGTTGCTGAAAACAGGCTCCTCGCTCGAGCGAGCCTTCCTTCGCTCGAGCGAGCTTCCAAAATCAAAGGCTTCGCTCGAGCGAACAATCCTTCGCTCGAGCGATCTGATGAACAGTAAAAGTACTGGATGCTCGATTTTTACGCGCGATGCACGCTCGATGCTCGCTCGAGCGAGCTTGCAAAACCAAAGGGCTCGCTCGAGCGAGGAATCCTTCGCTCGAGCGAGGAAGCCAAATCTGGAATTTCCAGATTTGTCTCCCAAGTTCGAACTAAGCATTCAAACACCCAAAACTCAACCTCTTGGCCCCAAATTCTGGAAAATACATCCACATTCAATATACAACAAGTTTCAAAAGCCATTTTACACATGCAAGGGCCAAAGTTGGTCAATTAAAACCATTTATCAAACACATTTTCAAGAACACTTTCAAAACATGCAATGTATGGGTTTTTAACCAAAATCAAGCTTTCATTCTTGCTCAAAGGAGCTCAATAGTTGGAAAACAAACTGAAAACATGAACTTTGATAGAACATGAGCATGCATGTACAATCCATCATGAATTCCACTCCAAAATGCACCAAAATGGCCATGCATGCAACAATCCAAGCAATATTCAACCTCTATGCACTAAATCATGGCTTGATTCTACAATGGAACCTAGAACTTGCAAGATGGAGTTCAAGGCAACAAAAGAAGATGAATATTTCTTACCTAGAGTGTTGATTTCAAGTCTAGCAAGCTCAATTTAGCAATTATGCTACAATCTTCAAGTTCTTTAGCAAATTCAACAAATGAACCCAAATTTTCTCTTAACTCTCCCTCTCTCTAACTCTTGGTCGGTTGTAAAGGCAAGAAGGAGCTGATCAATTGTTGATCTAAGTGTATTAAGGCCCTCTAATGGTAATAAACAAAGGGGCCACTCACATGGCAATTTCGTAAATAGGTTGAACTTGGCAATTAACTCATTTAAATCTAATTTAATCATTCCTAATCAATTTTCAGATAAATATACCATTAAATCAGAAATATTCTACTGATCCTGGAACACTAAACGGTTTCTAATTCGGCCGCCGATAAGGCCTTCAATTAGCAGTTTAAACACATAAACACAAACAGATAATCAATCAATCAAACAGATGCAATATACAATTCAATAGACAAACTTATTCAATTTCAGTTTCGATTTCAATCAGTTTGTTCAGTAACTCAGTTAATCCAATTACCAGTCGTTATCAGTTCAGTTTAGCAATGATCAGTACATAATTCAGTGGTTTAACGATAATCAGTACGAGGGTTGTTACAGGTTCTATTCTTCCTTTCAGCAATTCCATTTTGCCGTGGAGAATAAGGTGCTATAGTTTGGTGAATAATGCCATGTTGTGCACAAAATTCATTTAATGGTGCATCATATTCACCACCCCTATCACTTCTAACCATTTTAATGGTTTTACCAAGTTGATTTTCAACTTCTGTTTTGTAGAGTTTAAACATTTCTAAGACTTCATCTTACTTCTAAGTAAATAAACATAACAATATCTCGTGCAATCATCGATAAATGTTATGAAATACTTTTTACCTCCTCTAGTTTGAACAAATTTAAGATCACATACATCTGTATGAATTAATTCTAGAGGTTCGATTTTCCTTTCAACCAATTTAAATGGAGCCTTAGTTAGTTTCGCTTCTACACAAATTTCACATTTATGATTATGATTAATTTCAACTTTGGTATACAATCTAAACCAATTAATCTATGCAAAGCATCAAAATTCACATGTCCTAATCTACCATGCCATAAATTCGACTCAAGAATATAAGCAAAAGATGTGTTATTCTTATTTATAGCAACTTTTGGTACAACTGTCATTACATTTAGTTTGAAGAGACCATCACTCATATATCCCTTACCAACATACATGTCACTCTTTGTTAATACAAATTTATTAGACTCAAAGACAAGCCTAAAACCATTTTTACTTAACAAATAACCAGAAACTAAATTCTTCCGGATGTCAGGTACATGCAGTACGTTGTTGAGGGTCAGTTCTTTCCCTGATGTCATCTTCAAGATCACTTTTCCTTGCCCAGCCACAGTAGAAGTAGAGAATTTCCCATGAAAAGTTGTTCACCATTTGCAGCCTCAATGTAGGTAGTGAACATCTTCTTGTCTGCACATATGTGACGAGTTGCTCCTGTGTCAACCCATCACTCTTTGGGATTTCCAACCAAGTTAGCCTCAGACACCACAGCAGAGAGGTTGATGTCATTCACCCTGTCAGAGATGTAATCTAGTTCAGTTACATTGGCCTGATTGGTAGTCTTCTTACTTGTACTTCCACGATCCTTCTTAGAGTGGCGGCAATCAGAAGCTCGATGTCCAGTCTTGCCACAATTATAACATTTTCCTTTGAACTTCTTGTTGCCATTGTTGTCGCCTTGTTTAGGACCATTTCCAATAAACTTCCTCTTTTTGTTATGTGGTTTATGAACTTGTTCAACCACATTAGCCTTGGACTCAATGAGATTTTTCCCATTCCTCTTTTCAGCCTTTGCGGTTATCTTCCTCAATTCTTAATCTTGCAATCAATTCATTCATGGTCATCTCTTTACGTTTATGTTTTAAATAATTTTTGAAATATTTCCAAGCCGATGGTAACTTTTCCACTAAAGCAGTGACTTGGAAAGACTCGCTTAGAGACATACCCTCGGAATGAATATCATATAAAATTAATTGAAAACTTTGAACTTGAGAAATTACCGTTTGGGAGTCTACCATAACGAAGTCCAGAAATTTACCGACAACAAATTTCTTCGTGCCGGCATCCTCTATCTTGTATTTCTTCTCCAAAGAATTCCATAATTCTTTTGCTGACTTCAGAGGACTGTAAACATTATATAGCATGTTGTCAAGCCCATTAAGGATGTAGTTTCTGCACAGGAAATCTGAATGTTTCCAAGTATCTACAGCGGCAATAACTTGCCGATCACTTTCACCCTCTTTAAGTGCTGGAGCCTCTTCATAGAGAAACCAGGCCAAATTAAGAGTTGTAAGATAGAATAGCATCTTCTGCTGCCATCTCTTAAACTCAGTACCGTTAAATTTTTCTGATTTTTCTCCATGATTTATTGGTATTTGAACATGGTTCTGGATAGGGACCGGTGTTGGTGTAACAATTGGAGTACCACTTCCAGTTGCAGTTTCAGTTGTAGTAGCCATAAAATCTGATTACAAAAATCAGAAAAACAAACCACAAATTAATTTTCTAGTTACTAAAACCAAAAAATAAATTATAACACACAATAATTTTATTTTCCTTGTTACTAAAACTAGAAAAATAAAATATCACAATAATTTTTTGTAACACAAATTTAATATTCTGCAATTGTTAATGACACCAGTATATTACTACTACTAGTTGTCAAAGAAAATAGACAATATATTACTACTATCTGTCAAATAGCATAAACCACTATTTTTTTTCCAACCAGAATATGTCTTTATGAAATCACAGAAAATTAAATACAATGAAGATACCAAAATGAATCTGTCTTAAGATTGTTGGACAATCTTCACTGCAATTAAATTAATTAATTCTGTTTGGGTATTGATTAATATCATGAATATTATTATGATCAAGTCCAGTGTTCGACACTGTCTCCTTAAGACAGATTCATCATCTCCACGGTGCTTTCAGAATATGGACGTCTATCTGCTATGATGAAATGATCAACTACAAATAAATGCAGCATTACAATTTATTTGTTCAACGAACACACTAAGTGTTTACACTCTTTCTCACAAAAATTAAATGCAGCAAAATGAAGAATAAATTTGCAGAGGAAAAATACGAAATTTCTGAATGTAAAACATCAAATGAGGGCTGCCTATTTATAGATGTAGTGGTGACTATTGATTTTGAATTAAACAGGTGCTAACCTGTTTTGAATAGGTATGAAACCTGTTTGGTTTTGAATTAAACAGATTTAAATCTGTTGGGTTCAAAATTCAAACAGATAAAAACGGAAGGGACCTGTTTGGGTGTAGAGAAAAACCGGAACAGATTAATTTGAATTCTGGACAGTTGGACAAATTTTATTTAAAAAAATAAAATAAAATCCAAATGTTTCTGGCCCAAAAAAATTAGTATTAGGCCAAACAAGCCCAACCACACACCACGCACCTGCGCCCAAACCCAGCCTGCCCGACCAGACGGCGGCGACACGCGCGCGCGCGGTGATTTTTAGGACCAATGGGTCAAGTCCATTTTGCCCATAACCTCCATCTCTACAAAACTTGGGTACCCCTTGGGACACACCCCAAGTTCCAATCCCATGTCTTACAAACCCATTCAAAACTTCCCACCAAATCAATGTGGGACAAGCCATTTTACAACCTTAAGAAATTTCCACCAAAACTCCATTTCCATGGAGCTCACTTTGGCTTCAATTTCCCATTCACTCGATAATGGTTTTGAGCAACCAAATATACCACGTGAATCACAACACGGCATAGAACGCGTTACCACTTAAACCCGCCAAATTTGACGCTCGGGTCCCACCTAAATAATAGACCAAAGTTAGGAAAAAATTCTGGTTTTACCCAGAATTTTCTAACCATTTCCAACAAAGTATTATAATTTATGGTTCTTAAAATATAAAAACAATTCAAACCACCAAAACCATGAACAGAGTAGTAGAGATTGTATGCCTCTGTATTGTTACATCTATATCCGTTTTTAAAAACAAAAACTAACCAGCATATATCATCTTTTTTATTTATTATTTTTTGAATTAGATTTTAAAACCAAAAAATATAGATAAATAATATATTTATTTTTTGTTCAATTTAAAAAATATATACAAGTTGAAAACTCTTTTTCAATTGAAAACAAAAATAGAATATCTAAACAAATTAAAAATATAAAGTTTTACAAATAACTAGGGGTGCTCGCAGTTTGGCGGTTTGGTTGCGGCCAAAAGAATCTCAAATCTACCATCCGTCCAAAACTAGGCAGATTGGAAAAAATCAATCCGCAATCGTCCGCTCGTCATCACCCATACGTCAAAAATGCGGCGGATCGGTTCGGTTCGGTCGGTTTGGGTGGATCGATATATCCGCTGCTCACCTCTAGTATAGGGTCTTTAATTATGCTTCAAGTGGCGTTTGATTATGATCTATTGTAATATTTTTATATAACAATATTTAAATATTTCATTACACGAGAAAATACTTAAGGTGGATTGCCTCAAAAGTAGAATTTATGCTTATATCAATAAAATCGTAAGAGTTATTCACATTGATGCGTAAAAAATTATAAATTCAAATCATAAGCAGTGTCTACAAAATGAATCAGATACAAAATTTCTATAATCTTAATAATTTCACTACATAATTAATAATTAAAAAAATTATCATTATTAGGCCTCGTTTGGGAACATGCTAATTTAGTAACTTTTTGGCTATTTGGCTAAAAAGGTAGGTAAAAAAAACTTGTATGTTTGGGATGATTTTTTGACTAATTACGAAAAGATGTGCAAAAAGTAGAGAGAAAAGAGAATCTTTGACTTTTTGGTATGAGTGGTTGGCTTTTTGGCTAATTTAGTAACTTTTTGGCTAATTGGCTAATTTAGTCAGTCCCCAAACGGGGCCTTATTTTTAAAATTGTTAATTACACTTTTCACCCTAGACACTTGTTAATTTTCAAGGTATACATAAAAAAAATTAATAAAAATTTAGACAAAATAACCAAATTAAAACTAGACTTAAACGGTAGAGATCAAAGTGTTTAAATTGAAACAATAAAAACTAAAGTATGATTTAGATCAAATTATAGGGATGGAAGTGTATTAACTATTCTAGAAATGAAGGAAAACTTTAGGTGAGGACAATCCTGAAAATTTATTGTATGATAGGAGGATATCGCATGGTATTATTATGTTATTTGTTCCCTATAAAATTATGGGCAAATTACACTAATAGTCCCTATAGTTTGGGACTTATGTCACTTTGGTCCCTGACTTTTCAATTGTGACACATTTGACCCTGAAGTTTGAATCTTGTTCCAAATAAGGACAATTGAAAATATTATTAGATTTTTCAAGGGTAAAATCGTCAATTTGATAAAATATTAACTAATTTGACAAAAATAAATGTCAAAAAATATTTTAAATTTTTTTAAAATTATTTTTATCCACCAATGATAAAATTATTTAAAATTAATAAAAATTACATGATTAATTTTTTAAAATTAATTTTACATGATCATCATCTAAACACATAATAAAAATTAATTTGGTAAAAAAAATAAATAAATGTCCAAAAGATTTATCAATTTTACATAATTTTATTTTTAATAGGTAGAAATAATTTTTAAAAATTCAAAAATATTTGCTTGACATTTATTTTTATCAAATTAGTTTATATTTTATCAAATTGACAATTTTACCCTTGAAAAATCTAATAATATTTTCAATTGTCCTTATTTGGAACAAGATTCAAACTTCAGGGTCAAATGTGTCACAATTGAAAAGTCAGGGACCAAAGTGACATAAGTCCCAAACTATAAGGACTATTAGTGTAATTTGCCCTAAAATTATTATATATTAAGAGAGTATCACGTGACACTATTATGTGTGATTGATTTCCCATAAATAATTCAGATTGAAAGTAGATGAAAAGTGAAAAGAATAAATAAACATTTCTTCAAATCTACTTCAAACAACATTAGCAATAATGTATAATTTTGCTCTTCCTATGGTTCATCAATCTTTGTTCCTTTAAACTTGATTGAAAAATATCTTCGACCACTTAGGCATATCCTCACCAAAAAATAATTGTAAGTTGTGGTGGAGCCACGTTTGGGAGTGGGTTCAAGTCATACAATCAAAAATAAATTGAACTTTGTGTTCTAATTAGTAGGGTTTTTGATTTTTTTTTCCCCCTTTCTTTGCAATTTTACAATGGCAATATGTTGTCACCCAACTTATTCATAATTAGAGTGCTATTTTACCAATTTATCAATATATTTATTTATAATTTAGTTTCTTCTGCTCTTAAGTTAATTAAAGTCATAATAAATTGTGTGGGTAAAAATTTAGACTAAATGGTTGTTGAGAAAAACACCTTCTACTCATGGGAAATAATACTGATATGCAAAATTGAAATTAGAAGAAATAACCTCTATTTATCACCTCTAGCAACTGTCAAACATCCCTGACCACCGTCTACGATCATCAACAACCATCTCTCACTAGTTACAACCATATTTTGACACCGCTTTTGTCAGAAATCTAGTAACCAGCACACATCTTTGATGAGGACCTCCAACAACGGTCAACGACACCATATATGACCATTGACAACCACCGTTGACTACTTGTGACGACCACCTCCTTGATTAATTAAGTTAATTATATGATTTGCATTCATTATGTGTTTATGTGCTGTGTATGAAATAAATTGTGATATTGTGAACAAATATGGTTAGGAGATGAATTGAACCTGTCTGAATCAGTAAATCATAAGGTTAAAATTAAATATATGGATAAAAATTAGAGCCTAATTCACATTAGGATGATTAAGTTTGGTTTAATTTCAATTAGACAATAAGGAGAAGTGACTGAAAGTAAGTGAATTTGAATTAATTAAAGTCAAGTTTAGAATTGTGAACTTATATGAACATAAAAGAGAGGAATGGTAGGAATAAGTTCAAGATTTGAGCATGCATGACATAAGTTTATGAAGATCATGATCGCAAACTTGTTTTCTTGCATGGCCTCTCATAATTTCAAAGGAATTTCTACATATAAGCTTGAGTTGAAACTCTTAAAGTTATATTTCATGATTCTACAATTTTTCCAAAGAATTTGATCTTTTGTATGGAAATTGAGGTTTGATTTGAAGTTATGATTGTTGTTAAAGTGATATATGTTATATTCAAGATGTTTTTGTAGAGTTTTGTGTCTTAAAATGCATAAAATTGAAGTTTGTGGTTGCAAAACTCAGCTCCAAAAGTGAAGTAGATTTTCGGACTGGATTTGAACCCAGACCGCACGTGCGGCCAAACCTCCACTGTTCCAGTTTTGCTACTACTTTAATTGCACGTGAGGGGCGCATGTGCGGTTGTGGTTCCGCACGTGCGGTTTTCAGGGCGGTTTTGGTTTCATTTTCTCTCAGTTTTTCGGACTTCTGAACCTCCATTTGCATGGTTTTCAAATGTATTTCACATTTATATGCATAGCATAAACACCAGAGAAATTAAAGAACAAATAAAAATAACCAAGTGAACAAGTAGCAAATGAACCGAATATGTTTAATAACTAACTGAATGAATTGAATGTGTTTTGAAATGTTGTGCTTGAATGTGTTCGTGTAGGTCAGACGCCGCACTCTAACCATGTGATTCAAGGAGTTAACTGGGAGTAACAACCTTGTAAAAATATGTTTAAATTATAAGTATTTTCTGACTTATAATATGCTTTGTTTCTGAAATGATGATTTTTAACTGAATGAATGATTGTCCTATTTGTGAAATGTATTCGTGGCATCCATAGTATTTGTTACTGTTACTGTTACTGCTAATGTTACAGAGATCTCTGATAGTTCCAATTTTTGGAAGTACTGTTTACTGTATTGATGGTCATCAATTATAACTGTTCGATCTTATATGACCTACTGTACTGTTTTGTTATTGGGTGTACCACGTATGACTGCTATGATTTCCATATGATTTGATATGTTATGAGATACTCATTCAATGATGAAATTGACTGTTTAAAATTACTGAAGGGACATCATTCATTACCCCTTTATACCGTTATTATTTACTGGGTTCTAGCTCACTATTATATATATATATATATGTAGATAACCAAACTCAAGATCGAAACTAGTGGCGTCAACCTAATCCCTATTTTGTCAAGCCAACTCTCATGCCTCACAACAAGGTTCCATCTGGTTAAGCTCCAAGGGTTTTGGGTGATTTAGAGTTCACCTGTTGTTTTTGCATATAAATGGTTTGAGTGATACCGAGACAAGTTTTGTATGTGATTATGACTGTTGATCGAACTGGTTTTGTTATTGGGATTAAATCCCTAGGTTTTGTTTTCATTTTGGTACATAAGCTTATCGTGGATGTAACGACCCCATCACGTATAATGATTAGTACTTGATTAAGTTACGAGGATTTGAAATTAATTGCCGAATATTATAATTTAATTTGGGGATTTATGAGGACTGTGGAATCTGACTCGTATATGATTCTATTAAAGATTTATTTTGGAATTAAAAAAATTGAGGATCCAAGTGGCTTAAGGAAGTGAAGTTAAGAAGTTGAATCAATTATGGACCCATTTGGAAGTTCAATTAAATATTCATTTCAGTTTAGTAAAATTGAGATTCGATTAATTAGATCCTAATTGGAGTTAATCAAGTTAATTAAATTATGAAGATTGAGAATTCTAATTATTACGAATTAAATTTATTTATGGGGTGTCTAATTTGAATATGTAATTTGATTGACGAAGATTTGGTGTCTGATAAAAAATTGAAGGCCTAAATGATTTGGGAAATCAAAATTGAGGATGAAAATAAGTTTAATTTAATATTTGGAGCCTTTTGGGAGCTTAATTAAAAATCTGATTCAAATTGATAAATTTAAATATAGTTAATTGGGTTCTAATGGAAGTCAATTAGATTAATTAAATTATGTGGGATTGGTGATTAGTCATGATTAATTTAATTATATGTTAATCAAGATTTATTTGGATCAAGTGTTGCTTAATCAAGTCAAGTTTAATCATAAATTGAATGGTCTAAAATTTGGAGGGTGTATATGGGTGTGGGTGTGCAAAAAAGTATAAGTGTGTGTATGAGTGATGTGCTGGAGGCTTAAGGGCTGTGCACGTGTGCATGTGCAATGTCATGGAGTGAATGTGTAATGTGGTGATATTCTTTGAGGCAATAAATGTTTAAGTAGTCAACTTTGGCTGAGAAAGGGAGTAAAGAGAATATGAGTTCAAGAGAGGGAGAAAGAGCCGAGAGAGAGAGAGAGAGAGAGAGAGAGAGAGGAAGCCACTATTTTGTATGCTGGTGCTACAATTAAGGACGAAATTGGGAGCAAAGAGGGAAGTAAAGAGTAACAAAGAGAAGGCTCAAGAATTCAACAATTTTAGGTAAATATTTGTCTTAATTTTTGTAGATAATTTAGTTAAAAGCTAAAATTAAGAAAGTTATGGAACCAATTCCATGGGTTTGTAAGAGATTGGGTTTTGAGCAAGAAATTAATTAGATTCATGATTATGGAAATTAATTTAGAAATTAATTAATTTGAGTTTGATTTTTTTTGTTATTCTTCATAAATTTGAGGTTTATCCTTGCATGCATGTTAGAATTTCAAAGTTTTAGATTTAATTCATGTGTAAAAAGACTTATGAGATTAAATTTGGGTTTGCATGTAAAATCAAGTTAGGACCAAGAGTATGAATTATGATTTCTTAAATTTGTTAAACTTGAGTTCAATTTCATATAAATAGATGAAGTTAGCAAGATGATGAATAAATGGAGTTATGTTCAATTTATGGAAATTAAATTAGAAATCAATTATTTTGACTTTAATTTTGTAATCTTGCATGAGATTAAGTTCCATTTGTTACATGCATGAATAAATTTTACAAGTTTAATACTCTAATGATACATACATCATGGATTTTGAAGGATTTGGATTAATTCAATCCCATATTTTGAAAAGAAAAAGGAAATGTTTTATGAACATCAAGTTTATGGAAAATTAGAATTAATCCTAATGCTAGATAAAGTTTTGATTTTAATTAGATTTTTAATCCATGCATGTAATGTAATTTAAGATTTTATTTAAATTAAACATATTTTGATTATGAATTAAGTTGAGGTTACAAATTAAGTTGAGTTTAAGATTATGGAAATTAGTTGGAAAATTTATAAGAAGTTTCATGACTCCAATTTTATGATTTCAAGGAAAATAGAAAGAACTTGACGCCAATTTTATGTAATTAAAGAGAAAATGAGAAATTGAAGCTATGATCAAATGTATGAAAATTAACTTAGAAATTAATTACTTTGGGTTGAATTTATTTGTCCTAACATGAAATTGAGTTCCAATTGTACGTACATTATGAATTTTTCAAGAGTTTTGAAAGTTTAATTCGTGTTTTAAAATTAGTGGACTTGAAATTGGGTTTGATATGGAGAAGATGAGTTAAAACTAAATCTGAACAATTAGAGCATGATTTTGAATGAATGATTTCTGATTAAAAGTGTTTACTAAATTATACAATGGTTCTCCATTTTTGTGTACCAAAAATACATGCTTTGAGACTTTGAATATCAAATTTGAACTTCAATTGCAATTTTGGAAATTTCAGAATTTACGCTGTCCGCTCAAGCGAGGAAAGTCTCGCTCGAGCGTGAAAATCAAGCTCCCAAAAGTTTTTCAAATTTTACAGTCCGCTCGAGCGACCAAAGTGGCGCTCGAGTGGAGACCCCTTTTTTCAGCATATTTTGAAAAATTGCATTTAGTTCACATTTTTATTCTCATCTCTTTCCAAGCATTCTAGACATGATTTGTGACTCAACAAAGATTAATAAGCTACCAATCAACATAGATTAGTTAGTTAATGATTGAATCATTGATCTAGTAGTAATTGTTTAAGAAGCCAAGTAAAAGATCAATCTATTTGGAAAAGAAGGGCTTAGTAATGAAAGAATATGTGAAATAAGAACTCGATTTATTTGAATGAGAAAGAATAAGCGTAGTAAAACTTCGGACTATTTAGATGGAAAAAGACTAGAAAAGTTAAGTTTGATCAAGGGAGTAATATTATATTTCAATGTTTATATGTTATGTGCTTGTGTAGGTCACGCACCATTGTCTGCCCGATTTATCTGATATGTCCAATCCATCTGATTTGCTTCTGCAGCCATCTGTGAGTAATAACTTAGTAAAGTTATGTTCAACTGTACTTATTTTCTGTGTGACAAAATGAGATCTGTTTTTTGAAATGATATGTTTTGTACAATGAATGATTGTCCAATTTCTGATATCTATTCTTGACATCCTTAGCATCATGTGATATCTGTTAGCTGTTACCCGGTATTGGAGGTTCCTTTATGGAACTTAATCTGTCAGCACTCTGTTACCTGTACCGGAGGCCCCGTCATGGGGGCTCAGCTTTTGTTCTGTTACCCGGATCCAAAGGTTCCTTTATGGAATTGGTCATTCGTGACCCTCGCGTGTCTGCATCTGTTCTGTATCTGCGTTGTTAATGCAATGGATGTATCACGTAAACTTAAGCATGACTTATGATTTCTGTATATGATCTGGACAAACTATGAATTTGATACGAAACTGAATTATGAATTTTGAATCTGTATGGACTCATTCATTAAAACCCTTTACTCTGTTATTATTCACTGGGCTCTAACTCACTGTATTATTTATGTATGTAGGTGATCAGGCGCATGACCAGGCTTAGAGGCATCTGCCTAGAATTTGTTTTGTCAGCCAACCTATGTGCCTCCCGTGGAGGTTCCGGATATGTCAAGTGATTATCGCTATGTGATTTAAAGTTTAAGTTTTGTTTTCGTGTTTGGTTAAACAAGTCTTGTGCATTTTGTAAATAAAGTTAAGTTCCTTTTTGTCTAATCTGTATATATATGATGACTTAAAGATAATGTGTATATATGTATATAAAAAGTTTAAAATTTTTCTGTCTCATATAAGTCTGCACAGTTCAATGGACGTTGTATGTTGGTATTTGCTTCCGCTAGCCTCTTATATTGTGTTAATCTGTCTCAGAGGCCTTCGGTAATCCCTGGATTACTGGCCGGTTACGATACTAAACCTATAGGAGCGGGTTTGGGTCGTGACAGTGGACTACGTGTATATAAGCTTAATGTTGGGACTCATGTGTAGATGTAAACTTATAAAGGCTCGTTTTTGTTCATGTAGGTTTTTGCAGCTCATTGGACGTTGCATTTTATTATTTATTGGCTTTCGCCAACCCCTATTACCGTCTTACTGTTAATAGAATCATTACAAACTTTAGAGGTTCCTCGAAAGTATTATTGTTGTGCATATTTTTTCTCTTGTGAATTGTGATTATATAAAATAATTTAGAAAAAAAAGTATAATTTCATATATAGAATTATTACAAAATTTAAACGACAAATCCATAATATAGAATAATATATAATTAGTATTGGGGTATAAAATAATGCATGGGAAAATAAGACGAAGAAAAAAACGAAGATAATTTAGCATTAAAAATAATTTAATACCCTTGAAAGAATTAAGAAAAAAATATGAAACGCAAAATTAATATTGGATTTGTGGATTATCTCAATTCACCATGAAAATTATATGGAAAATAAATATTTGTTAAATAGAGTTCATATAAAATAGGTAAAGTTAATATAATTTAAATTAGGTTTGGGTTTGTGTAAAACTCTATACGTAATTAAAAAAATACATGTTCACGTGACTCTCTTAGAAAAAAAACAAACTCTTATAATGTGCCATCTAAGTGTGAAAAAAATATTACTTTTAATAATATATGTATGATGTGTTACAAAAGAATAATTTTAATTTTAACTTAAAATAAAGTTTTAATTTTAATAATCGTAGAATGATAAATTTAGTTAAATTATTTGTTTATTTTGATAATTTTAATTCTATTGTGCTATAAAAGTGTAATTATCATATAATGATTTTATATGGTATATATTAAATTATAAGATAGTAAAATAAATACTAATTTTGATATTAAAAATAATAGTTAAATTAGAAAGAAAATTAGTAACATAAAACTAAAAGTGATTCTAATTATTTATTTTTATTTTTATATTTGTTTAGAAAATAAAAATATGAAAAAATATAACTACACAAAATTTATTTAAAAGATTAAATATAAATATATTGTGATTGGATTAACAAAAAAATGCATAAATTAATTATGTAAAGTGTTGATTTTTTCTTTAATATTCTTTTTGAATTATTCATACATATTGCATATAGGTATATAACATTTAAATTAAATACAAATATTTTGTAAAAAATAATTTCATGGTAAATAAAAAATTAAATACAAATTAATATTAAGACATCAATAATATAAACAAAAAATATAAAATGTAAAAAAAAAATTAATTTGGTCAGTGCAATACACATAATTAAACATATTTTATCTTATTTATTTACTTATTTGTATATCGAGAGAATTTTTTTTTTCAAAGATCATAACAATTAAATTAAAATGTTAACTATATAAAATAAATTTGACAATGGCAAAATTGAATGCACAATGAAAAATATATAAAAAATAAGAATTTCTCAAATAGAGTCTATATAAAATTGATTATTATAATTGAAATTGAATTTGTATATAACTTTATAGCTAAATAGCAAAGGCATGCTGATGTGTTTTTTTTTTAATATTTTTAAATAAACTTTTAGAATGTATCACATAGGAAAGGGAAAAACACTACTTATATATATATATACACCAGTAGGTGAATTTATTATTAAAATGAAAAATCAATTTTGAGTCTTAATACTTTATGTGTATAAAATTTTAACAACTAAAAGCCAAATACAAATCAGTGTGTTTGGTTTGAGTTTTTTGAAAACTGAGTTTTTTGATTTTCGTATTTTTTTTTTTTTAGTGAATATTTTTAAAATTTTAAATATTTTTTTTACTTTTTTAGATGCACCTTACTTAGATGTATCTAAAAAGTAAAAAAATTGTGATTTTTTTAAAAAAAAAATTAATAAACACATAAAAATACAAAAAATGTACTGAATTCTCGTATTTTTTTTTTGTATTTTGGTATTTAGTGAATTAAAAGATTTTTTCAATTTTTTTTTACTTTTTAGGTATATTTATGTTAGGTATGTCTAAAAATTAAAAAAATTGCTCAAAATATTAAAAAAATTCAATAAAAACAAAAAAACACGAAAAATAAGAAAATAGAATTTTTTGAAAAGTGTTTTTAAAAAATGATAACCAAGCATAGATTTGCTAATGGTTGATAAAAATTATTGTCACTATGTGTGATCCTATGTAAAATAGGCTCATAAAAATTATTTATTTCAAAGTTTTAAAAAAAAAATGTGTATTCCCAACATGAAATCTTCATTTGTGTTAATCAAATTTACCAAAAATAAAAAATTCCACTTATATCAAAATATTTTTTTTTGCTAAAAAATAAAAACAAAGAAAAATTCTATAATATATAAATTATGACTTGGTTATAACTCATGGTGCATTATTTTGGTTATTAATTGAACAAGTCTTTGCTGATTTCTTATATTTTTTGTTATGTCTAAAGTAGTGTATCGGGTCTTTAATTATGCTTCAAGTGGTGTTTGGTTATGATCTGTTGTAATATTTTTATATAACAATATTTAAATATTTCATTACACGAAAAAATGCTTAATGTGGATTGACTCAAAAGTAGAATTTATGCTTATATCAATAAAATCGTAAGAGTTATTCGCATTGATGCATAAAAATTATAAATTCAAATCATAAACAGTGTCTACAAAATGAATCAGAGACAAAATCTCTATAACCTTAATAATTTCATTACATAATTAATAATTAAAAAAAGTTATCATTATTATTTTTTAAAATAGTTAATTACACTTTTCACCCTATACACTTGTCAATTTTCTAATAAAAATTTATACAAAATGACCAAATTAAAACTAGACTTAAACGGTAGAGATCAAAGTGTTTAAATTGAAACAATAAAAACTAAAGTATAATTTAGATCAAATTATGGGGATGGAAGTGTAATTAACTATTCTAGAAATGAAGGAAAACTTTAAGTGAGGACAATCTTGAACATTTATTGTATGATAGGAGGATACACATGGTATTATTATGTCATTTGTTCCCTATAAAATTATTATATACTAAGAATGTATCAGGTGACACTATTATGTGTGATTGATTTTCCATAAATAATTCAGATCGAAAGTAGATGAAAAATGAAAAGAATAATAAACATTTCTTCAAATCTACTTCAAACAACATTAGCAATAATGTATAATTTTGCTTTTTCTATGGTTCATCAATCTTTGTTCCTTTAAACTTGATTGAAAAATATCTTCAACCATTTAGGCATATCCCACCAAAAAATAATTGTAAGTAGTGGTGGAGCCACGTTTGGGAGTGGTTTCAAGTCATACAATCAAAAATAAATTGAACTTTGTGTTCTAATTAGTAGGCTTTTTGATTTTTTTTTTTTTTTGGTTTTCCT
The DNA here is from genome assembly GCA_030407325.1 of Camellia japonica. NCBI lineage: Eukaryota > Viridiplantae > Streptophyta > Magnoliopsida > Ericales > Theaceae > Camellia > Camellia japonica. The sequence goes on along the minus strand of JAPPVO010000036.1, from coordinate 82,445,784 downwards.
TTCTTCGCAATTTTACAATTGCAATATGTTGTCACCCAACTTATTCATAATTAGAATACTATTTTACCATTTTATCAATATATTTATTTATAATTTAGTTTCTTCTGCTCTTAAGTTAAATTAAAGCCATAATAAATTGTGTGGGTAAAAATTTAGACTAAATGGTTGTTGAGAAAAACACCTTCTACTCTTGGGAAATAATACTAATATGCAAAATCGAAATTAGAAGAAATAACCTCTATTTATCACCTCTAGCAACTGTCAAACATCCCTGACCACCGTCTACGATCATCAACAACCATCTCTCACTAGTTACAACCATATTTTGACACCGCTTTTGTCAGAAATCTAGTAACTAGCACGCATCTTTGATGAAGACCTCCAACAACGGTCAACGACACCATATATGACCATTGACAACCACCGTTGACTACTTGTGACAACCATCTCCTTGATTAATTAAGTTAATCATATGATTTGCATTCATTATGTGTTTATGTGCTATGTATGAAATGAATTGTGATATTGTGAACAAATATGGTTATGAGATGAATTGAACCTGTCTGAATCAGTAAATCATAAGGTTAAAATTAAATATATGGATAAAAATTAGAGCCTAATTCACATTAGGATGATTAAGTTTGGTTTAATTTCAATTAGACAATAAGAAGTGACTGAAAGTAAGTGAATTTGAATTAATTAAAGTCAAGTTTAGAATTGTGAACTTGTATGAACATAAAAGAGAGGAATAGTAGGAATAAGTTCCAGATTTGAGCATGCATGGCATAAGTTTATGAAGATCATGATCACAAACTTGTTTTCTTGCATGGCCTCTCATAATTTCAAAGGAATTTCTACATATAAGCTTGAGTTGAAACTCTTAAAGTTATATTTCATGATTCTACAATTTTTCCAAAGAATTTGATCTTTTGTATGGAAATTGAGGTTTGATTTGAAGTTATGATTGTTGTTTAAGTGATATATGTTATATTCAAGATGTTTTTGTAGAGTTTTGTGTCTTGAAATGCATAAAATTAAAGTTTGTGGTTGCAAAACTCAGCTCCAAAAGTGAAGTAGGTTTTCGGACTGGATTTGAACCCAGACCGCACGTGCGGCCAAACCTCCACTGTTCCAGTTTTGCTACTACTTTAATTGCACGTGAGGGGCGCATGTGCGGTTGTGGTTCCGCACGTGCGGTTGTGGTTCCGCACGTGCGGTTGTGGTTTCATTTTCTCTCAGTTTTTCGGACTTTCGAACCTCCATTTGCATGGTTTTCAAATGTATTTCACATTCATATGCATAGCATGAACACCAGAGAAATTAAAGAACAAATATAAATAACCAAGTGAACAAGTAGGAAATGAACCGAATATCTTTAAGAACTGACTGAATGAATTGAATGTGTTTTGAAATGTCGTGCTTGAATGTGTTTGTGTAGATCAGACGGCGCACTCTAACCACGTGATTCAGGGAGCTAACTGGGAGTAACAACCTTGTAAAGATATGTTTAAATTATAAGTATTTTCTGACTTATAATATGCTTTGTTTCTGAAATGATGATTTTTAACTGAATGAATGATTGTCCTATTTGTGAAATATATTCGTGGCATCCATAGTATCTGTTACTGTTACTGCTAATGTTACAGCGATCTCTGACAGTTCCAATCTTTGGAAGTACTGTTTACTGTATTGATGGTCATCAATTATAACTGTTCGGTCTTATATGACCTACTGTACTGTTTTTTTATTGGGTGTACCACGTATGACTGCTATGATTTCAATATGATTTGATATGTTATGAGATACTCATTCAATAATGAAATTGACTGTTTAAAATTACTGAAGGGGCATCACTCATTACCCCTTTATACCGTTATTATTTACTGGGCTCTAGCTCACTGTTTCATATATATATATATATATATATGTATGTAGATAACCAAGCTCAAGATCGAAACTAGTGGCTGTTGGCTTTTTGGCTTTTCGAAGGGTATTTTTGTAAATGCGAGCGTGCCAGCAAGGATCAATCAGTCCTTACAGAAATTATAATTGCCAACCAATTATCAGACGATTGTGTTTTAGTTCTTTCAGCCTCAATGAAGAGGACTTTTATTGGTGGCTTGACTTAGGAGAAATTAAGAGAAATAACAGTTAATATGAAGAACAATCGAAGTATTTCATTCAACATGAACACTTACAATGGTCCAAACTCAGCCTCGAAGAGGTTTACAGCAACAGTCTACTTGATCTACTTGAAACTATTCCTATGAATCGAAGTGCAGTGCAGGTATTTAAAGTGCAGGAAATTAAAGTACAGGAAATGTAAAACTGGAAAAGAAAATATGAAGTAAAGACTGGTTTGTATGATCTGAGTCTGGGGGTTTTTTCTGGGGACCTCCTTGCTATTTATACTCCTCAGGATGACCATCGAACTGCACTTCGAACTGTCGAACTGCTCCTCCATGATTGCTGATCATGCTGCCTTAGAAGTAGTTCCACTACGCCTTTCCTTGCAGTTGAACTTCCCTCTTGTATTTGAATTTGAATATGAGCAACCGTTGAAGCCACGTCATCTTATATCTCTTTATTGATCATGTGCTACTCAGATCATGTGAGAACCAATTTTCACTGCCACGTGTACGATCAAGATCGAAGACTTGAGCAGTCTCCCCATACTATCCTTGCTTTGCCACGTGTCGAACTATAATTGGCTTTTACAAAATATGTAGCCAACATTACCCCCCGCACTAATATACCCAATACTTGGTGATATTAGTGGATCGCAGCCTTTCTCACGCTTTTGGAATGTGCATAGAGTCTATCTTCTGGAAACACAACCGTCATCTCTTTGGTGATCATTTGCATTAACTCTTTTTCAATTTGTTGAACGTCCCAATACCTTAGCATTCGAACAGACTATGGCTCAATCAATTTCCCTTTCCATTGATCAAGTACCCGAAGAGCCATTGAGTAATGCTGTTTCCCCTCGAAAGAATCTCCACGCATTCATTGGCCACCTTTACCCGCCTTTCTATATTCAGGTCATGGAAGCCTTTACAAATTACCAACCTTTGGACTACGAATACATTGTCCTTAATCCTTCGATTCCACAAGTTGCAGATACAGATACAAGAAGTTCTTCCTCTGACTCCCCCTTGCACTTCGAACGAACTATTCTCAAACCTTTGATTTGGCAAGTTACAAATATGGATTTAGGAAACTCCTCTTCACAAAATTCTGCATGGGATGAAGTTGCAACTTCTTCCTCTTCTGGGGTTTCCGACTGGACAAGCTGGTCCACATCTGAGCCCTGGGATTTGAGGGAACGAATTAACCATCATTTTGTTGAGTTCACTGACCCTTTAGAATTTCCTTCTTACGCTCGAAGTTCAGTGGTCTACCCCTACGTGCCCATTGACCATCGACGTAGTTTAGAGGAAAATTTGCTTGTAGCATGGTACACATCTTCCATGCCTACAAAAATAATGCATGCTACCCGGCACTAGAAGAAGCACAAGGGTACAATCCATCATTCTTAGCCAAAAAGACGAAGATTTGCTCTTCTGACTGGCTTGATTATATTAATGCCTTTGTTCCTTCCACCCCCATACCATCTCCCATAATAGAAGCATCCACACCTTCTTCTCCATCTTCTGAAGCAGAAGCATCTATCCCTTCTCCTCCACCAACTCTTTGCTGGACAGAAAAACTGAGGCTTGCACCCCCTGAATGAAGTTTTTTCACCTTACAAACCTCCATCATTTCCTACTCCAGTTGAGCAAAAACAAGCTCAACTTCTGCTTGCAGCTTTCTCTCACTTGCCTTTCAATGTTCTTGAGGACGCAGTCCCTTTCAAGAACTTTCAATGGGCTTGTGATATTCTGACTAGGAGCCATGTCCTTAATCCCCTTGCCCAAGCAGAACTTCACATGTTCCTGGACCAACTCCATTGCTCCTTTACTGGCATCGAAATTCTAAGGCTACTACGCAATCCTTAGACCAACTTTCGTCTCTTCGAATTCATGCCCAGTACGAAGCAGAGAACTTTATCGAAGAATTCGATGATTTCAAGAATAAAGATTCTACGTATTGGGATGATTTGGTCATAGACGAAATGGAGCAAAAATTGAGAGAGGAAGCCTTCGAAATAAAGGCTGAAGAGCTCTACTACGAAGTGAGAGCACATCAACTCATGCAGCCAACATTAGAAGAAATAGAGGATATAATAAAGAAAGAACAAAATTTCATTGGTCACTGTTGGACCAAATTTCATGATCTTGTTATTTATTCTATTCCTTATTTTTATGAGCTTGAGTTTGTACCTAGATAGGGTTACTTGATGTAATTGCCTTGGCTTGAATACAAACAAAGTTTTTCTGTAATTGACATTATTTGACTCTGTTTCCTTGTCTTTAAAAGCCAATTCAGGACTTCGAATTGAACAATCTCATCCTTCGAATCTGGACTCAATTGTTTTTTTTTTTTAATGAAACACTAAAAAGAACCAACATGTCTTTTTCTAATTTATGGAGTAAAGTTGACAATTCTGGCTGATATCATCTGGAATTAGTGTTTCGAATTCAACAACTTTAACCAATACATGGTCATGGTTGATATAGTCAGTCAATTTTAAATTGACCACTTCTGTTTCGAAAGAATCCTAGGATATGGTCATGCTGTTTTAGTTTAAAAGACGATTTCCTTCTTATATATATAAAAAACCAATGATTGGTTTTGATGCTTCGAACAGTGCTCCTCATCCTTAAAGAATCCTAGGATTTGCTCTGAAGGTCGTTACTTTGATTAATAGCCCTCAAACAGGTCTTTACATCCTTTAAAGTAGACCAATATTCGAGCATTCTAGCATCTTTAGGCATGTAGTGTGCTTCGAAGCCGGCTTCTATATTTCGAAGCCGTTGTTGTTTGATTTTTGGCGCCAAAATTTGGCGTTCGAAGCCAAATATCTTACTTCGAAGCTGACATCAACATCCAAAACGTGCTCTTCCCTCCAAAAACTATCAGATTTGGATGAGACTCCTCGTATTCGTACTTTTAGTACTTAGCGGCTTACGCAATATATCTTTCGGACACAAAAAGCTTTAAACCCTTTTGTTTCGCGTTCTGGAATTACTTAAGCTCTTAGAATACAAATCCTCATCAGTCTCCCACTTCCCTCTTATTCCCCTCTTCAACTTCCGAAAAGCGTACTACCAATGGCTTCTTCTTCACCAAAAGTGCCAATCATAGAGCGTGTGAGCTCATCTGTAGCCTTAAAAAGGCTTATTGATGCAGAATGTGAGAAGTACAAGGCTGGGGAGGAAAGCGCTATCGATGGGCGTATCTTTGTCTCTCGTCGCCATATGCAACAAGACTACGTGCTCGGACCCATATTCAAGAGGATCCTTACTGAGCTTCCCGCCCTGTATCTACGTCTAGAGAACCAATGTCTCCTTTATGAGGGTGGTCTCAACTGGAGGAGCTGGAGAATCAATCGCCCTCATCGATGCTGGCCCACCATGAGACCGGAGTGGCAAGAATGGTATAATCGGGTTGTCCCTGCTAGGACAATGGACCTTCAAGAGCTCTGTCTTCTTGATGCTCTTCGACTTTCTAGGGTAACTATCTCAGAAGACCCCTTTCTAGTTCCTGCGGCCTTATGTTTTTGGAACCCCATTTTCAATTTCTTTCAATTTAGATGTGGGATGATGGCCCCTACTGTTCTTGATATTTGCCATTTACTAGGAGTATCCCCTATTGGCACTCCCATTACACCAGACTTCCTTGATTTAGCAGTCCCTTTCTCCCTCCTCTCTCTTAACTCATCTTGCTGGTACTGGGTGTACCTGCGCTGAATTTTCCTCCTTTGTGATCTGGAAATGACTGGAACCATATCTGGTTCCTTTGTCTTTGGATGTTTCAGCAATACCCAGTTGTTCGGAGCCACCAAAGGAGGCTTGACCATTCTGCCTTGGTTTCCAACATCCCTTTGGGCAGGCACCTCCCTAGGCTTGTTCTGCATTACAAACCAATCTGGGACCCCAGGTACCCACGAACTTGCTGACTCAGATGTTGAACTGCTTTTTTCAACCTTCGAAGCCATCTTCGAAGCTGGCTGTGAAGGTAAGTGCTTGAATCTGGTCTCATGTTTCGAGCCTGATTCTGGCCTTCGATGGAGGTGGCCACTTTCTGCTCTTCGTGAGGTTGGTCTAGGGGGCCAATCTCTGGCTTTAGTTCCATAACCTGAACTCCTCTCCAATCTTCTTTTAGAATGGTTGCTCTCCATTCTGTAGTAGTTAGGTGGCCTAGACTCACACAAGGGCCTCTTGCCTTTCTCACGCATTTTGTCTACTGCAGGCTCAACCACTAATGGTCGCTGCCTATCACTAGCCGGATACGGCCTTTTGTTGTAAGCATTGGTTGACTTAGGACGTCTTTGGACATCCCTATAGTATTGCTTCCCATCAATTGGAAGCCCCTTCAACCATTTGTAGCTCAGTCTGCATCTGGGACACATCCTCTGCATTACAGCTGCTTCCAAGGAATCGTCATCCAGTGCTTCTTCATCAGAGTGTTCTTTCTGATGTGAGAAACCTTGTCCAATAACTGGTGGGTTTCTAGTATCCTTCTTTGCAGTTGTCTGGTTGGCAATATGCATTTGCACATTGACCTCTTCCAATTCCTGCAGAGATAAATTCTGAAAGTTTGGTACAACCACATTAGCTGCGCTTTCTCCAACTTCTGGAAACGGGTTACTGTCAATCCCCATGGCCTTTTCTGTTTTGGCTGGGAACTTCAAACTTCCTTTCCGAATTTGCTCTTGGATCCTGTCTCGAAAAACAATGCAGTTTTTAGTCGAGTGAGACCAAGAGTTATGCCATTTACAGTATACTTTTCCTTTAAGTTCATCTGGAGATGGCAGTTTTACTCCTTTTGGTAACTTAAGGAAATTGGCTGCAAGCAAATGATCAAAAATGTCATCTGCTTTTGTTAGGTCGAAAGAGTACTTTCTATGAAAGTCTTTCTTTTTAAACTGCTGGTCGATGGTTGTATCCTTATGAATTAATGCTTCACAGATTACAGGTTCTTTGCCCACAATCTCTGCTGCATCGATCTCATAATTTGGATCTCTATAATATGTCTTATACGAGGCATTATTTCGATCTTGTTCCTCCTTCTAGTAATGCTTCATATCGAGACACCTTATAGGTTAGTTCGACCAAATCCCTGAATTCAGTTGAGTCAAACTTCTTTCGAAGCCTGAACTCTAAACCATTTTGAGCCAATCTCACGAATTCTGGCTCTGGTAGGATGACTCTACATTTATTTCGAGCCTTTTTAAATCTGGCAATAAACTGAGTAGCCTTTTCTTCAGGCCTTTGACTCAATCTTGCCAAGTCTGCCATGGAAACCTCTGGCTCTGATTGGAAGAATTGGGCATGAAATGCCTCTTCCATTTGTTGCCAAGTTTGAATGGAGCCAGGTGTAAGGTTGATGTACCATACAAATGCTCCCCCAGTTAGAGAATTTGGAAACAATCTCAGTTTCATATAGTCATGATTAGTGAATTCACCGCATTGAGCAGCAAATCTAGCAATATGCTCTACTGTTGACTGATTCCAGTTCCATAGAAGAGGGTAAAATCTGGTATTCTGAACCCTCTTGGGTATTCATGTACCCTATCCACCCATTCTGGGTATGGTTTTCTGTATACAGGAGTCTGGACCCCCCGAGCCATCGGTCCACACATCTCCCTAACAATATCAGCAATTTGGTCCCTAGGGACCATATTTTGTGCCTGCTGAACCACTACTGGAGGGACAAACACAGGATTTGGTGGACAACCTTGTGCTTGTGGTCCTCTTGGTCCATAAGGTGGTACATTTGGGACTGGTTGCCCCTGTGGTGCAGGTTGCTGTTGGGGGTATGGTAACCCCTTTGAGCATGTCCTGCAAAAGGACCTACGAAAGGTGCTGGAACAGGTGTTGTGTCCCTTTCATTTGTGGGAAAACCCTCCAACCCCCCGGGTATAAATTCGAATAAGGGATTATTATACCCCCTAGTGCCAGGTATGGCTTCGAACATGGGATTTGTAACCATTCTTATGCCAGTTTCTTGTACTTGGCCAGATCCACCAACTTGTGTGGCTTCACTGTTAAATACTGAGGCATTTTGGCCTGCTATAGGCCTCGAAATGGGTTCATACCAAGACTGAGGTGATGGTCTTTCATAGTTCTGAGTACTAGTTTGACCATTAGGCTGTCCATTAACTTGCATAAGCTGTTTATCTCTAGCCAATCTTTGCTGAGGGACATTTAAAACTTCTCTGTGTGTCTTGTGTTTGTTGGTTTGTGGTTATTCATTCGATCCAAAAAGGATGTCGCCCACCTTTCCATTGTGTTCATTAATTGTTGTCCCATAGCATCTACTAAGCCATCCCATGGATTTGTTGGCTGGGTAGATGGAACAGTGGATAGTCCAATTCTTTGGTTTCGTCCAATATTATGAACATATGGTTCTTGTCCCGAAGTACTGGTCTGTTCGACCATAGGTTCGGATAACATGGGAGTTTCCACAGGATGTGTCACCACATTATCCTCTGGATTAGGCATTTCTACTTCTCCTTCTACGCCTTCTTCCAAGCGTTCATTTTCTCCTTGTCGTCTTCGTCTAGCCATTTTAACAAGTCTCACCGGGCGTGCCAAAAATATATGTTAGCTTTTTGGCTTTTCGAAGGGTATTTTTGTAAATGCGAGCGTGCCAGCAAGGATCAATCAGTCCTTACAGAAATTATAATTGACAACCAATTATCAGACGATTGTGTTTTAGTTCTTTCAGCCTCAATGAAGAGGACTTTTACTGGTGGCTTGACTTAGGAGAAATTAAGAGAAATAACAGTTAATATGAAGAACAATCGAAGTATTTCATTCAACATGAACACTTACAATGGTCCAAACTCAGCCTCGAAGAGGTTTACAGCAACAGTCTACTTGGATCTACTTGAAACTACTCCTATGAATCGAAGTGCAGTGCAGGTATTTAAAGTGCAGGAAATTAAAGTACAGGAAATGTAAAACTGGAAAAGAAAATATGAAGTAAAGACTGGTTTGTATGATCTGAGTCTGGGGGTTTTTTCTGGGGACCTCCTTGCTATTTATACTCCTCAAGGATGACCATCGAACTGCACTTCGAACTGTCGAACTGCTCCTCCATGATTGCTGATCATGCTGCCTTAGAAGTAGTTCCACTACGCCTTTCCTTGCAGTTGAACTTCCCTCTTGTATTTGAATTTGAATATGAGCAACCGTTGAAGCCACGTCATCTTATATCTCTTTATTGATCCTGTGCTACTCAGATCATGTGAGAACCAATTTTCGCTGCCACGTGTACGATCAAGATCGAAGACTTGAGCAGTCTCCCCATACTATCTTTGCTTTGCCACATGTCGAACTATAATTGGCTTTTACAAAATATGTAGCCAACAGTGGCGTCAACCTAATCCCTATTTTGTCAAGCCAACTCTCACGCCTCACAACAAGGTTCCATCTGGTTAAGCTCCAAGGGTTTTGGGCGATTTAGAGTTCACCTGTTGTTTTTGCATATAAATGGTTTGAGTGATACCGAGACAAGTTTTGTATGTGATTATGACTATCGATCGAACTGGTTTTGTTATTGGGATTAAATCACTAGGTTTGTTTTCATTTTGGTACTTAAGCTTGTCGTGGACTACGTGTATATAAGCTTAATGTTAGGACTCATGTATAGATGTAAGCTTATAAAGGCTCGTTTTTGTTCATGTAGGTTTTTGCAGCTCATTGGACGTTGCATTTTATTATTTATTGGCTTCCGCCAACCCCTATTACCGTCTTACTGTTAAGCAGGCTTTTAGTAATATCCGATTACGAGTTGGCCACTTCTCTAATCCCTTTGGGCGGGGGTTGGGTCGTGACACTACTCCTCTCAATTGTTTTCAAAACACAGTATGCAACAAAAATATATATTTTACCAAAAAAATTATATATATATATATATATTTGGGTGAATTACACTAGCCTCCTTTGAAATTTGGAGAAAATAAAGTTAGGTCTATACTTTTGACATAATTGCACTGATATTTTTTTTAATATAATTAAAATTACTGAAACTAATGCATATGGTGGGTAAAAATTGAAATAAAAAAAAACAAATAACAATTTTAGGGATGATCATTTTCCTCTGACCCGCTCCAATCCCAATTATATTTATATTTATTAAATATATTTATATGCATAATATATAATTTTATTTTTATATTATGATAAAATTTAAACACTAAAATATTATACTTAATATTATTTTTAATCATTTATTTATTTTCATCTTATATCTTACAATTCTCATTAAATATAGATTATTATTCATAAGATACTATATTATCTCTAATTTTTTCTTTTAATATTCTCATTCTTCAATTTATAAAATTAATACTTCTCCCACTCTGCTCTCATTACCTCGCAATTTGCTCTGCTCCTAATATGATACGGGATGGATTTGAGTTATTACAAAATTGTCCCAAACCCAGCCCTGATTATCTCTAAGCAACTTATTGGTTAGAAATCATAAAAAAACTCAGTCAAGCCCATTAGTTTTGAGACTATACGAAAATAATAAGTTAAGGGTTCATTTAGGAATTAATCATTTTAGTTAGTTTTTTTAAAACTTTTTATAAAAAAAAATATGTAAAAAAATAGAGGGAGTGGCGTAATAATTTATAATAATTTTTTTAACTATTATAGCCACTCCACAAACAACCTCTAATAAATTTCAATTCATCAATGACTAACCTCTAATTAAGATTATTTCACAAACAACATCTAATTAAGATTATTTCTCAATCTACTCAAAATTGCAAAACAATCTTCATCATAGCCCACAATAATGTGACATTTCTTGGATCCAGTACCAATTTAAGAAAAAATATTTAAAAATATGAAATCGATTAAAGAATAATAAAATAATTTCATTTTTATAAGTTGGAAGTCATAAGTGTAGTGTGCAAATCTCTTTCATACACCTAAAACATTTTCATCTATAATATAATTATGGATAAATTTTACTGATTTTTCTTGAGATTTAGAGAAAATAGAATAAATCGTACAAGTTTGATATAATTATATTGAGTTTTTTTAAATTTTAATTTATGTGATTCATTTTTTATTAAAAATTTTGTTAGTTGTATGAATGAAAAAATGATATTGTCATGCTTTTTACATTAATAATTATATTTTATATTGTATATCTTTATATTTTCATATCTTTTGTATTAATTTTGATCTTTTTATCCTTACAAAAAAGAAGGCTGGTTTAATTATGTTAAAATTATAAAATTTGTTATATATTTTCTTTAAATTGAAGGGAGGTCTATAATTATTTTAGGGTAAATTACACTTTGGCCCTTTACGTTTGATCACTTTTTCACTTTCGTCCTTAAAGTTTCTTCTTCTTCTTTTTTTTTTTTTTTTCATTTTGATCATTCATGTTTTAAGTTTTTTTCAGTTTACTCCTGAAACTAATTTTTGTTAAAAATTAGACAGAAAATGACACATTAATAGTCAAGCGACATAAAAATATTTTATTACATATAACTTACATCTCTAACATAAGGGAAATATTATGGTACACCCCTGAAATATTATGTACCATATGTATCTTATAATTAAAAAAAAAAATAGTATAACTTCATACTTTCTGAGTCATAACTAAAAAGAAAAATGTTATAGCTAAATACAACATGATGCATAATTAAAGAATAAAATTGGTTATAATTAAAAAAAATGACATAAATAAGATTGCATATGGTATATCTTTTTCAAGAGTGTGTAAATTAGAATTTCCCCTAACATAAACTTAAATTCTAATATAATAATACATTTCTTTATATTATGTGATAATTATGATATTTTTTTTATCTAATTTTAAACAACAATTAATTTTAAGAATAAATAAAAAGTAATTTTATAATTTTAAGAATAAATAAAAAGTAATTTTAAAAGTAAACAGGAAAAAGAATTCGAAACTTAAAAACTCAATGTAAAAAAAAAAACAAACTAGAGACGGTGAGAAAGTGATGTCAGGCAAAGTGTAATTTATTCATTATTTTAATATTGTAAACTGAAATGTTATTTCCAAAAATAATTATAGAAAGACTAAACCCTAAATTAGGTCTCGTTTAGTAACATCAATTTTTAGTTTAAAAATTAAAAAGTTAGTAAAAAAAATTAAAAAATCAATAACTTATACAAAAAAATTAAAGATTCTATTTCCTCTTTACCTTTTACATATTTTTCGTAAAAAATTATTAAAAAAAATTGTTATTAAATGATGCCAGATTAGTTATTTTAGTAGATTATTATAATTTTTTTATTATTTTAATAGGTTAAAATAGTTATCATTCTATTTAATTTTTATTTTCAAAATTTATTTTTTTAAAAAATTTACTTTTTCTTTTTTCATATATTTATTTTTTTGTTTTCACTGAATTTTTTAAATTATTTTAAGTAATTTTTTTAATTTTTAAACACATCTAACATAAATACATATAAAAATATAATATTTATAAAAAAATATTTAAAAAATTCACTAAATATAAAAAATACAAAAAAAAAATGAAAATTTAGTAGATCTTTTGTATTTTTGTGTATTTATTAATTTTTAAAAATATTTTTCACATATATTTTATTATTTAAATACATTTAAATAAGGCATATTTAAAAAAATAAAAAATTATTAAAATTTTAAAAATATAAAAATATGAAAAATAAAAAATTTAATTTCTAAAAAATTGAATTTAAAAAATTAAAACTAAACACTCTGTATATTTTGAAAGAGAGATGAATTTTTTTAATTGAATGTAATATTTGTGAAAGAATAAAAATATATATATAAATTTGATACGATTTGTTATTTTATTGACTATTTTAAGGGGTATTTATCAATTAGTCCTATTAACTAGACTTATTTATCTACAGGTCCTAACTAATAAATTTAACACTATAAAAATAAGAGAGTGATAAATTTATCACTAAAAATTTATTCATAAAAACAAAGAGACTGATAAATTTATCACTATAAATTTATTCATAAAAATAAAAGACTGATAAATTTATCTTTATCACTTAATAAATTTATCAATAGGACTTAATGGGTAATAAATCTCCAAAGTAGGACCTATTGGGTAATAAATCTCCAAAATAGGACCTATTGGTAGTTTACCCCTATTTTAACGTATTTTTGTCATTTATTTTAACCAAAAAAAAAAAAAACTAAGAAAAAAAAAAAACGGGTATTGCCAAACACCCCCAGAGTCTCACGAATCGTCCTGTCTCAAGGAGACCGCGCCGCGCGCTTCGTCCCTTGGCCTCTCGCTCTCTCTGCCTCCCACTTTCCGTAGGGTCTCTCTCTCTCTCTCTCTCTCTCTCTCTCTCTCCATGTATATACACACTCCATATATATATATATACATATTTGTATTTGTATGTGTACGTATATGTGCGCACACATCATGCATTGTTTGCGACTCTCTTACAAACGATTAACCATTGTAGGGTTTCAATTTCCGGTATGTTTATGTATTTAGTAATTCATATTATTGTTTACGAATGTTAGTTACTATTGGATTTGGAAAATTGTTCAAGATTGCTTTTTTTGGGGGGGGGATGTTAAATTTCTTTCTATTTTTGGTTATGTATTTGATATATTCGATTCCAACAATGCATATTTTTTCAATTCATTGCTTAACTTTCTTGCCTCTTCTGCTAGAACATTACTCTGCGTCGAATTTGTTCCCTGGAATGCTTAGTTAGTTGATTGATTGATTTATTTTGGTGGGTTAAAATGGAAAGCAATATTGGGGATGATTTTGACACTGTCACTGACTTGAGGTTGGCGAGGCGGTTGAAGAGAAGGCGGCTCGATATTGAACCGGTTGGGATTAATACTTTTACTCAATCATTGAAGACAAATTTGGAATTTTTGAAGTTGGGTGATGGAATGGAGGATGAGGATTACATTATGTATTTGAATAATTTGAGCGAGCATAGTGAATCGGGCTACTTGGTGAGCGAAGATGGGGATGACATTGATGGGAGTGTTGAGGAAGATGATGTGGATCCTCAGTACAAAATGTTCTTGGAGAAATTAAGAGAGAACGGAAACTCGTATGTACTTGAAGTTCCCATAAATAATGAGATGTCTTTGTCTGTAAGATATGAAGCAGATGAGGGTTTGGATGGCGAGTGTGAGCCGGTCGCTCTGAGTAAATGGAGGGAGGTTTTAAATACAGAGAAGATTGGAGCTGCAAAAGATTTGAGGAATGTACCGAGCAAAGACAAGATGGAAACCCAGAAAAATCTGAGTGATGTTGTGAGCAAAGATAGGATCGATGCCACAAAAAATGTAAGGGATGATATAGGAGGAGAAAGAATGGATTTTGTGGTGGAGAAAGATTTGAATCCTGAACCCGTAAATCATGTTTCAGGCAAGACTGAAGGATGTTCCACTAAAATACCTAGTCCAAAGAGTAATTGTTTATTCGAGGTTGAACGTGAGCATGAAATGGAGGCTGATATGGTGGATGAATGCTACCAAACAGTCCTGGATTCTATAAAAGTGGAAGGTGATTGTGTGGGTTTCACAATTAATGGGAAGTCGGTGAAATATGAAGGACGTGATATTGAAACTGCTGATTCAGAAGTATTGGAATATAATGCTTCAGATTTTGATGAAGGAAACTATAATCCAATCAAAACCTCAAAACTGTCGGATTCATTTGTAAGTAACATCCTTTATTGTAAAGTTTTTTTTTTTTTTTTTCCTTAAATTTTTTTTAAAAAACTACTCTGACTTGGGTATGTTTGATATACTGTTGTGCAACTCTAAAAATCTAGGAAGATGAGCAGCACTGCCTTGGAAGTCCCAGTACAAGTAAACATTATGGGTTTAGGGAGAAGCTCATGAAAAAACTCAGGGAATCATATGACCACGAGGAATATGAAAAACTTTGGCATGATATAAATGAACACAGGCCGAAGAAAGGGCGCCATAGAGACTTGCGTGGAGTTGGAGCATTAAAAACATTCTTGGCAGATGGATGCCCCAGCCCGTCTTATCTTGATCAACATGATGGTAAGTTGAATAGCACATACAGGTTTTTCTGGTGTTGCTTTATTTTTCTCTATTTCAAGTAACACCGCACATGTAGCTTCATTTTCCACCCTTCTTTTGTGGTTATCCATTTCCCACCGTTCTTTTTCTTATTATTTTTATTTTTGGCAAGTCTTCATACAACTTGAGTAAAATTTTACCATCTTGATGGCCAATTTTATAAATTGATTACTTCAATGATGGCAGTTCTTAGAAGGAAGATTGATGCAGTCCAATTTGATCGACGAAAAGTATTGAATCTCTTGCGTGGGTTTTTCTTTTGGTTGCAGGTGAGTTGTTCCCCCATTGTAGCCTCTTTTGCTTTTGGTTGATTTGGCTATATTCTATTATCAATTAATACACAACATAAGAGCAATTACTTAATTGAAGAAATGTTGTTTAGTATCGAAGCCTGAGCTTTTAATTAGTTCAATAAGCACTGCTTTCAGTTACTTGTGCAAAACAAATTGAGAAAGTTGTTTGTACACGGAAAATTACAAATCCTCATTCTTTAGGTCCATCCCCCTTCCCTTTTCTGGTGGTAGTGGGTAGCCTGTGCTTAGGAGGGTCTATTTTGTTTATCTTACTCAAAATAGCCCAGTTTTATGAGTCATATACAAACTTCATCACTTGCCTAATTAATTATTCTGGGGATTACCTTAAGAGCACATGAAGTACAGCTAAAGGATAAGCTTCTTTGTTGACTGGGGAAAGTATGAGTAAATGCTCTGTATTATACTCATCAAATGATGATTCATGCTAAGACGTTTTGGTATGCTACTAGGCTTGTTAATAGATTGAATATTGATTCATCTGGTAAAAATATGATTGGAGGGTAAGAATAGTGCTTGTCCCATAACTTTATAACTATCTAACCAAACCAAACAAAGTCTTAAGTCCCATCAAATGGGTTTGACTACATGAATCTTTATTCTCCACTCGACTATCAGAGGCCATTTGGTTAGTCAAATCAAGGAGATTCATATATTTACTACACTAGCTCACGTCAATCTAGGTTGCCCCTTCCCGTAACACTTCTCTCTACCGCCACTATATCACATCTCTTCAGTTCCGCCTCTGTTGGTAACTTCATAACTATCTGAGGATGATAAATCCAAAGTTGAGTGATTAGAATTAGTTTATGAATTTGATTGGATTGAATATTGTGCTTAATAGTCACATGGGGATCAACCTTGATCTAGTAAGAACTCCACCTGCTTACAAGCCTACACACTATGTTTCACTCCCAATATACTCCTAGTTTATTGTTTTTATATTAAAACAAAATTACTTCTTTCCAATTGAGACCTAGTTTCAAAACTGTTTTACTTAGTCGGGTTGGATGTAGGTCGGTGTCTTTGTATATATATACACTTTCTCACACACATTAATTTTCATTAGCTGGTTGTAGCTTCCATTTTTGGTTGTAGAGTGGATTATCTCCCATCCTTCTATCTTGTTTACTGTAGCTCTCTCTTTAAAGACATAACAGTTTGGGATGGTGGATTGGTTTGAAAGAAGATTGGTACCATGGTATAGAGACAGTATTTTTCTAAATGGGGTTGAATAAATCTGATAAAGAGCACTTGGTGTCAAAGAGATTGGAAAAAATTATAGAGGGATTTATTGTGGGAAGTTATTACACATCCTGAAGTTTCACATGCATCAAATAAACCCTGAAGTTATTTGACGACTCATCCACCTCCACATCCTGAAGTTATTACTCTCAACTAGATTTATGTTGAATTAGATACTACCTCAAATCTCAAGTATATTAGCTAAACCATTCAGAATCTAAGTTAATCACCATAAAAAAAAATAATAGTAATCTTGGCTTAGCGCAAGTGATAGATTACTCCCCTCTATCCCCTCTACTATCTTCCAAGAAACCCTGTATGGACTTATTATCAATTGCTTTGTGAACCAATCTGCTAGAACTTCCGTGATCACACTAAAAAGTGAAGGAGGGCATGAATCCTTGCCTTAAACCCTCAAATTTTTGGAAAAAAGAAAGAAAGAAAAAGAAACCATCATGCTTTCATGTGCTTATCTAATGATGGGTCTGATGAAACAAAGCAATCCAACTCGTTCATTCATCTCTAGAAGCCATCCTTTAAGAAACTACGAGAGGAATTCCTAGTTGCCATGGCCATAAGCCTTCTCCACACCCCAATTTACTTAACAAAAGTTTGCTTTCCTAAATCTGGATTCCAGGCATTTATTGGCAATGACCCTGCAAACACATTTTCTTCTTCCAATTATTGAGAAGAGGGAACCACCTTGGCCACAAACTTCCCTAATCTCACCATTAACACAAATTGGACCAAAAGTGATGAAGAAATTTTCAGTTCACATAACAGCACATTACTTTGTGAACAATTAAAACTGATGCACCAAGAGTTCTCAATACCTGTGAGTAAAAGAAAGAAAAGCAAAACAATACCAATTTAGTAATCTACAATAGAAAATTTTCTCCTGGTGAGACATTCCTCTTCATGGCCACCGCAAGATTATATTTTTTTTTTTTTATTACTATTGATTTTTAAATATTGATTCACGAATGATGAGAAATGGATTTTTTGGTTGTGTGAGGCATTTGTTTGATGCAGTGTGTAAGGTTAGGAGTGCCTAGGGGAGCATTTATATATTTTATACAAGTATATCCTAAGAGACATTTTTTGCTTAGTTGTTGTGGAAAGAACAAAAGGCAATAGGTTTGGGTAATCTATATTATTTTGATATGTTCTTCATTTTTTGTTCTTATTTTGTTGTGGTGATATGCTCACCATTTTTTACCTCATTTACTACATATTTGGGATTCAATTCATGGGTTGTAGCAGTCCTGTTGCAGTTGGAACTGTGATTCTTACTGCTGGGAACACAGTTCTAACTTGATTTTTGCTCTGAACTGCAGAAATGCCACCCCCCATAGGCGATTCCTGCAACTAAGGTTTGACAAAGCAAATGAAAAGAAAAATAAAAATAAAGGGGTATTCATGTGCTCCCTTCAGACTTCGCTGCTTCAACTGTAAATGTTGAAGTACTTTTCCACAACTAGAATGGTAACAGAGAGATGAAGGGGAAACCACCTATTATATATTGCTCATGCCAACTCACCATTGTGGTTGGTCACTAAAGTATGCTAGATCTTGTTTGATGCCTGTCTTTTAAGTTTGAGAAGATTCAGTGCATCCATTGTTTTTTAAGATTATTTAATTATTTTGTGATAGAACATCATATAAACTAGCTAACTAGGGGGTTAGGGAGGAGGGACGGTTGGATTCGAACTCGTGACCAGATTAGCCTTGTACTTTTGATGCCCAAGTACTGGGCTATGTGCCTTGCTTCAAATTCTTTTTGAGAATGCTGATGTGCTAAAAGAATGTATATCAAATTCTCAGCATTAGTCGGAACAATTGTGGTACTTTCTACAATTTCCACCCAGAATATTGGACAAGCAGAAGGGTGTTGCATCCATAAAAGTGGATTCGATGTTCCCCTCTGAGAAAATTTTAGGATGAAGCTACTAGGGAATTTCATGACTTTGATTTTGCATATAGACCCAGAACATTATAACATATATACCAGAAAAGTACTTCAATTTTTTGTTGGTATGCTGCTTTCTTCCATATTGCAGTAGCACTTTCTGATGCTCTTTGTTGGTGTACATCATTTCAGAATTTGGTTCGTGAAGATGCATTTCCTCCATGGTTAGACCCTAAGTGTTTGGCGGTGATTCCAAGAAAGCGCTAGAAGATTCTGCCTCATTGGGTGTTATTATGAAGTATGCTTTAGCTGCGAAGAATTTGGTTCGTGAAGATGCATTTCCTCCATGGTTAGACACTTCGTGTTTGGCAGTGATTCCAAGAAAGCGCTAGAAGATTCTGCCTCATTGGTTGTTATTATGAAGTATGCTTTAGCTGCAAAGAATTGATGCCACGGCAACCATTCCACGTAAACTGACTTGTTTTTGTCTCGCTTCTTTTTTTTTTTTTTTTTTTTTTTGGTGTGTGTGTGGGGGACCCCAAATGTTCTGTTTCTGTGGTTGGACCCGTAGTGTTTTATTTGAAGAAATCTCGGTAATTGTAAATTAAGCATTGCCAAAGACAGGAAATGGAATTTTCAGGTTATAATAAAAGCATATATGAATGTTTTGCAATGACATGATAGTGCCTTTCTTGAATCCTTAATGAAAAAGTACCCATACCGTGTTGAGCAATGGAGTTTGAGAAATTTATCCCACAAATGAAATCTACTGTTTCCCCCCTTTATTCTCTTTCAGAAGTTACACATAAGATGTATTTGCCTCCTTTTTCTTTTTTTCAGTATGAAATGAAGGGTTAGTTTACCCATCCAAGTTTGACTAAATTCACAGGTTATAGGGTAGATATAGGCTGCATATTATATATATATATATATATTGACGTGGTTAATTGTATGCTTCTCGTTTTTATTTTTTCCTATATATTAGAGCATGAGTGGCCGGAATCAAAGTTGATGTGTTGGCTGAATCACTGAATAAATTTTTTCCTTTCTTTTGTTGATAAGATATCTTGGTGTTTTGGAAAGTTAGTAAATAATTTTTAACTTTTTTCCTCGTTTGGGAACAAGTTTTATTAGTGACTTTTTAACTTTTTCACTAAAATATGATGTAAAAAAAACTAGTATATACAGGATGATTTTTTGATTTTTTACAAAAAAATGTATAAAAAATAGAGAGAAAATAGAATCTTTGACTTTTTTGTATAAGTTGTTGACTTTTTGATTTTTTTAATAACTTTGACTTTTTGGCTAAAAAGGTCACTTGCCAAATAAGGCTCTCTATTTTATTTTTTATGAGTAAAAAATATGTGAAGTGATTTGACCTAAAATGATAAAAAGTTAAAAGTTGACTTTTTTTTTCTTCCCAAAAGACCCTAGGGAGATATACATTTGTGTGGTAGAAGAGACTGACAATTGGTTGCTAACAAATTGACAGTAAAAAAATACAAATTGTAAGCAAAAAATAGAGGGGCGAAATTAGCTTAATTTTTCATTTTTTATTACTTTGAAATTGAATATGTTTTTATTTTGGGAGCTTTTTTGATAAATTCACTTTTTAAGAGTTTTATTCCATCAAATCCATATTTTTTTTGACTATTCTATTAGGTCTTATTTGAGATAAGAAGACCAAAATACCTTTTTCATCTACTTATATTTCATTTAGTTCACATTATTTTCTTATATTTCAATAAGTCCTATGGGTGACATAATTACTAAAATACCCCTAATGTGAATGTTTACACCGTCAATGTGAATGTTCATATCGTCAATGTGTAGGGGCCCGGCCCATGTCGATCCTCGTGGGTGCCCGGAAAAATTCGAGTCGGGCCGGGGCGGGCCCAGCTTGTTAACAATGTGAATATTCACATTGACATGTTAACATTCACATTAATAGGAGTGTAAAATTGGCCCGTGTCCCGTGACGGCGCGAAACCCCCCGCGGCCCGGGGCGGGCCCGGTCCGGGCCGTTGACAATGTGAATATTCACATTGACATGTTAACATTCACATTAATAAAAGTATAAAATTAGCCCGCGGCCCGGGGCGAAGCCGGCCCGGCCCGATCCGTTGACAATGTGAATATTCACATTGACATGTTAACATTCACATTGATATGAGTGTAAAATTAGCCCGCGCCTCGTAGCTGCCTGAAACCCACCCACGGCCCGGGGCGGGCCCGGCCCAGCCTGTTGACAATGTGAATATTCACATTGACATGTTAACATTTACATTGATAAGAGTATAAAATTGGCCAGCGGCCCAGGGCAGGCCCTGACCTGACCCGTTGACAATGTGAATATTCACATTGACATGTTAACATTCACATTGATAAGAGTGTAAAATTGGCCCGCAGCCCGTGAGCGGCCCGAAACCTGACTGTAGCCCGAGGCGGGCTTGGCCCGACCCGTGACAATGTGAATATTCACATTGACATGTTAACATTAACATTGATAGGAGTGTAAAATTTGCCCGCTGCCCGAAGCTTGCCGTGGCCCAGGGTAGGCCTGACCCGTTGACAATGTGAATATTCACATTGACATATTAACATGCACATTGATAGGAATATAGAATTGGCCCGCAGCCCGTGGGCTGCCCGAAGCCCGCCCACGGCCCGGGGCAGGCTCGTTTGGGTCCGAGTTCGAGCATGTCCGAGACCCTAGGCTAGGGCCTAGGCCATCACTTTGAAGCCCGGCCAGGCCCAGCCCATCAGCCCACTTAAGGCCCATTCAAGGCTCGGTCCGAGGCCTAGCCCGCCCGAGGCGCAATGTCTTTTTTTGTGGAAAATAATAAAATTTTGATAGAAAAAATTAAAAAGAATTATAAAAAAAATGGTCAGACCCGCCCAAGCCCGACCTAAGTTCGAGGCTAAGCCCAGGCCCACCGGCCCGACCCGAGGCTCGATCCATCAGCCCGTCCAAAGCCCAAATACTATTGTGCCAAGGCTAGGACCTTGGCCTAATTTTTTGGCCCGTGGGCCGGGCCGGCCTAGATTTTTTCGGACACCCACGAGGCTTGATATGGGCCAGCCCGGGCCTCTACGCATTGATGATATAAACATTCACATTGACGATGTGAACATTCACATTATGGGTATTTTGGTAATTATGTCTCCCATAGGACTTATTGAAACATAAGAAAATAATGTGGACTAAATAGAATATAAGTAGATGAAAATGGTATTTTGGTCTTCTTACCTCAAATAGGACTTAATGGATAGTTAAAAAGAACATAGGCTGCTCGAAGCCCGTCCGCGGCTCGGGAAAGGCTCGTTTGGACCCGGGCTCAAACCTAGTCTGAGACCCTAGGCTAGGGCCTGGGCTATCACTTTGAAGCCCGGCTCGGCCCATCGGCCCGATTAAGGCCCATTCAAGGCTCGGTCCGAGGCCCGGCTCGCGTCGAGGCCTAGTGTCTTTTTTTGTGGAAAATAATAAAATTTTGGTAGAAAAAATTAAAAAGAATTAAAAAAAATGGCCAGGCCCGCCCAAGCCTGAGGCTAGGCCCAGGCCCATCGGCCCGACCCGAGGCTCGGCCCACCGGCTCGGGCCCGGACCCAAACGAGCCTGCCCCGGGCCGTGGGCAGGCTTCGAGCAGCCCACGGGCCGCGGGCCAATTCTACATTCCTATCAATGTGCATGTTAACATGTCAATGTGAATATTCACATTGTCAACGGGCCGGGCCGGGGCTACCCTAGGCCACGGGCAAGCTTCGAGCAGCGGGCAAATTTTACACTCCTATCAATGTTAATGTTAACATGTCAATGTGAATATTCACAATGTCACGGGTCGGGCTAAGCCCGCCTCGGGCTGCGGTCGAGTTTCGGGCCGCCTACAGGCTGCGGGCCAATTTTACACTCTTATCAATGTGAATGTTAACATGTCAATGTGAATATTCATATTGTCAACGGGCCGGGTCAGGTCCGCCCTAGGCCGTTGGCCAATTTTATACTCTTATCAATGTGAATGTTAACATGTCAATATGAATATTCACATTGTTAACAGGCTGGGCCGGGCCCGCCCCGGGTTGCCCACGGGCCGTGAGCGGATTTCGGGTAGCCACGAGGCGCGGGCTAATTTTGCACTCCTATTAATGTGAATGTTAACATGTCAATGTGAATATTCACATTGTCAACGGGCCAGGTCGGGCCGGGCCCGCCCCGGGCCGCGGGTGGGCTTTTGGCCGCCCATGGGCCGCGGGCCAATTTTATACTCTTATCAATGTGAATGTTAATATGTCATTGTGAATATTCACATTGTCAACGGGCCGGACCGGGCCCGCCACGGGCCGCCGCGCGGGTTTCGCGTCGCCACGGGATGCGGGCCAATTTTACACTCCTATTAATGTGAATGTTAACATGTCAATGTGAATATTCACATTGTCAACGGGCCGGGCCCGCCCCCGCTTGCGGACGGGTTTCGGGCCGCCCACGGGCCAATTTTACATTCCTGCCAATATGAATTTTAAAATATGAATGTTCACATCATAAAATTACTAACTGTTCAAAAAAATATTTATAAGGGTGTCAAAATTAAATATAAGGGCATAAGTGTCCAAAAAAATATTGTAAATCAAGAAAAAAGACTTTATGGAATAAAACTATACATACATGGGACTAAATGGGCTAAAAAATTCCTTCATAGACTTCTTGGATTAAAACACTTCTAAATGAGATTTATCAATAAAAATCCCTTTTATTTTGTGCTAAATCGAGATGAGTTCTAGGACTAGAACCATGACAAGAATCAATACAAAATTCATTTTCAAGAAGTTCTTTACCACAAACGGGGAATCTACCACCAACGGAGGAAATTTACCACGTTTGATATCACTTGGAAAAATAATCCTTTCTCTCTCATCTTTCCTTCTCACCAAACAGAGGAAACACTTCCACTACGGCAAGTTTCATCACAATTTGCTTACCCACTTGTGTTTGCTCAAAAGCTCCCCCTTCGTTGCACATCGCAATGTATTTATTTCTCTATATGATACTAATTGATTTAGGGGCGATTCCAAGTGTAACGTTTGAAAAGAAATAACAGTTGAATTCTAGAGGGTAGAACGTCACAACCAATTACCTGCATCTTGAATTCAAAGGAGCAAAAATCTACACTTAAAACGGCTATCTCCAATCCCCACTCCATACCATATGATATAGTGAGAATCTCAAGACACAATCACGTAGAGTAGAATTCATTGAGACAAAAAGACAAATTTTGGGGCATAAAATCTCGTGCACCTCGGGACTTCGTCACAACCCATCTAACTAAAAAACTTCCTCGATTTGATGCATCCAAGATTCATGGATTTGGTGGCTATTTCAAAAAAATCCAACTCATTGCTCGTGCTCAACAATTGTGCCATTTGTGATCAAATCATTTTGCAACCATTCTGCTTTAATTTGACAATAAATTAGCATTACAAAAAGTTCACAGGGATAACTGCATATGACATGGTTGAGTTATTCATATGCTCATGCTCAACCATTGATCCACCACTAAAAATACACATTGTATAAATGTTTTGCCCAATTCAGCATTACAACCAAAAAGAGACACCATAAAATAAGCTGTACTTGCCACTAACAATGCTATGTTCTAAACAAAGATTAATTTCTTAACTTGTAAGAATAATGTGGTAAACCATTATTCCTTTGATGATACATTCTCTTCACTCTAACTCCACGAGTGGCCTAACAACGAGTGTATACTTGGTTCAAAAATAAATAAATAAAAATAAAACAAGGCATGTATACCTCCGCAGGAAATGACTGAAATTACTGTGACGCACTAGAGGTTTTTCTATAACTTCCTTTCACCATCGTCTTAACAAAGAGCTCACCTGCTCTGTACGAGGATCGGACCTGAAAGAGTCAACATGTTAGGAAGCTCTTGCATAAACTTGTAACTGAGTAAATAAAACACCGGCCTTAAAAGCTTTTAAAGGACAAAAAAAACTGAGTCAGTGTCCCTGCCTTTCTTTTTTTTCAAAAACAAATAAGTCGGACTGTCTAGTCCATGATCGCATTAATGAAGCGTTTAAGGAATTAAGTTAAAAAACATCAACTAATATTTCAAATTCCCAGAGAAAGTAAGAATTGAAGATGATTGCATCAGTTAAATATGAAATAGGTCAGACATTTACCAGGGGTCCACTAGCCACGTAGCGGAAGCCAATAGACTCTCCAAATTCTTTCCAGAAGGTAAATTTCTCGGGGGTCACATACTCTTTAACAGTCAGATGTAATGGAGTTGGCTGCACGAAAAAGAATAACTATCAAAATTCAAGTCTCGGATTGATGGCTACAAATTAATGTGCACTGCAAATATACCCTGTTAGGTGTCGTTTCTATTTTTTGGATAACATGGAGAACACATTTGGTAAGGTGTTTTCTGTTTCGTTTTCTAGAAAACACTTCAAAAAAAAAAAAAGAACGAAACATATGAAACTAGTTTTCAGTGTTTTCTATATCTGTTTCCAACCTATCAGACCTCCAGACTCGTCATCAACAGACCAAACTGTTAGGAAAACTGTTACGTTTCCCTTGACATTTCTGTGTTCGCAATTTCACTCCAAAGATAGAGTTTGCATTTGCTTAAAGGATTCATGCATAAGCATCTCAGAGTTATTCAGGTATAATACGCTCATGCATGTCCATTCGCATACATGGGTTGGATTTTATATCTGTAGTTTTCGTTTGGGGTTGGAAGGCACATCAGGACCATTCAAACAAGAACCCCTTGGTTTGGTTTTTACTAGGTCTTTTCGAGCTTAAATTTCCGGTCAGGAACAGAAGCATGCGCGTTCGAACACGTAGGGACCGTTACAACAAAAATGGGTTTTCTGTCGTATCTTTTGATATTAGCTCACCTGTAAATACTGTCCTAGTGTCAAAATTTGCTCACCTGTAAATACTGTCCAAGAGTCAAAATGTCAACATCTATGGCTCTTAAATCAGCCATTGTTTCTTTGATCTCATCGTCAGTTTCTCCGAGTCCCAACATTATAGAAGATTTTGTTATCATCCCCTCCTTACTGTGCTTTGCATGTTTTAGAACAGATAAGCTCTGCTCATACCTGTATCATCCAAATAAAGTACTTAGTGGTCAACTAGAATAAAACTCATTTCATTGAGAAGTAAATTCTACAATGAATGTGTGTGTGTGTGTGTGTTTTTTTTTTCAAAAAAAAAAAAATAATAATTAAAAAGACATTCTATTTTTACTATGTATAATGAGTAAACGCACAAACTGAAAGCAACTTACAGAAACATGAAAATTATTGTAGCACCAAAACAAAGTTTATTTAAACTACAGATAAATTATAGGTGGCAATTTTCTAAAAACATAAATTTCTTTTTACTTCATTTGCCGACACATTTAAGAGGCAAACACTGAAACAACTAATTTGACAAATTGGGAACATTATGAACTATCAAACAGAGAAATTTGCACACACACATACACACACAGAGATAAGTTCTCGATATTTGGTCTTTTTGATAAATAAATAGGTTCTAGGCAAACCACAGTCCTAACTTTTGTGCAACAACTGACCCAAACTCTCCTTGGTACAAATTCCAAACTATTCATCCCATCTAATTTGGAGAGCTCAGCTGACAAAAACACAGATTATTAACCTTAAAGCAATCTAGGCTGAGAGTATTCACTGTCCATGCCAGGAACTGGCCAGCTAAGAAGCACACTTCTAATAACATAATGTGTCATGTCTGAAATTGCTTGCTTTTCAAAGTTTTTGTTTGTTGGACTTTTGAAAACTAGCCGTGGACAGAAGCTATTCTTTGGGTTTGTTTTGTTTTGTACCAAAATAACAAAGGATTAAGGCTAATAATGGCATGGAAGAGTAGTTTTAGAGTTGAACAAGGACTCTCTGCAGGCTGTGCACAATACATGTGAAA
Source organism: Camellia japonica (assembly GCA_030407325.1). Classification (NCBI taxonomy): domain Eukaryota; kingdom Viridiplantae; phylum Streptophyta; class Magnoliopsida; order Ericales; family Theaceae; genus Camellia; species Camellia japonica. The sequence continues at coordinate 82,419,152 of JAPPVO010000036.1, read as the reverse complement.
CAAGGAAATTTGTCCTTCAATTTCACCTTGTAGGGTCAAGCTATGTCAGATAAGGCAGTCAAAACTCTAAAAACTCAACTCTACTGAATTAAAAAGATTATATAAATACTTATAAGCTATATTTCTCCTAATTGTACTAGGACTGAGACCAAAGAATGGGAAACTTTCACTCTGCTGCCTACTACTACGTTAGACAGTAAAGACCACTTATTTTTAACCTGCTAATAAACCTAAACAAGACCTATGGACCCATGCTAAGGCCATGTCCTGAAGATTGTAAAATAATCCTTGACTCTAAAACCTAATAAAACATTAACAATTGTGTACAACAGCACTTTAGCTTAACGAAAAACACAAAATTAAGGGGTTGTTTGAGATGTTCTAAATAAGTGTACCTTTTGACTTTTTATGAAATATGAGTTGGGTTTGAAGTGATGTAGTAGAAAGGTGATGTGACTTAAATAAGATGATGTGACTTAAATAGGATAGTGACTTTTTGGCTTTTTGACTTTTTTAGGAGATGCCAAACCTAGCCTAAGATTCATAGTGACCTTACAACTTTATTACGCAATGTTCTAAATAGGAAAAAAAGCACAAAACAAATATTCATATTAACCTTGAATTTGATTACAAGGTTCTACATAGGCCAGATGTACAAATTTTAATTTTTTCTTACTCTTTGCATTCTCTGCATTACTACTTAGAAGTAAGAAGTATAACTATACATACTTCAAGAAGAAAAAGATCTGGAGAAACAAGTAGAGAAGGAAAGGTCAACATAATGCAAGTTGGAACCAACGGGATAAATCTAAAATCTATGCAAGCCAATTGTAAGACAAGGCCTGATGGCCTTTATTATTTGTAAATGGATCTCACATTTATAATTCGCAAAGAATAGGAAAAGCTTAAAAATAAAGTTAACAATCAGAGCTTTAAAAGAGGACTGTAGGAAATATTCAGGCAACTGAAAATGGTAGTTATCATTGAGTAATCTGGTATGTTATTTGGTAAGCCAGTACAAAGTAAGCAGCAAGGGACTTTGAAACTAATGATAAACATTGGTCATTCCTGAAGCTGTATTTCCCATGGTCCCAACCCATTCAATTGAATGGAGGACTTCAATTAAAAATGGTTCATAAAGATTAATGCTGCTTGCTCGTTAAAATTGAAAAATGACTATAATAATGGGCACAAATAAAGTATAGCTAATTATTAAAAGGAACAAGAAGAAAGATGATTTTTCCAAAACTTACCCAGCCCGTGGATCTCTAACAATACGCTGGAGCCGTTTCACAGTCTCAATGTTGTGGGCAAAAACATCTAATCCGGAGTGTACAAGAGTAGCTACAGCATTTAAGTCACCCCGAAAATCAGAAGTTAGACACTCGACCATGATATCAGGCTTGAGTTTCTGCCAAGAGAGTTGAATAGATGCAAATCAGATATGTTTTTCTCTTTTAAGCTGACAAGCAGAAGAACTTCAGCAAATAAAAGCAATTAAATTACACTCATGAAATATACACCTTCATAGCTTGGACAGTTTCAGCGAAATGGCCACTCCCACCATCAGGTAGATCATCACGATCAACACTCGTGAGGACAATATAATCCACACTGAAAACCATAGAACCAAGAAATTAATAATTCTATTAGAAAACACATATTCCTAATAGGCTACTATTTTAAAGTTTCAGCCATTTATTTACCTTAACGATGCGTTTGGTTGGGGGATTTGAGAAGGGATTTGGAAAGGGAAAGGAAAAAGGAAAAGGTGTGTGAAACTAAGTGAAATATAGGTATATTTTATTCACATTTCACCTACCTTTTCCTTTCCCCTTTCCCTTTTCAAATCCCTTCTCCAACCAGACACAATGTAAATAGGCCACTAATGTCTCAAATGGCTCCATTGAAGCAAATGAATTTCTATAATAGAAGTTGAAACCTCGTGTACAATTGAATTGAGCTATACAAATTGATTGGAATGCATTCATTTGCTAGGCATTTTAATTTCTACTAGTAAAAAAATAAAAATAAATTAGAAGTTGGTAAGACATACCCCCAACTAGCAATAGCCTTAGCAGTGTTCTCCGGTTCCATTGGATCAGGTGGTGCAGGGTTCCTACTGGTTTTCACGGCACAAAATCTACAGCCACGGGTGCAAGTATCCCCAAGAAGCATGATCGTTGCAGTCGCAATACCATCTCCGCCTCCATTCCAACACTGCTCAACACATTCCATACATAAAGTAGACATAAACTAATTTTATTTGCCAAGTTAGCAGTCAAGATAGGTAATGGAGTTGAATGCAAAGAGGCAGATAATATAAAGCTAACGAAACCAGAAGTATTATTAATTTATTAGTAAAAGACATTATTTTATCTTCAGTTTCTTTTTTCTGTTTTTGAAATTTAAAGAAAAAGAAAAAGCAGACGTTTAAAAAGCAAATATGCAGTTTGAATAGAATACCAGTGATAAAAAAAAATGAGCTAATGCTGCAGAGTCATTAAAATTTTCCAGTGTCTGCAACAATTTGAAGATGAATCACTCTTTTGTTTCCAACAGTTATTTGATGAAAGATGACATAGTTTAAGATGATTAATTAAATAAAAATTAAAGAAGAAGGTTTTAATCAACCACTTAAGTTCTCAATTGATTCCTTGAAGATTTGTTCTTTTTAACTTAGATTTGTGTTACTAACTTACATCTTCTTTGCTTATGTCGAATTTATGATTACTAACTTAGAACTTCTTATCCCTTCAATTTGAAACACAACAATGCTACAAATCTATTAGTAACAAAATACATAATAGAAAAATAGTGGATTATGAATTTGTGACACGTGAAATTATTAATTTTGAAAGAACATATATTGGACCATGTTTAAATTTAAACAAATTCCATACCATAATAAATGTAATTACAAAAAATTAATAAATAAATAAATGTGTTGCAATAAGTTTTCGTGAAGTTGTGCAAAGAAGAAAAAAAACCACGGCTCGGTGGCCAGAAGTGTAACGTGCCCGTGACACCCCAAAATTGTGTCACTGCAGCATCCAGTGAAACATTACCAGAAACCCAGCATACAGCATTGGATTTTCACTACTGAAATAGCTTAGCTAAGTTTTTCTCGGGAATGGTTATATATGTGGAACCCAATACCTTATTTTAACTTTCTTATCATTTCCAAAACACTTTTTACACTAATCTCAACATTAAACAATACAATGGCAATTGTTAGCATTTTCCATTCTATATAAGACAGCAAGAAACACAGAACAAACCCTCACAAAACCCAAATAAGCGGTACAATAAATCCAAACAATAAACAGCAAAGACAAACAGAATTGTGAAATTGACAGCAGAGAGAGAGCAAAGAAAGACCTCTCCGATGTTAGGGCATTGAGCTTCTTCACAGACAGTATTGAGCTTCAAATGAGACAAGGAGTCCTTCACCTTCTCAAACCTCTCTCCTTGGGGAGCTCTCTGCCTCAACCACTCCGGCTTCTTCACGTTCGGATCCCTCCCTGTGTATGGCCCACCCTGCTGCGTCGACTTTGAAACTACCGCCGCCTCCAGATTCGCAGATTCACACCTAATACTGATTCTTGCTGAAGAAGAAGAAGAAGATAAGAAGCCATTGTTGTGATGAAAACAGCAATCGAAGCTGCAATGACGATTGCAATTAAGAGGTTTGGGGATTCGAATTGGGATGGAAAAACAAGAAGAATAAGAAGAGATTGAAGGTTTCGTGAAGAGGCATTGATGAATCATTTTGAAAGCTCAGTGATGATTCGAGATTAGAGAAAACCCCCTTCCTTCACTTCATTTCTTCTAATCAATCAATCAGAGGAAGAAGAAGAAGCAGAGGAGAGAAAAGGAGAGCTTTTTCAACACAAAAGCCAAGTAATCAGGTTGGGTTGGGACCCTGTTTTTCTCTCTTGAATTTCGAAATCTCCGCCACCATAGTATCGAGTTTTTTTTGGTTAATTTTGGTTGGGGGTTGGTTACCTCACATTCGGCTTTAAAATGGTTGGGTCTTGGATCGGGTTCTGCTCGACCCGTCTAAACTGTTTTCGGGTGGGCATTTGACATGTCACATCACATCCAATTTTGGAAACTTTTACGCATTATATTTTCAACAAATTATTCATTGTGTCAGGACAAATACAACTTGGCTAAACTAAAAAAGTGCACTTATTTCATATTTTTATCTTTTTTGGGTCACATCAATCAATATCTCCTCTCTACTTTTTCTACACATAATACAAAAAAAGTCAAAAAGTGCACTTATTTAGTCTTCCCAAACTTGGCCTTAGTTGGTGTTTGGGAAGTTTGTGGGTTGTTTTTTATTTTTATTTTTTACACTAAAAGATAAAGTTTGTGTTTGATTTGTGTTTGTAGAGTAGTTTTTGAGATAAAAAATACAAAAATTTGTTTAGTTTGCTTTTTTTCAGAAATGGTTTTGGAAAATTGTTTTGGGGAGAAAGTTTTTAAAAAAGTGATTGATTTGATGTGTATGAGAGAGATAGTGATTTTGGAAAGTAGGTAACCAAATAAAATTTTGAGATTTTTTGAAAAAATTTGTTTGGTTTGATTACTCTTCAAAATTCGTATATAGAGAATTTTTCTCAAAATTTTTTTTGAAAAACAAACCAAACAAAGCCTAACTTTTTGCAAAATCAAAAAAAAAAAAAATCCAAACAAAATATCACATCCAATCCCATAATCATTTCACTTTTCCTCTCACAAACATCACATCCAACCACAAAAAAACCCAACTATCTTCTCAAACACCAAAATTTTTTTATCCAATAATATCCTACAACTAAAAAAACCTACATAAAAACCTACTTTCCAAACACCCATTTAGTGCGTAAGGGTGGTTTGCAATGATCTAAAGTATATTTTTTGACTTTTTATAAAATATGAGTTAGGTATAAGCTGAGTTTGTAGTGATGTGGTAGAGAAGTGATTTGACTTAAATAAGATGATATGACTTAAGTAAGATAGTGACTTTTTGATTTTTTTAAATTATAACAAATAAGACCTAAATCTCATTATTATTGGTTGAAATAGTGAGTCTCACTACTTATTTGTTCCTTTTTAAAAGATAATTAAATACTTATCTAAACATGAATAGAGTGGAGCAATACTCCTGAATCAATGAATAATTTATTCACTTTTTCTCATTTTATTTACTACAACCTTTTTATTTTCAAATTAACTTCCAAAAATAACTTATAATAATTTGCAAATCAACTTACAACCTTTGGAAGGTATACCCATGGTTCAATGATACTTTTGATTCCAAAGCTAGATTCGAAACAAAAATTGATGTGTGAACTAAGAAAATATGTGTGACAGTTTGATTTGGTTTGCTTGCAATTTTACATAATGAATAAATGATAAAAAGTTACCCATGTCATGTGTCCCATAATGAGGACATGCTTTTAAGTAGGATCGAGGGAGTCTATGAGCTCGATTTATGTAGCGTCGAGGTAAGAGGTTTATTACATGTCTCATTTTGATTATTTTAATTATTTATTTTATAATATTTTTTGTATATGTTATTTAAGAAAAAAATTAGGATCGATTCGATATTTATAATCTATTCAATTTATTACATTTGTTATAAAAAAATATGACCTATTTTTAAAAATATACTTATCATTCATTTTTTCGAAACAAGTATGATAAGTTGACTTTGTTATGATTATTAGGTCGACTTAATTTTTTTAATATAAATGACATATACAAAAGGTCCGATAAAAATAAACTATTTAAATCAATTAAACATGACCCACATCATGGATTAGATGGAAATCAAGTCCTCTGTAAAAATATTACATTCAATTGATTTTTATTTTTTTTTCTAAACAAGTCCACTTTATTTAACAGTAATAAAAAAAAAAATACAATAATTGAAGTGATAAAAGTAAAAGGTAAAAAAAGGGAGAATATCAAAAAATGGACAGGAGAAAAAATAATTGAAAATGTATAAATTATTTATGCATTAGATTATGCAAATAAAACTTGTATCTTCATCACTTTATAATTATATTTATTAATCACTATTTTTATGAAATTTTCTCCAGAAAAAAAAAAACCCCCCTTAGAATTTGCTCCTTAAGAGTAATTATAAAATTGCTAATCCTGATTTATTTATTTGTTTGTTTTTGTTTTAAAATTTTCAAAATAAAATAAATTTCAAACATAAAAGTCGGAGTATTTTATTTTAAGAAGAAAGAAAAAGAGGTCTGACGGTCTACGCTGGTTTGCTCTCCTCTTACTCACAAACACAAACCAACACCCCAAAAACAAGTGATTTGCATCTATCTTAAACCCATTGCGGAAAAAGAAAAGAAAATTAAAAAAACTATCCGGAGGGTTTTGTTCTTCCACTGCTGCTGCACCACTGTATTCAAATGGGTCAAGTCCAAAGCGATGTAGCCGATTCTCCTCCTCCTCCTCCTCCTCCTCCTCCTCATCAATCGGAGCGTTTGTCATCGTCATCGCCGGAAACCAATCAACCTGCTTCCATGGAATCTCTAATCGCTGGTCTCTCTCTCTACTTATTACTTTTTTTTTTTGGTTGGGTATCCTTTTTATGCTATATATTTGCAGTGTTTAGTATTTTAGTATTGCAATTACATAGTTTTTTTGAACAAAACCTAATAAATAGTAGTCTAACAGATGCAATTGAACAGAAAATTATACTTTTCTAGTCCATCTAAGTTTTCGTCAATTTAGTCATTCTAGTTTAGTTTTAATTTAGTCTTGAATTTTTAACACTCTGAATTTTGTCCAATTGATAATGTTTTTTTCTAAAAAAAATTATACTGAAATCAAATAAATGGACAAAATAGCTCATTCACTCTCGTTACTAGGGATGTAAGAAAAACCAATAAAACCAAGCAGCGCCATCGAAACCGACCGAAATTTTAGTTTTCAGTCTGTTTTTCATAAATTTACGGTTTGTTTTGGTTTTAAAACTTTTTATAGCGATGCAAACCGAATTGACCCAATATTGTATTTAAATATTTTTATATTATAATTTTTTGAAAATTATATGAGAAGTAATTAATATGTTACATTTTTGTGATAAAAATTATGGAGAAAAACATATATAGAGCAATTTTTATGTATTTTCTTCATTTGTTTTCAATATAAAATTCTATATTCTACTATAAAACCTTTTAAAATTTCATGTAAATTTCTTTTCTATATCAAATCGACAAAATCGAATTGTAGCATATGGTCTATATCAGTTTCTCAATCCTAAAAACCAAAAGGATCGGTTCAGTGTTGCATATACTCGTAACACCGACTGAACCGAACTGTTTACACCCCTGCTCGATAGGATTGAATTTTTAACATTGTGTCAATTTAGGAGGAGTTTGTTTCATGGGATTAGACTTCATTCATGTCCAATATTGTTTAATTAAAAAAATGAAGGTCGGACTAATAGTCAAATACACATCTCATTGCCAGCCAGAATTAATAGTCCATTACATTGCAATCTCTCTTTATTTAGTCCGTCCAAACAAATACCTCCTTAGTTCAATTGATAATGTCCTAATAAAGGGATAAAGTAGCTTGTTCAGTTCCATTAAAGTGGTTTAGGGTTTGCATACCATTTGAAATGACTCATTCAACTATTTTGTTCTTAATTTTTGTCTAATTTCTTGAGGGATGTTAATTAGATTAAATTGACACAATGTAATTAATTAAAAGACAATGTTAATAGAATTAGAACAACCGGGACCAAACAAGAGTTAAATTATAGGACCACATGTGTAGTTTGCCCAAAATGAAAGATACACTTGTCTTTCCTTTATTTTTTTGGGTACAATTGCTAGGTTTAGGTGATAAATCATTTCCCTACATGGTTCAACAATTCCCAGCAGATGCCATTTGTCTTTTTATATATCCCTACAAATCATCAACATGATAGCAGCCAAAAACTGGATTCAGATTCTGTCATACGCTAGTTTGCCATGATCTTGCAATACTTTGCTAACCACAGCTTGACGCGTAAGCAAATAGATTATCCAATAGCCCATAATTATCAACAAAATTACAAAAAATAAAAATAAAAATAAAAACAAAAACATATAAAAACTCCAGATTACGGATTTTTGTCCTTTTGGATCAATGAGAGAAACCACATAAAAGGGACTCAAGCCTCAGTTTGGTTGCCTAGAAAACTAGGGAAATGAAAGAACAGAAACCATGAGTAGTTGTTTAGCTTGTTTACATATGTGTACCATATTAAACAATGAAGTACCCTAAAATTTTCAAATCCAATTTCTCTTCTTCTCCTATATTTCCTCAGCAACCAAGCAAAGCATACCACAACAAACCAAGGCGGTTATGTTCCATAGCCTTTTGACATTAACAACAAGAATTGTGTCATGAATTGTAAAAAGAACACAAACAAAGAGGAAACACTATAACCAAACAACCAAGTATGCGTTATATTGAAGATATGTGCATCAATATATATAAACCCATTAGAAATGCTAGAATCTTCGCAGAATCAAGGACAGAGTTCTAGAAAGCAATGAAGTGGATAAATCCGTTTAATATGGTTAGATATGACAATATATATTGACCATAAATTAAATGCATTTCACACTAATCAGTCTCGACTGAATTAATTATACAAAAAAAATAATAAACTGTTGTCTAAATAACTATTTTGGTGTATCTCATCGCATGGTGCATGTAATCTTGACATTCTCTTCAGTGGTGGCAATATATCCCCTTATGAACTATGTTGTTGGTGCTCATCCCATAAGAGTCAAGATAAGACGACCTTTAAAGAAAAGTACATGAGGTTGGGTACTAACCTAACCTTTGGCATTATTTGTACAAAGTGGCGACTCTCAAGTTTGAACACACAACCACAAGGTTAGTGGCTGAGATGCAGCTATAAATAAATCTTGTTAGACTATAATTAGCATAAATTATCATTCCAAAAACAATATGTATTGTCGATCCATGATCTAAAATATGTTATATCTATTTTCATTTTGTTAAATTTTGTACGTAGTTCTTAAAATTCTATTTGATTTCTTTGTGTTCAGTGCAAAATATAATACACAATCTTAAACTGTTGAAGAGAACTATTGAATGTTCTTCAAAGAAAAATACCAACAAAAAAAATAAAGAAGAAGAAAAAGATTGAGGTCAACAACAACAATAACTAAATTTAGTGTCCTTCTTGAATTCTGTTGACTATTTTGAATTTATTTAATTTATTTTTGACATTGGTTTTCTTAACTATACAAGTTGCAGCCCCATGGTGTTTCATGATAGTTTTTATACTTATTCCCAGAAAAAAAAGAAGATGTATTGAATTATTCATGTCAATTGTAAAATGTGAAACAACACTACTGGCAGTTTCCCATTCTAAAAGAAAATATTAATACATATATATAAAGTTCCATAAAATGCATATAGATTGATTGCTAATAGTTTAGAGAAAAAAAAGAAAAAAAGTAAAAGAAGATTTGGTTAATAATATATTGCAAATTGCTTAGTGGATGCATGTTTTTGCTTCAAACGAGTATTAAGGTTAAGAAATAGAAGTGTTTTCTTAAAATAAAAAATGGAACCCTAGGGTTGACTATTTGACGACTTGGAGAAGATTTAGTCTGATAGTTGTGGATCTAATCAATGAGAAATCATGTTAATTGTTATACAACTTAACAAGCCGGAGTGCTACAATTTAGAGGTGAACATGGCCCTTGCTTCCCTCTAATTCCGCTCATGCCTACATGTTATTCAGTGACAAGTAAGTGACACATGACTTTACATGCAACTACCTATTGACATGTATCCTACATCCAGCCACTACGCCAAGAAGTATGTGGTCAGCTGCTTACAAGCAGTCACCTCAAGAACAAGCTGCTCACAAGTAAATAGCTTACAATTGTCCACCTCCAAAGGAGGTTTACCTTACAACTAAGGAAACTAAGAAAAATACACCTAATGACAAGAGTCCTGAATGTACATCACAACCTAAACTTAGAAAGGCTACTTAAACTCTTTTCTTTGAGCTTAATTTTGTTTCTTTTGTTCTCAAGGTTGGTCCTCCATCTTGATTGCATCAGTATTCTTTGAGTTTTTTTTTTTCTCCATGCTTTTCACTGAATACATAAAATGTAGAAACCACTCTGATATTTGACAAACTTTAATTTTTGCTTTGCAGAAGCTGCAGCATATGGCAACGATGAGAATGCGGTTTGTCCACTTCTGAAATTTAGATTTTCTGAATTTAGAGTTGAAGCTTGTGTGTTTTATTGTTCTTTAATAAGTTGGACTATCTCCATTTCAGTCTCTTGATGCGAAAGCTCAGAAGGCACTAGAATGCCCTTGTATATCTGACTTGAGGAAAGGGCCATGTGGTACCCAGTTCTCAGATGCTTTCCTCTGTTTTCTGAAGAGCACTTCTGAAGAAAAGGTAACCAATGTGAAAACAGTTGATCATATGATCCCCTTGTATTATTATTCTTACCTTTTGAATAGATTATTATTCTTACTTTCTATATCTTGCATTTTGTAAGAAATAAAGTTAGGTTTTGATAACACGTACTTCTGGTCTTCGAAGTCCATGATCTCATGTATCTTAACAGCCATTTGTGGAAAAATGACCAGGTCAAGCGAGATGTGTTTATTTTGAAACTTTGGTATCAATGTTTTTTTCTTCTTTTGACTTGTTTTGCCTTTTGCTTTTATTTTTTCATTATTATACCATTTGTGTGTGTGTCCTTTCAGCAACAAATTGTATTTTGTTAACCCCTTCATGAGTGAAGAAGTTTGGGCTTTATTTAATGATCTAATGCCTGATCTACCTAATCACATTGATAAATGGCAATGGTGTATTGTCCATATATATAGCCAGGAAAGATAAATTTTCTGGTTTTAAGTTCGGGATACAAATTTTAGATTCTTCATTCTCTTCATCATCAAAGCATGCATTATCGCTCAGATGATTATGAATTCATATGTTAAGAACTACACTCAAGTCCCTATCTTGCAACTTCTAATATATAGATTTTTCTTCTTCTTCTTTTGTTGTTGTTATGGTTGTAGGGCTCGGATTGCGTGCATCCGTTTGTGGCTTTGCAGAGTTGTATCAAGGCTAATCCCAATGCATTTTCAAAGGACGTTTTAGATGATGATGAGAATGAAGTCAAGAAAGAAGTCGAGGCAACCCAAGAGTACAGAGTCATCCCTCCCTTATGGTCTGTAGAATCCCAAAAGCCAAAGCCAAAGCCCAAGCCCAAGCCCAAGCTTTAGGAAAATATTTACTTTTTTTTTTTTAATGCTAGGCAATCCATTTTCTGACAATCATAAATTTCATCGCAATAGTTCCATCTTCAATCTATTTCTTGCAATTTTGAAGATTTAGCATTTTTCTCTGAAATATTAAATAGAAATACTCTTTTTATTTCAGATGAACTCCGAAGACCTAAAACTAAACAATAAGAGGCATAAATTATGAAACATATTTATTATTTCTTTCCATCTTCTCTTGGTTATACATTGTATGACTGACTAGGTATAATCCACTGTTTAGATTTTGTTATTTTTGAGATGTGTGAGATTGTTTTAATCTTCTATACTTTCACATATTTTCATATATTTTGTATACATTTTATATAATTTTATACACATCAAAATATTAACCACCATCCATTAGATGGTTAGCATTGCCTTTTCCTGAAGGGTAGTCTTAAATCAGTAGTACAATGGGAATTTTGAATTTTTGAAAATTTACAATGCCAATTTTCGTAAAACAAGAAACAAAAAAGGGTGTTTTTGTTTTTTATTTTTGTAAAAAATAAAAATAAAAATAAAAATTAAGAAATATATTTGGTGAGTTGTTAGAAGTGGTGACTAATAATTACGAATGTGGGAGTTCTTGGAATTTGGTGGATATGGTGATCCAAGTGTCAATGTAGGTCACGGGTTGGAGTCTATGAAATGTAAATTTATGGTCGTGGTAAGAAAAGAATGAAAGTGAAAATAAGTGAAATATATATATATATATATATATTTTTCATTTCCAAAATTTTCAATTTTTTTGATATCAGTTATATTTTTTAGAAAATAAAAATAATATACCAAACATGCTTTTGTTTTCAATTTTTAAAAAAAAATGAAAATGAGAACAATAAACAAAAAAACAAAACTTAACAAATAAGATTCTAGTTTTGAGTTCTCAATGATAATTTTATGGTGGGAGGGACAAAATTAAAATAAAAAAAAATTCAAAATAAAGTGTAATCAGATGAAATTATGGTGTAAATAGAACTCCCAATTATGAGGCAAATGGGGTATTAAGTGGGAATTATACAAGCAGCTTACAGTTTATTTTAATTTAGGGGTTTGTGCTAAGTTGTTTAGTACAACTTCTGTTTATAGCTTATTAGGCAAATGTCTTGTTTGGTAGAATGTTTTTTAAGTTAAATTCGATAATCAAAAAGCAGAAATTAAAAGTATTCCTTTCTTAGTTTCTAAATAATTAACTTTTTTTAACTTATTTAAGTTATTTTTGCCTAATAAACCATAAACAGAAGTTGTACAAAAAAAAAAAAAAAATCAAAAGCGGGAAGAGGATTACTTTTAATTTTTAATTTCTGATTAACTTAAAAAAATCTCCACATTTTCAAATTAAAAAGGAGGTCAGTATCATTCTTGAAATTTTAAAGAGGTCTCTGCAATTACTATAAATATTAGAGGAGCTTAGTAGAATTTACTCTAAAATATTTATATCTCTTCTAATAAAGAGTATAAAAGTGATTGCTTTGAAAAATGAATTGATGAGAGCTCAACACAGTCATCTGTCGATTAATCAACAACATTTCGTTTGGTTGCTGAGAAATCGACGGAAAATAAAGGTAGGGAATAAAGCCAAAATCTTGAGTTTCCCTTTAGTTTGAAGGTCCAAGATGGCAGTGGGAGCTGTGTTTTTGGCTTTTGGGCACAACCTGTTTGTTGAAATGCTAATGAGAAAGTAATTTACTGTTCTTGGTGCTTCCGCGTATTTCATGATTGAATATTGTTGCCTCATTCATATGTCATGAGTTTTCTAATGATTATTGCTGTTAATATATAATATATGTTAATGTAGACAGCACTCACACATAATGCACTCACACATAATGTAGACAGCACCCACACCCCCTTTCGGCTACTTTAGATTAATATATGTTGTATGCTCTTCCCACTCACACACTCTTTTATCATTACATTGCTTTTCCTCAGCTATAAATGTAAGCATCTTGTAACCTATCTGACATAACAAACAATACAACATTTCATTTCAGTCTCTCTCTCTCTTTTCTCTCTATAAATCTCACATGGTATCAGAGCGCAGTAACTTTGGTGTTTAGTCCCGTACACCGTGGAACTACACTTCTGGCACTCTGATATTCTTCACTTTGGTGTTTAGTCTCGTAACTACACCAAACAGCTCGGAATCTCCTTACGATTCCAACGGCACCAAGCCCGTTACCAGAAACGCTTCCACGCGCCTCCACGCGCCGCTTCTTTGCTCGGCGCGTCGCTGCTTCCGTTGCCACGCGCACACGCGCCTTCACGCGCCTTCCCCTCAGCTGGATCGTGCGCCGCACCTGCTATCGTGTACCCGCGTGCGCCGTTTGCCTACCGTGAACCGCGCGTGCGCCGTTCTGCTATTGTGCACCCGCGTGCGCCGTTCTGCTCTTATACGCCGCACGCCCTTCCTGCTAACGTACGCCGCACGCTCCTTCTGCTAACGTGCGCCGCTGACGTCATTTTTCCTCCTGCTGACATCATCACTGCACAGCCCACCTTTCCTAGCTATTTTCGACCTTCCGGACTCATTGGTACACTCTGTTTTATCAAATTTTGCTTCTACAGGTCTCTTCCTATCAAATTACGCTCTCCTAAACTATTATAATGGATCGTCATGATGCCTCTCATCCCATTTCTGTTATTTTGGATGGTTACAACTATGTTCTATGGGCCCAAGCCATGTCTTCCTTCCTCAAAGGAAAGAAGCTCTGGCGCATTATCACCGGCGATGTGACCCAACCAGTAAAAGACACTACTGACCAAGCTCCCACTACTACTGCTACATATGAAGACCGACTTGAGGAATGGGACAGCAAGAATTACCAAATCATTACCTGGTTTCGTAATACATCTATTACCTCTATCAGTCTTCAGTTTGGTCGCTTTCAACTTGACTCTGTCACTACACCTGCAAAGGACATCTGGGATTTTTTGAAAGAAAGATACCAGACCACTGGTCTTGCTCATCAATATCAGCTTCAGAGCCAACTTCATCGAATGCGCCAAGAATCTAATCAGTCCATCAATGACTTCCTTTCTCAAATGTACTCCGTTTGGGACCAGCTTGCTCTTTCCGAGCCGCCTTGGCCTCACCGAGAAGATGCTGTCTTATTTACTGCCTATCGTAATCAGCAAAGATTGGTGCACTTTCTCATGGCTCTCACTTCATCTTTTGAGCCCGTACGTGCCTCTCTTCTTCATCGCCATCCTTTGCCCACTTTGGAACAAGCTATTTCTGAGCTGTTATCAGAAGAGACTCGTCTTGGTACTCTCCAAACTCATCATGTGGACTCTGTTCTTGCCACTCCTCCGTCCCGGCCATCCTTTACCCAGCAGACTAGTGCTTGCCTCTATTGTCAGAATCGGGGCCTCCCTTCCACACATCTCCTGATCAATTGCCCGGTCAGAACCTGTCAACACTGCAACAAACTTAGTCCTGGTCATCTGCAACAGGATTGTTTTCGCAATCCCTCTCGCTCATCCTCCAACCGCCACTCCTCTCGCGGCGGTTCTTCCCGGGGGAGTTTTCATCGTTCTGGGAATCGCTCTCATTCTGGGAATCAGTCTCATCATCACACTGCTGCTGCTGCCTCTGAGACTGGCTCTGAGTCCCCTGCTCCGTCTAGTTCTGAGTCCCCTGCTCCGTCTACTCCTCTCTTTTCTCCCACGGATGTCGAGGCCATGTTCCAACGCCTTCTCTCTGGTACACCTCCTCCTACTGCTTTGTCTGTGATTCCAGGTAACTCTTCTTGGTATTTTGACTCTGCCTGTTGTAATCATATGACCTCTAGTTCCACTATATTTTCTTCCATCTCTTCATCTCCTCATATTCCCTCAATTCAAACTGCTGATGGTTCTCTCATGCCTGTCCGTCATGTTGGTACTGTTTCCACATCATCTTTATCTTTACCTCAAGTTTATCATATCCCTGCGCTCACTTTAAACCTTATATCTATTGGTCAACTCTGTGACCTTGGTCTAACTGTCACCTTTTCTACTACTCATTGTTTGGTGCAGGACCCTCAGACGGGGCAGACTATTGGGATCGGCCGTAAGCACGGACGTCTTTATGAGCTCATGCACCTTCATGTTCCTGACTCTCCTCCGATCGCTGCTCCTGCATCTGCTTCCTCTGTTTCACCTTTTTATCTTTGGCATTGTCGCTTAGGACATATTTCTGTTAATCGCTTACAGTCTTTGGTTTCTAGTGGACAATTGGGTCATGTACCTCCAGCTACTTTCGATTGTATACCCTGTCAACTAGCCAAACAACCTGCTTTATCATTCAATAAAAGTACTTCTGTTTCTCATGCACCCTTTGATCTTATACATTCGGATATTTGGGGCCCTTCCCCTACTACTACTATGGGGGGATCTCGTTATTTTGTTGTTTTTATTGATGATTTTTCCCGCTTTACCTGGATTTTTCTCATGAAAACTCGTTCTGAACTTAAACACATTTATTATCGATTTGCTCAAATGGTCCACACCCAATTTTCCAAAACCATCAAACTTTTTCGCTCTGACAATGCTATGGAATATCGGGATTCAGATTTTCTTTCTTTTCTTCAGAGTCATGGTACCCTGCCTCATCGTTCATGTGCTGGCACGTCTCAGCAAAATGGCCGTGCTGAACGGAAACATAGGCATATTCTTGACACTACTCGCGCTCTCCTTCTCTCTTCTTCTTGCCCTGAAAATTTTTGGGGGGAGGCTGCCCTCACTGCTGTCTACACCATCAATTGTGCTCCTACCCCTATCATCCATAACCAAACTCCCTTTGAACGTCTGCATGGCTCTCCCCCTCCATACACTAATCTTCGGGTTTTTGGCTCTGCCTGCTTTGTTCTACTTCAACCCCATGAACACACCAAACTTGAACCTCGTTCTCGTCTTTGTTGCTTTCTTGGGTATGGGATTGAACACAAAGGCTTTCGCTGCTGGGACCCTATCTCTAAACGCCTTCGTATCTCCCGCCATGTCGTTTTCTGGGAGCACAAAATGTTTTCCTCCCTATCCTCTTTTCACTTACCCACACTTTCCACTAATATACTGTTTACTAATCCTTCTATCGATCTCTTCTCTGATGAATTTGATACAGGTTCCTCCTTCATCGAGACGCCCTTGCTCACTCCTGATCCCGTCCAGCCTGCTCTCTCTGACGGTCCACCTCTCACTGTGCCGCCTTCTTCTCCACCGGTTCTTCCTCCTACCGATCCTCCTACGGGTCGGCCGCGCCGGGTAACTCAACCTCCTATCCATCTTCGTGATTATATTGTTGGGTCTGCTGCCTTTTCTACTTATGAACCTACCTCCTATCGTGAGGCTTGTACTAATCCTCTTTGGCAGCAAGCTATGACTGATGAACTCCAGGCTTTGGACAAAACTCATACTTGGGATCTTGTTGATCTTCCTCCTGGCAAAACCGCGATTGGCTGCAAATGGGTTTACAAAATCAAGACTCATTCTGATGGCTCTATTGAACGCTACAAAGCTCGTCTTGTTGCCAAAGGCTTCAATCAGGAATATGGCATTGATTATGAGGAGACCTTCTCCCCTGTTGCTCGGCTTACCTCTGTTCGCAGTTTACTTGCTGTTGCTGCTGCTCGTCACTGGGAGCTTTTTCAGATGGATGTCAAAAATGCCTTCCTCAATGGTAATCTCCTTGAAGAAGTTTACATGCAACCTCCACCTGGGTCCACTTGTCCACCTCATAAGGTTTGCAAACTACAGCGTGCTCTTTACGGTCTCAAACAAGCGCCCCGAGCCTGGTTTGCTAAGTTCAGTTCTACCATTCATGACTTCGGGTTCACTTCAAGCTCCTATGACTCTGCTCTGTTTCTCCGGACCACTCCTCATGGTACTACTCTTCTCCTTCTGTATGTGGATGATATGATTATCACTGGTAGTGATGCAGCTGGTATTCTCCACCTCAAACGGTTTCTTCACCGTCAGTTTGAAATGAAGGACCTTGGTACACTTAACTACTTCCTCGGCCTTGAGGTCTCTCATGATTCTACTGGTTCCTATTTGTCACAGGCCAAATATACATCCGATCTTCTAGCTCGTGCTGGTCTTACAGATTGCAAAACTACCTCTACTCCGGTTGATCCTCAGCTTCGTCTCACTCCTCTCGATGGAGATCTCCTCTCAGATGCTACTCTTTATCGCCAGCTCGTCGGTAGTCTTGTCTATCTCACAGTCACTCGTCCTGACATTGCCTATGCTGTTCACATTGTTAGTCAGTACATGTCGGCTCCTCGCACTCCCCACTATACTGCTCTTCTCCACATCCTTCGCTACCTCAAAGGCACTATGTTCCATGGTCTTCACTACTCTGCTTCCTCCTCTCTTGAACTGCGTGCCTTTTCTGATGCTGATTGGGCTGGGGATCCTACGGACCGACGCTCCACCACGGGTTTCTGCTTTTTCTTAGGGGATTCTCTTCTTACTTGGCGTAGCAAGAAACAATCTCTCACTGCCCGTTCTAGTACCGAAGCTGAATACCGGGCTCTCGCCGATACTACTCAGGAGCTTCTATGGCTTCGCTGGCTTCTTACTGATCTGGGTGTTTCCTCTGCTGGGGCTACCTCTCTCTATTGTGACAATCAGAGTGCCATTCAGATTGCTCACAATGATGTTTTTCATGATCGCACAAAGCATATTGAGATTGATTGTCATTTCATTCGACAGCATGTTACCCGGGGCACTGTTCATCTTCTCCCTATTGCCTCTGCCGATCAACCTGCTGATATTTTCACCAAAGCTCATCCTCCTGGCCGCTTCCGTGACCTTGTTTCCAAACTCAACTTGGTGGATGCCTACCCTCCTTGAGTTTGCGGGGGGCTGTTAATATATAATATATGTTAATGTAGACAGCACTCACACATAATGCACTCACACATAATGTAGACAGCACCCACACCCCCTTTCGGCTACTTTAGATTAATATATGTTGTATGCTCTTCCCACTCACACACTCTTTTATCATTACATTGCTTTTCCTCAGCTATAAATGTAAGCATCTTGTAACCTATCTGACATAACAAACAATACAACATTTCATTTCAGTCTCTCTCTCTCTTTTCTCTCTATAAATCTCACAATTGCTACTCTGGGTGTCATTTATCAGGTTAATTAGCTTCTGGGTCTGTGTAAATTTTTGAGTTGGTGGTGATTGGTCTTGAAGAAAATGTTGGTGATTGGTCTTGAAGAAAATGATTGTGAAAGAAAATTTAGCATCTTAAGCAAATATGTGGTTTGTGGACTTTGCAGCGAGTGTTTGCAGGCAAAAGTGGCTGAAATGCACCATACTGCATAGAATCAGTCATGTTGGATTCAATTCGTCGTCGGTTGTGGTTGATATAGGTAAGGCTCATTTGATTACTCTTACTCTGCATGTGAAAGATGCTTATTGTGTTATGTTTGAATGTACTTGAAAGTTTTGGAATTTAGGAAAGAGTTCACATGGTTCCATTCCAAATTTCCAAGTTGATTCTTGACCATCATTTTCATGTGAACATCTGTCTAAGCAAATTTTAGTTTTTTGCTTCCTAGAATCCAATATTGAATCTAAATATCTATTCGTTGTAACAGGAAGACCTATTCATAGGTTACTAGCTCGTTCAGTTTATTCTACTCTGGAAGCAGTTGGCAGTTACAACATTAAAAATAGTGGCAAGGTGACTTTGGCAAAGGATTTAGCCTGTTTAGTTGATGAATCTTCTAATATTGATGACAAGAAACCCAAGACTCGTGCAGAGCTTAAGAGATCTCTTGAACTTAGTATAAAGAAGAGGGTGAAGGAGCAATATATAAACGGGAAGTTTCAAGACCTCATGTGCAACGTGATTGCTGATCCAAAAACTCTTCAGGATGCTTATAATTGTATTAGAGTGAACTCAAATGTTGTCTTAGCTTCAGAGAGAGATTACAACCCTTTTGAGTCCTGGGCAGAAGAGCTCTCTTGTGGGAATTTTGACGTCAGTTCCAATGTTTTCTCTATCTCGACAAAGGGTGCACATAAAGAAGTACTTGTCCTTCCTAATCTAAAGTTGAAGGTTGTTCAAGAAGCTATCAGGATAGCTTTGGAGGTGGTTTACAAGCCCCACTTTTCTAAGATCTCGCATGGTTGTCGCAGCGGAAGGGGACATTTCTCGGCCTTGAAGTACATACGCAAAGGAATCTCTAATCCTGACTGGTGGTTTACATTGCTTATTAACAAAAAGCTTGATGCTTGTATCCTTGCTAAGCTCATCTCCACCATGGAGACCAAGATACAAGATCCTAACTTATATGCTATCATCCAGAGCATGTTCGATGCCCAAGTACTCAATTTGGAGTTTGGGGGTTTTCCGAAAGGCCATGGTCTTCCACAAGAGGGAGTTTTGTCCCCAATTTTAATGAATATATATCTTGACCTGCTTGATCGTGAGTTGTACAGTATGTCAATGAGATATGAAGCTTTTGATACAGGGATTCATAGTGAAGATGATGGGCCCCACTCCAAGCTGCGTAACTGGTTTAGAAGACAGATGAAAGGCAATAATATTGAGCACGGTGGTGGGGTGAACTCATGTGTAAGAGTACATTCTTGTCGCTTCATGGATGAGATTTTTTTTGCTGTTTCAGGTTCCAAAGATGTGGTTCTTGCTTTCAAGTCTGAGATTCAGAGTTACGTGCAGGAGTCTCTCCACCTGGATGTTGATAATCAAGCAGAAGTATTGCCATGTAATGGTTCACTTGGGGTTCGATTTCTTGGCACTTTAGTTACAAGAAATGTTAGAGAAAGCCCGGCAGTAAGAGCTGTTCACAAGCTTAAGGAGAAGGTTGAGTTGTTTGCTTCTCAAAAACGAGAGTCCTGGGATGCAGGGACAGTTAGAATTGGGAAGAAATGGCTGGCTCATGGTTTGAAGAAGGTTAAAGAATCTGAGATCAAGCATTTAGCTGATAGTAGGTCTCTTTTGAGTCAGATATCCAGTTTTCGTAAACCTGGGATGGAAACTGATCACTGGTACAAATTTTTACTAAAAATATGGATGCAAGATGTGAATGCTAAATTTGCAGAAAGTGAAGAATTTATCTTATCTAAGTATATTGCTGAGCCAGCCCTTCCCCAAGACCTAAAAGATTCGTTTTATAAATTTCAGAAGCGTGCAGAAGAATATGTTTCTTCTGAAACAGATTCAATTGTTGCTCTTTTGCCCAATTCCACCTCTTCTACTGAATCTGTCACCACAACAGAGATTATTGTTCCAGTAAACATCATAAAGAAGCGTCTCTTACGATATGGATTGGTAAATGCCAAAGGGTTCCCCTGTGCATCACATATGCTTATTTTACAAGATACCATTCAAATTGTTGATTGGTTTTCAGGAATAGTTTCGCGATGGCTTAGGTGGTATAGTGATTGTCACAACTTCAGTGAGATAAAGCTCATTATTTGTGATCAGGTAAGGAAGTCTTGCATCCGGACATTGGCAGCAAAGTATCAAATACATGAAACTGAGATAGAGAAACGATTTGACTCGGAACTGAGGAGAATCCCTGCAACCCAGGAGTTAGAATATGAGTTGGCAAATGAGACGCTGGATTTGACATTGGATTCTCAAGCTTCTGATTATGATGATGATGCTTTATTGTATGGAATTTCTTACAGTGGCTTGTGTTTGCTGTCTTTATCAAGAATGGTGAGTCAATCAAGGCCTTGCAATTGCTTTGTTATGGGTTGTGTGGCTGCAGCACCATGTGTTTATACGCTTCATGTGATGGAGAGACAAAAGTTTCCTGGTTGGAAGACAGGGTTTTCAAGTTGTATCCATCCAAGCTTGAATAAAAGGCGGATTGGGTTATGTAAGCAGCATTTGAAAGATTTGTATCTTGGTTGTATATCACTCCAATCTATTGATTTTGGTGCTTGGAAATGAAAATTTTCCAACAAAGTCTTTATTGATGCTCATTAACTAAATTCACAGAAAAGGATCCTCTCAAGACCTTGAATTATTGATCACACTCATTAAGTATCTTCTCAGGGTATGGCAAGGGAGTTGAAGAAATCTTGGCACACAGAACTCATCTCGGTTGAGAGATCTGATGAACTGCTTCAGAGTGAAGTAAAGAGCTATTTGTGTTGAATAGTGAGTTGAAGTATGAAGCTTACTAGCTACCAGGAGAAATCAACATCGTTACCTCAATTATATATTCCCAGTGGTATCATTATATCTCTGTTACCTTCCATTCATTCAAAGAACAAGCAAAAACAAAGGATCTAAGAGCACTATCTCTCCTCACTTTAACTTTTGTATGCATATAATATGGAATCCATGAGGGTGGCATCTGATATGAATCTCATGATTAGATCAGATCTCTTGTACGGTACAAATCATCCTCCATAATTTTTATTTTATTTTATTTTTATTTTTTTCCCCAAGTCTTTGAATTAAAGACTTTTGTGAAAACAATATCTAGGCACTAGGCCTTCCACAATCTATTTCCTTACTTGGAGGGGGTTTCAAAAGTCTTTCAAATGAAAAACTGCTAATTTTCCCACAAGACACTTACTTTGGATTTGTATTGAGAAATAGGAAGATATCCCAAGATGTTGGCTGACACAAAAAAATGCATTATACTTCAAATTGCTAGAAGTGCCCCATAAAATGTAATGGTTTTTAAAATCGTCTGAGGGGCACTTGAGCCACTATTTGGCAAACCTTTTAAGACAGAAGTAAAGTAAGTCTTTGAGGGTGTTGATATGGCAGCTCGAGGAAGTTTTAAGCCATTTTGGCTTATGACACTGAAAGTCAAGAGGCCTTTCAATCCCCTTTATCCACTGGTCTTGGACAAAACCAAATTTATTAAATGGATTTTTCTTATTGCAGGTACGAATAAACTTAACGCTGATGGTTGTTCCAAAGGAAACCCTGGGGAGACCATGACGGTCTATTCAGAACGAAAGAGGTGTGTGGTTATGTTGCTACTATGGCAGAGCTGTGCAAGATCTGTAGGGACCTCACTCACTGTTATTCTGGAAAAGAGAACGGAAAATGTAGAGATTGAAGCTGACTCTCAACTTGCTGTGAAATTGATACAAGATGGTGATGAATTGTTGAATATTCAAAGTTTCTCTTCCAAAGATGTAATTGCTCCATTAACCGGGTTCTAAGGGATGGAAACCAATGCGCAGATGGGCTATTGCCAATTTGGATGTTGCAAAGGAAGAGCTATTGATGTTTATTGAAAGAATTAGAGGTCTTTTGGCTGCAGACATGAATCATGTTGTTTTTGAAAGGGCCTAATCCTCTGTGGCCCCTGTTTTGGATATTTTTTTTTCCTTGTTTGTTTTAACTTTCCTTGTTTGTTTTAATATATATATATATATATATATTCATTATGTTAACTAAAATAAATTTTACAATTTACTTTTTTAACATAAAAATTCATGATTTGATTTATGATTTGACAATAATGGAGGTAGGTGTATGTGGCAATGGAGGTGAAGTGGAAACTGATCGAGTAGTTTATGATACGACTTCAAGAATAATTAGCTTTGCTATATACTTTGTGGTGTAGGAGTTTTCCCTGGTTCCCTGATGGTTTTCAAGGGATAAAAGGTTTGGCATAAAAGTGAGGATCCAGATTAAAGATGTTTATATAGGGTCCAAAACGGATCTTAAAAACAGTACGTACAATGAATAACCAATAATTATAGTGGACTGTTCAAATTAAGATGTTGATACATGGTTGTGGGTGTTGATTTCCGACTACACTGCCAAACTAGTACTCAGCTGTAGAACACCGGCAGAATAGATTAAGCCCGAACAACCTGTCACAGAAAGATAAGAATCCCGCAGTGGTTCGTCCACCCGGGGGCACTCCGACGATCAAGTCAGTAAAATATCTCTCAAAGATAACCAATAGTGCTTAACTCACTAGACAGAGCATAAAAAGCATACCTTAGACCCATGAGGGTGCCTCTCTTTTATAGCCAACACAAACCTTGCTTAACTCACTAGACAGAGCATAAAAAGCATACCTTAGATCCATGAGGGTGCCTCTCTTTTATAGCCAACACAAACCTAGTCCCAATAGAAGCCTAGTTTTAATGGACTTAGGATTACTGCTAATCTTGGACTCCCAGTAGGATTGGGATAAACTCTCTAAGAATTTTATCTTTACCCAAACTGAATTCTTCTCTCA
Organism: Camellia japonica; assembly: GCA_030407325.1. NCBI lineage: Eukaryota > Viridiplantae > Streptophyta > Magnoliopsida > Ericales > Theaceae > Camellia > Camellia japonica. The sequence goes on along the minus strand of JAPPVO010000036.1, from coordinate 82,395,608 downwards.
TTTTAAGACTCTTGTCCCTTATCCGCTTATCCCGGATTCCGGTATCTTCGCAGATAACCTCGGCCTAGCCGAGATGATCTCGGCATCATGACCAGAACACGTGGCACCTCGGCTAGCACTTCGGTGACACCTCGGCCACGTGTTGTCATTCAAAAGTTATGTCCCGACAATGGTCTTGCTAGACTTGTTTAGTAAGTCATATGAATTTGACTGGTGAACATTTTATGAGGCATCATATCATCAAATGGAACGGAAATCTACCGGACAGGTTGAAATGATCAAGGCACGACACGAATACGCTTGAATTAAAAAAAAATGAGCATCAAAATCAGAATTGCTTTTTATTAGCCTTCTTCAGATATGTATGTAGCAACAGTTACATGCACACCCTTAAAAAAAAAAAAAAAAAAATTCACAATTACAACAAATTCATCAATCAGAGACTAAGTTAAGGGAAGGAGGAGGAGAACACCAGCAAACAACCTCGCATCCAATACCCGTGATAAAGCAACCCAGAAAACCGGTAAAGCAATCCATTAAAAAGAAAAGGAAAAAAGAACAAGAATATACAAAAGAATCACACAAACAAGAAGCACAATGTTCACTAGCATCTTGTCAAACATGGAGTTAGTTAGTCGAAGCTTGATGAGCGGCTCCACCTGCCTCGCAAGTATTCCTCTAAAGAGACGGTTTGCTCGACGCTGCTCGTGGAGAGAGAATCTTCCTCCATGTCAAGCAACGCGAGGTTAAGATGGGACAGGAGATTTGAACGTGGAAAAGCTTCATCGTCAAGAGAGTCGGTCCCTTCCGAAGCGTTGACTTGTAGCCTTGCCCACTTGGTTATCTCAGAATCACCCTGGAGGAGCTTCAAGACCTGTTATGGACAAGAACACGCAAGGATATTATGTTACTAAACCATAGAAATCTGCATATAGGCACTGGGAAAATGTAAGAGGTACATCTTTTTGCACAAGTAGTGCATGAAGTGGGATGAGATTCACATACACAGACATGGAACACAACACGGACAAGCTGACACGGATTTTTTTTTTAAAAGGACATGATATATAGGGGACGTGCCAAAATAACTTTGCCTGCGGTTTTCTTAATAATACCTAAATTTTCACCTCCACAAGACCTTGGATTTCCACGAGGTCTCAGAATTAAGAAACAGATTTAGTTTGTCTACTTAGAAACCCAAGCATTTAGGGCAAAATGACCCTGTTGCTAATCATCCCATGCTCTAAAGTTCTAAATATGAAACTGAGAAAGCACTACAAAATCATTTCAGCTCAACCTTTTCCATACAATTGGATGCAATCTTAGATACTTAGAAAGCAAAATTACATGGAGGTGAGTTCTTTCATAAAAAAAAGAAAAAACGAAAATGAGAAATGACTTACAATGCTCATTTGGGGTCGAGCTCGTGGTGCACGTCTGATACAGAGAGTAGCAGCTAAAACCATCCTCTCCATTTGGTCACGATCATAGCTGTTGGCTAGGCTCAGGTCTAATAATTGGGCAACCTTTCCACTGTTTAGAATTGGTTTTGCCTAGAAGAGGTGATTTGCATTTTAGTATGAAACACGATCATAATGTGAGTAAACCAATGAGTAGAGGACATACCCACATAACCAGGCTCTCTTGGCCCTTTGGATGGTCATTACTTATAGGCTTTCTTCCTGAAAGAAGCTCGAGGAGTACAACACCAAATGCATAGACATCGATTTTGTCATTAACTTTGCCAAACATGAAATATTCAGGAGCCAAGTAACTGCAGCATACAAAATGGTATAAATTAACTCAATTCAGATTTTTTTTTTTTTGTATGTTTTGTTTTTGAAAAGGATCCAAACGGGATTTAGAAGTTGAAGAAAGTACAAACCCAAAGGTCCCTGCAATATCAGCACATGTTATATGTGATGAGGACATCGGTGCCCACTTAGCTAGTCCAAAATCAGACAACTGAAACCAACCAAAATGGTTAGCATATTGAGAAAGTGAAAACCAAAAATATCAATGCCAACACACTGCAAGGTCAAGTTCAATTACCTGTGGTTCAAAATCATCAGAAAGTAGTATATTCGATGATTTCACATCCCTGTGGATCACAGGTTTAGCATTTGCGTTGTGTAGAAATTCCAGTGCCTCAGCTACACCAATAGCCACCCTATATCTCTCGCTCCACCCAAACATGTTCAGGTCCTTCTTATTACCTGATTTAGAGAATGCCCATAAAATATAAAGTAAATCATGAACTATGGACACCGCAATCTTCAATCTCAGTTACATTTGAAGTGTTAAACAGAAATTATCGTGTTACTGCATACCATGAAGGTTCTCTTCCACGCTTCCTCTTGACAGGAGATCATAAACCAAGAGAAGATTGCCATCCTCAAAACAGAATCCAAAGAGTGAGATAATGTTCTTGTGATTTAAAGCAGTAATAATCTCAATTTCCAATACAAACTCTTTTAATACATCTTCAGACTGCTTCAAGATTTTCACAGCGATTTCCTTGCCATCGGGAAGGCAACCTCGATAAACTTTACTGCTTCCTCCTTTTCCAATCAAGTTTTCTGGAATTACAAAAACGATCAAGTCAACTAAACATTCAGAGTTTATTAGATCCGAAAATCTTATCTCAGAAATGAATACAAGTTAGGTGATCAAACCAGGAATGAAATTCGATGTTGCCTGCAGAAGTTCCTGGTATTTAAACAATCTGCAAGTTGCAGAGTACTTCTCATGAAGTCCCTCTAATTCTTCTGGTAGGCTTCTTGAACTGCAAGGAGAAGATGGAGAGGAAAAGGTCCCAGCATCAACAGGAACGATGGCCCCACTTTCCCCATCTAGTTCAGAAGCTTGATCTTCTTTGTTATCACAGATACTTTGCTTTGAATCTGCAATTGCCAAACAGTGTCTGCTGGGCAACTGCATTGCCCACTGAACCACAGAAGTCTGCCGCAAAGGCCCATTAGAAGCTAGCTGATCTGATAAAATAGCTCGGCGAAGAAGTGGCCAACCAGGTCTTAGTTCAGGCAATTCTCTTATCAACAGCGAAATCGAACTTGATGCAGCCTCTAGCTTTGGTACAGCCACTAGAGCCATCGAGTTGTTATCTTCATCGCCGTCACCAGAAGACTCATTTGCTGATTGGACACAAGAATTTTCCTGTGAAACAGAACCCGGGGAACAAATCGAACATTTCTTTTTCAAAGCAGTCTCTTCACAATCAGAACTTGCTTTTACCAAGGCCAACTCCAAATTTCTACATGTACCCGGATCACTTGTTGCTGCCAGATTCTCATCCACTTTTGCTCCATGTAGTACTTTGGAATTCTTACTTAGTGACCTTTGAATTGCACCAAGTAAACCATGTCCGCGGTGATCATTGATTCCTGCAAAAATAATGAAAATAAAATAAAATAAAACAAAAAGGTAAGAACTTAACAAGTATGAAGTATAGATTCTTATTTTGAAATAAATACAGAAGCAACAACCTTTTGCACAAGCATTGGTTATCGAAGAGGCTTCTCTCTGAAACACAACCTTTCCATTATCAACTGCGAGTATTGTGCAATCCTTCGGTAGTTTTTTTGCACAGTACTTGGCGACAGAGACAGATGATCGGATTTTATGGTGTTTTCGAGCAGTTCCCAGTATAAGCTCGGTAGCAAAGTAAGACTTAGCTTCCCGAACCAGGATTTTTCGGATCGATGAACCTCGGCATAACTTAAGCTTGAGATCCACCTGAAAATTTTCACCATGATCACAAATCGTTAGTGTTGAATTTGGCTAACAACAAAATGTGGAAATGGGATTTGTTGCATTGGCTGGGACCTGAGAAAACTCAAAAATCCTATTTTGGCTGAACTAGAGTGGAATTAATGAACTTGTCAAAGCCAACACATTTATAAAAACATAAGTTTTCAGTTTACATATTAGTTTCTCTTGTGATTTCAGTTTCTCAACAACCGAACAGAGATGATTGTAGAAACATAAACTGAGAAAAAGAAAAAACAAATTCTTGAATTTTTCAAAACAAACACAATAACATAACATAAGTTTTCAGTCACATACTAGTTTCTCTTGTTATTTCAGTTTCTCAGCAACCAAACAGAGGTGATTGTAGAAAACCAGACTGAGAAGAAAAAGAAAAGAAAAGAAAAAAAATAAAAATAAAAATTTGTTTGGTTGCCGAGATCCACTGACAAAGTTCTGCACCCAGAAGCAACCCGTAATGTTCCAATTAGTTGCTCAGAAAATGCAGGAAACGAAATTGAAATTAGCATTTCGAGCTTTAGATTTCTCAACATTATAAACCCAGTAAAAGCAAAACACTAGTGCTACTAAACCCAAAACAACTATTTGACTTTAGTCGAGATTCGAGGTGAGTATTCGATCTTTCGGAAAAGCGAAACAACAAAACAAAAGCCAGTAGGTATTTCTAATTCACTATTTTCTTTTGTTTTCCCAGGAACCAAACAGTGGGTAGTTGAAATAATTCAGCAAGAAAACAAAACCCAGAAAACATTACACAAAAAAGTCCAAAATACGAGAAATCCAAACCTGTTTCAAGTTGCAGAAACCTTCATAAACAGCAAGAATAGAGTCAAACGCTTTCACAAGCGAGAGAAGAGAAGATTTCCCATCTCGATCCACGATTTCTACACATACCCATTTCACCAAACCAGTCAATCAACACTTCAATTAACCAAAAAAACTAAAAAATCAAAACGACCCAACAACAATCAAAGTCCCAATTCTCTCTCTAAAACATACCATTGTTATTCAGAACATGAATAGCGATCACGCGATCACCAGGCTGAGCAACCTTCACCAGAGCCCAAGTCAGCAACTCTCTGCTCTGAGAATCCAACTTCACACCCACCACCACCGTCCGGCCGCCAGAAATATCCACTTCACTCTCATCTCCGGCGAGCACGGTTTGAGTCATTTTTAATTGTGGGTCAGATTCCGGCGAGTGTGTCAGATTCCGGGGAGTTCATGAGACCACATTGGGGGACTAGAAAAGTATATAAAGACGCCTTTTGAGTGAAGGCTGAGAGAGAGAAGGAATGGCTTAAAGCTTAACCGTCGTGTTCGCTCGCTTTTTTCGGTAATGCTTTTCGAGCTCGTCCGTGGCTGTGTGTGTGTGTGTGTGTGTGTGTGTGTGTGGTGTACCAGACTAAGAAAGAGAAATGGAGCCAGTCATTGGGTGCTACTCGCTCTACGTTACTATGATGAGTCTGCTTAATATGCCCCACTTTTGCAAGGGACTTGCTAACCATGAATAATGAATTAATGGAGGAGTAACATTAGGGATCCTCAAAAAAAAAAAGATTTATGAATTTTTTTTTATTTTTAGATTATACATATAATAAAATATTATATATTAATTAAAAGATTAAATTTTTTATAATATTTTTTTTTTATGATTTCTGACGTTATTCTTAATGAAGTAAAAAATTAGAAAATATTACCATCTCTTGTGAATTTTGTGTCAAAAGTTATACCCATATTGAGACATATGATATAGATTTAATTAAGATTTTCTTTCTGTCCAAAATTTAAATTGGAAGGCGTTATTTGGATTTATAAAATTCATCATAGATCTCGTTTTGATGATCAAAACTATTCATTTTGTATAGCACTTCATATATTTTATCCACAAAAAATAGGTCAATTCAATAATTGTAACATATTTAATTTATTACGTTTGTTACATAAAAGAAAGGGCGACAATTATGTTTTTAAAAATAAATCATCTATTTTTTGACAAACATAGTAAATTGAATAATTTACGATTATCGGATTCACTTAATTTTTTGTATCGATAAAATTTACAAAATACTCGACAAAATGAACAGTTAGGATTATTGAAATGAGTCTGTGCCCTTCAGTCTAGATTTTGGACTAAAAAGAATCTTTCTCCTAGATTTAAAATTAGTAAGATATGAATTATACCGAGAATTGTGATATGTAGATATACTTTTTTTGGTTAAATTTTTTTAAATTGTTAGTAAAAATTCAACAACCATAAACTAATTAATAATAAAATTATATATGAATAATAAACCCACTCTTTTCATATATGACTTCTTATTTAAAGATAATTCAAGAATTGCCACATATATGATAATATATGTCAATGATTATATGATATTACTATTTATTTTTTATTTTTTTTAATAATAAATCATTTGTTCGCGCTGTCTTCTTCTTCTTCTTCTTTTTTTTTTTATTTTTTATTTTTTGTTTTTGTTTTGGTAATATTTGTTTTTGTTTTGCATTCTTTTTTTGACCATTATTATTGGCATTATTACATGAAGTTAGCATACATGTCAACTTTTTTCGTCTTTTGAGTAATGTTTATGTTAATGTTAAGGAGAATTGTATGATACACATTTTATAATATGTGTACTTTTAATTACGTAATTTTCTTTTTAAATTATGATTAAAGTCTTGTTTGGGAACATGCTATTTTAGTAATTCTTTAATTTTTTGGTTAAAATATGAGATAAAAAAAATTAATATGTTTGGGTTGACTTTTTAGCCTTTTATGAAAAGATGTGTAAAAAATAGAGAGAATGAAATCTTTGACTTTTTAGTATAAATTATAGGCTTTTTGACTTTTTTAGTAATTTTTTAACTTTTTAGCTAAAATATTAACTTGCCAAACGAGGCATAATTTTTTTCTTTAGTTATGACATTATTTTGGTTATGACTTTTTCTTTAATTATGACTCAAAAAGTATAAAATTATACTATTTTCTTCTTTAATTATAAGGTACATATTGTACACACCATTTGAGAGGTGTGTACCATAGTCTTTTTCGTATGTTAATGGAATATTGTTTTGTTAAAAATAATTTTTGTAAAAAGTGTTTTCCCATCATAGTATGAGAGTTGTTTTTACGTTTGGGTGGTTTGAGATTTGTTTATTTAGTATTTTTTTTTTTTATGAAAATATATGTAAAAAAATAGAGAAGTGATATAATAGTTGTTTGGGATCACCTAAAAAATATAAAAAGTCAAAAAGTCATTACAAAAGTAAAAAAATTTATACTATTCACAATTTTTGGGCAGGAAACGGGGGTGATTAGTCAGAGGGCAAAAAGACAGAATTGTCCTTATTTCTCCCCTTTCAACAGTGCTGCTCACGTGTGAAAAAAAATAAAATAGTGTAGCACAGTGCAGTGACTAAGTACCTTCACTGACATGCATGGAAAGCATGTCAGTGCACAGAAGGGTAGTTCGATAATTTTGGTATTTTATAAAATATTTTACTACACATTTTTTCGTAAAAAATTAAAAAATTATTTCAAACAATTATCTTTTTTTCCTTTACTTTTTTAGATAAAAAAAATCAAAAAGTACACTTATATATATTGCCAAACAACTACTTACATACTCTCTCCATTTCTATTAAAAATTCTATTTTATTTTTTCACCTACACGGGGGGGCTTGAAGTTCATTTCATAATTAATAACAATATCATATGAATATCACAAATATGATTCAATGCTAGGATTACAATGAAACAAAGAAACATAAATATTTGGGGGGATAAATAAATCGATACTTATCATGTTATCAGTCATCAAATATCTATTTTTCTACTCTAATAATTTTTTATCATGAAATTTTTTTGAAACATAATATAACAAATAAAAATATTGAAATAAAAAGACAAAAAAATTAAAAATAAAAATTCTAGCACTTCTTATTTATTTTTAGTTTTAGGCCTGAAAATATCTTCATTGATATAGGAGGGGAACATTTATTTGGTTGGTGGAGGTAAAGGAAACCGACTAGGAAGTGGCTTCTCGTGAGTCCATAGTCATAAAGTGATGACACATATGAGTACTACAAACTATGGCGGAGAAGTTATTTGGTGATTTTGAAATTCACAACTTTATATTAGGCTTGAAGAAAAATAATAAAAATTTGGACAATTAGGCTTAGTGCCTGTTTGGTGTAGCTTAAAAGCTGCTTATTTCAGCTTTCAGCTTAATTTAAGCTATTTTGATGTGTTTGGTTTAGCTTATAACTTTTTGGAAGTTAGAAATCAGTTTATTCTTTGAGTGGGGCAGGAGATGCTTAATTTATAAGTCAGAAATCAGCTTATGTTCATAGTTATAAGCGATAAGCTGTTTAGGCATAAACTATAAGCACTTTCCCATAACTCTACCAAACAAGGCCTTAATTTGTTTTGTCGTAATCCGTTGTTTAATTGGTTAAAAAGTAAGTAAAATATTTTTTAATTAAAATATTTTGCATCATAAAGAATAAAATGATTTATGTTTAAAAATTTTATAAGTTATTTTTTTTCTTCATTATGGTTACTATTCGAAGGACGTATCAAATTTCACTATTTTCATATATATTGAATGTTTTATTCTCTATCTCTCTCTATATATATTATGATTGACCAATTGATTGGAATTACGTTTTGAAATTAAATCAGTCTTATCAAAGAAAATTTGTATAAAAAATTGATATCATGATGTGTCACAATCATATTCATTTATTGAAAGTTAAAAATTTTCATTACTATAATTTATAATTGTAAGAAAGACATACCACATTATTTGTATTCAATTTCAAAAAAAAATTATGTATGAATATTATTTTCTTTTATTCTTTTTCTTTGTAAAGTTTATTCTATAATTGATTATTTATTAAGTTTTTTTTTTGTAGAAAAAATTTTAAGTACTAATTAAACACCAAAAAATAAAAATGAATTTATTTTTAATAAAATTATTTTACATGAAAAATATTTTACAGTGAAAGAAAAAAAACTTTAATTGGTAAAGCCCATGGACATGTGGTGCGCATGAACCACTTAATAAATTTTCCTACCACTTCTCTCACTAGCTAGCAAGCGCCTAGGTTAGTGGAAGGACACTAGAATCACGTGATTCCCACAACTAAAATAAAATCAACATTTACAAATAATTAAGAAAAATATCTATAAAAATATTTAAAATTAAAAATGTAATCAAATTTATTTCGTGTGTGATTCAAATCGCAAACACATTTTGTTATATTTTTTTAGTATATAGAATTTAAAAATAAAGTTAGAGAAATTATATCAATAGTTTCTGTATTTTGTTTTTATGTTGATTTTGTCTATGTAATCTAAATTATATTGTTTTATTTTTGTTCAATTAATAATATTTATAAAAAAATAAAACAAAAAATAAGTGAAAATTGATCCATCCAAAAGGGTATAACTATTTCACATTGTACGTTAATCTTTATTTTTTAATTTGTCACTTTTGTTTAATTCATAACATTCATTAAAAAATTAAACAAAATATAAGAGAATTGATCCATTAAAAAAAGAATGCACTATTTCAAATTGGACTATGTTGACACAATGTAAAAAATTCATGGATAAAATTGACACATTTAGAAGTATAAGAGCTAAATTAACAATAAATAAATAAATAAAATGATATTCATGTTTCCAATAATATATTACTATAATAGTTTCACAAGCATCAAATTCATCTTACATTTAGGCCTAATTTGTCAACATAACATTTTAGCCAAAAGTGAAGGAATAATTCTTTTTATTTTTTATTTATATATTTTTTTTAAAAATGAAAAAATCATTAAAAAATTCAATTTCTCTAACAACACTTAATTTTTAATTTAGTTTTTACGGAGGTAGAGGAGATCTATTCCTCACCTATAAATTGGATTCGATGCAAAATAAATATAAATGTCATGTGAATTAAAATTTAATTTTTTAATGTAATTACATTAAATTTGTAAGTATCAATATATATATTTTTTAATTTCAAAAAAATAATATAATTTATAAATAAATAAAAAAAAATCCCATTTCTATGTCTTCTTTTGTTTGGGCTTTATTGAGATGGGTCCCACCTTAAGTCATTTGCAAATTGCATTCCACCACTTTCCCGTTATTGCTCTTGGGGCCACCCCAATAATATTTTTTTAAGTCCTTATCAAATCTTTAATTTATAAATGAGGCCATGGTGTATAGTTGGTCGGTTCAATCATAGTCTCTTCAGCTGCTTTGTCTGTATAGTTTCTAATACCTTACTACAATGTAAATGTATATATACAATATATAATGATTTTGTTAATGAATATTCTAAAAATATTAACTAATAAAATTTATAATAATTATACATTTTAGTGGTATAAAATTTATAAAAGTGTACAATTATTTTAAATTTGTTAACAAATAATACTCGTTAATATAATTTCATAAATTAATTATTTATAGGTTAAGAAAAAAAAATAAAACTCTCACAAGTCTCTACATGGTTGGAGTGCAAATAATGTAAGACCAAAATCTAATGTAGGTCCAAAATCTAACTCATATTAAAGCCAACCTACCATTTTGAGCTAAAGTGGTTTCAATTCATGTACTCAAAAATCTTTAGTGAAAGTTGTGTGGGCTAGGAAAGTATCTCCTGACTAGGGAGATGTTAGAAGCTGCATTTATTTTTTTAAGATAGCAAAGGTGCATATTTAATAAGAGGCATTCTGTATGTAGCTTATCACAATGAGTAATGTTAGAGATCTCAAATATTCTATCAAAAGTTTTACCAAATATCTCACATGGGTGTGGGACCCACACAATGTGGGTCCCATGTGGTCCCACACCCATGTGAGACATTTGGTAAAACTTTTGGTAGAATTTTTGGGACCTCTAGCATTTTTGTATCACAATATGTCATATTTTCTTAATATATACATAATTGCAATGATTTATAATTTTTACTTTTATAAGTTTTTTTACAAAGTTGCATAATACATAACAAATATTCATAATTAATTTTTATCATAAAAATTCATAATTTTCTCATCATAGGAGGTGTGCATACAAATTTTCCTATGAATAACGAGAGATGTAAAAAAGTTCAAGTCTGTACTTGCATAAAGCGGATGGCGAAATACTCTTATAAACTGTAATGTGTGAATTCAAATTCAAATACTACGCCTACTAAAAAAATTCTCATCTAATATGTCTATCCCTCACCTTGCTAAGCAACTTCAAAGGGAGGTTAAATATGTAAAATGAAAAATATCATAATAATGAAGGATCACTCTAATATTTAATTAATCGACAAGGATATTAGTGGTTCTACCTTGGATCCTAAGATGAGACATTTTCTTGATTGTGAATGTTTTGTCTGCATTCTCCTAATACAATAAATTTGGTTTAGGAGAAGTTGTTATATATTTTGATCTATATAATTATGTAACAATATGGGTTACATGATCATGTATTGTCTTAAAAATAAAAAAATAAAAAATAAAATAGTCATATATGTCTACTACTAAGGGAGCACATCATCTATTCTATAATTCAGGCATATCAAATAATTTCTCATAGAGTTAGGTTGTGATGCATATTTTTTCAATTACGGCTCAATGTGTTTTTCATTATTAAGCGATATGATTTTTTTTTTTTAATGATAACTGTTGGGTCTATCCCACATCGACTCGGGAGGGACTCCTCGTCTACCTTATAAGCGTACTGGCCCCCTCCACCTGTTACAAGGCCTTTTTCCCCAGGGAAGAACAAAGCCGTGAGGGGTCGCAGGGACGGTGGTCATGCGCCACAACACCCTAGCCCAGAGCGGACAATATTGTGGCAGGGTGAGAGGCCAGGCACGTGCAATAACTACTATATTGAATTGTAACTTTGAGTAATAATTTATTTGATCATTAAAATTATAATATGATATAATTATATAAAACTCTTTCTATTATATCTCAATATGACTTTTATTACAACAATATTATATCATATCGTAACTTCAAATTGTAACTCACTGAATTATTAAAATTACAAAATACATTTTCATTGAATTATAATTTTAAACACATCAAAACAAAAAAACTCTCACAAAATTAGAGAGTGAATACTGTTGTACGGAAAATCCCACTACTAAAATCCCATTTGACAAACATGACAATCTATATCTAAGATTTTTGTGGGCCTAAGGTTACATAATAAGCGAATCTGGGTGCTTGTTGTGCACCCATCACTGTAAGCATTGTTGTGCAATTTTATGGGTTTATTTTGGAATCTGTTTTAATAATTTAAATTGTTCACATTTTAAATTATATCGAGTAAATTATATTTGTAAAAAATTAAGTTAATCAAATATTATTAACTCTTTCATCTACTCACATTTGAATCTTCAAAAATAAATGACATTGTGACTTTAAATATTAAAACAAATACAAATGTGAGTGGATTAAAAGGTTAACGATATCCTATTAACTTAATTTTTTACTGGTATGTTCTACTCGATGTACTTTAAAATGTGAACGGTTCGGATCATCAAAACGGACCCCGAAATAAGTCCATAAGGCTACACAGCAGTGTTTGCCGTGCTGGGTGCATAGCAGGCACCCCAAATCCAAAATAAGCCTTAGGATGTGAGTTGGTTTTTTAGTTTTTTGACTATTTTAACCTGAGACTAAAAAGTCTCATTTGTGATGAGTTTTTTGATTTTTTTGACTTTTGTGAAAAAAATAAAATAAAATAATTATGGTTGAATGTGTCATTTTATCTTATTAATTTTTTAATTTATTTTATTTTTTAATGACTAAAATAATCATAGTAATTTATGCCAGCATAGCCTAAGCCTCTAACTAACACATTGGCAATGTAGTAATAGTTGTGTACGCTATTCTCTGTACTAAAATAGAAAAATACACTTATTTTATGGTCTTCACAACTGAGTGACAGCATCACACATCACATTTCCAAGTGGACCCAAAAAAAAGTACATGTGCATGTGCACTGAAAGATAGACAAACATTTCTGTCCATTCAAATTGCTTAAAAAGTAGCATTATGTATTGTATATGATCATTATATACTATTATAGGGTCTTCCAAATGTAACAGCCCAAACCTAAAAAGGGTGTCATCTACTTTTTAATTCTGTGCATACATTTTTTGATTTGTTGTTGTAGACACACGAGGAGCTCTCATTATGTGGGCATGTGAGTAGCAATTTGAAGCGTATAGCTTGAATAGTGCCATGAAACAAGGCATATAACATGTTGGAAAAAAAAAAATTATTCAATATGGTTGGAAAGACTGTAAACGAGTCAAATTGAATTTTTGAGTGTTCAAGCTTATTTATTAAAAGTTAGTTAGTCAAACTTGAATAATTGAGCTCCAGCTCGAATCATCAAATATTTGATAAACTCAAGCTTGGCTTAAACTCGCTCAATTACTTAAACAAGCCGAGTTTATACTCGAGCTTGAGTTTGAAAAAAATTAAACTTAAATTAATTTACTTATTAAGATAAATAAAAAATAAAAAATTATAAGCAAAATAAAAAAAATACTTATATTAATAATAAATTTCATCAATCAAATATGTAAATTTATACAAACACCAAACACAAATAGAAAAATAAAATAAATTATCAAAAAATTATTTGATGTATTATTAAAAGTAAATATTAATTTATTTATTTTTCATGTTCATGAGCTTTATCAAGCTGAGCTTGGAACTACTCGACAGTCTAAAAATCGAGTTTGAATTCGTTCATTTAATAAATTAGCCTACCTCAAACGAGTTTTAAACGAGTTGAGCTCGAACTACTCATGAATAGTTCGATTCATTTATAACCTTAGTAGTTAGTTACGACAATGTGAAGTTCTAGAAGGTAAATGATATAGAAATTCACTTTTAGACTAATTTTTAAGACCCAAAAAGATTATTAGCTATAATTAGAGAAAACATGAGAGAGAGAGAGAGAGAGAGAGAGAGTTGCATGAGATATTTTAATAGATTATCACACCATTAGATTTGAAAAATAGGTCAACTTTTAGGACAATGTTTGGTGAATTAAAATGGGTTGTGCGTTAATATAATTTAACCTAAACTTATCCATTTAATAAAGGGGTTCAAGCTAGTTGGATTAAATTATGTTACAATATCTCATAGAGAGAGAGAGAGTTTTATGTTATGTGTATATTAAATATTGTGTTAAATAATTATGTAACAATATATACAAGTCTCTTTTATATAGGAGGAGAGAAACCTAAGTATGGTAATCCTAAATATGATAATAAATATAATATGATATGTATCAATGTTTTAAAAACCGGACCAGTGAGTAAACCGGAAAAATGATCGGGTGGATGGGTCACCGGTTCAACCGTCGGGTTGAACCGGAATCGAACCATGACGTCATAAATATATTAAAATTATATTTAAATAAAAATATAAGTAATAAAATTATAAATTAAAAATTTTAATAATCTTAAATATTTCTCTTAATACTTTTTTTATTAAAAAATATAAAAACATATTTAAAATATTATTAATTTTAATTTTGAAAGAAGAAATCAAATATTCAATATTCCCTCCATATGATTTTAATTCAAATAATTTGATTGAAAGAAGAGCAAAAATTTTGGAGGAATATCAAAATTTTAAATTTCCCTCCAATAAATTTGATTGAATCCCACATAGATTTCTTGAGTTTTTTTGGAAGAATTTTTTTTTTCTTATAAATAGATAGAGGCTTTCACAATAATTTCAAGTTCTCAATGGAATTCCTCACAAGAGGAGACCCTTAAAAGAGAGTTTCCAATTAAATTTTTATTATATATATATATATATATATAAAATAATAAAGAAAGAAAGAATAAAAAAAATACAAAAAATTCATTTTATCAACCCGGTGAACCGGAACCGGGTCGATCGGTTTGGCAGTTCGACCATTGGTTTTTCCGGTTCTCTCAAAATAGGCCGGTTTCCCACTATGACCGATTCAATGGGTGTACCCGGACCGGAACCTCGACCGGTCGGCGGTTCAACCGGTTGAACCGACCGGTTTGGTTCGGTTTTTAAAACCATGATATGTATAATAAACATAATATATAGTTACTATATTTAACACCTCCCCTCAAACTCAAGTAGGGATACCAACTTGAGTTTAGAGAGAGAAACTAAAAATAAAATAAAATATGAATAGATTCGAGACAAATAGATTGTAAAATCCAGATGCGTGTACAAGGGTCCTTGAGATAGATTAGAGGCCGGAACTAATGCCGAGAAACAGTTTATAGTCATGTCGGACTGTTGTAGAAACTGGTCAGAATTAATGCCGGGACAGTGTAAGGTCATGCTGGACCATTGTAGGAATTGACCGGAATCAATATCGGGACAATTTACAGGATCATGCTGGATCGTTGTAGAAACTGACCAGAATTAATATCGGGATAATTTAAGGGGTCATGTTGGACCATTGTAGGAACTGATCAGAATTAATGTCGGAAAAGTTTACGGGGTCATGCCGGACCGTTGGAGAGACTGAATGTTGAACCAACAAGCGTGGAACACACATAACTTATGACATAGTGTTGAACGATGATGGTAATAGATGACTGAGTGCGCCAAGGAACGGCTTAGATAGTGCGCCAGAGGGGGCTGCTTGGGTTGTGTGCCAAAGGGGGCGGCTTAGGTGGTACGCCAATGGGACGACTTGAGTTGTGCGCCAGAGGGAGCGACTTGGGTTGTGCGCCAGAGGGAGCGACTTGGGTTGTGCGCCAAAAGGGCCGGCTTAGGTGATACGCCAAGGGGCGGCTTGGGTAGTTTGCATGGTGTATAACCATGCTTACCATGATATAGATATATTACCCCCCCTCAAACTCAAATAAGTATGAAGATATAAACTTATTTGAGATTGAAACAAAGAGAAAGACAAAGTGGAGTAGAAATACAAAAAAATAAAATAAAAATGATTGTGAGTAAAAAAAATATGATAAAGATATTTGGGATAGAAATAAACTAGTGAACAGAGGAAGAGATCACTACAAAGCAATACTGAAAAGAAAATATGACAACAGAATGGGTTGAGGTTCGGCGGGCGACCAAGGCAAGGTTGCCACCCACTGGTGAAGCGAAATTATTAGGTATTTAACCTAGTTCTCATACCATGTTACAATATCTGAGAGAGAGAGAGAGAGAGAGAGAGAGAGAGAGAGAGAGAGAGAGAGAGAGAATATTATGTCATTTATATATTAAATATTGTGTTGAATAATTATGTAACAATATATACAAAACTCTTTTATATAGTAAGAGAGAAATCTAAGTATGAGAATCCTAAATATGGTAATGAATATAATATGGTATGTGTGGGGACATATTTTGTGAATGGCAACACGTGGCCAAGGTGACGCCGACGTGTCAGTCGAGGTGCCACGTGGCTTGGTCATGCGCCTAGATGATCTTGGCTAGGCCGAGATTATCTGAGGAGATATCGGAATCCGAGATGAACGGATAAGGGAGAGAAGTCTTAGAATGGGGGAGGATCTCAGTTTAGATAAAGATAAAGCTCTTAGGGAGTTTATCTCTATCTAGCTGGGAGTCCAAGATGAGCATTGAGCCAAAGTCCATTGAAGTTAGGCTTCTACAGGGATTAGGTTAGTGCTGGCTATAAAAGCAGGGCACCCTCGTGGGTCTAAAGTAGGCTTTTTATGTTCTATTTAGTGAGTTAAGCATAATTTGGTTATCTTTGAGAGATAATTACTGACTTGATTGTCGGAGTGCCTCCGGGTGGACGAACCACTTACATATTCTTATTTTTTTGTGACAAGTTATTCAGGCTTTATCTATTCTGCTGGTGCTCTCCTGCTGAGTTTCTCTTTTTGGTTGTGTGGTCAAAAATCAACACCTATAATTTGGTATCGTTTGTGGGAACGCAAGGAGAATAGATGGCTAACGACGGACAGAAAGAAAAGGTCGAGGACGACATCTCTAGTGGGAATGGAAAACACGCCGATCCTAATATAGAGGAGGAGAACTGTAATGAAGGACCTCGGGATCATAATGGCGAGGAAAAGGACGTCGGCCAAAAGGGAGACGCATCGAAGAAAGCATGTCAAGGCGGATATTACAATGAAAGCAACCTCCAGGTATGGAAGGATAGATGCCTGAGGAGGGACGACGAGATGAAGGGAATGTCAAATAAGTTGGCAGACGTACAATCGTTTGTCAACTTCATAATGTAAAACAACGTCATGCAGCCACCGTTTCCATTGGAGGATATGTTGATTCTAACGGCCAAGAACGATGCCTAGAAGGGGGGGTAGAAAGCCATCCCACTAGTTCCTCAGCATGACAGGGTGAAGGAACGCTCACATCGGCCTTCACGAGACGCCGGGCGAGCAGAGTCGATGAAGGGAGAGTCTTAGAGGACGCCTCGTACCAAAGGAACGTATGTCAAAGAACATCGGCATGTTCAAGGGAAGCAACTTTGTTTTGACACAATGAACGAAGAAAAGTCCAAAAGGACTCATAATGACACCGGGAGTAGCGTACCGAAAAGGCTGAAGTTCGTTGACAGTTGAGCTCCTGGCCGGACTAAGGAGGATTTGAGGGACTACCTCCAGAGGAAGCGGCAGAACGCCGAGGTCACCTCTTCGGTCAAGCCGAGAATGCCATTCTCAGTAGAGTTGGATAAGTTTGAGGTCCCAAAAAGATTCCATATGCCGAGGTTTTAGATATATGATGATAAGTCCGATCCAAACTTTTACGTAGGCTTATATTTGAACTCAATGGCACTGTATACCGGGAACGAACCATTGCTCTGCAAGGTGTTCCCCTTATCCTTTTGGGAAATCGCATCAGATTGGTTTCACAAGTTGCCGAAAGGAATTATGAAAAGTTGGGAAGGCTTGGTCGAGATGTTTGTGTCAGGTTTGCTATAAACAAACTGCAGCTGTTGAGGGTAGACTCCCTGATGGCTTTGAAAATCGACGAAGGTAAGAGCCTTAGGGCTTATACCAAAAGTTATTATAAGGTGTTCAACCAAATACCAGGATACAACCAGGAGCTGGCGGTCGTATCTTTTAAGAACGGCCTAGAGGATGATTGTATGCTTCAAAAATCACTGGCAAAGACTCTGCTGAAGAGTATGGAGGAGCTCATGGCAAGGATTAAGAAATATGCCAGAGTAGAGGAGGATACACCGGGAGTAACGACACCGAAGCAGGAAAAGAGAAATGGCTCGTCGAAGTGAGGTCGAGGTAATACTGGATTTAATAGACAAAAAATAGGACTAAGGGCTACGCAAGCAGTCACCACTGTGTTCCGAATCCCGGTTTTTAAAGTTTTAGAGAGGATCAGGAACCAGCCGTATTACAGAGCTCCGGAGAGGATCCCAGGCGAATTTATGGAGAGAAGCCTGGGACAATATTGTGCTTACCACAATGAGAATGGATACCTGACACAGGGTTGTAGAGCCCTAAAAGCGCATTTGGAAGATCTGGTAAGACAAGGTCACTTAAGTGACCTAGTAGATGAGGCTAGAATGATGGAAGAATAGGCAAAGCTGCCCCAGGCACCGACAGTACCACCTCCACCAGCACCACAACCGCAAGCAGACGAACCTCGAGTGATCAATGTGATTCACTCGAGGGTCAATGAGAACGAGGTGCGTAGAGAGACTCAGAAGGTGAAACACTTACAACATATGTATTAGGTCTAGCAAAAGAGGCCTAAGACAGACGAGCACCAGGGACCAATGGTATCATTTACTGAAGCAGACCTAGACATGGTGCAGCATCCATATAACAATGCTCTGGTAGTGACCTTCAAGATTGGAGAATGCCAGGTAAGACACATTCTAATTGACCAAGGAAGCTCTTGTGACATCATGTATGTCAGATGTTACAAGGAGCTCGACCTTCACTGAGATGGTCGGGTTCAATGGAACACCGACATGGTCCCTAGGAGCAATAAATTTGGAGGTGCAGGCAGACTGTAATACCCCAACCCGTACTATGCTTAATTATGCACGTGTTTATGCGTTCAATATGAATTTGCAAGTTAAGTATGTGAATTATGTGATTTTGGATTTTATATCTGTTGAATGTAGAAAAATCTGTTGTAATTAGAACTTTGAACTAAAAATTGAAAGTCTTAGAGACGCGATAAACCAAAACCGACTTCATATCTGTGATTAACATGATTTTTAGAGCCTTTGGTGAGATTTTGAAAAATTAAGATTCGTAATGAATAAATTAAGATTTTTGAGTTTAATATATATATATATATATATAGCCCTTTTGTTCTTCATTTGGGGGAAGAAAGCTCAAAGTGTGAGTTAGAGAGAAAAGAAGAGGAGAAAGCTAGGGATTTGAAGGAAATCAAGAGGCAAACCCTAAATTTGAACTAAGGTATGTTAATCTACTTGAAATCTTTGGGTATATCTCATCATTTGCTTGAAATCAAGAGGAAATTGGGAATTTTGAGCTAAGGTTTTGAGTTGTGTAAGGGTTTGAAATGAAATCATGAAAACTCTTCATTTTTGTTTGATTTGAGTTCATTCTTGTGATTGATCCATGAAACAAACTCTAGATGGTTTATACAACCAAGATTTGTTGGAAGATTTACCATGTTTGTATGTATTTTAAGCTTGTGTATGACATTCATGATTGTATGAAAAAGATGAGCCAATGAATTTAATGTTGAAGCAAGATTGATATGTTTAAAGTGAAATTACATCTATATCATGCTAGTATATCATGTTTTTGGGTTAGTTTTGCATGAATTTGGACTTGGAAATGAATTTGGGAAGTTTGCATCTTTGAACCATTTTCGGACTGTCTGATTTTGCCCAGATCGCACCAGCGGCCACGGGCATCGCACGAGTGGAACATGAAGAAAAAAAGAGGTTTTCATTCTGCTCTTTGGGCGCTCGAGCGGCTGGTTTTTCCGCTCGAGCGGATTTGGGCCGCACAAGCGGTCAAATTGGGCGCACGTGCGGCCAGCCCTGTTTCAGCTTATACCTAGTAACTTCAAATAGGCATATCTCCCTCATCCGAACTCCGTTTTAGATGATTCTTGAGCCTAAATTCAAGCCTCGGAAGTCTAGTTTCCAATGGTAGTAGTCTCACATCCAAATTCTAAGTGCGCAATTAGATATGCTCAAATTAGTGAAGGTTGTTTATTTTCTTTTAACTGTTTCATGCCATTTTCTACCCTAACTTAATTCCCTTTCGCTTCTTGCTATTTCCTTGAACCTTAAATATATAAACGTGATATTTTCAATGGAAAACATATGAGATTGTTGTAGGAAACATTAAGTTAAGTCATGAACATTTATGACCGTTTAAAATACATACGTAGCACAGGCTTTGTACGTGAATCACATGTAGAGAAGTTTAGCATTAAACACTTGAGAGGGATTAAAGAATGGGGAATGATTGAACGGATGTGTAATGAATAAAGTGATTTAGTGAATTGAAAGTAATGTCTTTTGAAATGTTATGCTTGGTTATGTTCCTACAGACTGAGTCGTTAAGGAGTGTCATCCGACCAAGCACTGTGAGTAATTTTCTTTGTAACAGTATTTTCATATGAAATACTCTAGAATTGTGAAACTTATGCTTTGTATAACTTATGTGCCTTGACGAGCGTTTCTAAAATGATAAAATGCTTGAAATCTTCAGAGTAATTATGCTATGGCAAGTATCTAAAAGAATGTTTGGATAAGACTGAATGAGTCTCCTTTTGAGCAATGATTATGATAAATTAGGAAAATGTGCTTTGACCTTTAGTAACTGTTATTGGTCTATGGTCCGTTGGACGTTTTGTATAAGCTGATGATTCGCTATAAACATTCTGTATGATGTCAATCTTTGACGATTGTCCTGTATGGTAATTCAGCAAGTTAATTAAAGCCTAAATCACGGTGAGCAATTTTTATAGTATTGTACATATATGTTCTTCGTTGTGCACTTGAGCCATGAATGGTAAATTGTGTCAATGTTGTGTTTTGATATATGATTGGGCCCGAGGCCGTTTTGTTATATGTTGGGCCTGAGACCGTTTTGATATATGATTGGGTCTGAGGCCGTTTTGTTATATGTTGGGCCTGAGACCGTTTTGATATATGATTGAGCCCGAGACCGTTTTGATATATGTTGGGCCGTTTTGTTATATGTTGGGCCTGAGGCCATTTTGATATATGATTGGGCCCGAGGCCGTTTTGATAGATGATTGGGCCCGAGGCCGTTTTGATAGATGATTGGGCCCGAGGCCGTTTTGTTATATGTTGGGCCTGAGGCCGTTTTGATATATGATTGGGCCCGCAGCCGTTTTGATATGTTGGACCCGAGGTTGTTTTGTTATGTGTTGGGCCTGAGGCCGTTTTGTTATAAGTTGGGCCCGAGGCCGTACTGTAAATGTGATTAAAAGAAAAGTATGAACTTCGTTATTTGGTAAGTTATGGAAGGATCAATGAATGGTAATTGATACTATGTGCTTTCGAAACGATTTTTAAATATGCCAAGATCTTTATAGTGATTAAATGAAACATAAGACTCATATATTTAACCCCTTATATGGAGATTACTCATTGGGCTTCTAGCTCACTCCGTTTATTTGTATGTATGTAGGTGAGCATCAGGAAGTTCCACATTGGAGACCTCATCGAAGTCAGCCTTTTATAAAGCCACCCAAGTTGCACCTCTACATCAGGGCTCTAGTGGTGTTTTGGCCAAGCTTGAGAAGCTTGGGTTTTGTATAGTCTATGATGTTATAAGTTTTGCTTCTGGGTTATGTATATATAATGTATGTGTATAAGTGTTATGGCATATGTCATGAAGTGTGATGTGAGATTTAATGTGTATGTTTCTGATCATGGCATGTATGTACAGCTCAATGGACTCCTTCTCATTATATGCTTCCATTATGGCTCCATTAACATAAATATTTTGTATGTTCGTTTGAGGCCTTCGGTAACCCACGGATTACTGGCCGGTTATGACCCAAACTTTTAGGGGCGGGTTTGGGTCATGACATAAACACCAAGAAAGTAAGCATATCGTTCACAGTAATTGACACCCCCTCCCTTTACAATGTTATCTTGGGAAGACCATGGTTGCACGTAGTAAGAGATGTTCCCTCAATATTGCACCAGCTGTTGTGGTTCCCAATAGAGCATGGAATTGAAGAGATCAGAGGGGATCAGGTGCAGGCAAAGAATTGCTCTATGGCAGCAATGAAATCCACCTGTAACGTGTAAGAAGCAGAAACAGTTGAGATCGAGGACGAGGACACGGAGGTCTTGGAGGACGTCGGTAAAGAACTGGCCAACAAAAGCGAGGAAACCTTAAAGAAAATTTTGGTCTAGCAAGGGGATGAAGAGCGTTTATTCCTTCTCGACTCAGGCTTGGCCGATGAGGAGGAAAGGAAGTTAGAAGCATTATTGCAAGCAAACATAGAGGTGTTTGCCTGGACGCCCTACGAGATACCTGACATTGACCCCGAGGTCACATGCCACAGACTAAATATAGACAAGTCAGCTAAAGTTGTCATTCAGCGAGCAAAGAGGTCGACGTTGGTTCATCTAGAGGCAATAAGAGAGGAAGTGGACAAACTGCTGGAAGCCAAGGCCATTTGGGAAGTAAACTACCCAACTTGGCTGTCAAACACAGTTGTTGTGAAAAAGAAGAATGGAAAGTGGAGGGTCTGCGTGGACTTCACGTGCCTGAATAAGGCTTGTCCCAAAGACAGTTTTCCACTCCCAAGATCGATCAATTTGTGGATGCCACTTTAAGGCATGGAAGGATGAGCTTCCTGGACGCTTACAGGGGGTACCATCAGATAGCAATGTACCCCCTTGATGAAGAGAAGACTATATTTATCACCCCAAAAGGGCTGTATTGCTACAGAGTGATGCCCTTCGGGTTAAAAAATGTAAGAGCAACCTACTAGGGGTTAGAGACCAAGATGTTTAGACATTTGATTGGCAAAACGGTGGCAGTATACATTGATGACATGGTCGTGAATACCAAAGAACCTGAGAATCATCTGGCCGACTTAAAGGCAGTTTTTGACATCTTAAGGACATATCGGCTCCAATTCAATGCTTCGAAGTGCGCATTTGGAGTCAGGTCTGGTAAGTTCCTGAGATACCTGGTTACTAGAAGGGGCATTGAGGCAAGCCTAGATCAAATCAAGGCCGTCCTTGACTTGGAGAGCCCAACATCGGCAAAACAAGTACAAATGTTGACAGGAAAGGCCGCAGTCCTGAATAGGTTTATAAGTAGAATCTCAAATAAGTGTAAACCATTTTTCATTTTATTGAAGAAGGCCACAGATTTTTTGTGGACGGAGGAGTGTAAAGTCGCTTTAGCCAACTTGAAGAAATACCTGACTATAGCTCCAGTTCTGTCAAATCCAGTACCCGTAGAGGAGCTATTTTTATACTTGGTCGTCTCAGAGCACGCAGTAAGTGCAGTGATAATCAGAGAAGAGAAAGGAGAACAAATGGCAGTGCACTATGTGAGTAAAACCTTAGCAGGCGCAAAAACCAGGTACTTGCCCCTGGAGAAATTAACAGTGGCCTTAGTGATGGCTTCCAAAAAGTTGAATCATTACTTCCAAGCCCACAAGATTATGGTATTGACTGAGTATCCCTTGAAGTCCTTGTTGCTGCAACGAGATCTGATAAGCAAAGTGGCTAGATGAGCAATGGTATTGGGCCAATATGATTTGGAGTTTAAACCCAGAACGGTAATCAAAGGCCAGGTTCTGGCCGACTTCATGGCCGAGTTCACACCTGGTGCCATCCCATATCAAACTTCGGTGAGCCGCGGATTAGGATGTCTAGGGGAACAAAAAGAGACCCGGCTGGGAATGAAAAATCCCACAACAGAGCAGAAGAAAGAAGAAAAACCCAAGCCCTGCAATATTTACATCAGCGACTCCTTCTGCCTGTTTGTTGATGGAAGTTCAAACCGATAAGGAGTGGGGGCAGGAGTGGTATTGGTATCGCCAGATGGGCGAATGTTGGAACAGTCTATCCACTTGGGGTTCAAAGCCTTAAACAATAAAGCAGAATATGAGGCACTAATCGCAGGGTTGAAGTTAGCAGTAGCAATGGAAGCCGACGATTTGGTAGTCTTCTGTGACTCCCAACTTATTGTGAACCAGGCAACATGTGAGTATGCAGCCCGAGATGAAAGAATAATAGCCTATGCCAAAGAAATTGTTAGATTGCTAGCCTTGTTCTAGGATTGCCGACTACAGCAGGTTAGCTGAGATGACAATAGCCATGTCGATGCCTTGGCTAACCTGGCTAGTGCAATGAAATCAGGGGAGACAAGGACAATAATGGTTGATTATTTGTCAGGCCCAAGTGTGGAACCACTAATCACAGAGTATGTAGCAATGTGTGTGGAGATAGGTCCAAGTTGGATGGATGCAATAGTGATGTTTCTAAGGGACAACAAGTTACCGGATGATCGCAAAGAGGTGCAGAAGACCAAACTGAAGTCGGCAAGATTTAGCTTAACAGCAGAAGGACATCTCTACAAAAGGTATTTTACTAGCCCCCTTTTGAAGTATGTGCACCCCTCCCAAGTTGAAGACTTCTTGTATGAAATATATGAAGGGGTATGTGGTAGCCATGTTGGGGCAGATCACTTGCTTATAGGGCCATTACTCAGGGGTACTGGTGGCCCTATATGTAGAAGGATGCTGAAACCTACGTCAAAAAGTGTGAGAAGTGTCAAAGGTTTGCACCTTTAATACATCAACCAGCAGCAGATCTGAACCCAGTATCTAACCCTTGGCCATTTGCCCAGTGGGGCATGGATCTTGTTGGACAATTGCCCCAAGCAACTGGGCAAAGGAAGTTTCTGCTGGTAGTAACTGATTATTTCACAAAGTGGGTAGAAGCTGAACCCCTTGTGAGGATTCGAGATATTGATGTAAAAAACTTCATATAGAAGAATATCATCACCAGGTTTGGGATCCCAATGGCAATAATAGCAGATAATGGTACACAGTTTGACAGTAAGCTAATCAAAAGCTTCTGTGCAAAGTACAAAATTAAGAACTACTACTCCACTCCAAGTTTCCCTCAGAGTAATGGTCAGGCAGAAGCATCCAATAAGACTATCTTAGATGGGATCAAAAAGAGGCTGGAAGCAGCAAAAGGAAAATGGGTGGAGGGGTTGCCCAATGTACTGCATATCGGACTATGCCGAGAAGATCAACTGGGGAATCTCCGCTTGCCATGGCTTATGGCACTAAAGCTGTTATCCCACTAGAAGTTGATATTCCAGGGATTAGAACCCAGGGAGTGGAAAATGGTACTAATGAGGCATTTCTAGCCTGAAATGTAGACCTACTAGATAAAAAAGAGAGAGAGCAGCAGCAATTCAGCTGGGGGCATACCAGCAACAACTTGCTAGGGCTTATAACAAGAAGGTCAATCCAAGAGAGTTCAAAGTTGGGAACCTTGTGCTGAAGAAAGTGGTTGGCAACAAGAAAGATCCTAGGGAAGACAAGATAGGCCCAAATTGGGAGGGACCTTATAGAATCATCTCGGTCACTGACAATGGGGCATATCGGCTTGAGGACAGTGATGGCAAAGAGTTTCCAAGACCCTGGAACACTTGCAACTTGAAGTTTTTCTATCATTAGATTTTTGTTTTTTCGAAGTTTATGTCATAATTTTATTAGCCGAGGTAATAATAAAGTTTTAGTTTGATAAATTTGAAATTTATGTGAAAGAACTGATTAGTCTCATGGCTATGTTTCTAAATGAAACATGACGAATAACTTAGACTTATTATATGGTAGAGTTGAATTATACTTGCATATAATAGAGTTGAACTAAGTTGGCGATGTTTCTAAATGAAACATAACGAATAACTTAGACTTATTATGTGGCAGAATTGAATTATACTTGCATATAATAAAGTTGAACTAAGTTGGCGATATTTCTAAATGAAACATGACGAATAACTTAGACTTATTATATGGCAGAGTTGAATTATACTTGCATATAATAGAGTTGAACTAAGTTGGTGATGTTTTTAATTGAAACATGACGAATAACTTAGACTTATTATATGGCAAAGTTGAATTATACTTGCATATAATAGAGTTGAACTAAGTTGGCGATATTTCTAAGTGAAGCATAACGAATAACTTAGACTCATTATATGGCAGAGTTGAATTATACTTGCATATAATGGAATTGAACTAAGTTGGATTAACCTGGACTTGCCATATCAGTAGAGTCAAACTCAGAACAGAACTAAGTGCATTTCAGTTAGATTAACAAAGAAACCAAGGTTGATAACCTCGGCTAGTCATTGTTTGAATCTAACTTCGGCGAAAGACCATAGACACATGCTTAATGTGAACTTAAGTGAGACTTAGGTTCACATTAGGGGGCAGAAAACTGGAGAATGATGAATAAACTTCAAAGTTTAAAGTGTTTGGGGCTTGTTGAAATTTTATAGACAAATTTACAAGCTAGAATTGACTTAACACTTGTTGAAATTTCAGGAAAATTTACAGGTTGAAGTTAGCCGAGGTAATATTGCAAAAAGTATCTGAGATACATATTACCTGAGGTAACTAACCAGGTTGTCCAAGCTTGAAAAGGGTGAAGCCTTGAAAGAAGATAGCATATGAAAGTAAAAAATAACACTTGTAAAAATATTTTGGTATTTTTAAAGTGTTAGCTGAGGTATGCCAATGGTTGGCCGAGGAAAACATTCAAGGTTTGTATTCGAGGTTTTACATCCCGAAGTCACTATACAGTTAAGGCATATAAAAATATTCTAAGTATGAAAGCAATAAACTTTCATTGAAGAGAAGAAGGCATACATTCAACACTTGGAAGAAAAAATAAGACTTGCATTCAGGAATGAAACTTGTTCAGATACAAAAAGGCACTTTGGCCTAAGAGATTACTTGTTCATCTACAAAGACAAAAGAAGGCACATCGGCCAAATTAGAACTTAAAATTGTTCAAGCAAAATGAAGATACAACTTAAGAAATAATGCAAAATAAAGAAATAATATCCTAAGCACTAGGATTGGTCTGAGATTGCTCAACCTTGGCTGTTGGAGTTGTATCAGCCTCGGTTGGCCACATTGCATTCTTCTCTACCGCTATCTCAGCATCTATTTCAAGCAAAGTCTGATCCAAACTCTTTTTGGCGCATTGGACCTTGGCCTAAAAAATGGTTGGTTTAGGAGAGACGCCCTTGGAAGCCAAGTCATCCTCCTCATCTTGAGTCAAGTCTAGGACTTGCTCATTCAGGGTGGGGGACTTGGCATCAATGGCAGCTTCCTCTTCCTCTTTATCAACATCCTCGGCGTCATCCTCGTCGACTTCTTTGCCGGAGTCTTTCGGCTCTGGAGGGAAAGACACTTGAAGTTGATTGATGTCACGGAGGTCGGAGTCCATTGGGACAGATAACTTGTTGAGCGCCGCCGTCAAAACAAGGTAATAATCTCGGTTGCAAGCTAGGTTGACTTGCTCATTGTACTGGTCACGAACAGCGGCCTGCCCCTCCTCGTAAGCTTTTTCATCAGCCGCCTTGACCTTGGCCTCCTTTGAGTCAAGGGCTTCTTGAAGCTTAGCCTCTAAATCAACTGTTTTGGCCTTGGTAGCCTTAAGATCGGCTCTGGTGGCATCGGCTTCAGCATCGGCCATTTTTGCTTTTTCCTCGGCAATGTTTTGAGCAGCCTTGGAAGCTTTGGCTTGATCCAGCAAGGCTCAATTGTTGGTGTCGGCATGATTGAGTGAGGTGAGGAGTTTGGAAGCTTCCTTGGTCTTCTTTGCTAACTCCTTCCTTGTCATCTCAGTCTTGACCACGTATGAATGAGCACAGATTAGTGAAATTTGACTAAGTATGAAAAGACTGCAAAAGAGTAAATGAAGAGGATTACCAAAAATGAGTGCTACATCATCAGGCCGAAGTTCTCGTACTCGTGAAGATCAGCCATATAATTTATGTCCCCGGAAGGAGAACAACCGTTGACAAGGCGGCGCCGACCTCCACATCCTTGATCGCGCTGTCACCGGCCATCAAGGGTCTGTCTCCCACTATGACCTCGGGGGCCCAAGTTATGTTGCGGGGAAAGATGCTGCCTTCGGGGTGGTCGGACCTCGATTTCTTGGCCGATGAGGCGTCGGTAATGGGGCCTCGACTGGCCTCTTGTCGATAGAAAAAGTACTCAGAATCAATCTGAGTCACTGTAGCCTTGGCCTTAGCCTTTTTAACCCTCTTTTGCTTAGGCTTGGATTGGGAAGGAGAAAAAGAGGACTGCACAATCACTAACGCTGGGATGTTGGCTAGAAGGTCCTCAACAATTGCTGGTTTGCGGCCCATCTCGTCAACAGTGGAAGCAATTGTTACTTTGGTGCTGAAATGTATTGCTAGAAGTACGATTGGGGGATTGGTTGGATCGTAAGCTGATGCCTCAGAGTCTTGGTGTTTGTGGCTGCGAGTGCTGCCGGCAGGAGCAAAAATTGGAGCTCGCCGTCGGCGGTGGCGCTGGGATGGAGGGATTAGTTGAAGGGCAGAGGTAGATGATTGTTCAGCTAGGTCAGAGGTGGAGGCCTGATCTGGCCTTGGAGATGAAGTTGTTGGTAGAGTTGTGGCAGAAGGGGGAGTCTTACTTCGGCGAGGAACGTCGGGTAGGGCCAATTTGTATGTTGGTATGTAATTTAAGAGAAAAGGGGCCTTACACCTTTGTACAAGGAGATCCAAAAGCTTCTTTAGATCTCGGCTGGGAATGAATGATTGCTGAAATCCTTTCACTGGCTGAGGAAGAACTACAGAAAACAAAGAGCAAACAATAACAGAGATGAATAAACTAGCAAGCCTTAACCAAAATGAAATTTCAGTATGAATGACTAAAGTCTTACCATTACCCTCTTTAAAAACTGTTCGGCTCAAAGGATAAAGATGGAGGTCGTCATCAGGTGAAATCTCTTAGTTGCCCGAGACGATGAAGTAATCATTTCCAGTGCCTTTGTTGGAGTCTGGGAGGTCGGCTATTAGTTTGAAGGCGGTGGATCTTGGCTTAAGGTAGTATATGTAGCTTTTTTCAGACTTAAGGCCACACATAGTGTAGCAAAATTAGATGTCGGCTAAAATAATCCTAACTTTTTCTCGGTGTGCTAGTTCAATTATGCCATTTATGACCCTATAGGAGTTTATGGCGAGTTGCATGGGGTTAAGTTTGTAGCAATGGAGGATTTCTCGGAAGAGAGTATCAAAGGGAAACCGAAGTCCACATTCGATGAATGCAACAATAGGAAAGGGCATGGAGTCTCCGTTAGGCATGATGGAGTTCTCCTCTCCAGCTAACCTCAAGTGGATTTCGTTTGAGATGAAGAACTCTCTTCTAAATTACTCAAGTTTTTCTGGGGTGTCTACCCTCTACCTGAACGTACCCATGATGTCGGCTAGTAAAGATTGAAGCAAAAATTCAGAAAATAGTGGTTGATATGACTTTAAAGACCTCGGCTAAAACCTAAGCTGGAACTAGAGTATGGGTTTTTTAAGATCTAGGAGGAATTTGTTTTAATTTTTCTAAAGAATGTGATTTCTACCAAATCCCAAACCTAAGTCTATACGGAAATAAGAATCAAGGGCAAGAATCTGGAAACAAGTCAAAGAAAAACAGAAAAGAACATGATTCAAACTCAAGAAAACAAACAGAAATTCAAGAACACTGAGTAAGTGTGTGCAGATGTGCAAAAAGCCAAGAACAGTGACAAGTTGCTAAAGCATCAAATATATGAACAGTTTGTATGTGCATATGTAGACCCAGAGACAGATTAAACAACACAAAGTCGCAAACGAGCATGTTTGACACCCAAATGATGAAATTCAAAGCATAAGCAAGGATTTAAGAACAAAAACTGGTTTGCGATGGCAGCAAACAGCATGTAAACAGGTAACAGATTTGAAATAAATCAAAAGAATAATGAAAGACTAAAAAGGGAGGAAATCAGTGGCTTACCGAATCGGGTCAAGAACAAGGACGCCGAAGTAAGGTTCGTCGAAGACGGACGGATGTTTAGGTTTCGCCAGAGGTGCGAAACGGAGCGCGGTTGCAGAAGGCTTTGAAGGTATAAAAATGGCAATTTGGAAGAGAGACGTTAGAGAGAGAAAGTTTGAAGGCAAAATACTCAAAAGTGAATAGATGGAGAGAGAGTGAGAGGTTTTGTCAAAATTGTGAAAATGCGGCAAACCATAATGAATACGCCTTGGACGACGTGTCTGTCAGGCGCCATGCGCTGAAGCGACGCGACTTGATAGTACATGTCAGGTACGAACCAATGAGGGAGCAACGCGTGGAGAAAACGGTTGAGTAAACCGTGCATGACAGCTCATACGCAGATCAAACTCTTGGAGTTCTTGATTCAATGAGGCGAAGCCTCGGCTAGAGGAACGATCTTGGTTAAGATACTTAAAGAATTTGGTTCTTGGTTCTTGATCCTTGATAAAAATGGACAGTTAAGTACTGGGTACTTGAACCCGATTAATCATGATCTCGGTTGAAGGAAAGAAAGAATTTCAGCCGACGTAGTAAATAAACTAGTGATATAGGTTCCATCACCTCAGGTTGCCGAGGTAATAGAACCTAGAGGGCAATTGTGGGGACATATTTTGTAAATGGCAGCACGTGGCCAAGGTGACGCCGATGTGTCAGCCGAGATGCCACATGGCTTGGTCATGCGCCTAGATGATCTCGGCTAGGCCAAGGTTATCTGAGGTGATATTGAAATTCGAGATGAACGGATAAAGGATAGGAGTCCTAGAACGGGGGAGGATCTCAGTCTGGATAAAGATAAAGCTCTTAGGGAGTTTATCTCTATCTAGCTGGAAGTCCAAGATAAGCATTAAGCCAAAGTCCATTGAAGCTAGGCTTCTACAGGGATTAGGTTAGTACTGGCTATAAAAGCAGGGCACCCTCGTGAATCTAAGGTAGGCTTTTTATGCTATGTCTAGTGAATTAAGCACAATTTGGCTATCTTTGAGAGATAATTACTGACTTGATTGTCGGAGTGTCCCTAGGTGAACGAATCACCGTCGGATTCTTATTTTTCTGTGATAGGTTGTTCAGGCTTTATCTATTCTGCCGTACTCTCTTGCTGAGTTTTCCTGTTTGGTTGTGTGGTCAAAAATCAACACTCACAATATGTGTGATAGACATATATATAGTTACTATATTTAACAAATTAGATACTGATTAGACAAATAAACTCGACCAACTCACTTTGGGGTGGTGAAGATGGTGATGGAGTGGTAGAGGAGGAGGTGGTGATGGTGGTATGGTAGACGTGATGGTGGTGGGGCGGTGATTGTGGTAGTGGTGGTGGTGGTGTGGTGTAGTGGTAGACTTGATGGGGGTGGAGGTGAAGGTGAAGGTGAAGGTGAAGGTTATGGGCAGTAGTAATCATTTAAACGAGTATTCATGTTCAACTCAATTAGATTCAACTCGATTTACAACATGTAACGCATTCAAACTCGATTGTGGATTTGGACGAATTTGACTAGATTTTAAAAGATGAAATTATTAGACTAGTTCAAAATTTTGGATTGAGTTTATAACCTATAGCTACGAATCCTTCTGTATTTGGCAAATGTGCTTTAGAACATTTTTTCTAATTAAATCCTAAAAGTCCATAGTGTTTGGCAAATACTATTGAAGTATACAAAACAAACAAAAACACACTTTCTTTTGATCTTAAAAGACATTAAAAGCAATATTTTTTTTATTATTTATTTGTCAAATGAATCACCCTTTTCTAGGTCACACGTTTAACTCAAAAAAGAAAAGTAAAGAAACTAGTTTTTAAACAAACCTAATGTCACTTTGTGACCACGAAATGTGACCTTGATTACGGGTGTGTGCCAAACAAACCTTAAAGTGTGTATTATTTATCCCCCCAATAGTTACGTAATGTTTGGTGGCTACAGCTAATTTGGCGGTTAAGTGTAATGATATTTGCTTTGGAGTTGTGAAGTTTTGTAATAGTGGCTGTTAAAAAATAGGGTTTGCTGAACCAAAATTTAATGACACATTAACCAGAGGGCCAAACACACCATAAGAGCAATGCCAAACCTACCAATCCCTCTTTCCCTCCCAAATTCATCCAACTAACTAACTAATATTTCAAGTTTCAACTAACCAACATTTCAAGTTTTAACAGACTGAAAATGAAACTTAAAAAAGCAGTGTTTGGTGGCTAAGCTAATGACAAAGGCATATTACTTGACTAGGACCTTACTTCTATGATAATCATAGAACAATATTGTGTTATAAATGATACAAATATATGATTAATTGCATTTCAGTAGTGAAAAAATAATTGTACTGTCCCACTTATTCAAGATTTTCCCATGAATATATAAGAAATATTAACTAGTGTCTTAGACATTGTTTGATATCAAGATTTGAGTAAAAAAATATTTTGAAAATAATAAAATGTTATCAAAAAATTAAAATTAATAAAAGATGTTTTGATATTAATGAAATACGTTTTGTATTTTTTTACTTTTATTGTGTTTTTATTTTACTCAAAAACAATTGTTAACAAGATCTAATAACATCTATTGAGATTTGAAAAAAAATTAATTTCATAAGTTTGATATAATTATATGGTGCTTCTTTATGATTTTTATTCCCATAACAATTAACTCTTTTTCTATTAGTAATTCGTTAGTTGTAAAAAGATAATGTTATTGTATCCTTTAAATTGAAATTTATTTACAAAAATGTTAGAACTCCTAATGAATTACTAAATATTCTACATAATGTTAAAATAATTTGGTAATTCATTTGGGGTCTCTAACATTTTTTATTTATTTATCATTTGATTATTCTTATGTTTACATATCACCTGCATTAATTTTACTTGTTTTAGCTTTATAAAAAATAAATTAGTGTAATTATATCAAATTATGAAAATTAGTATATTTTTATCAAATTTTAAGAGTGATTAATATAATTTACTTTTAAATGAAATTGTTAAGAAGAGATATGTACCTCACAAATTGGGCAATTAATTGAGGTACCAAAATGTAAGGTGAATTTGTTACTTGGGTCTCGCTTTTGCCACGGATATGATAAAAAGGAAAAATTGATCCTTTTTTTCTTTTTTTTTTGAAAGATTGTAGGATGTTAGTTAAGTTAGATTAAGCTAAAGAGGTTATCATTGCTTCATCAGTTCGAATTACTAATCTTCTCCTCAACACACCTTAAGGTATGACTACAAGATCACTGGGTTAAACCCAAGGTCTTTTTCCACCTTAATCTTGACAATAAACAATACATAAGTGACATTAATTAGCATTTACCTTTAATTATACACAATTATTAGCTAAATGAATTTGTTAACGATTGCCCTAAGGGATTGTTAACAAATTTAAAATGGTTATATATTTTTTATAAATATGTGTGCGATAATACAATCATTTAAAATTTTGTTAATCAACACTTTTAGGGTTTTTGTCAAGTAAGATCATTAGTTAATAATGATATCGCAATGCAATCTTGTGTGGAAAAATATTCGAAAAAAATGGTCAGAAGTGGAAATATGTTGATCAAATTCATTCTAGAGTGATCCATACTATTCAAAGTTTAAATACGTTTAAATTTTAAATGTTTTTCTGATTTTTTTTTAAATGCATAGCATTTATGATAATAATATTACTATTTAGGCAAAATTTGTTTGGTCAAAGGGAGTTTTGCCAATGATTAAGGATCAAACATTATAAGTGAATGTAGTGCTATGATCAAATGTTTTCATCACATCCAAAAGCAAAAGGTAAAATTTATTAAGATAATTCTAATTATGAGATCTTGGATATGTTCATTGGCTATGAAAGTTAAAACAAAAGAAATCAAAATGTGAAATAATAAAATATTTATTAAAAAAAATTTAAAAAGCAAAAAAGTTACTAAGAAATAAACTAGGAAAAATAATCAATAAGTCCTATTTTGCACTTAAAATTACTATTGAGTCCTATCAAATTTTAATATGAATAACTAAATCCTATTTTTCATAAAATATTTCTAAAAAGTTCATTGTTTCATAATGGTATTTGTTATTCCAATTTTATCCCTCATTTAATATGAATAACAATTTCATAAATATTTTTAATCTAAGTAAAATTATATATATTTTTAATTTTAAAATTTATGATATTGTATTAAAAAAAAAAAAACTCATAAATTACGATGACAAAATTATCAATAAGTTCTTTTTTGTTTTAAAATTACTATTGGGTTATATCAAATTTTAATATTAACAAATAAGTCTCTCTCTCTCTCTCTCTCTCTCTCTCTCTCGCTCTCTCTCTCTCTCTTAAATTGTTATAAAAAAAAGTTCAAGTATTCATAATAATATATTTTATTTTAATTTTATATTTCTCATTAAAATATGAACCAAAAATTTGATAAATAATTTTAATATATTTAAAATTTATAATAAAAATATTTTTAATTGTTGAAATTAAATAAATTTTTATAAACAAAAGCATAAGTATAAGATTCATCAATTATCTCATACATTGAGAAATATATAAAATTTTCATAGTATTATTTTTCATAACTCTTTGTAATTTTAATAGAATTTAGCTCTTTTAAATTGTTTGTACTAAAAAATTAATAATTTGAAATAACAAAAAATGATGCATTTTATACAATACTAGTTTTGATCTAACTATTAATTATGTTTTTTTAACATAATATTAATAATTTATGCAATTAAAAATTTAGATTTTAATTAAATTAAAAATATTTATAAAATTATTGTTCATATTAAATGAGAAAAGTAAAATTGGGATAAGATACACCATTATGGAATAATGAATCCTTTGGGAACATTTTATTACAAATAGAACTTAATTGTCCATATTAAAACTTGAAATAGTAATCTTGAGAACAAAGTAGGACTTATTGCTTATTTTCTCAATAAGTTATTCACATCATTCGTCCACATTTTTCTATACAATGGCCTCGTTTGAGAAATTGGCTATTTTAGTTGGCTTTTTTAGTTGACTTTTTGATTTTTTAGCTCTTTTAGAGGATGTTTGGGATGATCTAAAGTATACCTTTTGACTTTGTACAAAAAGATATACAAAAAAGTAGAGAGGTAATGTGACTCAAAAAAGATAAAAAAAAATTTAAAAAAAATGTGCTAATATAGGAGATGCCAAATCGTTAGTCTTGGTTTGGGAACAAGCTATTTTAGTAACTTTTTGGCTTTTTACGAAAATGTGTGCAGAAAAGTAGAGAGGTGATGTGATGTGTTTTAGTTGGCTTTTTGACTTTTTGGCTATTTTAGCCACTTCCCAAACATAGAAAATTATGTTTAAGAAGATAGTTGATTTTTTTTTTATATAGTTAATTTTGATGATTGTGAGAAAAAAAGTGAAATGATTATAGGTTAAATGCAACATTTTATCTTATTAACTATTTTAACATATTTTATATTTATTAACTATTTTAACCCAAATAACACTTCCCAAACAGGGTCAATTAAAAAAAGTCATTCACAAAAAATGTCATACACGGTATTATTAGCACTTATCCATTAAAAAAATTAAAAAATTATTAAAAAAATAAAATCTCAAACGAAATGAAAGTTATTCTATGGAGAGAGTCGCTAAGTTGGTAAAAAAATTTTTTGATTTTTTTAATTTATTTTGTCTTTTTGTGAGTAAATTATGTGAGAGGTGATATGACCAAAAATGAATAAAAAGATGGAAACTGACTTTTTACCTGTTTCCAAAAAACTCCAATATCTGAAAACTCTAAAAAGGTGGTAACAGTACCAAAACAAATAATTCTAAATACGATCCCAAAAAAAAACTCACCTCACTCCTACAAAGGATTTAATTTTTGGGAATGGTTACTCACAACAAATAATTTAATTTGTGAGAATCATAATAGGCGTCATAATTTTTTATTTATTTATTTATTTTTTTTTTTGTGTTTATTTAAGAAGATAGATTGTCTCTGGTTTATATTTCTGAACGAGGTAGTCTATTTGCCTCCATAAGACTTATCACTAGTCCTGTTTTAATGATTTAATCTATTTATTTTATAAATTCTTTTCTGTGGGTTGTCCATTAAACAAATAGATGGTATATTTTCATTATAATCAGATTGATTCGATAATTATAATCATATTATTTTATTGTATTTGTCTTTAAAATAAAAAAGGGTAAATTATAAATACACTCTCCGAAGTTTGCTTAAAATACGAATTATTCTCTATGGTTTAAAAAATTACACATACCTTTTTGTCAGAATTTTTATTTAGCAAAATTAATTGAAAAAGTGAAATTTCTAACTATTCACTTATGCAATAATAAAATTATTTGAATTATTAATTGAAACAAAATTTTAACATTATTAAAAACTGTTAATTAACTTGATGATTTATTAATAAAAAGACCAATTTGTTATGAAATTAAAAACCTTAAGAGGCATAATATAATTTTTAGAATTACAAGAAGTAATTTGTAATTTAAGTAAACTTCAGGGAGTGTATTTGTAATCTATCCAAAAAAATTAGACAGTCTATATTTTTGAAATCATTTTTACCATTCATTTTTTTGAAGAAAATATGAATAAAATATGACTATAATTATCATATCAATTTAATTTTTCCGTAAGTAATACACATAATAAAGACTTATAAAAAAACGGATCAAATCAAATTATCAAAATGAGATCTCGGTTATATTTATTATAAAAATGACGAATAATACTATATATATATATATCAATTAATATACTAACTAGTATACTAACAAATAATGTGACATAATTTTAAAAATTTTAAATATTTATAATTTTTATAATAAATAAAATTAATAATAATGATATAACACTACTGAAAAATGACAAATCACTATGTAGAATTCAATAAATTTTGATTTGACAAAGATTTTGTGCCATCAAATTAATCATCATTCCTGTCAATTTGTCTCCAATAAATACCTGAAATTGCCTAATCACTCATCACCACGTATCATAATATATATATTTTTAGGTTGGTTGTTGTGGGTCAACATTTAGACCTATCAAAATGAGATTTATGATATGGTGTGCATGGTTGGGTAGATGAGTTTTCAAAAGGACATGGAAGGCCATTGGTGAGGTTGACCAATTTATTTTTACTTAGTCATAGGCCACATACAATTCTAGCCTCTAGGCCATGTTGAAATCAAATTTATTGTGGAACACAAGAGGTAGGTACCTCTCTCTTTCATGCATGTGAATTGTAGATAATAGAGACGCGTCAAAAAATAAATAAATAAATAAATCCAAGGAATTGGTAAATCAATTCAAATTGATTTAAATTGTACAATTTGATTTGATTTTTTTTAAGGATGGTTAGATTCTCACTTCAAGCTATCATAAATTGTTGATTATGTTTTGATTTATGAATTGAAGCTCGAAAGAACTCAATCTAATTATTTCATATTTATAAGATTTTAACACTTTGTATATTATTAAAAATTTCATTTATGTAGTACTTACTCTATAACACTGTTTGGTTTGGGTTTTTTAAAACACTTTTAAGAAAATTTTACTTTCTTATTTTCATATTTTTTTTGTTTTTACTGAATTTTTTAAATATTTTAAACTATTTTTTTAATTTTTAGACACATCTAACATAAATGCACTTAAAAAGTATAATTTTTGTGAAAAAATCTTTAAAAAATTCACTAAATACCAAAAATATAAAAAATAAAATAAAAATTCAGTATGTTTTTGATATTTTTGTGTATTTATTAATTTTTTAAAATATTTTTTCACAAATATTTTACTTTTTAGATACATCTAAGTAAGATACAGTTAAAAAAGTAAAAAAAATATTTAAAATTTTAAGAATATTCACTAAAAACCAAAAAACACGAAAAATAAAAAATTCAATTTTTAAAAA
The DNA here is from genome assembly GCA_030407325.1 of Camellia japonica. Classification (NCBI taxonomy): domain Eukaryota; kingdom Viridiplantae; phylum Streptophyta; class Magnoliopsida; order Ericales; family Theaceae; genus Camellia; species Camellia japonica. The sequence goes on along the minus strand of JAPPVO010000036.1, from coordinate 82,357,834 downwards.
ACTTAATTTAGAAAATTCAAGCCAAACACACCGATAAGAACTTTGATGTCTCTTTACATATTTTATAAAAGTTGGTTTGTAGAATTTTATGAGATTTTTTAGTATTCTTTTAAATTTTGAAATGCTTTTATAAGTATTTTTATTGCACTAGATAATATGGATATACTGCTAAATTTTCAAGCGAAGAGCACTAGAACAAGCGGAACTAAATTACCTTATATAATTTAGTTTCGATTAGTTCCCAAATTGTTTGAATAGTATAGACTAGTTTAATTCTTAGTTCATCTTACAATAGAATTAAATTCGTTCATGAACACCCCTAATAGATAGGAAAGTACTAATTTCCCAAACCGAAATATTAATATATCCTTCTAAAATGAAGTATACGACACTAACATTTTAGCTTCAGCATATTAACATTTTAGCTTGTTGCGAAAATAAGTCATTATCACACTATTTGGGAGTGTCAAACTTATTGTGGAATACAGGTGGCATGTACTTCTCTTCCTCCATGCATGTGAATTATAGATTTGGAAATGGTAATGACATATTTGGTGTAGTTTATTAGAGTCGTTTATAAGGCCATTTTTTTTTTTAGTTTGAGATTGAATTAGAGTGTGTTGTTAGATTTGTGAAGGTCTATTAAAGATTCTGTTTCAATAATTCGAATCGTTTAATGTGTAAAATTCATCGAATATTTCATTCCTGCAAAAAATAACATTAATCGAATATCGATAGCCATTTAATTAAATCATATTTCTATCAAGTAAATATCGATATCCGATCAATGTGATTTTTTGTAAGAATAAAATATTCGACGATCTCTACATATTAAACGGTTCGGATCATTGAAATAAGACCGTGCTAGGCCCCATGAGGCCAAATGACACGGTCTAATCCACATAGTATACTAGAGAGAATTTGTTCCCTTATTTATAATTTTTTTTTTGTTGAAATTTTGTGATAAATTATTTAGTTCAGTTTCTGCTTTAAATAAGTTAAAAAATTAATTATATGTACGTTGAGTTTTTGCTTTAAATAAGTTAAAAAATTAATTATAGGTAAATTGAGTGATGAATACTTTTAGTTTTTATTTTTTGATCGTCAACTTTCAACTTAAAAAAAATTGTACCAAACAAAATCGATATCACAACCTACACTCTCTTTCACATAATTATATAAAGACTAAAATACCCTTATGAAAAAAGTAATGTAATACAAACATTTTAGTACGTGGCTTTAACAATATCCTCATAGATTTTATTAGATCAGATTCTCACATAATGCAGGTAGGTACTTTTGTGAACAAATCTAGTTGCATGTAAATGAATTGGGATTGGGATAGGGATAGGGATAGGGATAGGGATAGAGTTGGACCACTAATTTATGAAGTATGGTATGAAAGAGGTTGGATTGGTGTCTCAAAATCAAATCCCTGTAACCAAAAATTAGGAATTTGTTACCATCCTAACAAATGTTCTACATTGGTAAAGTTATATAGTTTGGCCACATGAAAATAAGTACTTGGCATCCTCTTCTTATAATCTGATTATTAAAGATGAATTTTATTTAAAGTTGTGTTTGGATCAATATTTTGAGTAGAAATTTATAGGAAAAAATAAAAAATGAAAAAAAAATTAACATATTCACTTTTTCTTTTCCTTTGTTCTTTTCCTCCTACAAATCATTTAACAATCTTTTATTTAGAATTGGATTAGTACCTACCTTTTAAGCCACAATAATATTAGGGATTAAGAATTGAGACATAGATAAAGTAACAAAAAAATAATGTGTATATAAAACTTATGTGGTATACTAGGATGTTTTGGAAAAATAGTTAAAAGTTGATTTTTTGACTTTTTTAACTTTTTTATGTGAGAGATGATGCAACTCAAAATGAGTTAAAAGCTGACTTTTAACTTATTTAGAAGGTTCCCAAATGGCCCCACTTTAAATAAATCTGAACCACATATTATTTTCTTAGTCTTTTTAATTCTTAGTCAATGTAACTACTCTTTTAAGCCTCCCTTGCACCAAGAAGTAAGGTTTGGTACCTCCAAATCCTTATTAGCTATGGCTTCTTTCTACACTATTCGAAACTATATTACTAGGTTAGAGGAATTGGACCAAAAGTGTGTTTTGCCTTTTTGCCCTCCTCAAAATTCTAAAGGACTTGACAAGATTAGGAGGGAAAAAAAAAAAAAAAAAAAAGGAAATTTACAAAGATTTGACTTAGGGTTTTCTTTCGATATGATGTTAGTAGGTTAATAAGTTAGGTCGGTATAACCAGACATTCGAGCATTTAAGCTTAGCTCAAATCTAAAAACCTATCTATAGAAATCTAATGTTCAAGTTGCGAGTGTGTGCTCGTTATTCTCATCATAACAATGACTAGAATGTTAGAAGAAATAATAAACACATACTTGGATGCCAAAGTCATTTGATAGCCCAATAGAATTTGCATTTGAACCCAAATAAAAAGTTTTGGGCTTCTAGGTATTGCATTTCCAGATGAGTTTACAAGTCAATTGGGTTTAAAAAGGGGAAATTTTTTATTGGGTTTAAAAAGGCAGAATAATATCAAATAAGTTGTAATTTTTTATATATTAAATTTCTATTGAGTCTATTAATGTTAAGTTTGATGCCTGTGCTTGAAAATTTGACAATAATAATTTCCAATTAAAACAGCTGAATTATATCTCAAGTAGTTATCTATTAGTTCAACTGAGTGAGATTTTTTAACAACTACTAAATTTTAGAATACGCGAAAGTTATTTTAATGATACTATTGCGTTCTGCTTTATATAATAGTATTAGATTGTCAATTTATAGTATATTGTTTCATTGAAATCTATGACATTTATAAGATTTTACAATTGTAAGGTCATTGTATTGTGAATCTTTTGAGAAAAAAAAAAAAAAAAAAAGAAAGAAAGAAAGAAAGGAAAGAAAAGAAATTGAGAAAGTTTTGAGCATCATATGAGCAAGGCCTCAATCTTTTCAGTTCTATTAAGCTTGGGCTCTTGTTTAAAACCCAACAGTTGTATGACTCGGACAATGGATGTCAATTCTAGACTTCAAAATAAGTTACTATTCGTCCCGTTTGGAAATTTGGCTATTTTAATTAATTTTTTTTTGACTATTTAGTTATTTTGGCTTGGTTAAAAAAGTTATATTTGAAATGATAGTTGACTTTTTTATAGTTGATATGATAATTATGAGAAAAAAAGTAAAGGGGAAATTATCCGTAGGTTCTATTTGAAATATGTGTACATTATTTAATTCAACAACTTTTTGAGTAGACCCAAAAGTCTTACACGTTTTCCTCTCTCTGCTTTTTGTCTCATTCTTTACGTTTTCCTTTTTTTTTTTCTGCGTTTTCTTTTCCTTCTCTTTATCATGTCCGACGACCGGTGATCACACATTCCTTATTCTCTTTCTCTTTCTAATATATAGTTATCAGTAATCGACGACTACCATTAATTGGGGTTCATTGACAACTATCAACATCAACTCGTGACTTCATTCTCACCAACGGCGAAGAAGATGAGATCTAGATTAGATTTGAGTAGATCTACATGATCTAAATCAAAAATAGTTACCGAGTACAATATTCTTTCTATATCTATTGTTTCTTTTGATGTTTTAATTTTTCTATCCTTTCTCTGTTACACACGTCTATTTTTCTGTTTTAATAGAGAAAAATTTTAAGTTCTAAATAAGTAGATTTTAAGTTTTAGTTACAAGCGGCAAAAATTATAAAATTTTACAGTTTCAACTTTTTTGGTGCTGAAATGAATAATGTTTTAAAACTGCAAAATTTTACAATTTTGATAAAGTTTTGATAATATTCTTTAGAACTGTAAAATTTTACAGTTTCATAACATGTTTTCCAACTTAATAAAATAATGCTTTGAAACTGTAACATTTTACAGTTTCAAAGCTTACTTTTCAGTTTGATCAATATTACAGATTATTTTTTTACTCTACAAAAATTGAAAAATAATATATACTTTTCTCATTATTGTTTGTTGTTGTTATATTTTTTAACTATAATTTCTTCATTTATTCTTTTTTTTTTTCGGGCAATATTCTAAATATTCCGGTGAGTCTCCGATGATGTTCTTGACATTTTCCAGTGACATTCAAAACACTCCGGCAAACTTCCGGTGATGCTCCAGTGACTTCCCAGTGATATTGAATATTCCGGCGAGTTTTCAGAGAGTTTGACGAAAGTCATTAGATGTAGCAACATTTTTAAAGTTATAAAAATAAAAAAGAGTTTTTTGGTAATAATTAAAAATATGTAGGACTAATTAGTGTAAGTATTTTGTTTTGGAATTAGATGAATTTTGAATTTTGTATATTAAACTTATTGGTGAGTGTTCCAAAAATAAAATAATTATATTTAGATATAACATTTTATCTTGTTAATAATTTTAATCTATTTTATATTTATTGACTATGATTATCACTAAGAGTAGCCAGATCTATCTTATTCTACGGGTAAAGGCCATAGCTCACAAATTATATCAAGTCCTTCTGAGGCCCTTTCCATAACTAACCATGTATCTTTGGAGTCCCTTTGTATGGGACGTGGATTCCAAAAAAAATTATAGCCCAAAGAGGGCCCAATGCATTATTCAAAGGTGAAGCCTTTGGTTTTGAAAAACAGCAGTGGTTGGGGCCCCGAAAACAGGGTGCCCCGAATGCCCCTAAACAGAAAATCAAGGCATGAGGAAAAAAAAAAAAAAAACAAAGAAAAATGGCCAAAACGACGTTTTGGCCATTAGGGGCATTAGGGGTAGATTTTTTAGGGGCAAAAAACATTTCTGTTTGAAAAAATCGAGTCCAATTTTTATTTGTTAATATTTTGTAATTCATTTGTATCACACATCTGCCTTGTCATATTCAAACAAACACACATATAAAATAGGATTATTTTGAAAAGTTGGTTAAAAGTTAATTTTTTTAAAAAAAATGAGCAAAAAAGTAAAGTGGTGATATGACTCAAAATAAATTAAAAATTGATTTTTAACTTTTAGCTAAGTTTTTAAATTGAGCCATTTTGGGAAGTGGATTATAATCTACTTCTCGGATTATAACTCACTTCATCTCTCACAAAAAAACTGCTTATAAGCAGTTTTTAACCAAAAAGCTGATTATAACTATCTTTCCAAAATAGCATAGTCAGATTCCAAACAAAGATGATCTCTTTGTAGCGAATAATAAATTATATAATTGATTGTAGATAAATGTTGGTGATTATTGATTTTAGAAATTCTAGTGATATTGTAGCCAATGAACTTTGGAGCATGTTATGCCAAATGCAAATGTGTATCCACAACATGGGAAAGAAAAGCTAGAGCAATTTTAATAATGTATTATCTATCGTGCGATTACTAAAATTTAACATAATGTGCATACAAAATATACTCCAATAGTATCAAAATACAATTTCAATTTCATGAGAAAGTTAAAACCATCACCTTTCATTCAATTTATTTAATATAAGTTTGAATTTAATTAATGAACTGAATTTCAAAAAAATATTAATTATTGGATTATAATTTTTTTTTTTATTAAAAAGCATAATTCAGTAATATTGTCAATACGTATACATATACACAATCATATATAATAGTAGATTTTCAACATACTAAAGAATAGAAAAAAAAAATACAGTTAATCCTACATTTTTAATATAATTACACTGATATCTCTTTAATGATTTAATTCACATAATAATTAGGTTATTTTTCATCAATAATTCAGTAGTTATATGATTGAAAAAATGATATTATCATCTAATTTTTTTATTAAAATTTATGTTTATTTTTATTTATATCAATATCTACTCATCATTTTCATTAGTTTTAATATAATTATGTCAAAAAAATGAGACAGGTTATATTTTTCTTAAACTTTTAAAAATGGTGAATATAATTTAGGACAAATTACACTTTATTCCACTCAACTATTACCACTTTTCACTTTATCCTTTCAAACTAAAAATTGATACAATGTACCCCTTCATATTTTGAAAGTTTTCAATCTAACAATTTTGTTAACAAAATAGATGAAAAAAGATACATGTAATGTGCACATCTCATATTTATGACGAAAATATCCTTTAAAGACCTATCATAAATAAGATGCCTTTTTCGTTTATTTTGTTAATAAAGTGAAAACATAACGGTTAGATTAAAAACTTTCAGAAGATGAAGGGATACATCATATCAATTTTTAATTCGAATGGGTAAAGTAAAAAAACAATAATAATTGGGGGGGTAAAGTCTAATTTACCCTATAATTTATTTTTGAAAAAAGGGGAGATTTTTTTGAAAAAAAAAAAAAAGGAAAAAGAAAAGTGGGAGTCTCTTAAAACATGATATATTTTAATAGGGCTTGGGTTCTCTCTAGTTGAGTTCTCAACTAGAGGGTGATGTTGGGTTTTTGTAGGCCCATGATGGAGGCCGCATTGATAATCCAAACTGTTTAATATATACAGCTCGTCAAGTATTTCTTTTCTATAAAAAATCACGTTAATTAGATATCGATAGCTACTTGATCAAATCATATTTGTATTAATAATTTATTTTTAAAATTATATTTATCGTTAATACAAATGTGATCTAATTAAATAATTATAGATATTCGATTAACGTAATTTTTTATAAGAATAAAATAATTGACAAATTTTACATATTTAACTGTTGAATCATTGATGGACTCATGGAGCCCCAACAAAATTAGGCGGGAGAGAAGCCCCACCCATTTTAATATTAGAAAGTGGTAAAATATGTTAATCGATGCATGGGACGTGCACTACATTTGTTTTAAGTGGATTGGATAGCATGGCATGATGGTCGGTTGATTTAGATTCGACTTCTCATTTCAGGAGGAAAAATACAAAAATGTGTCATTTTTCTTCTCTCTGTAAAAGGTTGCTTACTTTCTTCTTCGTTTACATGGCTCTCGAATCTCCCAAAGCTCACTAATCACTGAAACTCCCTGTTTCAACCTCTCAACAGGCTTTCCAATTCTGGGTAATTCTCATACAAAAATCTGAATTAATTTTTGCATTGATTGATATATATACATATATATATGTATATACGCATATGTAAATGTGATAATTGATTAGTTTCTGTTTTAACTATTTGCATCAAAGTATGATGGTTTGAATTTGATTGGGTGATGTTTCAATTCTGCAAATTGGGCTGTTGATAGTCGAAAGTTCTGATCTTTATGGTTATAAGGGATTAAACCGTAAACCCAGGTAGGGTTTGAGTGTAATTTTTGCATTTGGGCACCTTATGGTCTTGAATTGTAATCTGAATTTCATTCTTGTTAAAATCTTATTGTTGTCGAGTACTTGTATTTTCATTGAATTCGGTTGAAACTTGTGGGGAAATTTCTTTTCTTTTCTTTTCTTTTTTTTGGAACTGTCCAGATGGTGACTTAACCATACAAGAATTGGTAATTTTTCTTTTTATTTTGCTTGTGTATTGAAGTACTTTTGTTAATGAAAACTTAACTAGGGAGACACGTATACACGCTCGGGAACAAGAATGGATTAGCATCAACATTTTATTAGTAGTTTACTTTGTGAAAGTGTTTATCTGTGTTGACAATGCTTAATGCATTGCAAAGAGTGTTAATTTGCTTGATGATGATGTTGAAATTCTTTTCCTTCCCTTGTTAGACTTAGGATCACAGATTAGCTTTTTTCACTTCTTCCAATGTACTTTGTCTTTGAAAACAACCAAAAAAGGTTGGCTGATCACTCTCTCCTCAATTAATTATTGCTTGTAATGAGGAATTGCTAACTAGTGTCTAATTAAATCTGAAAGAGCAGAAATAAATTGGGATTTTGCATTTACAGACTGAATTTTAGCTCATGCATACAGTTTTGGATGCGAAATTTCACCTATGTTGTTATTGCATTACAACATTAACTCTAACTCACATATTCTCAATTTGCATGTTTCTTTTCTTCTTGACTTGAGAATGTGAAATTTTCTCCTTGACTATAGATCCTACATTGACTCAGTTTCATTTGCTTTACTTGGTGCTTATTGTGGCTTTGGGCTACCTATCTTTGTGCCTTCAAATAAGCACATGACACTTTCCTGTGAAGCAAGTAAAATCTTTGTAGGCTAGCCCTAGTGTGTTTCTTTTGAGTATGTGCCCTTTAGTGCTGTATACCTTTGGGTACATGTCCTGAGCCTCAGTGTAATTTCTCTTTCTTGTCAATAAAAGCACCTACTTAACCCCCCCCAAAAAAAAAAATCTTTTAAAACTTTTCTAAGGAAAACAAGGAATGTGATGTATGGTGCAGCAAGTGAGTCATTTCTCCTCTGAAGTTGATAACAATGTGTTAAACTTTCACGTGCTTCTGCTTTTTGTTGTGAAAGCTAATCTTAATCACTTGGAATTGATCCCTTCAGGATCAGTGGCCACTGCTTCCATTCCACCCTCTGTAACAAATGCATAGAGAACTCCTTTAATCTGTCCCTTGGGACAGATTGTGTCTCTAATGCTGAACAGAGCACATGATAATATATATATATATATATATTTTTGCTTCCTTGGTCTTCTCTGCTAAACCCACCATCTGAAGCTGAGAAGAATTGTTTCTCTGCGCAGGTCACTTACTCCTCTTGTCAACAACTTTATGTGGAAAGTATGTGGTTGTTAGCATGATATATGGTCATAGAGGTGAATGATTATCCGTGACAGACGAACATTTTTAATATCAGATTGTGGCAAATAAATGCGAGTTTGACGAATGCATAGAAACTGACTAATTGAGTTTGCTTGGCAGTCCATAGTGATTGCTGGAAAGACTTAAAGTTTGGAAGGAATAGGTTGCCCTGTAGCTCTCCGCATCAGTGCATCTCCTGATCACTCCAAATATAGATTCATGTAAATGTGTAGTGAAAGTGAACAAAAATATATACTTGCATTTCCAACCTCCGAGCTGAACTCAGAAAACCTTTAGCAACTTATACATAAAGTAGAGATTTCATTGAAAGAAAGTTGTGTTGGTGGCATGTAATATTGTGTTTGACTTATCCAAAAAAATGAAAACTGAAAATAAAAGAGAAGCGAAAGAAAATAATAAAGATGCATGTGTGTGTTTTCTTTTTCTGTTTTTCCCTATGCGTCAAATGGCTAGTGGAAAGACTCTGCGTTGGAATCCACCTCCATAATCAGCAATGATATATATACCCTTCTAGCATGAGATTTTGACTTCAAACCTTATTTTAAATCAATGGGTGGAAATTATCCAATAGAGTCACAGGTATTGCTTTTTAAACTGACTTGGGCATTACATCAATGTAATTATTTCTCAGTAAGCTTTTCTATACCAAAGGTTTGCCAAGTATAACATAAGTTCCTTCTTTGTGAGATGGCAACTACTCCCGTACTTAACCTCACAATCTCCTATTTCCCCCAGTTGGTGCAAATGTTATCATCAACTACAAATCTACAACAGTGAACCTCTGCTTGAAGAAAAAAATTTGTTTTTTAATTAATGTGGATGGTGTGTGCTGTGTTGGCTAAGGAGTGCCTTGTAGGAAGTTGGCAGACACTGAGATGGCTGGAAACCACCGGAGCTGGAAGAGGAGAGAGTGAAAGAAGCCTTAGGAGAAAGAGCATGGCAGTGGAGAATATATGAAGATAATTCTTACATATAATGGTTTTTTGTTCTTTTATAAAATTTGTAGGAAATTAATGTATAGATATTATTGATTGATATTCAATATCTTTTTTTTGTGTATTATATATATACAATGGAGAGAATGATCTCTCTTTTATAGGGAGAATGAGTTACAAATGGAGGAATTAAATTAACCTAAAATGGAGCACTAAACAACTTAATGGAGCATTAGGGTAAATGGAGCACTTGCTTCTTGTGGAGCACTAATGGAGTGGAGTAGGTAGGTGGTAGTAGGTGGTAGTGGTAGGTGGAGTAAGTTATAGGTTTTTACATTCAACAGCCCCCCTCAAACTCAAGGGGGATAGGAACCAACCAACTTGAGTTTGGAGAGAGTAACAAAACAGGAAAAATAAAATGACAAATAAAATAAAAATGGATAGGAGACACTGTATGGTCGTGTCAGACCGTTGTAGAAGACAGTTTATGGGGTCATGTCGGACCGTTGTAGAAAACAGTTTATGGGGTCGTGTCGGACCGTTGTAGAAAACAGTTTACTGGGTCGTGTCGGACCGTTGTAGAAAACAGTTTACTGGGTCGTGTCGGACCGTTGTAGAGAACAGTTTACTGGGTCATGTCGGACCGTTGTAGAGAACAGTTTACTGGGTCATGTCGGACCGTTGTAGAAGACACTATATGGCTGTGTCGAACCGTTGTAGTAGAGAACCGAAATCAATATCGGAACAGTTTACCGAGTCTTGTCGGACCCATATAGGAGTTAACCGGAATCAATGTCGGGACAGTTTACAGAGTCTTGTCAGACCCATATAGGAGCTAACCGGAATTAATGTCGGGACAGTTTACAGAGTCTTGTCGGACCCATAAAAGTTGCACCCTCAAAAGGCGTGCCCAATCTTATCAAAAGGCGTGCCATCAAAAAGCGTGCCATCAAAATGTGTGCCCGACAGCCATCAAAAGTCGAGCCATCAAAAGGCGCGCCATCAAAAGGCGTGCCATCAAAAGGTGTGTCCGACAGCCATCAAAAGTCGAGCCATCAAAAGGCGCGCCGATTTGTTGTGGCGTTGAGAGGCGTGTGATACGCGTGTCTGCCTTGCCTATTTATACCAAGGCGAGGCTGCCGCTTATGCAGAACAACACATCTGCTGAAAAAAACTCTGAAAACCTCTTCATTTTGCTGAGAGAGATACTCTGTAACACTTCTGCCCAGAAAATGGCTTCTTCTTCCCGTTCCGCTACCCAGAACATAGCCTCTTCTTCCCGGGGTCTTACTCTCTTTCCCGACCTCAATGAGTGCACAAGAGAGATAACCGGGGCAGTTGCCCTGGAACCGCAACCACGTGCCCTTGGACCAAGCCCCTCTGGTTTTGCACCGTTGAACTATCCGATGGTGGCAGTTGAGCAGATAATGGCTGCTCAATCTGATATTGAGGCCAATTATTATACATTAAGGTCATGTGTTGAGACCATGACTGCGGTCAACAACCTGTCGCACCGGCTTCAGAGTAGAACAAATGAGGTGCAGCAGTTAAACGCCCAACTGGCTCTGCTCCAGGGCATGTATAAGGATGCCCGAGCAGAGATATGTGGGCTGAAGGCAGAGAACAAGGAACTGAAGCGGAAGGCCACCGTGATGCTCAGATTTGGAGGGCCGCCATATGTGACGGTTGAGGAGCAACGGGAAGTGAACGTGCTCGGCGGCGTGGGAATCACGGAGGCAGCACCGGCAAGGGACGCCCAAGACAAAGGCAAAAAGAAGAGAACAGCTGAAGAGGCAAAAAAGTAAGGCCGATTTTTGTGGTGGTTGGAGAATTTGTTTGTGGTTTTTTTTTTTTTTTTGATTGGGTTTGATCCCGACAGAAATAAATAAAGAGGTTGTGATATGTGGAATGTTTGTGGTGGTGTTTTGGTGTGTTTAATAATAATAATAAAATAAAATAAAATAGAGAAAGAAAAGAGAGAATATTTTGTGGGTGGAGGATGTTGGAAAATGTTTGGAATGAGTGGGTGCAGAATAGGCTGTTGATGATAGCATGTAGGAGCAAAATTCCACCATGTATGCCCATAACTACATATTTAGAAGCCTCATATCCGCCACCATTTTTTTCACCTGTGCTAAGGAGAATAATCACGTGAATCAGCTGTGCAAGTGAGAAATCTATACTTGATGTAACAGCCCACTGACCAACAATGTTGAACCAGCCAGTGAGCCATGAGGCAAAGGGTGTGTCAAATAAAAATCCCAGAGTTTATTAAGATGAACCCTATTGGGAAGGTTCCTGTGCTGGAAACTCCTGATGGGCCCATCTTTGAGAGCAATGCCATAGCGCGATATGTTGCTTGCTTGAAGTCTGACAATCCTCTTTGTCCGGTAAAATACCTTCTGGCCTATTCAATACAATGTTCAGCTTCAGGGGCTGCTGGCAGAAAGATGCAGCTTCCACAAAAAGTCTTGCTTTTGATGGTTGGTTTATTACTTTGTACAACATTGAGTTGGCCAGATCCCAGATAATACTATCCGAGCAGGTGAGAAAAGAAGTGCCTGCTTCATGGGATCCTGCTGCCCTTGCTGAGTTTATTGATAAATATGGTACTCATGTTGAGAGATACTTCTGGACCATGGTTAATCAACCAAATTTCAGCAAGATACTGGGTGAGGTTTAAACAGACGGAAAAATTCCACCTGTTCAGTCTACAAAGAGGCCTTCCCCACCAAAAGAAGCTGCAAAACCAAAGCCTAAGGATGAGCCAAAGAAAGAAGCGAAGAAGGAACCAACATTACTGTTTTTTGCTGCATTGTTTCTGATGGACCAGCTAGCTCCTGCCTCTCATGGAACTCCTGAACAGGTGCATTTCTTTGTGTGGCTTTTACTTGCTGGAGGTTCTCAAAAATTCATCCCACTATCGAGACCTTGGCCAGAAGCATGGTATGGTAGAAATGGAGCTCTTGGCAAGCCACTCAACTGTGGGGGTGGCAACCACAGTCCATGAGAGGGAGCAGCCAGCATAATGGGTCTTAGGAGTGCAGAAGAGGAAGAATCTATGACTGCAGATGGGACAGTCAGATTCGATGGCAATGGTGCAACATAATTTGGATTTGGGAATGATGGGTGTCTAGGTGGAGCTCCGGCAGGCGAAGTACAGGAGAGATTTTTGCAATGAAGAAATTGAAGATGACAGTGGAATCGGTTGAGGTCCGGCGGGCGGCCAAGGCAAGGCTGCCGCCCGCCGGTAAGGCGAAGAACACCAAGAACTTAACTCTGCTCTGATACCATGTAGAAAATTAATGTATAGATATTATTGATTGATATTCAATATCTTTTTTGTGTGTATTATATATATACAATGGAGAGAATGATCTCTCTTTTATAGGGAGAATGAGTTACAAATGGAGGAATTAAATTAACCTAAAATGGAGCACTAAACAACTTAATGGAGCATTAGGGTAAATGGAGCACTTGCTTCTTGTGGAGCACTAATGGAGTGGAGTAGGTAGGTGGTAGTAGGTGGTAGTGGTAGGTGGAGTAAGTTATAGGTTTTTACATTCAACAAAATTATTATAATTGGGTTTTGTTGCATAGCTTCGTACTGTGATAATTTTGACAGCTGAGGTCTTTCTGATCACATTATAGTAGCCGTTATTTGTGTGCTTTGAAACCACTAATTTTGTAACCCTGATTCCCTGAAGTCTTCTGCATCCATCCATCATGCCCTTCGAATACAGCCTCTTACCTCTATGTTTTACGTAGTGATTTTTATGGTCATTTTATTTTTTGGTGTTCTTGGCTCACTTACTATTTTGTTTACAATGTGTGTTGTATAAAGCATCTATTTCTATTTGGATATGGGAATGTTTCCATGATTGTAAAGAGTGCTTATTAAACCCCTTTTCTGCTATTTAGGTGCAGACCTTCACAAGTTCTCTCTCCTTAATCCCTGAGTTCTAGAGCTTGATAGTTGATCTCAAAAGTTCTCAAATTTTTATACTGCCAGCAACATCCCAAGAGCCGATGCTCATAAAGTCATGCAACTGTATCATCATCCGTATTCCTTGGACAGCCAAAAAGTGAGGCTTGCTTTGGAAGAAAAGGGCATTGATTATACATCATACCATGTCAATCCTATCACAGGCAAGAACATGGACTCCTCATTCTTCAGGATGAACCCGACTGCCAAACTACCGGTTTTCCAGAATGGTGCACACATTATATTCAACACAATAGAGATAATCCAGTATGCTTCATCCATTACTCTTACTTTTGAGTTATTTTTCTTTAGTATATTTATCCTGGGTTCGATTCTCACTGGTGTCTTGTGGACTTAACCAATACCCATGGTTTGCAAATGATTGCAGGTATCTGGGGTTTACTTTGCAGGGGTGGGTCCAAGGTGGCCTTGCCTTGCAAAGGGTCCTCATTATCAAAAAAAAAAAAAAAGAAGGTTCTTCTTTTTTTCTTTTTTTTTTCCTTTTTTGGACTTTGAGCTTATGTTTTTGCAATGTAAGAAGGCATACATCCTTGAAATTGCTTCCAAACACGATTTTATGATACATTAGATAAGGGAGAAAATTAAAGTGTTTTATTATTGTACAGGTATATAGAAAGAATCTCTGTTGTCTCAGCAGGTGGTGGTAATATCACTCTCAGCAGTCAAGAAGTTGTTGAATGGATGAACAAGATACAAGAGTGGAACCCCAAGTATTTTACTCTCTCCCACGTTCCAGAGAAGTATCGCCTTTTTGTTTCTAAATTTATACGGAGAGTGGTAATTTCCCGTATGGCTGAATCTCCTGATCTAGCAAGTGCATACCACCGTAAGCTGAGAGAAGAATATGAGACAGAAGACAAGTTGAAAAACCCGGAAGTTTTGAGACGAAGTGAGGAACGTCTGGTAATGCTTCTCGATGAAGCTGAGACGAAACTGAGTGAGACATCATATTTAGTTGGTGAAGAGTTTACTATGGCAGATGTTATGTTCATTCCCGTGTTGGCTCGATTAGAGCTCTTGAATTTGCAAGATGAGTATATTCATTGCCGGCCAAATATTGTCGAGTACTTGAATGTGGTGAAGAAGCGGCCGAGTTATAAGAAGGTGATCGGAAAGTACTTTAGCGGTTGGAGGAAGTACAAATCGTTGTTGGAAACATGGTGTTTTCTTCGGATCAGAAGTATGCTTAGGAGATATTGATCAAAAACACTTTGGTTTTGTTTTCAGAATCTGTTTTTTTCGTATTAGAAGTATATGCTTAGGAGATTTTGACAAAGAACTCAGAATGGCTACGGAGGCGTTGGGTGTGTGTGTAACAAAGGAAATTTGCTGTCTAAGATGTAAACTATGGACCTATAAAATAAAATAAAATAAATAAAAGAAAATGAAGAAGAAAAGATGTTAAATTATTTGTATAGTATAAATTGTACTGGCGTCGATTTTCACTTTGGCTTTTCTAATTTTGCATGTGTTGTTTTTTGGTTTGAGATATTGAATGATGAGGACGACGATGACAACAAAGTGATTACACTGAAAAAGTATAGGAGCTAAAGTGAAATTTTATTAAAATCTTATGAATTTACAGTGTAATTTATCCTATTCATTTGAATTCCATTTTATTGCCATCTCATGGATGATTTTATTTATTTTATAGGGTGTTGTTCACATGTATTATTAACGTGTAAACTTAAAAATATTATACATTCTTTATTGTATTTTTATGTAAAATGTATAATACTTATAAATTTTTCACGAGTTACAGAATCCTTATTTATATATAAGAGTTTTCAGATTTATTGTATTTTTATGTAAAATGTATAATACTTACAAATTTTTCAAGAGTTATATAATCCTTATTTATATATATGAGTTTTCAGAGTAAATCGAACCATCAATTCAAAAAAACTTGTTTAACTGAAATTTCAAACAAGTCTTTTATACTAGTCAAATTTAAATAAATTTTTAAAGAATTGAAAATGACTCAAATTTGAATAACTTTCATTTTACCACCCTAGTTTGATCCCAAATCTCACATTGAACTATTATCCATTGACATTTTGCTAGTTGCTCTAAAAAAATCTCAAAACTGTGTTTAGATTATAAATTAAATAGAAATTAAAAATATATATATAAATTCATGAATCAAACGCAATCTAATCTATTCAAAAGAAAGAATATAATGAAAGCGTATTTCTAATGTTTCCTTTTCTACATAGGAAACAATTTCCAAACAAGGCCTTAATTTTCAACCACAAGCAAATGCAAGTTTCAAGGCACCTGAAAGAACTGGTTGATAAATTTTGTTTGGATCTTGAATTTATAAGCCAAAAAGGAAAGGAATGAGAAAAGGGAAATGAAGCACACAGCAAATTCTTTTTTCCCATTATTTTACTTCTACAAATTTCTCCAAAAATCTAAAATGAAGACTGAAAGAGTGACTTCCCTGAACTAACATAATTTCTCATGTCAAATCCAACTTCTAACCAAATTTGGGACCAGTTGGTGAATTTTCCAAGGAATTCAACAAACTTCAACAAGCAACTTGAGGTTATGTTTGATTTGATTTATATATATATATATAAAAAATCATATTTAAAAGAAAAAATAACTAAAAATCAAATTAGTGAAAGAAATAAAAATAATAATAATAAAATACTTATCATTTTTATAAAATTTTATCTTTTAGGAGGTCATAAATAATTTTTTAAAATTTAAAAATATTTTTTTAATATCTATTTTTATCAATCTAGTTTCCATTTTTAAGAAAAATTTCTCTTTTTAAAAAATAAAAAACAAACAAACAAACAAACCTAACATACCAAAACCATAAATAAGCAGCCATTTGGTTAAAGAAGTCCAAAAAATAAAATAAAAAAATTTGTTTCCTTTTGTTAATAAGGATAACATGATAATTTCTCACAAAAGCTACAACAAAAACAAAACTTCAAAAAGACAAAACTTTCTCCATAACAAAAATGGTTAATTATACTAAAAACCCCACTCCACTATTAGCGAATAACACTTTATTCCCCTCGTCTATAAATACATTCATATTAAGCTTCTCAACTATAAAAATTTTATAAATACACCCCTTCTAAAGGTGGTTTAGAGACAAGTGAAAATAATACATATGCATAGTTGAAAGAGTCAAAACGTACAACTTCGTAAATGAGGTAAGTTAATATTTATAAATAGTTGACGAGATCTTGGTGTAATTAACCCTAACAAAATGAACTTTTGTAACAATTACCAAACAAATCAACTGTTTTTTTAAGTTCTAAAAAAATAAAAAAGCTACTTAAAAAATTAATTAACAGAAACAGATTAACACACCAAATGGACCAAATCCATACAGGCCAGCAGAAGAGACTAGTCAATGCTTTATTCCTGATCTAATCATAATTTCATCTTTAATTTTGCTCATCAACCACCAACAAGAAAAATAGAGTAACACAGCAAATGCACCAAATCCATGGAGACCACCACAGGAAATGCTTCATTTGTCAAATCTATTTTATTTTCAATTCAAATAAGAGTAATGATATACAAATAGAAAGATTGTATATAAAATCAGTACATAATGATGTGATCAGTCTTGATTTTATCATTTTAAAGCAAAAAACCTACCAAGGTAACTTGTATTCTAAAAATGTCACCGCCACATCATCCTTGTAAAAAATGCTGTATAAACATTCTGCATGAATATCATTTTCCTTCAAATAATGATCATAATGAAGTACACTTGCCTTTTTGAGGTGCCAGTTTCCAAATCCAAATGAGCACATTGCAGCTATAAATACTGGGGACAGAGACACATAGGAATGGTGATTAGAAAAAAGATTTTTTTTAAAAAAAAATCCATTGAAAATAAAATCCAGGTAATAAAGAATCGAGAGTACATCACAGGGAGCATAGAAGAAATTTTTGAAGCTCCTCGGAAAATTTCCTATAAATCAATGATAATTTTGCTGGTGTGGATACTGGTGAAAAGTATTGTAAGCACTTCCCACTCCGGTGCTTACATCTTGTGAACTATTCGGACCTTTGACCTCATTTGCCACGGTTGCTACACCTATGCTGCACATCCCATTTCTTGAATTGTTGTTTCCCATGAATCCCCAATTGTTTCTTTTACACATCCAGGTGGGGCCTTGTATCGAACTATTCCACTTCTGCTGCCTGAAATACCTCCTTCCCAAGCTATACGAGCCCCCAACTCCTCGTTGAAAAGTGTGTTGATTATACCCACCTTGAATTTCCACATCTGCTGGGGTGGCACCAGAAGTGCTTGGAGGGTTTTGATCCGAGCGACAAATGGCACGATGATGACTACCCTGTTCACCTTTTTCTGCTGGTTGATTTGGGTTACCAGCAAAACCTGGAGATGCTCTCTTGTCACGGGAATGAAGGGGTAATGGTGGAAAAGGACGGAAAGGCACACCTGGAGCAATAACCCAACTCTCTAGAGTTTCTCCTTGAGGTGTCCCAAATTGGTGTACCACAGATGATGGAATCCCATGAGAGACAGGCAAGCGATTTAAGAATCTTGCCTGAGGATGTCCCACTTCACGAGGACACTTAGCAGGGATTCTGTTTTCTCGGTGAATATCAGTAACCATTGAAGAAGCATTAGATGGAACAGAAGGCCCATTACGAGGAGGAGCAAATCCAGGAGGGACATCATCATCCTCAAGATTCTGTCCCCCATCATCTGCCCTATTAGCTTCCATCTGCTGAGAGACATCGTGCACATAACCAGAGCAAGGTTTGTCCTCTCTATTTATTCCATTCTTATGGTCTGCCACTTGACCAATCTCAGGTTGTAGGCCTGAATGTGATATTTGCAACAAACTAGGCTGAACCTTTGGTTCCTTTTCCACTGCTGGCTGATCCCATCGGCTTTTACGTTTGCGAGTTTTTGTCCCATTGGTTGGGCAACCACTGGCACAGGATGAAGAGCCGCCTTCCACAGTACCTGCATCGACTGAATTTGTTGCAACAATTGATTCCTTGATGCAATTTGTTTCTTCTGTAGTTTTTACACCCTGATCACGCCAAGGATTGTATGATGCCGAGGATCTAATGCAGTTTGAACCCTGGTGAAATTCCACCCTGCCATCACTCCTTTCCATGTAGCTGCTTTTTCTGGCATGCCTGGGAATCCACCTATCTCGGAAGCTTCTTGCAATTTGATGGACCTGTATTTGCAATAAAATGATCAAAATCCAAAACAAGAAAACGTTTTCAGCCAATATTTGTAGTTTTTACTGAATAAATGTTGTTGAAAGGAAAGAAGAATACATGGGGAGAACTCCAATCAGTACAAGCATCAAATAAAAAGAACAAAACAATGAGGTAAACAGTACAATGTGCATTATACATCAGTTGAAAATTCTGATCACAACAAAATGCACCAACCCCTGGCAACCATTAGATATCTAATTTTTCGATGAATCAAAACAACACATTCATTAAATGAAAAAAAAAGGAAAAAGAATAAAAAAAGGAAGACAGAAGACAACAACAAAAGTGGAACACAGCTCCATGGATTGATAAATATATATATATATATATATGTATGTAAAGCAACCCAGTGCATGAGACTCTTGCTAAACTGGGGTCCTGGGAGGGCAAGATGTACAAAGAGAGCATCAATGGTGACTGATTATTAGAAGCCATTTAGTTTCATCATCAATCACTTAACCTGAACAAACAAGAGATCTGCAAATTGGGATCAACCCAAGGCTATCATATAACCAATAAACAATCGACTTTGATTTGCACTGTGCCACACTGCCACTTATTTGTGAACCAGGAGGATAGTTCAATAAACAGAAAAACTAAAATCCTATACTTGTCAAAACATTTTTAAAATTAAAAAAAGAAAAAGAAAAAAAAGAAGGCATAGAACAATGGATTTATCAATATCATGTACATCTTTCCATTAAGCAATAATCAAAATATAGTGTCAGCATTCAGTACATAGAGGTGACTAAAATTGGTGCACACTACCCAATAACATCTCAAACAATGTATGATTGAGAAAGGTTAAAGATAGTACCTGCTTGTCATCATGTTCTGTCAATGTCAAAATCGACTCCCTAAAACTGCACAGAAGCACACATCTCAGGAATAGATAATAAATCACCAGTACATGAGAACTGCACTCTTGCAAAGAGAATTAAATAAACATTCAGAGAAGCAAAAAGTGTCTGAAAAACTGTATTGCAGCAGTTGGTAATCTCTGCCCTATTCTTTGTCTTGAATTCGTGCTTGCTTGTTTCCCCGTCTTTCTCTAAATCCTTTCTTGCATGCTCGCTGTGATATATCCTCTATCCTATAATCTATTTAGGCTCTCTCATTTGTTAATTGCAGTAGAGAATACAGAATCTACTTATACATGGTTTCAGTAATTTTAACAGTTTGATTCTATTGCTTATTGCTTAATTTAAAAAGCTCAATAAAAAGCTAATGTTGTCCCAACCTTCATGTCAGTCAAAAGGTTTCAAGAGCTTTAAGCCTCGTAGGTATGTCTTCCAGTTTTCCATATTTTTTTAGGTCATTCTAGTTGGGAAACGATCCAATCACAAGCCTACTGTTGATGTAACAGAGGATAATCAGAAACGACAAAGCAAAAGCTATTATCCCCCTTCCCCCAAACACACAAGAAGAAGAAGAAGAAGGGACCATACACACACAGTGGATGCACACATACTGTGGCATTGCAGATTCAACTTAGAAACTAGCAGCCATTAAAAGAGAAGAAATTACATCAAAGAAGTAAAGCAACTCAATAAAGAATTGTTTGATAATATGTTCTTACCTCTCCACCCCTGGATGAGGAGGGCCTCCAATAATGTGTTCCAAGGTAAGTATCTCCCTCACTGCCAGATACTCTAAAACCTGCATAGGAAAAGCAAAAAGTAGCTGTTGATTTTGCTTCTAGATTCCTAATCATAGCTTAGCATGAAATTAAAAATCATCCATGAAAATCTAATTGCAAACATAAAACATAGAGGTGGCATATTATGGCTGCTTTGAGGTGAACCCCTTTTAGAATCGGTTGAACTTGTGGTACAGAAATCCAAACTGATAGCTAATTTTGGCTGGTATGATTCCCAACGAAACATGCAAATCTCTTTAAATATGATACAAACTTTCATTGTCTTGTTTTTTCAAAATAAAAAAAAAAAAAAAATAAAAAATGGATAGAAGGATGGTAGCTGTTGGCCTCCAAAAAAAAAAACAAAGTGAATGGATCATTTTCCAACCTCACTGCAATCACATTCAGTTTGGTAATTCTACTCCAAACCCATCCAAATCCAATCTTTTTTGAGCCTTAAGACTTGCAGAAATGGATATAGCCACTATGGGATCTTGCCACAGCAAATTCCAAAAATTACATCAAGTTGCTTTGTTTATTTTCAGAACATGAAAAAATATAACCAGAGTGTTACACATACCTTGAGCAGCTTTCGAAGAATTGGAATCTTCTTGAAGTCCCTTCTGTACTGCTTCATTATGTTGTGTAACATCTGCAAACCTAAAAAGTAAAGCAGCAGTCATATTTACATGAAAGGGTGTCCGACTACGATTTAATTACATCCATGACAGAAATGTAGAGAATTGCATGCAACACAACAAAAATCAGAAAACTCTTACCATTTTTATTGATTATGTCAACCAGAACCATTCGTGATTTTGTCTTCAAGAGTGCATCAAGGATCATGGAAAGATCTCGATTACTGTACAACAAATATGTACATTAATACAGAAACCAATAAATAACTTCTATAAAACAATAAGTTGCCTGAGCTCAAGTAAGTGAATCAAATTATCAGAAACTATTACTAAATGAAGAGCAAGATAAAAAAAAATAACCTCTGAATTGCTTCACCACTGCCACGATCACCTGAACTTGCAGTTTGAAAAAGAAGCTTCAAGTAGCCTTTGGGGGCATCCTGTTGAAAAATAAGATGCATTTAAATATATTGGCAACCTTGTCATTAAACATGCATCAAACATGGTGGCAAAGAAAGATATATGAGTGCTACTCACAGCAACATAAAACACTTCAAAATCAAAGTGAGAGAGGGACAAATACTTGAGTAAAAAATTGAATCCATCATTTGACACCCCAAGTCCTCCTTTCATAAAGGTGAAGCTAACAAATAAACAGGACTTTCAAACAACATTGAGGCTTCTTGTGAAATTCGTGGCATAGAAGCTACCATGAAAATGAATAGGAATATATTGCCCATTAAAATGTAAACACAAAGAGGAGAAAGGGAATACTAAGCATGATGATAGGATGAACCTGCAACAAGATCTAAAGAACTCTTTTTTCTTTTTTTTTGACAAGTAAAATGACCTCTGAAGTTTTGGACTCGTTACCATTAAAAAGCACATGAAAGCACAGAACAATGTGATTACGTGACACACAAAAATATAACTTATCAAGTTCCATAATCTACAAAAAAAGTAAGTCTCAGAAAAAGAAAAAATTAAAACCAAAAAAAGAAAAAGCATTTGATGTAACATGAGCAAAAAATTGCTTACTTTTCTTCTGCTTATTCCCCCATCAGAATCTAGCAACTCGTCAAGTTTCTCCTCAACTGGAACAATTAAGGGGCAAAACAACATTATATTAAGAAGTTTTGTGTAACATCCCTATATGTAGAGGGTAAAAAGAAGAAGAAGATAGAAAATCCCATACCAGCTTCAAAATGACCACTTAGAGGACCTTCCAGTAGTTTTTTGGGTTTGTAAGCTAGCACGTGAGATTTATTGACTATCATCTCAGATTTGTTGACATTCATAGAATTACTATTCAATTTTCCCTTCTTAACTGAAGAAGACGAACGAGAAGTTTTCACGAGGGAATGTGACTTTGAAATGTGCCTGTCTTCAATTGTGTCAGATTTGCACTTCTTCTTAGCATCAGTTGTATCAGATAATGATTTTCTACTAGTTGTAGTGAGTGCAGGAGTCTCTAATCCTTGAACAGACTCTTGCTGAGCATCAGAGATGGTTTTACTCAATATAGTTGTTTCTACTTGTCGTACAGAAGGTGTTAACTTTTCCATTGAGTTCTCCACTTCCAAAGGGATTTGCAATTGTGCACCACATGCAGATTTTGTGGAAATCTCTAAGTGTTGAGCAGCAGTTGCAGATTTATCAGTTTCATCATCATCTTCTCCCAATATCTTTGTAGTTTGCAGTTCGGTGGTACTCTCCAATGGTCCAACAGCAGTTGCAGACTTGTCCATCTTATCTTTGTTTGATAACATACGGTCTGCAATTTGCATTTCTGTACCATCAAAGGAACTGGTTGCAGATATTAAATTTTTAAAGTCATTATCAATTTTACCATCTTCATAAACCATTACAGGTTCAGGATATTCATCATCTGAATCACCCTGCACAATTACTTCAGTATTCAGCCGATCACCACCTATATAACCCCGACACTGAGATGAGCCACAGACACATTTTTTTGCAGCAGCCCCAAAAACCCGCACATAATTATAATCAAATGTCACTTCTTCACCCTGACACAAGAAAACCCCAAGATTAAGGATATAAAGTAAAATTCATAAAATCACCCGCAAAAGAGGGGATCAAAATATTTATATAGACAACAAGAAGCAATCTCTACAAAGACAACAAAGTCCAGAACACCAAATGCACACGTAAGTCCCAAGTATCTTCATTCATTAGGTGAAGGCACATAGGAAGTGAGCAGAAAAACTGTATTAAGATTCCTACTCGTAATCAATAATGTTGCTAAACAATGTATACATGTAGAAAAGAAATAAAAACTTAAACATGATATGAACAAAACAGCCAAGGGTCAAGGGAGGTGAATAGCAGATGATCCTTGAAATTTTAGTTTTACTAGGCAAAGATAAAAACAACTTGCTCTTCAAAGAGAACAGACAAATCTTTTCATCTTTCTACTTTAAATCTAAGAACATGTAAATCTAAGTGAGAACATGTAAATCTAAGTGAGAATAAATTCTATATGCCTTCTTTGTGCTTTTAATAGCTGAAAACAAGAAAAACTATACAAGCTGGCGTAACGGTTGTGATGGCCATAACAGTGCTGTAACAGATCTGTAATGGCCATTACGGCCAAGGATGTTAAAATCAGGATCCTAGGTAGGATCAGTGAGAGGGTCTCGTGGATCGGATTGTAGGATCGGATCGAGAATCGTAAGATCCTACTTTCTATTAAAAAAAAGATAAAAATACAACATATTAAAAACAAGATGAAAAATCACAAAATCTACAATCCAACTTACCATCCTACCAACGATCCTATACAATCCTACACGATCCCATACGATCCTACTTGCGATCCTATTATAACATCGATCCTACAACGATCTGGATCGTTTTATAATGTAGGATCATAGGATCGCAATTCTAATAACCATGATTACGGCCTTTACGTAACAATGGTGGTCATTATGATTGTGAATTTCTATCACACAGCTGTAGCCAGTCATAACCGGTGTTGGTAATCACCCACTATTTCACTGTCACTCGTCCAGACATTACTTATAATGTTAGTGTGATCAGCCACTATAACAACACTGACTGGGCTGGAAAGAATAATAGGAAATGATATTGACTGCTATCAATTTTACTTATCAACTATACTTAGTACAATCAGTAGACATCCTTTCTTCAACCAAGTGTTGGGGACAAGGAAGGGAAAAGAAGTTTTGCTTTCCAGCATTGGCAATATCTTAAGGTTCAAAAATTCCCATTCAACAATCCAATTCAGAATTTCACTTCCCAAATCAATTTCCAACCATCAAAATCACAACTAATGCAAATGATTTACAGTGAGAAGCAAGAAGCAATCCCAACATGTCTTGATGTCAAAGTAGTACAGCCATTCTAGATTCAACCTGCTAAGCATGGAAATGACTAAGCTGTGGGGGAATATACCTTCTTAATATCTCTTAATGCAAAGAGTCCAATGCAAACTTCTCCGTTCACCATCCACTGTTTCAGCAGATTCAAAAGTAAACTTATTAGTGTCACAAAAACACAAACATATATATGCAAAATATACGTAAACATATAGAAGTTTTTGTGGGAAGCTGCAACTCCAGCAAACAATACACCAGTTTCTGTCAGTGAAATAAAATCAAAGCACCAAGACACAATAGCACAAAAGTACTAGTTTACTTATCAAAAAATAGAAGTAAGTAAAAATCATAGTTGATATGTCAAAATATTAGAGACACCAACATTATGTGTGTATATAAATGCACAACTAAATAAACTTAAAGAATAGACTAACTTTAAAATCTAACATGGCTAAGCAAAAGACCAAAGATTAAACAGCATGAAGTTTCCTCAACCAAAAAGAACACAAATATGTTATAAAAGATTAAACACCCAAATGTGTCCAATCACCATCTTGTATTTTTTTAAGAAAAAAGATCATTTATTTTCCACCAAAGTAATGAAACGCATCCATATAGTAGTCCTGTCTCGTCTAAAAAATCTCACATCTAATTTATCAAAAAATAAAAAAAATAAAAAAAATAAAAAAATCTCACATCTAATAACTTATATACTACACACTTCACTTGTATACTACACATCCCCTTTGTATCCAAGTGATGTGTGACTTCGCTTCACAATTATAGCATTATAATAAACCATCACAACCCTTAAATAGGTAATCGAAGTTAATCTTTTACCATAATGACTCCGACCAGAATTTGTAACAGAACCCACTTGTACCATTATATACCATTTTTACATTTATTCCATGCCAAAGTGACTACTTTATAGGAACTCTGTGCTACCTCTACATGTTGATTTTGCCAAAGCCAACAAAAGTTGTGTCAATCAATACTAGAGGGGAAACAATCAAT
This sequence comes from Camellia japonica, assembly GCA_030407325.1. Taxonomy (NCBI): domain Eukaryota; kingdom Viridiplantae; phylum Streptophyta; class Magnoliopsida; order Ericales; family Theaceae; genus Camellia; species Camellia japonica. The sequence goes on along the minus strand of JAPPVO010000036.1, from coordinate 82,332,262 downwards.
GAAGTTATCCTTTCTTCCAATTTCCTTTACTTTTGTCACCATGCATCAACTATTGTTTTTCACTTTCCATAAACCATAAAGTACGATAAATAGTTTCCTTCTTAATTTGAACTTTTATATACCACAAAATTTCTATATTTGTATCAAAAACCATAGTTAGCTAGTGAAGATGGGAGTTGGTCGAGTTTAGCATATACTCCAAACTCGATAGTTTTGGGACAATAAAGATGTTCAAGTTGCTTATCTTTCTCCACATAAATCACATTCTATAATAACATTAGTCTATTTCTGATAAGAAGAAGCATACATAACTCCATCCTTATTTTCTCTCTTCAAAAACAAAAAAACTCATCCTTGCCGAGGGCCTGTGCACCCCTGGAAATTAGTTGGACTTTGATCTTGACAACCTGGTGCCAATAAAAAATAAAATAAAATAAAAAAACTCATCCTTATTCTACACATTGCTTTATAGATCCATGTAAGGATAAATCACTTCTACATAACCACCACAAAGCTATAATGCAATCATTGAATAGAAAATTTTGGAAATCTTGTATGCTTATGCATTTAAATCTTTAGGAAAAGATTCTTCACCTTTTCTCCACAATAGTTTCATTGTCGGATTAGCTAATTTCCAATATTTATCCGGCATTTGATAAAAACATTATACGATATTTCTTAATATTCATTTCATCATAGTATAGCCAAATCAAGTTGAGACGGGACGGACAATCAAAGGCCATAGTCTATAGCCTCCAACTGCTAACATTTTGGTGTGTTGTAGGGAGGACTATGCTCTACAAGTGGGCATCACTACTCATCATGTCAAGACGGAATTCCAATTTATTTTCGAAGGTGGTCAAAAAGATTTGACAAAAACCAGGCATACATTCGAGAGAGATTGACAATTTTAAAATGAATGATCAAATAAAGAAAGAAGATTAAAAAAATTATTCATAAAAAATACTAGTACCAGACTAATAGAATTGTCGAGCACTGTAATCTGATGGCCCAACCTAGTTATAGAAAGAGAAAGAGCAACTCGCAATTAAATTCGACGACAATCTCCCAATTAGGTCAGCAGTTGATAGAATGTCTGATCAATCACATGAATAGCTTCAATAGTTCACTAAAATTTTGTGCAGTTTGTTAGGTATTTCACTAGTTACTAATCCAGTATACGTAAGTAGGCCTCTTTTGCCACTCCACTTCTGATTGAAAATTGCCACTGCATACTATCTGGTGCTTGCAGGTCTGACGGTGCCTTCTCTCCAACAACTACTACAATCAATGTCAAGTCTGATTACGAGGCTTCTTAGCCTGCAGCTGACTACTTATTGAAAAACCAAACAAGAAATGAAAAGCCATACTACAACAACTGTAAACATTCCCTCCCCCTCTAACTTCAATCAACTTGCCCGCCGCACAGCATCTTTTTTGAGAGAGGAGGTCAAGGGGCTAAGTGACTCTCGAAAGTCATCTGTTGTATCGTGTCAAGAAAAATGACATAGATAAGAGAATTGCTTGGCTGCTGCTACAGTGCTTGAGGTGTGGAAGTGAACTGATCCAGCTTTTGTGTTTGAGCTGGTCAATGGAATGTAGGGCTAAGTTTGTTTTGCCCAAGACAGCCATGTTAATTACGTGAAGGCTATCCATGCTTCAATCAGCTAGAAAAGCAGAGGATCACTCTATGAATAGGTTAATTCCTGTGACCACCCACCGTTCACGACATCCCTTTCTCAATTCTCTCAAGTCTTATAGTGAGATCCATGGCTAGTCAAAGCTCTTTCTTACCCCGACTTCTAAGTTTGGCCCTATCGCCCTTTGCAAAATAGGGACTGAAAGAAGCTCTATTTGTAGTTGTTGGAGGCCCTTTAACCTTTTATTATCGAATGGGTACTTTTAGACCACAATGATTTGGGCAATTTTCATTATGCCAGGGCTTTGGTCTGCTTCCTTCTTTTCGTTTGAGTCACAGGAAATGATTCAATCTCAAACCAAGCCTAACTATTCAGTTGACAGATCCAATTTGATTTAACCGGACTGGCCAGCACATGAGTAAGCACCAGTGGTTTCAATTCATGCCCCTGACACGAAAAACAAGCCATTCTAGGTAAGCTCTTTCCTTATTGATCCGGAGCCACGTCTAACAACATTGGATCCGCACGAATATCCCAAGATGCATAGGCCTTTCATCCTACAAATTCGATCCCTTCCCTTACATCCCTTTCTTCAGAGTATCAATCCAGAAAGAGTTCCGATTTAAGTTGCTTGATTAGCCGTTAAAATTACTTCAAAAGGTCAGATGAGTTTGCAAAGACATGGACATTAAAAAAAATCATCATGACAATACAAGCACTTGATGAGTCCTTCCCTAATTTGGCCATGCAAATCAGATACATTGTTTCAGCCAAAAAAATCACCAAACCACTACCCTTTTTGATCTGTACACCTCAAGACCATTTGATCAATGAGAACCCCTCTTTGCAAACCCACAAATCTGACAAACATATTGTTTGGCTTTAACAAGTTTATAAATTTCAATAACTCTAATGCCTAACAATTAACTAAAATTCATTTTCCTATTTATATCCTCAACCCTACAAATAATTCTCTTGACTGCAATCAACAGAAGGACTGAAATTATTGTACCAGACATTGAAATTGGCTTTTTGGCTTGATGTCTTCAAAGAAACAATTAAGCAAAAGTCATCAGTATTGCCCTAGCAAAATAAGGCATCCATCCACTAACAAAAATTCAGAAACAAAACATGTTTTTCAATATTTTGAACATATAATTCTCATATTGTTATCTCCAAATATGAATGTCATTATCAACAAATCTTCCATACACAAAACAAGAATATAAATCAATAATTGTTAAATTGTCAACCACAAACTGAAGATGTGGTAACTTTATTAATTCATACCCACAACACGCCCCATCACGTGTAACTAGACTCTCCTTCATAAATGGGCTAAATAAGTGCAAATATTTTTAATTATCGAGTATGCAATGAGATTTGAACACATGATCTATTGTCTGTCACGATACCATGTTAGATCACCAATTGTCCCATAAGTATAAGTTGTTAGGAAATAAGCCCAACAACATATATCAAGCTAACAGTCCCCCTCACATGGAACCCTGTCTTGCATGTGTTGAGGCAAACAAACTAAAAGAATAAGGTGACCAACAAAGAGAGTCAACAATAACTGAGATCACAGGGGAGATGAGATTTGGACTCAGAACCTCCTGGAACCAGATCTCTGATAACAAGTTAGATTAGAGAAGTAGAAGAAATAAAATGAAAGAATAAAATAGAGAACAACGGTGTGCTGAGAGAAAAGACTCCCGTGGTATCTCTGTTATTGTGCTATTTGGTCTGCATTGCCTCTCCATGTAGAAGACGTGGTCACATGTGAGGGGGAATATTTGCTTGATATCTATTATTGGGAATATTTCCTAACAGCTTAAGCTTTTGGAACAATTGGAAATCTAAAATGATAAAATTACAAGTATACACAAAACACATTTGTTTTTCTTTTATGACTAGACCTAATGTATGTTGTTCAAATTTGTAATGTGTTCCTTTGTGTCTTAGCGATGGACACAAATTTCCCCCCAAGCGTCCGAAATGTGTCCAGGCCTAAAAAAGATTAAAATATAATAGGACACATTTTGAAGTGTGCTCAACACACATTGGGAAATATCACGTAAGTGTCACTATCCAACATGGACATGCTACCTTTTAAGAAGTGTTCGTGCTTCTTAGCAATTCAACATAAAATGCCTAAAACAAAATTCAGAAAATCATATGTGAAATGCAACTTTTTTTTTTTAAGGATATCTATCATAATCATCCACAGTAGCAGGCATTTATATGTCTTGGTGTAAGTCAGTATCAGCCTTTTCAAACAATAAAAATGCTACCTCATTCAACAACTATAGCACCAAAGGTCTTATCTATTTTTCCATCCATTACTGATAAAAATACATTAGAAGAAAGACAGAGGTCTCCCCAATGGGAATCAGAAGAAAGAAATGAAGAAAAATAAAGAAGAAAAGAATGACAGAAAACAAAGCACAAAGTAACAAATCTACAGAAAAGGTGACTATTCATGAATATAAGCACTAAGAGATCCATAAAATAAGATCTTCTACTTTTGCGAGAAATCCATTCTGAACTGGATCATTCAAATATATTTACAAAGTATATGATGGAACAAATACAGAACACAAAATACATAGGAATTCATGCTTGCAAGTATATTCACCTTTTCTGTACGGCAATTAGGATCACAACTATGGTTTATGAAACGGCCCAAATTCCCTTTAGCACATGCATCTATTACCTGAAAAAGAGAAAACGTCAATATTATATTAGAAGAGGTATAACAACCACACAACAAAATCTTACAATTATAAAAAATGCTATTCATTGAATGTGAATGAAAATGAGTGTACACACACAAATGCATGATGATAAGATGATTCAAATTGAAATATTAAAAAAAAATAAAAATTGTAACAAAAGTATAGGAAACTAATTCAATGTATGTGTTGTATGTGTACAATAAGGGAATGCAAGATTATAATTATTTTTTTTTTTTAAAGAAGGCAAATTCACATTCATTTGAACTTTCTTTTGGGGGTAGGAGGATTCGCTCAGATGCAACTAGTTAACAGTAACAGCTCAAGCTTAAGTAGCAATGTCAAGTTAGACTAAATAAGGCTTATAATAAGCTACGAGAATCAGTACGCAGCTGTAGCAGCCCTGAATTCAAAGAGACTTACCAGAATACATTCTCATGGCATGCAGTAAGCAAGTGCAAAATGGTGCAGGTTTAACTATGTCTTTTAAAACTCTTGACAATTAATTGAGGGGCTCCAGCCTACTCTGGCTATTTTATTTGTAACCATGAAAATGATTTCATATGATTCTAGTCTATTACTTCTTTGACTTTGCAATGAAAGCATTCCTGTTTTCATCAGAAGAGAAAAGTGCAAGGAGTTTTTCCTTTCAACTATGAGTTTTTGAGTCAGTTAGAGCCAAGCTAATACAAGTCACACTTGCACAAGTTCAGCTGATATTATGTTAAGCTGAAAATCCAAATTCTGCCAAGTGAAAATCAAACATCCAAGACTCAACTCAGTCTGTGTCAGCTACACACCTCTCTATGAGGACATATACAAAGATGAGCAAAACAGATTTTGGAAATTAACAAGGAGAATTGAAAATATTCTTTTGATAATACTAAAAACACAATAAAATAAGAATTCCTTCACTTTAAAATTATTGATGTTGAATGACCAAGTTGAAATACAATAATTAGTTTACAGGTAACAACAAACTGTCCAGGATTACTTCTGCGTGCACTGTAAATGTGTGTACCTTATAAGAGAAACAAATAAGAAAAAAACTAATAAAAGGAAATATTTGACAAACCAAAATTTTGAAGTTTTTCATTTATGCCAGACAAGAACAGACCAGAAATGCTGTCCCAATTACTACAAGTTCCATAACTCGAGGTCATGAAGCACCTTGAAATGAGTAACATATAGAATGACCAGAAGTTTCTTTATAGAATTATAGTAGATTGAACCACAACCTACGCAACTAGTTACAGCAAAAAAAATTGTTTATGTTCCAAAATAACATAAAAGCAGAGATTGCCAAACCTCGCTGCCATTCAACGTCATGAAGTAAAAATGCTTATGACCCTTTGAAGCATACTCTCTTTGTCGTGTCTGATAAGCCAGCATATCAAGCACCTAGAACAAACATTGACAATAAGAAGTCTAGTTCAATAAGGTACACAAATATATACATATACAGATCTAGATATACATGCATATCTGGATGTACATGACAGTCTGACATTTGGAAATGCATTTGAACATATCAACAAAAGCATCAACATGCATGTACATCCATCTGGGTAGATGCAAACAACCAAATTGAAAGTTTCAGGCCAGTCAAGTGAAGTATACTTCTTCCAAGGACATACTAACAATAGATTTGTATCCTTACAAAATTCTTTATTGTCCGATAATACGTACATTATCCATTCCAATCAAATACAAAGACTGGACCTCCAACTCCATCTCAATTTGCAATTGAAAAAATACATTACATGACCATCCATCATCTAGTGTAGCATTTGCATGAATACACCATTTAATTTTGCACATTTTGGGTATATGTTTTAATGAATACATAGCAGAATCATGACTCCAAATTTAGTAATCAAGAGTCCAACTTTTGTTTTTCTTGTTTATATCATAACATTAGGAGGGGTACAGACATATTTTCAAGAAAAGGTGCCAAGTTACCTCCCCAACATATTCAATAAGAAATTGTCCTTCAGAGATATCTTCAAGTGACTGCAGCCCATAACCCTTCTTCCCGCATCGGTAGCACTGCAATTTGGCATACTTGCGCTTCTGAAACTGCAACCAGATAGTCGCATAAAAGGGTGACCCTTCATTAAAATTAAAACAAAAAGAAAACAACAACAATAAAACAAAACATTAACAAATCTAGTAACACGGGTGCGTACCTGTTGATTTGAACAAAGTTCCCCACATGGGCAAGTCCTTTTTACACATTCAATGTTAAGCATTCGATTCAAGCATTTATCACCACAACCCATTCTGCCATCTGGAGGCCGTTTGCAGTGGCAAACCATTATCTGGTAGAAGTAAATCAAAAACATAAAATAAAAACTAAAAAAAAGTTTATTGACAAACACCACTTCAGTCAAAATAGCCAAAGCCAAGCTCAAATGTATCAATTTGTCCATAATGTCATTACCAAGATCTCAGTTGTCACACACACACACAGAACACTCAGCCTCAAAAATAACAGATGTACACTCACACAAAGAAACATATAGCTAACTATGCATCTTAAAATTGGGGTCTAGAAATTCATACACATCCAATCAATCAAATAAAATTTACATGGTGCTTGCCTTTAATATTTAGGACACTCTGCACATTTAAACATACAGGAAATAATTTTCAAAATGGAAAAGACTACATGATGATGAAATTGTATATGTATCAAAAGAAATGGCAAATAGAGAAGTAATTTCTTATTTTAAAAGTTTACTGAGTAGACATCAAAAGGATATGTCACACGGGTATACCTAAGTCCCCACCAAAAATAAGGAAAGGACCATACACACACCAAAGAAGCAGCGGTTACACACACCCCAAATCAACCACACCAAGCATAAAGGAGTCACTTTTCATGCCTCCCTTCTCCTCTTGCTGACCCCCACCCTGTTCAAACAGTGCTTGAGCTCAACCACACTCCTTGAAAGAAGCCAAGAGACACCAAAACAACATCAATATTATCACACCTCCCATACCACTCCACAATGACTAAGATAGTGTTTACCAATTCCAGCCTCTTCCACACAAATAAACAACAATTGACAATGATATGCATATACCAACTTAAATTATCCAAGTAAGAATCCTTTTCATGTGCCTAGAGCAACCTTGGATTGGATGGAGCTTTAGAAACCATATATCCTTCCAAGAGGAAATTGCAATCCTCCCCACAACTAAAATATTCTCAAAAACAAAGCCATATGTGGCTCAATATAATTCAAGGGAGGAAGAAAAGAGAAGAAAACAAAAAACAAAAAACAAAACCACAATCCTTTACTATCAAGTGAAAAGGAGTACCAAAAGAAAGCACAATAGGTACCAATATTGCCACTTTATGCCAACAGAGGATGGCCTGGCTCCAAGTTGATAATTTTGGCGTGATCATTTTCCATAAAAAACAATCACAAAAAATTAACATTTATTATAGACTTAGTTGCAAAGGCCATAAATATGCAAAAAAAGTATTCAAAAAGCTCAATTACTTTGACAACCTGACACAGAATATTCGTAGGAAAAAGATATGGATCGATTTTTTCCCTTTTCTAATAAGCAATTTTCTTGGGTGGAAGATTGAACTGTAATAGACAATAATCATAAGAATCTATTAAATACACAAAAAGGGAAGTACCACTGTACACACCGCAAAAGGGTGCATACAGTATGCACTTAAAAGTTAAGCCACAATGATTCATAACTTCAAGATCAAATTGGTTCATCACAAAAACGCCAAAAAAACCACATAATCAAGGTTACTTCGGTTCATAACCAAACACCACAAAGCCTAATAACCAAGACCAAATTGGTTCATAACCAAAAATAGCACAAACTATCATAACCAAGGCCATTTCGGTTCATAACCAATCACCACAAAGCCCAATAACCGAGTTCATAACCAAACACCACAAAGCCTCATATGTAAGCATCACATGATTCATAACCAAGGCGTATGGTACACACCCTTTAAGGGGTTTGTACCATAGAATCATCCCAGCAAAATATCACAAAAAATGTAAATAATTATAGAATAATTCTATATCAATGGAATTAAGATGTCAAACCCCTCCAGCCCCAATTACATCCAATTTAAAATCATATTTCCTATGTGGGAATTTTGGTTTGACCTGTAGGATCCAAACACTATTTCATATTTCTCAAAGCTATACTATCGTTAGTATTTCACCAAGTGAAAAAGAATGAGCCATTTGTGTTTCATCACTTCTGCTGCATGTTAACCGTATATCTTCCCACAGTGAAATTAGGATTTCCCAAAGTTCCACCACAGCCCAGAAATGACTAACACATTTCCAGAAATCTAAGCAAATAACCATTCCCTAATATAGCCACAGCCACTAAAATCACCCTTTTCATGCACCTTTCATTGCTTGTGATAGACAGATTATGTTATTCAGAAACCCACTGGGGATAATATGTATTGCAGCCAAAAATAAAATACAATCATAATGATGAATTAAATGTCAGAAATGTAAACTCAGTTAGGCATTGACCTCATCAATGGTTTGAGTTTTACGGCTACGATGCAGAAACAAATTCGACTTGATGAGCACCCAAGAAGACGGTTGCTGAACTGCAAGGCATATAAACTTGTGTCAACCATCCAAAGCAAGGACAACACATCCATAATCTAAAACCCAATCATAATATAAGCTCAAAGTCAATCGCATTGCCAGGCTATCACTGGTAAAAATCAAATACCTGTTGAATGTTTTGCTTCCAATATCTTGGAATTCAAACGGGCATCACAAGCGTCTTCCTCACATGAGGCGTCTGATATTTCCAACTCAGCATTAATTTCTGCATTTGACTTCTCTTGTGGTATTGAGCAGCCAGAAAATCCTTTATCCATGTTGTCCTTACAAGTCCTTTAATATGAATCACATATAACACAACAAGTCACCTTAAAATAAAATAAAAGATAACCACATTGTGAACTGTCCCACAAAGGCTTAAATTCATCATAGTTCTGATACAATATAACATAAAAAATTATGAATATGCATGGTATACACAAAATAAATTGAACTGTAGTAAGTATTACCTTCAAAGGGTAAGGATTGTGGCCAAGTGTAATCCCTTAGGGCCAGGAATTTCCACTTTAGTCCTGACAACTAACCAGTGTGGCCATGGGAATGCATAGTAACCATGCATAGCATGAGCCTGGTCTAGCCTAGTGTCACAAGTTGCGAATGTGCCTAGAGTCTTGCTCGTGACCATTGAATTGCCATCAGTGGGTATGGCAAAAAGGTGGAGGCATTGTGCATACTATGGAGCTCGCACACTAGTGTGGGCTAGCACATTTTCATAAATATTGAGATCTCAACTTGGAGGGGAGTGAGTAATTTTCAGAGATTTTTATTGTTAAGATATGTTGTATTTTAGTTATGCTTGAGAGTAGGTTAGTCTTCTATTTTCATTTTATTAAAGATTATATTAATATTTGTTTATTATGTAGTTTTTTTTATTAGTTTGAATAATGAGAGCTGCATTTGTAGGCTTCTCTCTTCTTCCTCTTTGTTAACATGGCATCAGAGTCAAACACATTATTGGATACTCATCTGTCATCATCAGAGTGAAAAAACACATCACCTCTCTCTTTCTCTCCTTGTCACACCAGTCGTACCAGATCAAAACCCTTGGTCGAAACACACTCAAATCGTCATCCTAGATCACCTCTTCACTCTCTTTGAAACTCTAGGTGGAAACAGTCGCAGCATTGCAGTCCTCTTTTTGACTTCAAACAAGCCGCAGCATTGCATTCCTCCTCTCTCTTCGACTTCGAACAAGTCACAGTTTCTTGCAATTTGAGGTAACTTTTTTTTTTTTTGTTCAAACCTTAGTGACGAATCTGAAGTTCAAGCCATGCCATCAGTCGAGTTGTAAACTCGGACATCTTCGGTTTGACTCTCGTTGGCGTCTCCCAGACTTAACCGATACCTATAGTTTGCAGGTTATTGCAGATATTTTGGCATTTATTCGGTAAAGATGGGCCCAAAGGGCCTCGCCTTGGGGAGGTCCCTCGTCATTAAAATAAAAAATAAAAAAGAAGCAGAATTGTGTTGGAGCCCACATATAGGATATGTTCTTTCAAATTCGAATAGACAACTTTGAGAATTTTTTAATAACTTTCAAGCTGCCTAATGCAAAAACTAACCCCGCATGTAATATTGAGGAATTATAAGTGATTCGTAGATGATGATAATGAATGTTCAAGCTTTACAATCAGACCATATCAACCACTTTTTCAAGCCTAAACCCCTACTTAATAAGCCCAAAAATTCCTCCATCAAGGAAACAATCCTAACCACCTCAAAGTACAATAAAATACCCCAATTTATTGTTAAGATGTACCATCTACCTCACCAGAAAAGCCCCCACAGCAACCAAAAGTTCCATTATTTTTGCATTATTAGAAACCAAAATCTCATACCTCTTTTACACCATTGCATCCTTTAAAATCCATGGTTTGGGGTGAGGGTAGAAATTTGTGACACAACACGATAACATGACTCGAACCGTACACGAACTTAGCAGGTTAGGGTTGACTATTTCCTTATACGAACACATATATGACATGACCCGATAACAAGAATATTAAACGGGTCGAGTTAGGCCTCGTTTGGCAACAGGCCGGTTTAGCCAAAAAGCCAAAAAGTTACTAACAAAGCCAAAAAGCCAACAACCCATACCAAAAAGTCAAAGATTCTCTTTTCTCTCTACTTTTTGCACATCTTTTCGTAAAAAGCCAAAAAGTCATCCCAAACATACTAGTTTTTTTTAGCTCATATTTTAGCTAAATAGCCAAAAAGTTACTAAATTAGCATGTTCCCAAACGAGGCCTTAGTGTCAAATCAGTCTAACACGTTATTGACACAGATAACCTATATAATGAAGAATTAGTTACACATTTTAATATTATTTTCACTGAAGAATATCAAGACATTTTTTAATCTCTTACATAATTACATCTAATTTATTAAAAAGTATGCAAAATAGGATTGTATGTTTAATATAGGTTTTGTTTTTGCTTTTAATTGAACTTAATGTATCTTTTGTCTATTATTTGAGTTAATATAGTAAAAATATAATTTTTATAAATTACGAAGATAAAATTAAGTTGAAATCAAATATTTTTATAAATAATTTAATTTAATAAAGATTAGTTTCATTAAATTTAACTTATGAAGAAATTTTTAAATTTTTTTCACACATTTGATATTTTTAGTTAAAAGTGAATTTTTTTTGACATGACACGTTAACACAACACAAACCGAATACGGACCAAAAATGGCACGACACAATAACACGAAATAATAAACAGATCAGGTTATCCAAGATTACACGACCCAACACAACATGACGCCCACCCCTAGTTTGGGGCCCCATTAGCAACAAAATTTGATTATAATCAGACCTGTAAAAGAACTCCTTTACAGTGGCCCCACATCAGTTTCGGTACCAAAGCTTGCAAGAGCATGTCTTCATTCTCATCCTACATCCCTTGTCTATAAAAAATAAAACTCTCTTTTCTTTTCCTATACTTGATTTTGTTGACTTTTAGTGGAAGTTGTAGATCTCTGTAGTGTAGACACATAGGAGGGACTTTTTGTAATTTGCCTATTTGTCTACATCATGTGTACAGGTAACGCCCCTTTGTGGCTTTTTTGGTATGAATGAATTTTATAAAAATAAAATAAAACTAACTCCATAATTTTTTTAAGTGTTCACAGAATTCTTAACAGACCCTGTCAAGCATGGTAGCATATCCTGTCCCAGGTGTGGTAGGACAGACATAGCTATCTTAGTGAGGCACTATGATGAAAAAGATGTTGACAGCAAGACAAAAGTTTCCCAGTCTTGTATTGATTGAAACTTCTAAAAGATTAGGCAACTATAGGAAATTGGCAAGAAACCTATCTCTAGACAATATATATGCAGCCTCGATATTAATATCATATTTGCAATGCAGACGAGGAATAAGCATGGCAGCATACCATTTGCAGTTGGTTTCTTCAATGGAATCTGCAAGAGTAGCTGGTATACGCCTCCACTTAAAGCAATCATCACACCGAACCCAAGCATTACGTGGCGGTAGATATTGCTCGCCTACCACTCTCGGCACCATGTCCAAGCTGAACACATCCCTGGTTGTATTTGCATTGCCAGTTTTAGATTTCCCGGGATCATCTGATGAGTGATCTCCTAGAAAACATTAATTTGTGTAAAATCAATTTCAGTCAAAAGACTCAGACTCAGTGAAGTCAGAAACAAGCTCAATTTTGTCCTGGCTAAAAAAGTGCACCACTTGGCGAAGAGGAAATAATTGGAAAACAGAAATATGAAAGGAGTTAATGACAAGTTTGTGTGTGTGTGTGTATATGTATGTATGTATCTGAGTCCAGGCTAATATATTGTAAAGTTTTTATACCTGTCTCTGGGTGATTTTCCACTCTGCAGACAACCTGATCACAAGCACTCTTGTCTTTCAACTTTCTCCTATTAACTGACTTCAGTGGGTTTCCCTTCTGTCTAGATGCATTTCCTATCCCGCTCCTGGGTGAATCAGAGACTTCTGACCCACTTTTGCTCGCTCCTCTAGATTTCGAACTTTTCACATGCTTTCGCCCCTTAGTTTTAGCACAAGGAAGTAATTTGTCAGAAACATGTGATTCTGGTGACTCAAGCCCTGCACCGTGTCTGAAGCATGGATCTTCTTCTGTTCCACTTTCAACTTTCAAAGCCTCACAGGAGACTCCAATGTCATCAACTCTTGATAAAGGCAATAGTTCCCTAGGAAATCCCTCGCTGCTTGAAGTGTTTCCCGACATGTTTGCTGTGGTAGTTGAAATAGAAGCCTCACTAGAGTAAAAGCCATCTCCCATTTTCTCTCCCTGTCCCTGTTTCTCTAATACACTTGCTTTATTTATGATTTCTGGACTAGGTAACCTATCTTCCACAATGAAATTATCTGCACGAGGGAGTTCATACTTTTTCTTTCCTTTCTTATTTTTTGGTGGCACGTTCAAACTGGTAACATCTCCATTAGCAACACAGACTTGGGAGGACATCAGAACATCATGCAAATCTTCTTGAACTTTTCCATTAACTTGGGCTTCTGGAATCACGTTGATGACTTCTGAATCAGGTGAAGTTCCTGAATCTAAGTACCTATTATCAACTGCAACTTCCAATCCTTCATCCTGTGTCTGGGAGGGAACCCTTTGATGATTATCTGAAGTGACTGTTGCTGATTTTTCACTGATCAAGGTGCTCTCCAAGTCCTTGTTTGCAAGGCACACATCAACATGGGAAGCATCTGATAACATTACCACCTTCTTCGGGTCCCCACCCTTTAACTTATTTTCACTACCATTGGTTAAGTTAGGGACATCTATACTACTAGTTCCCCAGTAGTTTTCAAGACCATTGTCTATAACAGAAACCATATTTGTCGGACAAATTAGACCCATTTCTTTGCCTAGCTTAACCTTCAGACGAAGGGGACCAGATAAAGCACAGGTTTTACCCTTCGACCTTTGTGAACTTGCACCTGCCTGATTCTTATTCCGCCTCCTGCTACCTTGAACACCCCTTGCTTTTCGTGATTTCATATGTTTGTTTTGAATGATATCAATGGCAACATTCTGCTCAAAAAGTTGTCTGATATGGCCCAATGATCCCCAAACAGAAGAACGAGCTGGTTTGCAAAAGTAGCTTCTTCTTTTTCTTGCCACCCTGAACAGAACTGAATCTATCAATGGTTTCTCAATAACTGTCTTCCTGCATTTTCTCAGAGCCTTCTTTGTCAGAGTCTTCTGATTCAATTTAGTAATGTGGGCATGGACACTCCTCAGAGGAGATAAACATATAGTTTCAGGACGTTCCAGTTCAGAAGAATCATCAAATTTAATATTATCTTTCACTTCATTGTCTCTCTGTCCAGAAGATTCAACTACGCCAATAGAGTTGAAAGAACCAACAAGAACCTCAGTACCCGAGATATCTGGTGCAACTAAGCTCTTAGAAGGATCGGCATCAGTAACAGAAAAAGGTTCACATGTTTGTTGAGAAACTGATAAATCTTCAACAGCACAGTTATGATCCATGCTGGATGATCCTTCCTTGAAATTGCAAGCATTTTCTAAAATAGGCAATATGTCGGTGAGCATATCAACGTTTGATCAGTGACAGCAATCTCAAAGCACTAGGACTCTCTATTGCCAGAGGCCCTGGGAACCATCCAAAGGCTTGTGCATCAAGGAAGCAGAGCACTAATTTCTGGAAGAAAAAAACAGTTGTGTTTAAATAAGTTATGTTAAGATAAGATAAGAAATACATATCTATATTTTGAAGTTTGATAGGCGAAACTACTAAGAACTGACATATTTATATTAATAACACTGAAAATGCTAAACAACATGAGATTAGACAACAGATGTGTTAACTAAGCAGATGAAGGTAATACATCACAAAAGAAGAAGGTTAGATTTAATTGTAATAAACAAAACACACCCCATATAATACACTAATCTGTTAGAGCTAGTACTATCATAAGTTGGCAATTTCATGACTGTAACATGCGTCTTAGGTAAGGCCCAATCCGCTACCACTTTGGAGAGCACATTAGACAACACTTGAAATCTTGGAAACATCGATGTTATGGGAATTCTTCATTGGCAAGCATGTTGCTATGGAAGAGCGTAATCGGCATCAAGATTGTATTGGACAAGACGAATACCTTGGAAGCTATTGCTATGGGAGTTTTTCGTTGACCTGAAAGATGGCTATGGGAGAACTTTATCAGCAAGGAGAAACCTTTAGACAAAGGCAATACCAAGGAGACCATGAAAAATGATCAACATAGTTTCATTTGGCTAACCTCGTCAGCCAGCATCAATACTTGGTCGACCAAGGGTGCTATGGTTGAAAAATGGCAACCAACCACATAGGTTGGTTGACCAGATAAGTCTGTTAGGATAGTTTTGCAAATCTCACTATGGGGGCTGACCTATTGTTGGTGTGGGCCAACTCATGAGGACATTGTAAGAGTTGGATTCATGTAGAGTTGTATGCTATGAAGTGTCAACACTTCAGAATAGGTGTTGTGGCCACATTGGACACGTATGGAACACAAACACAACAGAGACTTGTATGGGACATGCCACGTGGTACAACATGCTTTGGAACACAAAAAGGTCTTATTTTAATTTTTCAAAGCTAATTTCAAGCATCATATTATAATATTTGAAAACATGAGGGCTGAATTTAAATATATTTATATATATAACTCATCAAATCATAGAATCTAACCATAATTGTGAAGTTAAGAGACTGGCTTCTAATGATCCATGGAGCCCAATGCAACACATATATCTAGCATTTGACCAATCTAAATTTAGTTTCTTTTTAACATTAAGGCCTCGTTTGGAAGTGGCCGGTTTAGCCAAAAAGCCAAAAAATTACTAAAAAAGCCAAAAAGCCAACAATTCATACCAAAAAGTCAAAGATTCTCTTTTCTCTCTACTTTTTGCACATCTTTTCGTAAAAAGCCAAAAAGTCATCCCAAGCATACTAGTTTTTTTTAGTTCATATTTTAGCCAAATAGCCAAAAAGTTACTAAATTAGCCTGTTCCCAAACGAGGCCTAAATTAATGTTATTTTTGATTAATTATGGTTGTTTATGACTGCAATATTTATATACATAACAACTAAATATATATAATATATATTTGTCGTATCCCCACCATGTCTATGTCCTAATTTTTTTGAATCGTCATATCTCATGTACATGACAGTGTTCGTAACCTATTTATATTGTGGGCTGTCCCAAACCAAAATTTCATAAACAAGTCGCCAACATGTGGGCCAATCCATGGGGTGCGTGATGCGACTGCTTGAAAAAGTAGTTGTTACCTACTTGTTGAGACTTTGTCTGTTTATACCCTAACTCTCCCTATAGGCGTTAGTTGATGAGAATAAGACATTAAGGGGGTCTATACACTTGTGTGAGTGTGAATCCAAGATTTGAAGGAAGAGTGGTGTGGTCTTCAAGCTTCAAGAAAGTGAAATTTCAAAAAACTTACTCCAATAAGTCTTTTGACTTCTTTTCACTTTTGTAATTTGTAAGAGGTATTTTCTTACCCCTTTAGTGTAGATTATATGCTATTGTCCTACGCACACCACAATAGCCTCACTTAGAGACATTTGGGACTTTTGGATATCGGATCTCCTGTTTTGAAGTCCTTGTCTCTAGCGTCATAAGATTTAGTGAAGTTTTAGGTTGTGTTTGGAAGTTGTAGTTTTGGGTGAGCCTAAACCCATTGTATGTGGAGAAGGTTTAGGATGTCTCCTAGAAAAAACCCTTGAAGGTGTGATTGTAAAGGTTTTAGCTGACCCTAGTGAAAACCTGTGTTAATTAGCGGAATACGCCAATTAGGGATACCACGAACAAATGTAGACGAGTAGTCGAAACCACTATAAATTCATGTTCATTCTCTTTATATTCGTTGCACTTATTTATATATATATATATATCGCACTTCATTTATTATCATTGATGAATGAAATGAACACATGATTAATAGTGTTGATCTTCAATATATGTTTGACATGAATATGTTTAAATGATATTAACATTTGAACAAATGATATTTGAAGATAAACTTGGTGAACGGCATAATATAAGATAAATTGATATCACTAAAACTTTGAGAGTTGATTTAGGTTGAATAAATCCGATCATACTGTACAGTCTCAACCTCGGTCAACGAGGATAGGTTCTTGGTCAACAAGTTCTGTCAACCAAAAGTAAAGTTGGATGTCACCAAACCTTAGCAAGTTTACTTTGCAAATACTCCATTATCACCTAAAAATCTTAGGAGTATCAAACTATATTAAAGCACAAAACTTAAGAACACACACAAATTTTTGAAAGGTAAATGTAAAAGAATCTAATTACTACTATATATATCATAGCATCAAGTAAAGAAATTTTGTTAGTGACATTTTAAAACAAAGACCCTTGTGTTTTAAATGACAATTACTTCTTTAAGTTGCACACCCCTCAAATAAATAGATGGGGGGAAGGGCATGAATTTTGTTAGTGACATTTTAAAACAAAGACCCTTGTGTTTTGAAAGGTAAATGTAAAAGAATCTAATTACTACTATATATATCATAGCATCAAGTAAAGAAATTTTGTTAGTGACATTTTAAAACAAAGACCCTTGTGTTTTAAATGACAATTACTTCTTTAAGTTGCACACCCCTCAAATAAATAGATGGGGGGAAGGGCATGAATTTCGCCCTCCCTCAAAAATTGAATTTTGTTCATAGGTTCAATTGAAAAGTCCAACCCACACTTCTCCTTAAAACTCAGATATTAAAGAAAAGGAAACTGGAGCTTTATAACCACCCTCCTGGACCACAACATACAGTAGCCGGACAAATGACACACCAATCACAAGCCCAACCAAGCTCCGATACCAAATTAAAAAGCCTAACTCACACTTCTCCAACCCAAGTATGAAGGAGAGGAAAACTGAAGTATTATAACCAGCAAAGATGTGGCAACTCCAGGCGATGTATGACACATTACAACAGGTTCACGATTGAAATAATAATAATAATAATAATAATCCCAATAGAGAAGAGGGTAAGATGTACCTAACCTTAACCCCATTCATGGAAATGTTGTTTCTGTAACAGATAGGTATATAGATATATAGAGATTGAGAGACAGAGAAAGAGGGTTCTTACTTCTACCCAGCGAGAGAGAAATGAGAGATGGAACGACAATAAACACACCAAATCAATCCGACCCAGACAAACTTTACCAGAAAAAACCCTAATTTCAGTGCTACCATTCCGAATGCAGTTACATACACAGACACAGATAAATTCAGCACACAGTTTTCCGACATAGAAAATCCAAACAAGAGATAAAGAGAGAAAGCGAAAGCTCAACGTGCCTTGCTCAAAATCAAAAACAAAAAAACCTAATTCAAAGGACCCAAGCCAATGCCGACAAACATGAGCAAATTCATAAGCAATTAACAAATATCCAAAACATGAAATTTATGCATACAATTTGTGAACAATAGAGAGATCGAACCTGGTTATGAAAGAAGACAAGTAATTGAAGCCGTTGAGAATCAAAGAAGAATCAACTCGAAACAAATTTTTATATATATATATGCGTGCACATATAGATATATATGTTTATGTATGAATATTTCAATGGTTTTTTTAGAGAGAGAAATTTTTATAGAGAGAAAAAGAGAGAATCGGTGTGTTGTCAGCAACCGGTTTTTAAGAAAAAAAAAACAAAGAACCAAAAAAAAAAAAAAACGAGAGACGGCAAAAAGTGTTCCTGTGGTGAATGAAGGAAGAGGAGGGAGAAATTTTTTATTTTTACACACATATTTGTATATATTTAATGAAATATTATTTTAATTATAATTTTATTTTGAAATAAAATAATATAATAGATATTAAAACATATTCTTAATATTAAATTAAATTTCTTTCTATACATATTTTTTTAAAATAAAAAAAATTTAATGCACATCTTTTGAGTACAATAAAAATTAAATCTTAGTTTTTTCATTGTTTCTCATTGGCTCACTTCGGAAATCAAGTTTCGAATTCATAAATTAATTTCCAAAAAAAAGATATAGTTAAATTTGAAATTTAAGTTTCGAAATTTTGTAAGATTCTCGAAAGTTAACAATCAAACAAACTACTTATGTTCACATAATCAATACTGAATGGTGAAAATAAATTTTCTTCCCAATAAATTTTGAGGGTTTATGGAAAACGTGGATTTATGGGGAAAAAAATGATAGAAAAAAAAAAACCAAATGCAATGGAACAAAATGACCATAATTGGAAAAAAATTGTGAATCTTCAAATGCACAATCCTATGGTTGAATCTTCAAATGCAATGGATGTACTTATGCAATGGAGCGTATTCAATGAAGGCTGGGTCTTCACAAGTCTTCAATAGAGTTCTTCACCGTGATTGTTTGGGAGTGTCGTAGGTGCGGACATGTGGTATAATTACAATATGTAATATATGAAATGAGACAAATAATATCTAATTAAATTAATAAACTTATGTATTGAGAAATGATATGCATAGAGATAAACAAGTGTGTAAAAATAAAATTTTAAGACAGTAAAGTTGAATAGTAAATTATTTAAGTTGATAAAATAATTAATTATATTAAGACCGTCTTTAATTATTCATGAATATTAATTTATATATTTGGATTTTTTAATTATAAAATTTTTATAAATATTATTTTAAAGAGTAAATGTGATATATAGTTTTTTTTTTAATTTAAATAGTCGAAATACACAAGTTTATAGATGAATGAAATAAATTGACATTATTTGCAAATAATTAAGAAGATTTTGGTATGATTAATTTAAAATTTAAAATTTGTTTAAATTTGACTTCTTTTTGCTTTTGAGGTGATGTTAAATTAAATTTAATTAAATTGCAGTCAAATCTAATTTTCTATAATGCAAATTTGGTAGATTATAAATTATTCAAGTTTAATTCAAAATTTAACAAGTTTTAAAATATATTTAAATTTTAACTTGTCTAAGCCTAATTTTGCAGGATTTATAAGCCTAAGTTGCTAAAACAAGTCAAATGTCATTTGTCTATTAGGGGTTGTTTGGGGTGTTCTAAATAAGTGTACTTTTTATCTTTTTAGACTAAAAAATTGAGGAAGAAAATATGGATGTTTGGGTTAACTTTTTGACTTTTTATGGAAAAATGTGTAATAAAAAATTGTAAAAATTGATTTGTAGGGAAAAATTAGGATTGGGAGTTGTGCAGCCGTAAGAGCATCTCCAACGGTTAACCTTTTTTTTCATCAAATCTGATGCGAAAAAGGGTGATTTCCTCAATTTGGTACGTCGCGCTCCAACGGTGTTGCATCAAATTTGTTGCATCAAATTTGGGCCGGTTGACCGGTTGGTTGACCGGCCGGTCAACCGGTAAAGAGCAAATTTTTTTTTTTTTTTTTTTTTTTTTACCGGTTTGAACCCTTTGTTCTGAACTTTTTGAACTTCTGGGTGGTCGACCGGGTGGTCAACCGGCCGGTCGACCGGGTGGTCGACCACCTAGGCAAATTTTTTTTTTTTTTTTTTTGACTGGTTTGAACTGAAAAGTGAACCTTTTGAACTTTTTTCCGGGGCGACCGGTTGGTCACCCGGATGGTCAACCGGTTTGTAATTCCCAACGGTCAGGAACAGTATTTTGCTGAAATGCTTCGCGTGTTCTCATTTTGATACCAGATTTGCTGAATTCCCGATTTGGTATGGATTTGATGAAACCGTTGGAGCTCAAAAAAGTGGATTTTTCATCAAATTTTGAATTTGATGCTGGATTTGGTTCTCCGTTGGAGATGGTCTAATTGTTGACTTTTGGTGAATAGTGTTAATTTTTTAACTTTTTGAGTAACTTTTTGACTTTTTGACTTTTTTGTAATATGTCAAACTTGGCCTAGTGTTCTCGCCAAAAAGTCAATTTAAACCATTTTTTTTTTTCAAATCTCAAGGTGAGTGTAATTTAAATCACTTAAAAAGTATTAGAAAAAATAAAAAATATCATGTAAAATAAACTAACTCATCTTGAGATTTTAAAAAATACAATTAATTCTATATTTTTTGCATAATTACACTGGCTTCAATTAATATTTTAATTCACATAATAATTAGACTATTTTTCATCAATAATTTGTTAATCGTATGAGCTTAAGATAATATTATCATTTTTATACTATAAAATGTATATTTATTCCAATATTTATTTATCTTTTATATTAATTTCGTTCACTTTAACTTTACTAAAAGAAATATGAGTTTAATTTTATAAAAAATATTAATTATAATTTTTTCAAATTTCAAGAGAAGTAATAATGTACCTATTTTTGTAAGTACTAGTTTATTTATAAACTTATTTTAAATTAATAATTAATTTACTAAACTTACGGTTAAAATATTCGATCATAAATTATTATAAGTCGAGTTAGAATAATTTTCTATTGATTCATTTTTATGTCCTAAAATTGAGTTGTGTTTGGACACGGATTGCAACCGATTAGGTTGGTGAAGGCTTTTCAAGGTAGTAGTTGTTGCACTCGCTCGAGAATGAGGCAACGACGCGGTGTTTGTTTGACACGTGGACAAGTGAAGGGCTTTGTGGTAATTTGGCAGGTCAATGGTTTTTGGGTAGAGATGTTCTTTTGATGATGAAATAATTATTGTGGATTATGTAAATCTTTGTTTTCAGATTACACACATAAATGACAAATAATTATGTGGTGGTTATTCAATATTTTGGAGTAAGGCCAAGTTTGGCATATTGTAAAAAAGTTAAAAAGTCAAAAAATTACTTAAAAAGTTAAAAAGTCAACACTATTCACCAAAAGTCAACAATTACGGCTGCACAACTTTCAATCCTAATTTTTTCCTACAAATCAATTTTTACAATTTTTTATTACACATTTTTTCATAAAAAGTCAAAAAATTAACCCAAACATCCATATTTTCTTCCTCAATTTTTTAGTCAAAAAAGACAAAAAGTACACTTATTTAGGACACCCCAAACAATCCCTAAGTTTAGGTAGTATTTTAAATGAGTAGTTATTGATTTAAATTATGAAATTTACTATTTTTGTGTTAGAATTTTACGAGATAAAGTATTGTAAATAAAATAGAACATTATTTCAAGAGTATTAAATAATTTCCCAGTCGAGGATACTATGCTTCTGACCAATTATAAACCACTATATCTTTTATTATTTCCCAATCACTTTAAAAAAATCGCAGATCATATTCTTTCTACCCATCATAACACATTTGGTATAACTTCTTATAAATTACAACCAGGAATGCAATGAATTTAGATTACAAAAATAAATTGCAGACATTTCATGCAAATGAGGAAAGCAAGACAATGAAGCCCTAGCTATATCCAATGTGAGATGCACACATAAAGAGAATATTTTTATTTTTTTTTTCTTTGGACGGTGTAATTTTGAGAGGGAAAATGTGATTAAACTGTTTTTTAAATTTCATTTGGATTGGATTTAGTAAAAAAAAAATTTGTTGACTTTTATCATTTTCAATGAATTTTTCTTAAAAGTTTTCTTTAAAAAAAATGACTTTTAAGGTCTTCCAAACTAGATGGATCTGGAAGAAAAATTAATTTTTTTTTATTTTTTATTTTTCAAAACAAAATTACATTTTAAATTCTCATAGATTAGATGGATTGGGAAAGTACAAATATTTGATACAATTTGTTACAAAAATCAATAAAGACCACAAAAAAAAAACCCTAATATTTTTCATTGTTGTCTAACAAAGTTTTTAAAAGAGGACTATTGTTACACGTTAACTATGACTTTGTACTTTCAACTAAGGTGGGGTTTGACAATGTTAATTCCTTTTTCTTTTCTGTTTTTTCTTTCTCTTTTTTAGAATATAAATAGCTTACTCGTTTGTTAATTCTAAAATGAAGAATTTATTAGAAAATTATCTTTCAAATACTTATATCTCAATTTATTTATGAGATTTTTTATATTTTAATAAGTCTTATTATGTTGGACATTTGATCCATCAAATCCTATATTTTATAGACAATTTTATCCTTATAAATATTTTTTAAAACGTTAACAACTTAGTGATGTCAAAATTCATATTAAATAAATTTGACAATATAAATGTTCACATTGAAAGTGTAAATATTCACATTATGGAGTATTTATACTGTTAATGTGAATATTAATATAAGCTTCGCCCCTATTATTATTAGGGATATTTTTATAACTATGTCATCCATCGGATTTATTAGAATATAAGAAAATAATTTGAACCAAGTGGAATATAAATAAGTGAAAAAGAGATTTATGAATAAATGTGCCTTGTAAAAAAAGGTTTTTTTTTTTGTTATGGAGAAAATTTTTTGCCTTTTCATAAACTTTTTTTTTATGGGTGAAAATTACTACACTATTCTTATGAGTATTGTTATTCAGATCCAAAAGTTATATCCATTTTCTCAACCCAGTGATGTGTCAAGAAAATAATTAGTTAATAATTAAATATTCTCTAATTATTAATCAATCATCTTCTTGATATATCACTGAATCTAAAAAGTGAATTTGTGTATCATTTTTCTATTGTTATTTATTTAGCACAAAAAAAGCATATTTTTTTAGTTTTGACTTTTTAAACAAAAAAATAACTTATTTAGGGTTTGGCAACGTTATATTTACAATTTTTTGATAATATTTACAAAAATTATAAACAAAAACTCGTTTGAAATTTATTTTCCTTTTTAAAAACTTGTAAACAAATTATAAAATTTACTAATTTTTTTGTGACTAATTTTTGTAACCACAAAAAAATTGATTTTACTTATTTAGGGGAAAAAAAAAAGTTTTTTTTTTTTATCAGCAAAGAAATCTTTATTGATGAAGCACGTACAGAATACAATGGAAAAACATCAATAAAGAAAAGGTAGGAGCTAGATGAAGCTCAAACCTCCTAGTTGGTGAGAGACCAACAAACAGAGAAAGCAAAAAAGAAACAAAAAACACAGCTAAGAACAAGCACCGCAATGCACAGCCAAAATACTGCAGCAATACAGAACAAAACCGAAGCAGCAAAGAACTAGACAAGACAGATACACTGAACTGAACAAAACACTGCACTGAACAAAACCAAGAATAGCAACCAAAACACTGCAATACACTGCACAAGACTTCAACCGAAGCAGATCAAACACCCAGGGCAGTTAACAACAGCAGACAAACGAGGCAGCAGCATAGAGCTAATGCAGATTACAACAGAACAAACAGATTCCAAAACACTAAGTTCCACTCCTAATCTGTCTCCAGTTGAAGACAAGATCATCAACTGAGCAGGGGAAGTCCTTAATGGAAACTTTGAGCCAAACTGCAGATTTAAATTTGATAAGTTCTAGGAGACTGGAAGAGATGGGTTGTGCATTAGAAAACACACATTCATTTCTGAGTTTCCAAATATACCAAAGTACAATTGAGGGGATTGCTCTCCAAA
Source organism: Camellia japonica (assembly GCA_030407325.1). NCBI lineage: Eukaryota > Viridiplantae > Streptophyta > Magnoliopsida > Ericales > Theaceae > Camellia > Camellia japonica. The sequence goes on along the minus strand of JAPPVO010000036.1, from coordinate 82,307,745 downwards.
TTAATCTGTCAAGCTTATGAAATTTACCACTCATCCACCAAGAAAGCAGACCATCAACTGAATTAGAAATACACCAATAGAGTCCTCATTCCTCAACAACTGCAGACCAGATTGACCAAGAAAAGGGGCAATGCAGCAGGACATGAGAAGCAGTTTCTAACTCGGAGCTGCGAAAGTGACAGAGGGATGAAACATTGCTGTCCAGGATACCAATCTTGAGCAGAAAATCTGAACATTTGATCCTATTTTTCCAGGCCAACCAAGAAAAAAATGAAACTCTGGAGGGGCAATAACGAGTTCCAAACACATTTGCTTACCTTAAGTTGAGGGCCAAGAAGAGATGAATTGTGAGAATAGTGTGACGCCCCAAAATTTGGGGACATCATAATAAGGTTTGAAACTTAAAACCAATTTTCTTAATTAAGAATCCTCATCAATGTTGCCACCAAATTTACCATCATCCATTAATTACAACACCAAAACTAAAAGTTCTTCAATTACAACTCCAATAGAGAAAACTAGAAAACTCAGATAGATGGTTCATGGAACTTTGGTACGCTTCAAGCTAATCAGGGCTGAATGTTGCCTTTCAACACCTCGGTGTTTCCTTCGGTTTCTTCGGTACCTGGCATGAAACGTCAGGGCAACGAGGATGCCAATGAGCGACGAGCTCAATAAGATATTACAACTCGAAATACCCACCCCGATAATAATACCCACAATGAATAATGTGTAGTAACAGAATGACAGGTAGCATTTAATAAGCATAATAGGAATGCCATCAGTTGAAATAATAACAATAGATAATAAATAAATAGAATGACAAACAGAGGCAGTATTTCATCATAAGAAAAATGCCCACTCATTAGAATCCGAACATAAAACCTGGCATAAAACGCCAGGGCAACAAAAATATATGCCATGAGTTTTGCAACACAGTAAGAAAACATAACCAACCTACCATTCTTTTTAAGAGAAAAATAATGAGATTCTAAAGTTGAGATAACAATATAATTGTAAACATAAATTGCAACCATTAGAATAATTTCAATAATTTTAATAAATTAGGTGACACTCGAAATCTCACCAAAGAGATTTAACTTACCAACCACTAAGCATGGCAACGGTTAATTTGAAACCCTCCCTTGGTCAAATATTCAAGTGTTACTAATCGTAACTACCAGGGATGCCCACGTCCGGAGTTATATACTCAACCAGTGGCATCCGTGGTCTGCCCCAAGGAAACGGTCTGCCAGGGGTACGTAACCTCCCTATGTGCCACCTGCACATTCACCCTTATTCCAAAACCAAATACCGAAAAGAGTTCAAATAAGTCCCGTGCCATCTTAGGATTTCGCGACACAATTTACACGAGAATACTCAAAACCAGGGCTTGCCCTGAACAACCGCGAATTCTCAAAACCAGGGCTCACCCTGAATAACCGGTATTGACCGTCAATTGTTAACTTTGTGTATGCCGTTAATCATTTCAGTTAAATTTTTTTTTATTAATCACCAATAATTCAAATTTTTAATCACAATTAATGGTTTACCAACTCATTAAAATCCGAACATAAAATATTACACATGTCACACAATAATAAACAATTGTACAAAATTTAAATAAACAATTTATTTAAACCATGGTATGAAATAATAATTTAGATACCCAAAGAATAGAAATAATTTATAATTACACACATTCATGGACTTTTAATCTACAAGATTAGACTAGCACAATATTAAATAAACTACAATACACCCATATATGGATTACTCATTTACAATATTTGATGAATTAGACCAACACAATAACTGATTTTTATCCAAATAAATAATTGAAGTGATGATCTTAAATCTGTCCAGAAATTTTTAGATTATACCTTAGGTAATAAAAATTATAAATAAATTATTTATACATTTCTAAAATTCGTGAAAATGTACAGAATATTCAATAAATATGTTTAGGTCATTTTTCAGAAAGAATTGCCCAAAAATAAGTTATAAATAAACAATTGAGATATAATTTTTGATTCCTCCTTAATCTGTCAAAATTTTCAGAATGTATGTCTTGCAAATACAATTATAAATAAATTACTTATACAACTCTAAAATTCGTATAAATCTACAGAATACTCAATAAACATGTTATTGTCATTTTTCAGAAAGCATTTTCCAAAAATAAGTTATAAATAATTCTTAAAAATTCCAAGAGTGTGTATGACACAGATTTATCACCTTTTCTTAAATTAATTCCATACTTAAATTTTTTAAATCAATTCCATGATCTAAAAATTTATTATGAAACTAGACTTCTCAAATTTCATTTTTTGCTTAGAAATTATCAGATTTGGTTTAATATAAAATTTTTAATGATTTTTTAAACACGTAATAAAATCTGCCTATAGCTCCAGATTTGGTTAAAAATTTGTATAAATTCGTACAAAGCTCAATAATTGTTGAAAAATTTTGTGGATGAACTAGACATCATTATAAACAACTTTGTAAAAGAAATAATCCTCAAATTTTGAGCATAAAATTGTCTAAAAATTCGTACAATCTTCTGGCAGATTTAAAGGGCCAAATAACATCTTCAATAATCTTTTTAATGGCCTAACTGCACATGCAAGTCCAAATTCCACAACATTATCATGATTTGAGATGTAAGGAAGGATTTACTACAAGATTAGAGTTACAAATCTTACTTAGAGTTGTTGAATGATTGGACCTTGTCACAAATTCTTGAGCCTTCTTTCTTTTCTTTCCTTTTTTCATATTTTTCCTTAGTTTTTCTTCTCCATTTTATTTTATTTCCCAGCAACCAAGCATATGGAACTCTCTCTCTCCCTCTTTCACACAATTTCCAGTGAACACCCAAATGAGCCTTCATTCAATCTATCAACATATACACACAAAAGCACTCTTCTCTTGTTGACACGCAATGCACACGTGCACTTTGGTCAAGCTTCCAGCACACCACTTATACACATGCACACAATTAGATTACTCAGCACACCCACACAAGTTTCTCTGCATACCCACAAAATCCTAGTTTGTTTCAATTTTAATCTATGTTTAGGATTAATTTAATTAAACATCATTGAACCTTAATAAATTTTGATTAGCGTAAAATTAGTTAATTATGACTAACCTCAAATCCCATATAATTTAATTAGTCAAATTAACTTCCATTAGAGCCTAATTAAATATAATTAAATTTATCAACCTGAATCAGATTTTTAATCAAACTCCTAAAAGGCTCCAAATATTAAATTACATTTATCACCATTATCAATTTTGATTTTCCAAATCATTTAGGCCTTCAATTCCTGATCAGACTCAAATTTCCATCAATAAATTACATATTCGAATTGGACGCATCGTAATTAAATTTAATTTATAATAACCACAATTCTCAATTCTCATGACTTAATCAACTCTAATTAGAACCTAATTAATCGAATCTCCATTTTTTCTAAACTGAATCGAATATTTAATTAATACTCCCAAATGGGTCCGTAATTAAAATTAAATTAATTAAACTTCTCAATTTTACTTCCTTAAGCCATTTGGACGTTCAATTTCTAATTCTAAAATAAATCCTTAATAAAATAATTTATAAATAACAAATATTAAACACCCACAAAATTATTATTTATTTATTTATTTATTTATTTCCTTGTTAGTGATTGAATTTGGTTAATTTAAAACTAACTTTTACACTAATACATTTTTGAGATAGACTCTAGATAAAATTAATTTATTTATTTATTTATTTTCTTTTAAGAATAATAAAATGTGGGTTTTCACAAATAGAGAGCAGAAACAGAAAAACCAGACACGGAATCAGTGCACCAGACTTGACAATCTTCACATTCCAAACACAGAGTTGGAGCTGAGGATAAAAAAGCATTCAGTCTCACTTCTTCAGCCAATTCCCATGAATAGAGCTCTCTTCTATGGGGAAGGTTCCAAGCTGATGGACTTGATTTCCTAGCAAAATAATGATGGAGAGAGCCTTCCTTATCAAACGACAGATTAAAAAGAAAAGGGAAAGAAGATGTCAGACAAAGGCCACCGCACCATCTATCAACCCAGAATCTAATTCTGGTACCATTCCCAACGTTGATAGCACAGTTGTCCACAAAGAAGTTAAAAATAGGCCTATTAAGAGCCCCAATGGATAAAATGTCACTCCACAATCTAAAATGCTTATAAGAAGTACTCAAAGGAGGAAGCTAACAAGAGTCCTTGATTTTATATTTGCTGCACACAATTGACCTCTAGAGTGCTTTGGTTTGGTTTCCAAATTCCACCACCATTTGAGAAGGAGACAAACATTAACATCTCTGACCCTTCTAATGCCTAATCCCCCTTGATCAATTCTCTTTGTAACCTCCTCCCATTTCACTAAATGAACTTTCCTTTTAAGATCACTACCACCCCATAAGAATGCAGCCTCTAACCTTTCTATTTCTTTAGCCACTCCTTCAGGCATTTTTAACAGAGAAAGAAAGTAAATAGGTAAGCTAGATAGGGTAAACTTGATTAAGGTTAATCTACCAGCAAAGGACAGCAGTTTTCTCTTCCATCCTGACAATCTAGACTTGATTTTATCAATAACAGGCTTCCAGGTAGATTTTCTGCCAGGATTTGCTCCTAAAGGCAGCCCCAGAAATTTTAATGGGAGACTCTGCACCTTACAATTGATAAGAGAAGCAAAAGTGGTTATACAATCATCAGCCACACCAACATCACACACAACACTCTTATAATAGTTAATTTTGAGACCGGATAATACTTCAAAGCATCTGAGAACTCTTTTAATGGATACCAATTGATCCCAATCAGCTTCACAAAAGAGAATTGAGTCATCAGAATTGTAGGAAAAAAAAAAGTTGTAATCAATTGTTTAGGAATTTGTTTTCTCTTCTCCCACCCCTCTGGCCACCACCCACCACTCGTCACCACCACTGCCCATCACCAGTGACTTTCTCCGAGATAACTACTACATCCCACCGATTACCTTTAGTCACCACCTCTTATCGGAATCCACCTTTGGTCACTACTTCTTACCAGAATCCTAGGGTCATAGGAGGTAAAGGGTACAAGGGACGGTAGTGATGGGAGAAGAAAATGGTGATGTGTTTTGGGGTTATGGTTTGAAAGTGATGACAAGTGGAGGCTAAAGGTTTTTTTTTTTAATAAGCAAAAAGGGACATTATTGATGAAATTAAAACATAGTACACATAAAATTCTGTCAATAAAGGGAAAGTAAGAGCAGAAAGTATCATAGTGAAGTTTCAAAATCTCAATTAGGTTAGCACCAAGGTTATCACTCAATTATATGCTAGCTCAAGCCAAAAGAGATAGTGAGAAACCAACACAAGAGAGGAAAGTAGCCAAAGCAACAAGCCTCAAAATACTAAAGCAACAACCTACACACTACAACAAATGGGGGCCTAAGTTAGCTAAGCACAATAACAGGCAACAGTCAAAACAGGCAGCTAGCCAAGTATAATATCAAGCACATATCTATTTCTTACCTGATGTAGGTTGGAAACAAAATCATGTACTGAGTATACGAATTCTTTGAGGTGAGATTTTGCCCATAAAGCAATCCTTACTTTTATCAAATCACATAACTCTTCCAAAATAAAATGTTTGCCAGCGAATAAACATTCATTCCTCAACTTCCAAATAGACCACAATGCTGCCAATGGTATAATCTTCCAAATTTTGTTTTCCATTTTCCTCCATGTAAACCCCCCTCACCCCCACCATTCTAATAGTCCTCTCACATTATGAGGAACATCCACTGTACTCCCCACCATTCCAACATGATTGATCAAACCTTCCAAGTAAATGGGCATAACATTAGCACATGGTTTAGTGTTTCCAAATCACCCCTACAAAACACACAATCAGTATTAGTATTTTGACCAATCACCCCAATTCTCTGTAAGTATGCAGATGTTTTGATTCTTTTCTTCTACACCAACGGGCTGAAGAATTGCACTTTTTGTGGAGTAATACTGTTCCAAATAGTAATGCTAAAACCTTGCCCAGAGTTTCTATTGTAGACCGAAGACACACTAAACTGTCCTGAAGAAACTCCTTTCCATCTTAAAGTGTCCTAGAGCTAGAGTTGAAAGGTTAAAAATTGAGGTAATTTTTACATGATATGTTGTACTAAGAAAGATATAAAATTATAAAGTACTATATTTATTCTTAAGTTAGCCTATACCTTTTAAGTGAAATTGATTGAAATGATTATTCCATCAAAATGTCTATCATCATATCTGTTTGACTAAAAATGTAATAAAAAAATATTACAAATAGAATCATAGGAGAACTTAAAAAATGATCATTTCATCTCATTTGAATTAAGCAAATAGAGCATTAGGTTAGTGGGAAGGAATGGAATGAATAATGTGATGTGAAATCTCCACAAAGAAAAACCTCCATGAACTCCTGTATTTGTGAACACAGCTCATTTGAAATTGACTCAAGGCTAAGGTTGGCAACAAAAGTCACTGAAAAAAAAGAGCTTAAAAAAAGTTAAAGTACTATACAAAAAGTCAAAAAAATTATTTTCTCTCTATTTTTTGTATTTTTTTATAAAAAGTTAAAAAATCATTTCAAACATACTAATTTTTTTCACTTTATATTTTAGTCAAAAAAATTATTAAAATAGCCTATTTCCAAACTAACTCTATACAAATAAGTCAAACTTAAACACATTTTAAAATTTGTTAAATTTTTAAACCAAACTTAAATAGCCGATCACTCAACTCGACTCATCTAAAATCCTAATTTGTAGTCTAGTATTCCATAAGATACCACATACTAAAACTAAACCGTGAAGGTAGGTGATCCCATGAGCATAGCCATTTTATAATTGTAGCACCAACCAAGTTTTGACTTATTTATTACAAGTTTCACTACTACTTGTTTTGAGGAGATTTAAGGCTTCTCTCCCACACAAAACATGTCAGACTAGAAAGTTTAGGTTCAACAAACCAAGCTAGAGAGTTCAAATGCCAGAAAATTCTAAATTCTCTCATGCAAATTTGGCTGGATGGGCTGCACCCGGAAGGTGAAAGGCATCTGGGGCTGGTAGTCATTCACTTGCCGATGATATCCATTCTCAAATTCTCTACTTCCCTTCTCCATCTCTTGCTGATGCTGTGGTGCGGACAAGAACAAGATAAGAAAATGAAAGAAAAGAAAAGCATAACAAGAATTTTTTAGTGCAAATATATACTTGTTGATTTTCACAGGAAAAGCAAACTCTGGTTATGTCAATGATAACCAAAAGTTTGTTGAATTAATTTCATATTAATTCATCAAAAACAAATGAATAGAAAAGGACCTTTACAAAAACTATTTACTTTCTGATTTTGTAGTTCAGAAGTTATTTAAAAATAAATAAAAATGGAATGAGTATTCATATTTGGGAATGAGATATTTTAGCCAAAATGTTGATACAAAAACTAAAAACTCATCTCTTTATTTTTTGTACATCCTTTTGTAAAAAATAAAAAAGTCGCTAAAAAATCAATTCTCAAACCAACTCTATATGGGGTGTGTTTTAATAGAAGATGAATACAGAAATCTTCCACATGAAAATTTACAATTTAACATGAAAATAGAGATTTGTATGCGTGAGTAGGATGATAAGCATACCAGTATCAGATTGAGCTGCTTGTTATCCTCCTCCAGCATCTTTCCCTGATCATTGACAATATGTTAGAATATGCATCCAACTACAACTATAATAAAGAGATCGAAATATAATCATTAATTTAAGGTATGCTTGTTTCATCTCTACTACATACATTTTTCTTCATCATCCTGTGAATCTCCGACTGCAACAGAAACAACGAAAAAAATATTAAAGATAATGTATTAGTCTTTTGGCACTACCTCGTCATATATAAGTTAGATTAATCAACAGATAGAGCTTAAAATTTTACTTTAATTACCTGTTTGTAGCGAACACTTTCAAGCCCAGTTTCGAGGGCGTTCTCTATGGCCATGAGATCTCTGGGCTGCAAAGATGTTATGTCTTCTCCTTTCAAGTGCCTGAAACATTCACTTAACATGAGATTGTAAGAATAAGATTGTTTCAAAACAAAATTTTCAAACCCAAGTAGTATTAACTTATTTCTCAAACTCAGATTGATTGATGAAGTTATGTTTTCAAAATGAATTTAGTAAACACGACTTCAAATTTTTTTATGATAAATCAGTTGAAATTGTGTTTTCAAAACACAGTTTCATTTGTAAATACTTAGAAGCCCATATAAAAAAGCCTGGAGCCAAGCCATTCGAATCGGCCAGTTTACTTTTGATCTATCACTATCTTTCTTGCTGTTCTGAGTTTTTGATCTAAGAGTTTCCAATGTTTATATTTTGTTATTATGTAGAAACAAAATATTAGAAACTTTTTCTTCTTTTCAATTTTTTGAAAGTAGATTTTGACCCTGAAGTCATGTAACAACTTGAGTTTGAGAAATAAATTTAAAACTGTTTAGATTTGAAAATATTGTTTTAAAGCAACTTGAGATTTTGTATGTGATTTTTTTTTTTTTTTTTTTCAGATAGTCAGATTTTGTATACTTTAATCATCAATAAATTCTCTTTTTGGCAGATCAAAAAAAAAAAAAGCAACTTGTGCTTAACAAAAAAATTCAACAAAAGATGTGCTTGTTACCTGAGCTCAATCTGCAAGCTGTCATTTTCTTTCTTGATTCTATCCAATTCATTGCTGAGATTCTGTGAGTTTTTATTTTTTGTTTTTTCATTTGTTACAAACACCCAACAGAAAATTTATCATCACAAGCAAGTAAATGATACAGATCTAATAAGAGATAGATGCAATAAATAGGCAGATCAACCAATAGAACATATAGTCCATGCTTGTTTATGTGGTTTTAATCGAAGATCCACATATTACAACAAAAAAACCAGGTAAAAGAGAGAATTCATTGATAGATTCTATTCGAGGAAATATTTTCTTGGGTAGTTGGTTTTTGAAAGGAAAGAGAAGAGAGAGAATAACATTATATTACCAGATCTGTCCATGGATGTAACATCTAATCATATAGATTTTAGTGTCTTTTCACCATTATAAATAAATACAAAATTACTGAAGAGGTGAGAGAAATAGAGAGAACTCAGAGAAGGAAGTCATCCCATTTGTAGATCTGTTCATAAAATTCATATTTTTAGCAAAAAACCATGTCATTTTCCTCAGAGACAAGCCAAAAACATGAGATGCTTTTAAGGCAAAATATTTAGACAAAAGGGTTGCAAGAAATAAATAAATATATATATATATATCAAAAGAGGGACAGAATCAAAAATACCTCATGCTTAGCATCCCACAACCTCTTCCCAGACTGCTTGTGATACTTCTCCAAGATGTCAACCAACCTTCACCATGAAAAATAAAAGAAAAAAATTATATATAAAATAAAAACCCACAAAAAAACAAAGCCATCAAGAAAGAGAAAAGAACCTTCACCATGAAAATTTTGAAAAAAAAAATATTTAAAATATTAAAAAAAAAACGCACACACACACAAAACAAACCATCAAGAAAAAGAGAACCTTCACTTCACCATGGAAAAAAAAAAAAAACACACACACACACACAAAAAGAAAAGCCATCAAGAAAGAGATAAAAACTTCAAAACAAAGAAACCCTACAGAAATAATAATTAAAAAAAAAAAGAAGCAAAAAAAAAAAAGAGAGAGAGAATGATACATACGTAGTGGAAGGGCTACAGAACTCATGCATCTTGCCAGAACTGCCAAAGACAACAAGAGAGACCTGAGCATCACATAGAACAGTGATCTCCTTAGCTTTCTTCAAGATCCCATTTCTTCTCTTTGAGTAAGTCACTTGCCTGTTGCTTGTGTTCTCTATCCTCTTTATCTCTATCTTTCCTCTCCCCATCTCTCACTCTTTTTCTCTTTTCTTTTTCTTCTTCTTCTTCTTTGGTTGCAGAATGTGAAGATGAGAGGAGAGAGAGAAAGATAAGAACACAAATAAAAGGTTGAGACAGAGAGAGAGAAAGTAATGGGAGGGTGTGGGAAGTGCATTTTCCATTAAAGGGTTGAAGACAAGAAACTTTCGAAGAGTCCCAGTAAGGTTGGTTTGAATAAAGGCACTTGACAAAGCCAAAGCCTGTAGGCTGCTAATATCTTCTGTTGTTTGATTTAACTTTGCTTACAAGTTTGTTACACCTTCTTAACCCTTTGTTGCACCCTTCTTAACCTTTGGGTTTTTCTCTCCCTCTCACCATGTATACATCCATATACACATACTTATTACCACATTCAACAATAAATTTATATACACTAGTACGCAATTCGGGAAAAAAAAAAAAGGTAATAGTATAAGAATAATTATAGAAAAATGTACACTTACTCAAGTGATAAGGACTTTTTTTTGCCAACCGATGATTTTGATTTCAAGTCTTTTATATTGTATAAAAACACAATTTAATTGATGCTAATTTTACTCATGGTCTTATTTCACAATGGTATGATCTTCAACCCCAGAGTAGATGTTATGGTTCGCTCGAGCACCATATGTGGGGGTGTTGGAAGTGATTCCCTTTTCCTTTTGCGGGTTGGCATTGGGAGTAATTCTTTTCCCTTCTAACAAGTGATTAAAAAAATACTGATTTATATTTTGTCACATTTAGGATAACTTACAAAAATCAAAAAGTCAAAAAATTATTCAAAAATCCAAAAAGTCCATACTATTTTGGGAAAGCTTGTGAGGGAAGCTTAGAGGGCAAAATTATTATTTTGCCCTTTGAATTCAACTATCCAAAAGTCAAAAAGTTAAAAGTAAAAAAGGCAACAAGGGTATAATAGTCATTTTGATTTTACTGCAATATTTTATTACATATTTTTTTATAAAAAGTCAAAAAGTTGTTCCAAACGTACATATTTTTTTTCTCTACTTTTTTAGCCAAAAATTCAAAAAGTGCACTTATATAGCATATTCCAAACAACCACTAAGATTTAAAATATATCTTAATAATACTAAATTTTCTTTAAATATTTGATTTTGCATAGCAGTTTTTTTAAGAATTAAAAAATAAAATTATGATTCTAAGAGGGTGTTTGAGGTTTACTTATTTGTGTGTGTATGTGTGTGTTTTTTTTTTTTGGCTTCTATTTTCGTTTTTAATGAACTTTTTTTAAACATTTTCAAAAAACTTTAAACGTCTAGATTCCGCTTGACAAACTGAACAATTAAAAAAATAAAAAAATTCCAACAAAAGTCCAAAAAAGACAAAAAAATGAAGTAAAAAATTGCAAACTTTTTTTTTTTTTTGGGCTTATTTTAGCTTCGTTTTTTTTTTGAATTTTTGAATTTTTATGTTTGTCTACACAAGACAGATCGAAAAAATAAAAAATTATGACATAATTTTGAAAAAAAAAAAAGTCACTAAAAATAATAAAATTCAAAAAAAAAATGTGACTTTTTTAGCTAATAGCCAACTTCCCAAACTTTTTAATATATAGAATCAAATAATTAAAAAGATCCTTCAAAACCGAAGCCACTTAACTCGAATTCAAAAGTTATTTTGAAATTTTTTTTTTTTTTCTTTTTCAGTAATTATTTTATGAACATTAAAATGTTACTAACTATTGTGGTAAGAATTTTATTAACTATTGTGGTTTAGTAGGAATTATTGTGGTAGTAATTCATTACTATTTATTTACTATTTTTTATTTATATTTTTCTAGCAGTGCATTATTGAATTTTAAGTTCCTATAACAAATTTAAAGTATTATTATTATTTATGTGCTTAATTTTAATAATAATTTATTAATTTTAATAATTATTTAAGTCGCTTAAATCTTTTCTGACCTAACTGTTTAGTTTTGTTTAGTTCCCTCGATAATAAAATTGAGACTTTGCCATAGTCTAAAGATTTTAATTTGAAACAAAATAACGTTGTTTTTTTGGCTTTGTAACTTAAAAAATAGGATAAATCATATGTCAATGCCTGATTAAGGCCGGATTGTGCAACATTGAGGCCGTTAATTAGGATCTCTTAATTAGGATCTCTTAATTTTACTTACCTGTCAAACTGTATATTTTATATGTGTTTAACGTCAATCAGGTTGTACATAGTCGGAACATAAAATGGGTAAAAAGACAGAATTTGGAGAGAAAACATATTCCCGCACGTGCATTGACTTTTCTGGGAAAACGAGCCCGATGTTTTAAACTTGTTTGCAAGACATCAGAAGGATAAATAGGCAAGAAAATGGCTAAATTAGGGTTCTGGAATTGTTTTTGCAAGGAAAGAGAGGCTAGGGTTCCAAGAGGTGATTTTCTCCAAAAAACTTGAAGGACACTTCTATGGGTTCTTCTTCCTCATCTTCTTCCTCTTTCCACTCCTCCATGAGTGGCTAGTATTCTTTTCTAGGGTTTTGATGAAACCCTATTCATGTAATTAGGTTTTTCTTTTTTATTTTCAATTATGTAAAGGTTTAAACAATTGTATGGTGTTTTAGAAGTTTTATATATATATTTTCCATTATTTCTTTAAATATTCGGCTTTCTGTGATTGTTGAATGTTTTCTATACAAGAGTTTTCTATTCTTTCACATTTAAGGTATGAGACGACCATACTATGAGGGACGAGTCGTGTCACTACCCTAATTTAGAGTGAACGATTCATACTACTTGAGGTGATTCGTGCTCGTACATTGAACGCGATGATTTTCTTGTTAAATGCTTTGAAATTGTAGTTGCAAAGCATTATCCCGTTCAAACCATAACATAATTAATTTCAATTGAAAACCTTATTTACGTAACTAGTGGTGGACTCTTTATCCTAGGTTTTTCCCCAAATCAATAAATCCAATTTTATTTATAATTAATAATTTAATTACTTAGTTTAATTTATTTGTTATTAAATTAGGTTATGAACAATCAATCTTTTCATCAAAATTAATTTAGGAATTTAATAATTAAATTAGTTTAATTTCACAATTATCCCTGTTGATCGATACCTAGATTTGCCATTATTCTAAAAAAATTTGATGTAGTTTTGTGTTTAGTTTTGATGTGTGTAACGACCCATCAATGCCTTTTCCAAAACTTAATTATAAATACATGACAAAAATTTATAATTTTGTATTTTAATGTTTATAAAGCTTACTGTTAATTTGAAAATATTTTTTAAGGATACACTAAAATGTAATTTTACCTAAAAATTATTCTGTATTTTAATTTAGACTTCGTTTGTCAACTATATATTTTAGTTAAAAAGTTAAAAAATTATTATAAATTATCACATCATTTTTTTTACATTTCTAAATATTTTTTTTTTTTATAAAAAATTAAAATATATACTAAAATAATCTATTACCAAGTTAGTTTATTTTAGATTTAAACACAATTTTATTAAAAAATTATGTACTGCGGGCGGTTGTCATCTACTACTAGACATATGTGGTGATTTAAGGCATTGGATTTATGAGGGTCACCTCTAAGATTTGAGTGGTGGGCACTTATTAAGCTCGTGAATTAATGAAATCTTAACCATCAAATCAAAATCAAAAGTTATTTTCACATCAATATGTTTGAGGAAACAAATTTTTAACAAAAAAATACTCACAATTTATAATTAAAGACCCAGATTTATTAATAATGTCATCCTATTACAAGTTTAAAAAGACAATTGCAAATAAATAAGGAGAGTCCCTAATGAAATAATTGCATTAGACGAAGAATGTTGTAAAATAATTATAAAACAGTGATTAAAAATATAAAGTTATTAAAATACTCTTTTTTTGTTTGTCATATCTTTTTATTTCGAAAAATGTTTGAGGGCCACAAAAAGTGTGGCTCAAATGGCTCAAAACTGTCAAAATGACGTCGTTTTGCATCGTTTTACGCCCAAAACGACATCATTTTGACAGTTTTGAGCCATTTGAGTCACATTTTTTGTGGTCCTCTACCATTGCTCTTTTATTTCTCTCTTCTATGCAAAATTTAATTTACTTGTCGCGACCAGCCCCTCACCTCTCGTCTCCATCATCACCAGTTATCCCCTCACCCTTCTTTACACGCTCAAACCTATTTTTTGCCTCATAATCCCTCTATTTTCACCTTTCTTCGCCATGATAGCCCTTTTTCCCTCACCTACACTACTTACCCCATAACCCTCTCATCTCTAAATAGCGAGAGACTGATACTAAAAGGGTACAGAGGGTTCATCGACTGTGGGTAGGTGTTGGCTTTTTTGACTTTCGAAAGTTAATTATGAAATTTTAAGCGTGCTAACAAAGATCAATCAGTTCTTACAGAATTTTAATTGCCAACTGTGGGGACATAATTTTTGAATGACAACACGTGGCCGAGGTGACACCGAAGTGTCAGCCGAGGTGTCACGTGTCTCGGTCATGACACCGAGATGATCTCGGCTAGGCCGAGGTTATCTACGAAGAAATCGGAATCCGGGATAAACGGATAAGGGACAAGGGTCCTAGAATGGGAGAGGACTTCAGTTTGGATAAAGATAAGACTCTTAGAGAGTTTATCTCAATCCTATTAGGAGTCCAAGATTAGCAGTAATCCTAAGTCCATTGAAGTTAGTCTTCTATTGGGATTAGGTAAGTGTTGGTTATAAAAGAGAAGCACCCCCATGGGTCTAAAGTATGCTTTTTATGCTATGAATAGTGAGTTAAGTACTTTTGCTATCTTTGAGAGATAACTGACTTGATCGTCGGAGTGCCCCTGGGTGGACGAACTACCGCCGGAATCTTTTCTTTTTGTAACGGGTCGTTCGAGCTTAATCTATTCTGTCAGTGTTCTCCAGCTGAGTGCTTGATTGGCAGTGTGGTCGGAAATTGACACACACAATTTGGCGCCGTCTGTGGGAAAGAAATGAGAATAGATGGCCAACAACAGACAGAAAGAGAAGGTTGGGGACGACACCCCTACTGAGAGTGGGAAACATATTGACCTTGACGTCGAAGAAGACAACTTCAATGAAGAGACCCGTGATAAGAATCACGGAGGAAAGGATGTCGGCCAGGAGGGCGGCGTACCGAAGAAATCGGACCGAAGCGGGTATTATAACGAGGACGACCTCTAGGTATGGAAAGATAGATGCTTGTGGAGGGACGACGAGATGAAGGGAATGGCGGACAAATTTGCGGACCTGCAAATGGTCGTCAATTTCATAATGCAGAACAACATCATACAACCACCGTTCCCGCTACAAGATACGCCGATTCCAGCGGCCAAGAAAGGTGCCCAGAAAGGGAGGCAGAAAACGGTTCTTGCAGTCCCTCAACATAACGGGACCAATGGACATTCTCACCGGCCTTCGCGGGAGGTCGGGTATGGAGAATCCCAGAAGACACATCGAACAAAAGAAACCTGCACCAAAGAACATTGGGATATTCAAGAGAAGGAACTCTGTTTCAACATGACCAATGGAGGGAGGTCCAAAAGGACTCACAATGACACTGAAAGTAGTGCACCAAAGAGGCTGAAATCCGGAGATAGCCAAGCTCCTGGATGAACCAAGAAGGATCTGAGGGATTACCTCTAGAGAAAGCGACAAGATGCCGAGGTGACCTCTCTAGTCAAGCCGAGGACACCGTTCTCAGTAGAGTTGGACAAATTTGAGGCCCTGAAAAGGTTCCACATGCCGAGATTCCAGATATACGATGGTAAGTCGGACCCGAACTTTCACGTCGGCTTGTTCCTGAACTCAATAGCATTATACACCCGGAACGAGCCGTTGCTCTGCAAGGTGTTCCCCTCGTCCTTTAGGGAAATTGTATCAGACTGGTTTCACAACTTGCCGAAAGGAACTGTGAAAACCTGGGAAGGCCTGGCCGAGATGTTCGTGGCCAGGTTTGTGACAAACAAACTACAGCCATTAAGGGTGGACTCCCTGATGGCCCTGAGAATCAGTGAGGATGAAAGCCTTAAGACTTACGCCAAGAGGTATTACGAGGTGTTCAACCGAATACCAGGATGCAATCAAGAGGTGGCGGTCGTGTCCTTTAAGAACGGCCTAAAAGATGACTATCTGCTACGAAAATCATTGGCAAAGACATTGCTAAAGAGTATGGAGGAACTCATGGCCAGAATAGAGAAGTATGTAAGGGTCGAGGAAAACACACCGGGGACAAAGGCGTCAACACAAGAAAAGAGAAACGGCTCGCCGAAGCGAGGCCGGGGTAACACTGGATACAGCAAGCAAGAGACAGGATTAAGGGCTGCACAGGCAGTCACAACTGATCCCTCTAACCTAAGTGAGTAGATCCCAGATTCCAGAAGACAAGATCTCGGCCTAGATGATTAAGTCCAAGAAAAGAAAAGCTCAGCCTAAGTTAAAGACTTTTTATATAAGGTCCACAAAGGAGTAGGTGGAAGCCATGCAGGGGGCAGATCCCTTGCCCATAGAACAATATCGCAGGGATTCTTTTGGCCTTACATGCAAAAGGAAGCTGAAGCCTATGTAAAAAGCGTGAAAATATTATTGAAATCCACCTGCAACGTGCGAGAGAACAGCAATTCGGCTGGGGGCATACCAACAACAACTTGCTAGGGTTTACAACAAGAAGGTCAACCCAAGAGAGTTCGAGGTTAGGGACCTCATCCTGCGAAAGGTTGTCGGCAATAAGAATAATAATAGGGAGGCCAAACTTGGCCCAAATAGAATCATCTCGGTTGCCGACAATGGGACATATCAGCTGAAGTAATAATAAAGTGCTAGTCTGATTTTTGTGAATTTAAAATTTGTGCGATAGGATCGACCAGTCCTATGACGATGTTTCTGATTGAAATATGACGAATAACTTAGACTTATTATATGGCAAAGTTCCTACTTGCATATAATAGAGTTGAACTAAGTTGGCGATATTTCTTATTGAAACATGACGAATAACTTAGACTTATTATATGGCAGAGTTCCTACTTGCATATAATAGAGTTGAACTAAGTTGGCGATGTTTCTAATTGAAACATGACGAATAACTTAGACTTATTATATGGCAGAGTTCCTATGGCGATGTTTCTGATTGAAACATGACGAATAACTTAGACTTATTATATGGCAGAGTTCCTACTTGCATATAATAGAGTTGAACTAAGTTGACGATATTTCTGATTGAAACATGACGAATAACTTAGACCTATTATATAGCAGAGTTTCTACTTGTATATAATAGAGTCGAACTAAGTTGAATTAACCTGGACTTGCCATATCGGCAGAGTCAAACACAGATTGAAACTAAGTGCACTTGGGTAAGATTAACAGAAGAACCAAGGTTGAGAACATCGGCTAGTCTCTATTTAAATATAGACTTCGACAACGAGGTCAGAGCCACATACTTAATGAGAACCCAAGTGGAACTTAAGTTCACATCAGGGGGCAGAGGGCTGGAGAATGATGCTTGGGAGTTGGAATTTTCAAGCCAAGATCGGTTTAACACTTGTTGAAATTTTAAAGAAAAATTTACAAGTTGAAATTAAACTGAGGTTATATTTAACACTTGTTGAAATTTAAGAAAAATTTACAAGTTGAAGTTAAACTGAGGTCATGTTTAACACTTATTGAAATTTTATGAAAAATTTACAAGTTGAAGTGAATCCGAGGTTATGTTAAAGAAAGATTGGTTTAAATACTTGTTGAAATTTTTAAGAAAAATTTACAAGTTAAGCCAAGGTTGTATTGAAAAGAAATACCTATGTACTTGCCGAAATAAACCGATAGTGGTTTAACCGAGGTATTCCACCCCGAGGAGGTTGCACAGTTAAGGTGTACATTGAAGATATGCAAATTATTCTAAGTATAGAATCATGCAAGAGTAAAAAGAAGACAAACATTCAAAGCACATGAAAGGGAAAAAAGTTGTATATGCATTCAAATAAGGAAAGAAGGCACCTCGGCCTGACATTGAAGAATGATTGTTTAGATTACAAAAATGGCACGTCGGCCAAATTAAAGCTTACATTATTTCAAAAAGTAAGAAAAAAGTACAAGGTACAAAGAAAAACACAGACTGATAAATGAGGAAATAGTGACTCACCGAAGAAAAATAAAGCCAGTGTTGAGTACGCCGGAGTCAGATGATGGCAGCAAACAGAAAGGATCAGCAAAAACCTCACCGTAGGAGGTGAACGGCGGTGATTGCAGAGAGCTTTAGAGCTTGAAGCAATAGGAGGATTAGAGAAAGTTAGAGAGAGAAAGCTTGCACGAAGACGAAGATGCAAAAGTAAAAAGACAGAGAGAGAGAAGTCATGTTGATTAAACACACGAAATAGCGGCAAAAACGCATTTAGTGTGCCTAGGACAACGTGTTTGTCAGACGGCGTACACAAGTGCGATGCGACTTAATGGCGCGTGTCAGGCACCGCTCAGTAGGGGAAAGACGCGTGGCAAAAACGATTGAGTTGCTGTGCATGACAGCTCATACGCGTGATGAAACTCTTGGAGTTCTTAATTTAATGGAGTAAGACCTCGGCTAAGAGGACGATCTCGATTGTGAAACTTGAACAAAACTTGGTTTTTTGGTTCTAAGGCATTGATGAAAACAGACTAAGTCTTGGTCATATTTGAGCCGACGAATGATGACCTCGGTAATGAAGGATAAAGCGAACTTAGCCGATGTGCTAAATGAAATGAATGATATACGTTCCATCACCTCAGGATGTCGAGGTAATAGAACCTAGGGGGTAGTTGTGGGGACATAATTTTGTAATGACAACACGTGACCGAGGTGACACCGAAGTGTCAACTGAGGTGTCACGTGTCTTGGTCATGACACCGAGATGATCTCGGCTAGGCCGAGGTTATCTGCGAAGAAACCGGAATCCGGAATAAACGGATAAGGGACAAGGGTCCTAGAATGGGAGAGGACTTCAGTTTGGATAAAGATAAAACTCTTAGAGAGTTTATCCCAATCCTACTAGGAGTCCAAGATTAGCAGTAATCCTAAGTCCATTGAAGCTAGGCTTCTATTGAGATTAGGTAAGTGTTGGCTATAAAAGATAGGCACCCCCGTTTGGGGACTTACCTTTTTAGCCAATTAGTCAAAAAGTTACTAAATTAGCCAAAAAGCCAACCACTCATACCAAAAAGTCAAAGATTCTCTTTTCTCTCTACTTTTTGCACATCTTTTCGTAATTAGCCAAAAAGTCATCCCAAACATACAAGTTTTTTTACCTATCTTTTTAGCCAAATAGCCAAAAAGTTACTAAATTAGCCTGTTCCCAAACGAGGCCTTTGAGAGATAACTGACTTAATCGTCGGAGTGCCCCTGGGTGGACGAACCACCGCCGGAATCTCTTCTTTTTGTAACAGGTCGTTCGGGCTTAATCTATTTTGTTAGTGTTCTCCAGCTGAGTACTTGATTGGCAGTGTGGTCGGAAATTGACACACACACGAACCAATTATCAGACGATTGTGTTAAAATTCTTTCAGTCTCAATGAAGATGACTTTTACTGGTGGGTTGTTTGAGGAGAAATTTATAAGAAATAACTCGTACAGAACAATTTAGAAACTGAATTTCATTGAGTGAATAAGAATTTATAATGAAATGACCCAGTTTTGAAAAGATTTAAAACAACGACTACTTGAAAACTACTCCTAAGAAATAAAATGCAGTATAGGAATTAAAGTACTGAAAATATAAAGAACTAGAAATATAAAACTGGAACGAAAATATGAAGTAAAGACTGGTTTCTGAATCTGAGTCTGGGTCCCTACAATGTAGCCATGAATGGCTATTTATAAGCAAATATTTATAGGAAAAAACTTCCCAATAACCATCTAAAACTGCTCACTCTTCCATCTTCATTCCCACAATGCCACATATTCCTCCATGTCTTCATAACTTCCTTTAGCTTCCAATTCATGCTCCATGTTCTTCCATATTATGCTCCATGATCATCCACATTCTCCATCATCTTTTCACATATATTTAATGATTCATAACTTCTCATAACCTCCAAATGAGTAGGAGAGTGCCATGTGTCTTGCAATTTATCAATAATAATAATAATTATAATTACAGATTTGTGGTGCCAACATTACTACCTGAAACTCTTTCAAAATGAGGAACCTCGAATTCATGAAGAGTTGTACATCAATTTAGACCATACTTGGCAATTAATTAATGTATTTGAAGGGAGACACGCATTCGAAGGTTCTTTTATCATATAACATGATTCAATTTTGTTAAAAAAGAACCAAAACATTGCTCCGAAGGTGCTCACGGCATATTTTAGAAGCGTTAAAAGTTTCGAATGCATAATAGCTACTTGCATGGAGAGTTTTTAAGGCTTCAAAATATAATTAAAATAAGTTCACACGTTTCGAATTTTAATGTGTGTTTTGAAATTGAATTACCTTGCATGTGTTTGAAATGGTGAATTCTTAACAAAATATTACCAATTTGATTTAGTCACAATGCACGCCAATGTTATTTTCTTTGAGCCATTAGTAACAGTTAGCCCTTCTATGCTTTACTTCGTGACCTTTGATGCATCATGAGACTATGGAAATTTCAAGACCTTCGAAACATGATTCTTCAGACCTTAACCATATATTTTCACTTCCGATTGTACTACTTCGAATTGCTTTGAAGTGACAAACATACACACTCTTCAAATTATACTACTTTAAAGTGTTTTGCAAAGTTTTGAATTACCTTCTAACTAAATATATGGACCTTCGAAGTGCTTTTGAAGAAGCTTCAAGCCACCTTCGAACTAAATATATGGAACTTTGATGTATTTTCGAGTTTTGAATTACCTTCGAACCAAATATATAGACCTTCGAAATGCTTTTGAGGGAGCTTCAAGCCACCTTCGAACTAAATATATGAAACTTTGATGTATTTTCGAGTTTCGAATTTCGAATTACCTTCGAACCAAATATATAGACCTTCGAAGTGCTTTTGAGGGAGCTTCGACCTACCTTCGAACTAAATATATGGCACTTTGAAGTGTTTCGAGTTTCGAATTCCCTTTAAACCAAATATATAGACCTTCGAAGTGCTTTGACATACCTTCGAAGTGCTTTGGCTACTCTTAGCCGAGTTCTACCTTTCAAACGGTTAATTTGTTCTTCAATGCATCAAACTCATCAGAACAATGCTTAAAGATTATTGTTTTATTAGCTATTTCATCAAAATTAAATTTTGGATGCGGCCCACAAATCCAAAATAGAGTTTGAACACTGAAATTTATGGCATAATATAGCCTTGGAAGTTCAAATACTTTGACATTTTCAACAATGTCAAATATTTTAAATCCGTCAATAGTGGGTTGATCATCATCTTTAATCACTTTTAGTCTAAGAACATGTTCTTTGGCCAAATAACTTTCATCATTCATTGACAAATGGGGTTGTTTTTTTATTTTAGCCATTAATGGCTTATGAAAATCCTCCATAAATATGTTATTTCCATGGCTTAACTTTCTAAGAATGGGTTTTTCATCCCCCCGGTTTTTAACCATATTTGGCTCAACATGCTTTTTAGCCATGTTATTTTCATAAGTTGGCTCTTTAAAAATGGGGTTTTTAACCCCCCAGCCATGCATGGAACATCATTCCAAATTTGGCTCAAGAACATGCTCTTTTGTTATGTTAATTTCATAATTTGGCTCTTTAAAAGCGAGCTCTTGAACCCCCTGAGCCATTGATGAAATATTTTCACTAATTTCAGTCACAAGTGACTTGAAAACATTTTGTAAAACCTCACAAAATTCAGTCATTGAAGACTTGACAAGAAAGGTTGATAACTCATGTCTCCATTGACAAATTTTTACACCAAGTTGATGAATTACTCCAATTAAATGGTGTATTTTTTCTTCTACCAAATAATATGGTAATGAAGAAACAAGTTAGAAATTTTCTTCATCAAGAAAATTGATTTCTTTTTGAAGATCCAAAAATTTTCTTTCACACCAATATATTTTATTTTGACAAATTTGAATAGCAAAATTTAATTTATTTGTCATTTTTTGTTTTATGCCTTCTTCAAGGCGCTTATTTTCTCCTTGTTGTCTACATCTAGCCAGTATAATAGTCCCACTAGACGTGCCAAAAATATATGTTGGCTTTTTTGACTTTCGAAGGTTAATAGTGTAAATTTAAGTGTGTCAATAATGATCAATCAGTCCTTACAGAATTTTAATTGCCAATCAATTATCAGACGATTGTATTGAGGTTTATTCAACCTCAATGAAAATGATTTTTATTAGTGGCTTGTTTTAGGAGAAATTTATAAGAAATAATAAGTACAGAACAATTTAGAAATTGAATTTCATCGAGTGAATAAGAACTTACAATGAAATGACTCAGTCTTGAAAAGATTTACAGCAACGACTACTTGAAACTACTCATCGGAAATGAAATGCAGTACAAAAATTGAAGTGTTAAAAATATAAAGAACTAGAAATATAAAAGTGGAAAGAAAATATGAAGTAAATGACTAGTTTCTGGATCCGAGTCTGGGTCCCTACAATGTAGCCATGAATGGCTATTTATAGGCAAATATTTATAGGAAAAAACTTTCAGCAATAACTTTCCAACAACCACCTAAAACTACCTAGTCTTCCATATTTATTCCTACAATGCCACATATCCTTCCATGTCTTTATAACTTCCTTTAACTTCAAATTCATGCTCCATGTTCTTCCACATTATGCTCCATGATCCTCCACATTCTCCATCATCTTTTCACATATGTTTAATGATTCATAACTTCTCATAACCTCCAAATGAGTAGGAGAGTACCACGTGTCTTGCAATTTATCAATAATAATAATAATAATAACAGATTTATGGTGCCAACAGTAGGTTAGGATTTGCCAAAAAAAAAAAAGAGAAAGGAAAGATGGGTGAGACAAAGGAAGATATTTTGATAATATTATGGTTGCGTTTGGTAGAACTTTCTAAATATAATTTGAGAGTATGAGTTGTATTTTGAGTTTGTGAGTTTTAAAATTATGATTTGAATGTGAAAAATTTGTTTGGTGAAAGAATTTTGAAAAGAGATTTGAATTGAGTGGGGAATTTTTGATATGACATATGATATTTGAATATATCAACTCAAAAACTTACAACTCATAACTAAACATACAACTCAAAATTCTATTAAAGCACATAATTTTTTTTTAAAAAATCAGAAAATATTTTTTTCGAATATATAAAAATTAACATGTCAATTGCAATAAATAAATAAATAAATTACACTATTCCGGTCAACCGACTGGACAATTGGTGGGACGTCCGGTGAGATGACCGGTTAGTCCAAATTTTTTCGCCTTCAACCGAGTTTTCAAAAGTGAGTGTGGAATTATGATTTGAAACTCCTAAACAAACATTATATGCAAAATAAGCTCAGGAACGTTAGTTCCAGAGTTGTACCAAACAAAGCTTATAATTTTTCTTACTGCTTTGTTATTATTTTGGCTATGTTTGGTATGTGATTTTGGGGTTATTTTAGCCACAAAAAAATAAAGCAGTCTAAAAGTTAATAAGATAAAATGTCACATTCAAATCATAATCATTTTATTTTTTCTCTCACAAAAGTTAAAAAAGCCAAGGAACTCATCCCAAATGAGATTTTTTAACTCCAGATTAAAATAGTCAAAAAGTTAAAAAATCAACCAACATCCCAACGAAGGCATTTGTAATTTTGCATATCCTCCGCAATTATTTTTTGATGCTCCATTCTTTTATAATTATTATTTTTTTGTTCTTCTAATTTATTTGAAATTTTCCCCAGTCTAAAAATAAATACATTTGAATTGAAACATTGACTAAGTTTTTTGAGTCCATAAAATTATCAGTGTATTTGGTTTGAGCTTTTTTTAATTAAATTTTTTTTAAATTGAGTTTTTTTGATTTTCGTATTTTTTTTAATGAATATTTTTTAAATTTTAAACATTGTTTTTACTTTTTAGATGCACCTTACTTAGATGTATCTAAAAAGTAAAAAATTAGTGAAAAAATATTTTAAAAAATTAATAAATACATAAAAATACAAAAAAATGTACGAAATTCTCTTTCTTTTTTTTGTATTTTTGTATTTTTGATATTTAGTGAATTTTTAAAAGAATTTTTTCACAAATTTTTAACTTTTTAAGTATATTTATGTTAGGTATGTCTAAAAAGTAAAAAAAATTGCTTAAAATATTTAAAAAATTCAGTAAAACAAAAAAATCATGGAAAACAAAAAGTAAAATTTTCTGAAAAGCATTTTTTGAAAAAT
This sequence comes from Camellia japonica, assembly GCA_030407325.1. Taxonomy (NCBI): domain Eukaryota; kingdom Viridiplantae; phylum Streptophyta; class Magnoliopsida; order Ericales; family Theaceae; genus Camellia; species Camellia japonica. Next base: position 82,283,450 of record JAPPVO010000036.1, on the reverse strand, counting down.
GGAACCAGGCAAAGTGAATTTTTGTTCACTTTTTTAATTCATTTTAGGTCATATCATCTCTCATATTTTTTACAATTTTTTTCAAAAAAAGTCAAAAAAAAAAGAGCTAAAAAGTTAACTTTTAGTTGTTTAAGATGTGCTATATAAATGCACATTTTGACTTTTTTGTTAAAAAACGTAGAGAAAAAAAATGTATATTTTAGATAACTTTTTAATTTTTTTACAAAAATATATGTAATAAAATATTATAATAATATCAAAATAACCATTTTACCCTTTCGACTTTTTGACTTTTTAGATAATCACAAGCTACCATTGAATAAGATATATATTTTTTAATTTATCCCAAACATGCCGTAATCATCTTTCCAAACTAACAAAGGATCAAATAGTCAAAAGTTTGACCGTAGAGTGTTTTATAGGTGTCCAAAGAAGAGAAAAAATAATAATGATTTGGATCCCTTTTTTTCCCATCCCTTGACCCCCTCTTTACCTGATTAGTCACTTTTTCTTTCTCTTTTTTTTTTTTTTTCCCTTCTCATACAATCACCACCCGCCACGTATGTGTGGTGTGGTAATTGGAGAGAGTCTCAATCATCACCAGAGAAAAAAACCCTAACCCTAAGAAATAAGTTTTTCAAATTCAAAAGTTATTTGTCATAAGTTAGGTAAGTCAATTTTTTTTTGCTTATTTGATTAAATATATTAAAAACTCAAAAAAAATTGATATAAGTTAGAAAATTGAAAAACCCACCCAGTTTTTTTTACAATTTTAACAAATTTTCAAATGTATCACTTTTTTATTAAAAACAAAAAAAAAATTAAAATCAATACCAAATCACCCCTTTGGAGGCAAAACTGTCAAGGTGGAAGGCCTACGGATCTACGATTGATTGGGTCAACGTGGTGTGACTTGAAAATGTAGCCCACCAAAAAAAAAGAAAACATTTTTTCCTTTTTTTAAAATAAAAATTATTTGTTATCACCAAAAAAAAAGAAAAAAAAAATATTGATAAAATTCAAAAAACATAAAACACTAAGACAAATATCAATAAAAAAAACACATGAGACATTTTAATTGATGTAAAATAGTGAAATATATCAACATGAGAAGTCATTACAATTTTTAAGTATGAAGTGCACATATTTGAGTTAATCATATTTTTTGTATTATTTATATATATTAAAGAAAGTGAGTGAACAAATTCATTTTTTTAAAAAGGCCTTCAATGCAATTTGTTAACGTGTATTTAAATTGAAACTGAACGCTAACCAGATGATGCTGAGTCACATTTCTATCTTTTTTATTTTTTTGTGAATTAAAGATTTTTTTTATAAATTTTTTTTTTTAAAGTGTATTTTCAAATTTTTTTTTTTTAAAAGAAGGAAAAAAAAAATTTGAAATGAAAAGTTCACATTCACCTCACCTTGGACCCAAAACTTAACGCTATATGATAGTCAAGCACACATTAGTGGACCCTGTGACAATGCAAAAATGAGCCCCCTTTTTCTGCACTAGTCAATAAGCTGATTTTTAAGTGGAATGGCTAGTCCAATCCACTAGTCAATAAGCTGATTTTTAAGTGGAATGGCTAGTCCAATCATGGATCGAAAGACATTGGTTATGTTTGGTAGGATTTATTTTTAATTTATTTTAATTTTTAGTTTAATTTAAGTTATTTTAATGTGTTTAGTTCAGCTTAACGATACAACTTATAACTTTTTGTAAGTTAAAAATCAACTTATTCTTTGAGTGGGGGAGGAGAAGCTTAATTTATAAGTCAAAAATCAGCTTATATTCACAACTATAAGTTATAAGAGGTTAAATTATAAGCTATAATCATTTTCTCACAGCTCTATCAAACGGGGCCATTATTAAGTCTATAAAGGCTCATCATGGATCCCGTTTCACTAATTCGAACCATTCAATATGTAAAATTTGTTGAGTACAATATACTTGTAAAAAAATAACGTTAATCGAATATCAATAGCTATGTAATCAAATCAATTTTGTATAGAAAAAAATAGACGGTGAAAAATAAATAACTTATAAAAATCGAATTTGATCACATAGTTATCAATATCGGATCAACATAATTTTTTATAAGCATATAGTACTCGATGAGTTTTACACATTGAACAATTCAGATTATCGAAATAAAACCCATAATAAATTCTTACATACTCAACAATATGCTTCAATCTGATCACGGATTAGAGTGAAGCCATTCTGATCTTTAAAGTCACAGCCACCGGAGCTTTACACGTAATGGCATGCTTAAACCTGACAGTGAAGAATGGGAAAAAAATAAATAAAAATAAATAAAGGAATTGGTTGGCAAGAAAAATTTTAGTCACTCCTAGATTAAAATTCATAAAAAGATAAAATAGATAAAAATTATTAATAAGACAAAATATCACAACAAACCTATAATCATTTCATTTTTTCTCTCACAAATATCAAATCTAATTATAAAAAAATCTAATCATCTCTCCAAATATAAAAATTTTAACCTACTAAAATAGTCAAAAACTAAAATAGTCTACTAAAACAACACTTCTCCAAACACCCACAAAATAAAAATCTCATGTACAATAGGAATTAGACAGACACAAATCCACAAATTTGCAGCATAAACGCGAGGGAAAATATAATCAAACCCAAGAATGCCATCCACAAAAAAAACAAAAAACAAAAAAAGAAGTTCGCAGGAGAAGGAACAATATACATTATCCTTCCCAATCATTCTGAAGTGCATAAGATTTGCCATGCTCCAAAACTCTCCATCTTTAAGTGATCTATTTTATGTAACCAGATGATTAGAACCAATTTGAAACACTGAAGTCCCGTAGCTTGCTAAGGTGTCTCTCCATGTCTTGCCTACTTTTGTTCCACTCTTCCCTCTCTATCACGGTCGTGGCATCATCTCTTTCACTCTGAAATTACAAAGGTTGCAGCAGTGAATCAACTATAATAAAATAACAGGCATTAGATAACAGGAAAGTTTTTGGATCAGAAATAGTCACCATGGGAATTATTTTGAAGGAGTTCCCATTATCGCGTATAACAAGCAAGTCTTTTTTTCTATCCCTATTCCTTCCTTCTGGAACAGTAACCTAATTCAATAATAATACACCAAAGAAGGAAATAGAAAATATTTAGCAAGTCGTAAGAATTCATATGTGTTGTACGAAAATATTTATAAAAAAATAGAAGGAAAAAAATCCATTTTATAGACTAAACTTAGGTTCATCATGGAATAACAAAACCTCCAACATATCATGTACAATGATTGAATCCTCCATGATTTAGTTTCCACTAATTTGGTCCGTTCAAGCTCAAGGAAGAGAAGGGGATGCAATAGGAGGAATGGAACCCATGTGCCCCAAGGATTCAAAAATAATAGCTATTGGTCCCTTAACAATATACAGTCTTTTTAAGTTGACCTACCTAAAGCATTATTGTGGTCAAATTGACAACATGTTACTGTAAATGAAGTGCATGGTATGGTTCACCTAAATCAATGGCCTGCAAAAAATACCCTCAGAATTTGAAAGGGAAGTGGAAGGCAAATGATTCACAGCTATCACAATTCCTTACCAAAACTTTTGCTCTGGTAATTGACTTTGTTTTTGAATCGATAACATAAATCTCCTCAAAATCTAGCACAAACTCAGGGTCACCCAACCTCCGGTTCCTATAGTGCTTTGTCAAGAAAAACTGCAATAGCAAACAAACAACATGATTAGACTTTCCTGAAAGGATACTGAAGTATTCACTTACAAGTATCAATGTTTACATGCCCCACATTCTTAGAACCTTTTTGTCTCATAAACCACCAAAATAGAATGAGGTTCCAAAGTGGAAGCTTAGTGTGAAATAAGAAATTGAACATTTAGAATGGATGCTACTGAAATGCTACCAAACAGTTGTTTATGATCCAAACACAGCATTAATGGTCTAATGACATGCCAGCCGCTACAAGATCAGGTGTTGTGTTGGGGATTCACAATTCCCACCACGACCCCAGTTCAAGGGGGAGGGCTGCCTTCTCTTTCCCTCTAATTTGGGTATAATGTTGTATTCTTAATTGTCTCCAATAGCTGCCACCAATGGGTGGATAGTGATTTTAAAAAGAGATTACGCGATGCACTTCAAGTATAGGACCAACTGACCAAGACTACGCTTGACTTACCTAAGAAAGAGATCAAAGGAATGGTAACCTAAAATCAGTGTAAAACACAAAATTAGAGAAAAAAATGTTTACTCAACCCTCTTTGAATGAAATTGCTAACATATCATTTGTCACCCTGGTATCAGCAGCTCACTCATATAAATAACAGAATAGTGGTGATTAATATCCAAAATTACTCCAAGAAACATGGGAGGCCCAACTCCAACCCCAACCTTGTAGCAATGCTAAGACCACCATGGACAGACACTGCTTTAGCTTTGTAACTCATGGTAACACTCTTGGTTTGAACACAAATATTATTTCTTTCTTACAGGTGAAACAGAAATACACATTTTTTATTTTCCATGAATCAACCATAATTTTGGAAATTTACACCTAAACCAAACCCACATTTCTTTGTTACTGGTCAAATTTACTGAAACTTAAGAATGTCAAGAACTTCATAATGAATTTACATGAAGATGAGATGTCAAAATTGGTTACAGTTTTCATCCAAAATTAATTTTCATGCTCATATATGACATAAAAAAATAAGTGATGCTGTATTTTATCAAAACTGTTATTCAATATACCCTATGCCAAAGTTGTTAAGGTATCAATTAGCCCAACAAACTCCTGACTGACTTATCAAAATTATATCTCGAATATATGCTATATTGAAAAGAAAATTCTGCTCTTCCCTTTACTTCAGTGCAAAAGAGTAAGTGAACCCATGCTAAACATTGCCCCTGTCTCAAAACTTGCTCTTGAAAGAAAAAAAAAAACATGATTTGCTACTGATCAGTAAAATTACTGGATGAGATATCATGGTATGATGATCACCAAGCCTAATAAGGTGAAAAAGGTCCATATACAAATAGTCAATAAGCATTTCTTGGATTTATTATATAGAAATAAGCTTTCACAGATAAAGAGTAACATGGCAAACATCAACAATTCACTCATACCTTTGATATCTCCCTTTCAGTTTTATACAAAGGATCTCGGGGAGCATCAATTGGCGGTTCCGTAACATTGTAGCATCCATAATCACTCTTTGCACATCGAATGTACTATCGTTTCAATAAAATAAAAATAAAAATTAAAGCATTACCAACCAATTAAAATAATAAGTATAAAAATCATTTACCAAATCAGTTAACTAAAATGTTAGTCAGATCAACTTCTTTGTTTGATTTGAGTGATTTGGAGAGAAAATAAATGAAACAGAGAGAAATGAGTTTCAATCACTAGTTTGGATTACAAAGAGAAGAGAAATGGAGATAAACCAATTTCTCCTCAAACACTCATTTTGAAGAGAAAAGAAACCAGGAGATTATTACATTTTCATAATCCCAATATTACCCTTGTAGATATAAAAGAAAAAATAGATATTGACACTCATATCCTCACTTATATGGTCACCAAATATAAAATTGATATTTTGGTAATATAACATGAAAACATTTCTTTTCTTTTTTAGAAGCTATCTATTTTAATTAATTTTTTATTTTTTACGAAAAGAAATGTAAAAAAATTAGAGAGAATAATTATTTTCTTTTCTTTCCCTTTCTCTCCTACTTAACTTAAGTAATCATATTTTTTTCTTTTTCTTTTTTCTCCTAATTTCCGAAACATAGAGCTAAAGTAACCAATGCATCTCTAGAGAATTCAATCAAATTCAAAAATACTAATGTACCTTCTGAGGCATTGGGGCAAGGACCTTAGGAATGGAGTATATATCGGTATCCGGAGGAGTAACATACATCTACACAACCAAACAAAGCCCTAAATAATCAACATTTGCATATAATAATTTGTTCAAAAAGTCTGAATTCAAACAAACACATAGAAATCAAAATAGAACTCTACTGAACATCTTCATAGAGAGAATTCATTACCTCTCTGAAATCATAGACATCGTTATCAGGATCTGCGGGCTTCCTGATGAAGAAATCACAGTCGAGCAAGCTAAGTTTATGAAACTCATCCTCGTTAATCCTATAATTCAAGATAGTCTCGGAGTCCCAACCCTGCGTCGACACGAAGCTCTTGCTCTGTACGACGGCGATATCTTCGTCGCCGCCTCCGTTGGCGGCGGCCATGGCGGAGGCGAGGGGCTCGTACTCGACGTCGTAATCCTTCTTGTTGTCGACCTCCTCGGCTTCCTCTTCGTCCATGTCGTAGTCGTCGGCTCCGCCGTCGGCGTCGCCGTCGTCGGCCCGGACCTTGAAGTCTGGCCTCGGAGGAGTGGGAAATCGGTTGGAATTGAGCTTGAGAGAAGGGAAGGTGAGGCTTGGAATTAGGTGTAGTGACGGTGTTGTGGGGAACGTAGTGAGGTTTGGAGTGAGGAATGGTGGTGGAGGTGAGAAAACCAGTGCTTTCATGGCTTTTGTTTAGTAGCGGAGGAGGAGTTGGGGAGAGGGAAATGGGGTGGATTGGATTTTTGGGTTTTGAAGGCTATTTTTTTTATTTTTTTAAAAGTAAATTACAAACACAGGAGTTAAATTACAAATTATGCTTATAATTTTAGAAATTATATTATGCCTTATAAGGTTTTTAATTTCATAATAATTATGTCATTTTATTAATAAATTATTAAATTAATTAATAATTTTTAATAATTTTAAAAAAATTAATTAATAATTCAAATAATTTTATTATTATATAGATAAAGAGTTAGAAATTTTATTTTTCTTCTATTAAATAATTTTTTTTATAAGGAGGTATTATAATTTTTCAAATCATAAAAAACAATTCATATTTTAAGTAATATGAAATGTATTGGTAATTTACCCAACAAAAAAAAAAAAAAGGTTCCGGAGACATCACAACAACAACAACGGATTTGACTCCGGGGTAATTGGTTGGATTTAACTTTATTTAAATAAAAGGATTTAACACGAAGGTTTCTAATGGAGTTTAGTCACGTCTCATAGAATATATCAAATATGGATTAAAGTGTAATGTGAAGCGCCTTAAAGAATTAGAATATATCAAATATGGATTAAAGTATAATGTGAAGCGTCTTAAAGAATTTAGTTAGACAAAATCAACATTTTGCAGAATTTAGTTAGATAAAGTTAACATTCTGCACTCTCCAATAATCGAACCTAACATATTCTTATGAAAAGTACTGCTTTCTCTACTAAGACCATCTCCAACGCTTCACTAAACTTGGCATCAAATTTAAAATTTGGTAAAAAAAACACTTTTTGGAGCTCTAACGGTTTCACCAAATTGATATCAAATCGAGAATTCACCAAAAGTTTCACCAAAATGAGAACAGATTCTGCATTTCACCAAAACACTGTGCATGACCGTTGGGGGAGACCAACCGGTCAACCACCAAAAGGTTCAAACAGTTCCAAAAAAAAAAATCAAACAATTAAAAAAAATAATAATAATAATTTTGCCTTACCGATCGACCAGCCGGTCGACCGGCCGGTAGACCACTAAAAGGTTCAAACAGTTCAAAATATATATATATATTTTTAATTAGCCGGTCGATCGGCCGGTTGACCAACCGGTTGTCCCGCGCGCAGATTTGATAAAAATTTAATGAAAATCAACCGTTTGAGCACTCAGTATCAGATTGAAAAAAAATTTATTTTTTTACTCAGATTTGATGAAAATTTTGGTGAACCGTTGGAGATGCTCTAACCCACTACCTTAAGGGTGTGTTTGTTTGGACGGACTGGATAAGGGGGGATTGTAATCCATCGGACTGTTAGTCCCGGGATACATTGTCCCGGGACTATTTGGTTGGATTGGATTTGTATCCTATGTTTGTTTAGTCATGGGATTAGATGTCTAGATTGGACTATTTTTAGTAAATCCAATGTTTGGTTAGACGGGCTGGATAAGGATAAATGTTCAAAAGACTATTTTACCCTTATAATCTATAATTTATAATTTAACAACACTAAAAAAAATTAATTTATAAGGCCACAATTTTTAATTTATTATTTTCAATTAAATTAAATTTATAATTTATATTTTATATTTTTATTTAATATATAATTTTAAATAACGACAATAAAAAAATAATTTTATTTAATATATAATTTAAATTTTCAACAACACTAAAAAAATTTAATTTATAAGGCCATAATTTATAATTTATTATTTTTAAATAAATTTAATTTATAATTTATATTTTTTATTTAATATATAATTTTAAATTAACAATACTAAAAAAAAAAATTATTTAATATGTAAATTTAATTTTTTAACAACACTAAAAAATTTAATTTATAAGGCCATAATTTATAATTTATTATTTTTAATTAAATTTAATTTATAATTTATAATTTATAATTTATAATTTAAATTTTTTATTTAATATATAGTTTTAAATTAACAACACTAAAAAAATAATTTATAAATGTTCAAAAGACTATTTTACCCTTTTCTAATTGTTTACTAAGTAATAGCATGGAGGGTAAAATGGACATTTCACAAAATAATCCCATGGGATACCAATCCCATGGTTTCTATCCCACACCCCCCCATGGGATAGGATAGTCCCATGTTTGTGGGACTAATAATCCCGGGGGACTATTAGTCCGGAGCAAAATTTTTCAAACAAACAATAGACTATTAGTCCGGTGAGACTAATAGTCCAATCCCACCCTCTTATCCCTCAAAACAAACATGCTCAGTTTTGAAGGCTATTTAGGCCTCGTTTGGCAAGCAACTATTTTAGCCTAAAAGTCAAAAAGTTACTAAAAAAACTAAAAAGCCTATAACTTATATACCAAAAAGTCAAAGATTTCACTTTCTCTCTACTTTTTGCACATCTTTTCGTAAAAAACCAAAAGTCACCCCAACATACTAATTTTTTTTACCTCATATTTTAGCCAAAAAATCAAAAAGTTACTAAAATAGCTTATTCCCAAACGAGGCCTTAGGGAAGGAAGAATAAACAGTGGTAATCCTACAAATAAAATGTAAAATCATAAAAAATATATTAATTTAATTATTAAAATGTATAAGGGTGTGTTTGATTTGTATTTGTAAAGTAATTTTTGAGATAAAAAGTACGAAAACTTATTTGGTTTGCTTTTTTCAGAAATGGTTTTGAAAAATTGTTTTGGGGAGAGAGTTTTAAAAAAAGTGATTGATTTGATGTGTATGAAAGAGAGAGTGATTTTGGAAAGTAGATAACCAAACAAAATTTTGAGATTTTTTTTAGAAAAATTTGTTTAGTTTGATTACTTTTGAAAATTTATTTGTAGAGAATTTTTCTCAAAAATTTTTCTGAAAAAATAAACCAAACAAGGCCTAAGTTTCTTTTTAATCTGTAATTTTTGTTTTACTACTACTGTACTGTTATTTTTTCGATTGTCTCGAATTGGATTATAAAATTTATTATTATTATTATTATTATTACTAATATTTAAGGTTTTTGGTTGCTTAATTATGAGGTATATGTGATGATATGATAATATTTTTATTTTTATTTTATTTGTAATTTTTATTATAATAGGACATTACTGACCTATATGATAGTATCTCCAATTCTTTACTAATTTTTTCATTTAATTTGATTCAAAATTTGAGTAAAAAAATTAATTTGATATTAATTATTTCGATAATTTCATTCAAATATTTATTGAACTTTTATGGGTAATTTTTATTTTTATCTCCAATTTTTCATTTCATCAAATTTGATGGAAAAATCATCTCCAAAGTTTTATTTTTTAAATTTTCATCAAATTCAAATTTGATAAAGAATTTTATGAGTTATCTATTTGATAAAAAAATGACTCTCTTTTGGTTTGATGAACAATTAATGAAATGATTAAAAATAATTTTTGAATACTTTTTTACTAAATTTAAATTTGATGAAATAAAAAAATAAATTATTAGAGATGTTCTGATATAACATTTGAGTTAAAATTTTAATAACATGATGGTAAAATATTATGTAATTAACATTAATATTGGTTTAAACATTTTGATTACAAATTTGTTATTATATTTTATTATTGTAATTATGTAATGATTAATTGTTATATATTAATTATTATAAGATTTTTACCTATATATTCCTGTGTTTCCTAAATATGGAGGAGACATAAGAAACACAAGAAGAGACAAATACATGAGATATTGAGTTTTAATATGAGAATATTTTATCTTTTTTATGTATTTCTGAGCGACTATGGTTTGCGACTCATTCATATAGTGGACGTGAATATTGAATGAGGAAGGCTGTGAGGACTTTGATTGTATCTTCGAATCGTTGCACTTCGAATATACCTTTAAATGGAAGGCTACATACTTTTAAATGATGTTATAATTTTGTTTCAATTTCATACTGTGGGGACATAATTTTTGAATGACAACACGTGGCGGAGGTGACACCGAAGTGTCAGCCGAGGTGTCACGTGTCCTGGTCATGACGCCGAGATCATCTCGGCTAAGCCGAGGTTATCTACGAAGAAATCGGAATCCGAGATAAGCGGATAAGGGACAAGAGTCCTAGAATGGGAGAAGACTTCAGTTTTGGCAAAGATAAGACTCTTAGAGAGTTTATCCTAATCCTACTGGGAGTCCAAGATTAGCAGTAATTCTAAGTCCATTAGAGCTAGGCTCCTATTGGGACTAGGATTGTATTGGCTATAAAAGAGAGGCACCCCCATGGGTCTAAGATATGCTTTTGATATTCTATCTAGTGAGTTAAGCACTATTGGTTATCTTTGAGAGATATGGAGTACTGACTTGATCGTCGGAGTACCCCTGGGTGGACAAGCCACCGTCGGAGACTCTTCTTTCTGTTGTAGGTCAGACAGATGTCATCTATTCTGCCGGTGTTCTCCAGTTGAGTACTAAGTTGGCAGTATGGTCGAAAATTGACACACACAATTTGGCGCCGTCTATGAGAAAGAAATGAGAATAGATGGCCATCACTGTACAAGATCAACGTGTTGAAAACAACGAGTTTAGCGAAGATGGAGAGTCTATCGACATAAACGGAATGAAGACCCTTCTAGAAGGGACGCGAAGACAGGGGGCATGAGCGCTCCCAAGGAGATGACATTCAAGTATAGAAGAGCTCAACCTGAGTGAACAGATCCAAGATTCCAGAAGACATGATCTCGGCCTGGATGAATAGGTCCGAGAAGAGAAGAGCTCAACCTGAGTGAGCAGATGAAAGATTCTAGAAGACAAGATCTCGGCACTTAAGTCCGAGAAGAAAAACGGCTCACCGATGCGAGGCCGAGATAATGATAAATAACTTAGGCTCATTATATGACAGAGTCGAATCTTGCATATAATAGAGTTGGACTAAGTTGGAGTAACATAGACTTGCCATGTCGGCAGAATCAAACTCAGGTTGAAACCAAGTAAGATCAACAGAGAAATCAAGGCTAACAACCTCGGCTTGAAACCAACTTCGGCGAACAAGATCACATGCACAAGCTTAATGTGAACATAAGTCCACATTAGGGGGCAGAGAGTTATAAATGATGTTTAACACTTGTTGAGATTTGTAGCAATTTACAAGTTGAAGTTAAACCGATGTTATATTTAACACTTGTTGAAATTTGTAGCAATTTACAAATTGAAGTTAAACCGAGATGATGTTTAACACTTGTTGAAATTTGTAGCAATTTACAAGTTAAAGTTAAACCGAGATGATGTTTAACACTTGTTGAAATTTGTAGCAATTTACAAGTTGAAGTTAAACCGAGATGATGTTTAACACTTGTCGAAATTTGTAGCAATTTACAAGTTGAAGTTAAACCGAGATTATTGTTTAACACTTGTTCAAATTTGTAGCAATTTACAATACAGGTTGAAATTAAACCGAGATCATTGTTTAAACTTGTTGAAATTTGTAGCAATTTACAAGTTGAAGTTAAACCGAGATGATGTTTAACACTTGTTGAAATTTGTAGCAATTTACAAGTTGAAGTTAAACCGATATGATGTTTAACACTTGTTGAAATTTGTAGCAATTTACAAGTTGAAATTAAACCGAGATTATTGTTTAACACTTGTTGAAATTTGTAGCAATTTACAAGTTGAAGTTAAACCGAAATCATTACTTAACACTTGTTGAAATTTGTGGATAATTTACAAGTTAAAGTTAAGCCGAGGTTAAACCCTTGTTGAAATTTTATGAAAAAATTTACAAGGTGAAACCAAGGTTATGCCAAGAAAAGGTACTTGGGTACTTGCTGAGGTAAATCATCAGTTTGTATAACCGAGGTGTGTCACCCCGAGACGGTTGCAAAGGAGGACGGTTTCGGCTGAGAAACTTGAACGAACTTGGTCGTTGGTTCTAAGGCATTGATGAAAGTAGACTATAGATCTTGGTCATATTGAGCCGACGAGTTCTGACTTCGGCAATAGATGATGAAGCGAGCTTAGCCGACGTGCTAAGTGGAATAAATGATATAGGCTCCATCACCTCAGGATGCCGAGGTAATAGAACTTAGGGGGCAGTTATGGGGACATAATTTTTGAATGACAACACGTGGCCGAGGTGACACCGAAGTGTCAGCCGAGGTGTCACGTGTCCTGGTCATGACGCCGAGATCATCTCGGCTAGGCCGAGGTTATCTACGAAGAAACCGGAATCCGAGATAAGCGGATAAGGGACAAGAGTCCTAGAATGGGAGAAGACTTCAGTTTTGGTAAAGATAAGACTCTTAGAGAGTTTATCCTAATCCTACTGGGAGTCCAAGATTAGCAGTAATCCTAAGTCCATTAGAGCTAGGCTCCTATTGGGACTAGGATTGTATTGGCTATAAAAGAGAGGCACCCCCATGGGTCTAAGGTATGCTTTTGATATTATGTCTAGTGAGTTAAACACTATTGGTTATCTTTGAGAGATATGGAGTACTGACTTGATCGTTGGAGTACCCCCGGGTGGACGAGCCACCGCCGAAGACTCTTCTTTCTGTTGCAGGTCAGACAGGTGTCATCTATTCTGCCGGTGTTCTCCAGTTGAGTACTAAGTTGGCAGTGTGGTCGGAAATTGACACACACACATACTTATATCATTAGATTACCATAGTAATATGACCTCGATCATACTATTGTTGTTAATATGTAACATAAAACTTAAAATTTTAATTTTCAATTAATCGCTAAAAGAATAATATGTTATTTTATCTTGTGTTTAATTTGATACAAGGCTAGCTCATAACAATATTCATAAATATTATTCATCTTTTCAACTACATTATCTCCTTTCATATATTTAATAAGAAATTTAAAAATTAATAATTAACATAGCCAGAGATATCGAGCAAGGTGGAGTGGTGGATGTCGAGAGGGTGTAGTACCAAGGGCCTTTTCCCAAATTAAGGCAAAATAGCAACTTATTTTCCAAACTAGGCTTAGTTTGGACGGAATTCCCAAACTAGGCTAAAACGTGGTTGTGAACCACGCTTTCACTGTTTATCTGACCCTTCCGCTGAAAATTTCTAAAATTGTAAAAGCGTGGTTACAAACCACACTTTTAATTAAGAAAACGTTGTTACAAACCACGCTTTTAAGTTTTTTTTTTTTTCTTCATAAAACGTGATTTCAAAACACGTTTTTAAGCAAAATGTGAAAACTTGTTTTCAAAACACGTTTTCAACACAACAAACCAAACCCAACACTCACTATTCTTTCTCACACACACACACACACTCTCTCTCTCTCTCTTTCTCTCTCTCTCTCTCTCTCGGACACACTCACACACTCACGTCCATATATAATTTTAATATATATAAATTTTATTTTATAAAATTGAGATCAATATTAAATATATATATATAATAATTTATAATAGCAAATAATAATCAACTATATAATTTTCATCTTTCGAGTGGTTATAAATAATTTTTTACAAATTAAATTAAAACAACCATACGTATGTATATAACCTGCCTAAAAGTTAAAATGATAATTATTTTTTATCCTTAAATGATAATTATTTTTTATTTTTTATTTCTTAACCAAATTAATTTTTAATTTAAAAAAAAAATTCTAAAAATCAAACCATACATAGCCTAAAAATATTTTGATAAGTCATTTCTTACGTTGGTAACTTATTTAATTATTTGTTAATTTTACGACATTTTTACCATCTGAGGCATGTTTGGTAACCATTTTGTTTTCAGTTTTCAATTTATATTTACAAAAATTTTAAAAACTATCATAAAAACTTGTTTGATAATTTTTTTGGTTTATAAATGGTTGTCTCAATTTATAAATTTGAGGAAAAAACGTAAATTCAAAAAATGAGTTTATGTTGGTTTTTAAACAAAAATTTAAAAATTTTACTAACAAATTTTTTTTTTGGGTAGATTACATTTACCTCCCCTGAGGTTTCTGACAAATACAAAGACCACCCCTGTGGTTTGAATAATTACAATAACCTCCCCTACTTTACCTGACAATATCAAGATTCCCCCAAAATTTGACAACCGTTTTTATACCTAACAGACCTTGCTGATGTCATCTAATGTAAGCACTAAAATACCCATAATGCCCATAATGCACTAAAATGCCAATTAAAGAATTTTCCACAAAACCCAATCCAAACCCTATCTTCCGTAAACGAGATCAAACTAGACGAATAAGACATAGAGGAACAAAAGCCCCAAAAACCCAATTCAAAAGCCCCACAAACCCAGTTCATCCTCAATTCGTTGCCGTTCTCGCCGGTTCGCCCCGATTCTCGCCATTTTCTCCCTCTCTCTCTGCACCTTCTTCCTCTATTTCGGTAGAGACGACATACCTACCTCGGAAAACCTCTTCTTAGCCCTAATTTTCATCGTCGCCGCTCTATTCTTCGCTGGCAAAAACAAGGGTTTTATTCACCAAAGTTTTTTTTATTCTCTCCAAGCAACTTGGGTTCTCACAGAACAACCACAAACCGGTCCAATGGTTCATCGGCGAATCGATTTTATCGAAAAAAAAATCAAAAATCGAAGTGAATTGTAATAGAAGGGGTTGAATTTTACAGCAATGGTGATTTCTATGAAGGGAAGTTTCACAATGGGAGGTGTAATAGGAGTGAAGTGTACAATTACTTTGTGAATGGGAGGTATGAGGGAGATTGGGTTGATGGGAGGTATGATGGGTATGGGATTGAGAGTTGGGCGAGAGGTAGTCGGTTTCGAGGACAGTATCGGCAAGGTCTCCGGCATGGTTATGGAGTTTATAGGTTTTATACAGGGGATGCTTATGCAAGGGAGTGGTGTAATGGGCAGAGCCATGGTGTTGGAATGTAGAGTTGCTCCAATGGAAGCAGTTATGTTGGTGAATTCAGGTGTGGAGTCAAGCACGGCCTTGGTTCTTACCATTTTAGGTTAATTCTTCAACTTCGATTTCGCGAGCGAAGAAAAGAGGTTTGATCTTGTTGTCGATGGTCTCTTTGTTGGAGTCGGAGTAGGAAACCAAGAAAAGAGGCACTGTTGGGTTGGGTTGGGTTGGAATGAGAGAGAGAGAGAGAAAAGAGAGAGAGTAGGGTTTGATTTCATTGTTAGGAAGATAGAGAAGAAAGATCTCGTCGTCAATGGTCTCCTTGTTGGAATTAGAGTCGAATACCAAGAAAATAGACACTGTTGGGTTGGGTTGGAAGAGAAGGAGAGAGAGAAGAGAGCGAGAGAAGAAAGAAACAGAAGTTAATGGATGGTGACTCTGGTTTCAAAAAGTAAAAAGGGATATTTTGTAGGGTATTTTTCATCTTTTCACACTTAATTTAAAGGGTAATATGGTCATTCTGTATAGGTAAGTAACGTCGTTTGTGCAAAATTGACGGATTGGGGGAATTTTGATATTGTCAGTTAAAGTATGGGAGATTTCTGTAATTATTGAAACCACAAGGGAGGTCCTTGTATTTGTCAGAAACCTCAGGGGAGGTAAATGTAATTTACCCTTTTTTCAATTAATTTTATTTGAAAAAAAATTTAATTGAAAAAAAAAATTTAATTAAAAAAAATGTTTTTTTTTTTCAAAATTCTATACAAATTATATAGTTGATTATTATTTGCTACTATAAATTATTATTATATATATATTTAATATTGATCTCAATTTTATAAAATAAAATTTATATATATTAAAAATTATATATGGACGTGAGTGTGTGAGTGTGTGTGTGTGAGAGAGAGAGAGTGAGAAAGAAGAGTGAGTGTTGGGTTTGATTTTTTGTGTTGAAAACGTGTTTTGAAAACACATTTTCACATTTTGCTTAAAAGTGTGTTTTGAAACCACGTTTTATGAAGAAAAAAAAAAAAAAAACTTAAAAGCATGGTTTGTAACCATGCTTTTACGATTTTAGAAATTTTCAGAAGGAGGGTCAGATAAACAGTGAAAGTGTGGTTCACAACCACGTTTTAGCCTAGTTTGGGAATTCCGTCCAAACTAGGCCTAGTTTGGAAAATAAGTTGCTATTTTTCTTAATTTGGGAAAAGGCCCTAGTACCAAAGAGTGGTGAGAAGAAAATTGTGAGTGCAAATACTTTTTTAATTTGTCATAATCAGTAAACTTATATATATATATATATATATATTTCTATTGAATACGTTTAAAAACTAGTGTATGCCTATGCCTAAAGGCACGGTGTAAATAATGTTTTGTTTGAATAATTTTCATTTATCATTCTCTCTTAAGCTAGGAACACTGAGAATCAAGTATACCTAAAATTTTGTTTTCCCATGACATACAAAAAATGAATAGATAACATACATTTGAGTAAGGGGATCCCCTTTATTATAGACACAACTTAAAAAAAAAAAGAGGAACAAAAAAATGGTGTTCTCCCTTTGGAGCACACCATGCCAATATGAAAATGATATTCTTGATCAAAATCTAAATAACAAACGCCTCCGAATGTCTACCTCTCAAACCAAACCAAACCAAATCTATATATGTTTACACAACGTCAATCTACCTCAAAATAATCTTTAACTTTATATAACGTCAATCATTTTCAAAGTTTGTCAATGATAAAACCAAAAATAGTGTAAATTCTGCCCTCGAGATTGTTGCTCACTTGAGATTGCCCCTCTTTCAACACTCATCAATTAAAGAAGTACACGTTTAGTTTACACAACAATAAATACAAAATCATTAAAGAGATAAGAAAAACTTAAGCTTAAAAAAAGGAGTCAATATTACCATTCGCTTCTAGTCTTCATCCACCTATAATATATATATATATATATATAAAAGAAGCCAATATCCTAATTAAAAGAAACTACCCAATTCAAAACAAACACATGCATTGTCACACTAATGAAAGGTTTTTTTTATAGACCCCAATTCAAACTAAACACAAACATTGTTGCAAAATAATAATTGGTTACCCAATGCAAACACTACGAACAAACACAATACATTGTCAACACATATATAAATTAATGACTGATAAAAACATTAATTTACAAAAATAATCAATCTTTTCTTTGGATTTTATTTTTTTCAACTATTTCTTTTTGGAACTTCCTTTAATTGATCACATAAGGTTATAAGGAAAATTTAAGAAAGAAGTGTTCTTAAGAAAGAATTTAATAAAATAAAATTTAAATGCAAACTCTTTGCTGGGTAATTCAATAACAAACTCTAACCAACTTAATTCCCCCATCATTTACAAATCAATACAACTTAAAAAACCCCATTTATTTTGTCCAAAAACCCAAAGCCATTTATTATATTAGTTTAGTCCCATCCGTTTTGTGTATGTAACCCTCCATCACCTTCTTCAATCTTCACGTACACCCATTCAGATTCATTTTGCTTCCAACCTGATAATAAATTTTGAATATTTGTTAAGCAATACATGACCATAAACAAAATATCAAACCAGCCCCTTTGGATCTATTTGGTTAGCTCATGGGCAACAACCAACAAAATTTAGATTGAAATTAAATAAACTATAAGACTAAACTGATATAATAAAATTCAATGGATAAAACAACAAATCAATAGCATACAATAAGGGGGGCAATTGTTTACAGGGTCTTAAAAAAATAATAGGCAATGCTGAAACTATATATATATATATATTTATCACAACTTACCAATCACCACTCCCAAATAAAGGGGAAAAAAAATAGAAAAACACAAAAAGCCCAATAAATATAGGAAAATCCATATCAGTATTTAAAGCGTATTTAGCAAACTTAGAAGTATTTATAGATCCGTATATATTTATGAGTATTTAGCAAACACTAGAAAAACTCATAATATAGAAAAACCTATTTTATAAATAAAAAATTAACACCCATTTCTCATTAAAGAATCAAACATTTCATTAACTTTGTGTGTACCTTTGAGACCAAAAATAGTAGAAAGTGTCTAGTTCATCCTCCTCAGTCACAACATTTAAAAAACGAAAAAGAAAAAGAAAAAGAAAAAAAAACGTGTCACTAAGATTACTTGCCTCCAATTCTTAACTAATGTTTGATTCTTTGCCTTTTCATGAACTCTCTCAGTAAGTCATCAATGAGTATAGCACATCCATTCAAATTCTACAACTCATATAGATTAGTTATTAAATTAAAATGAAGCATAACTGAGATACAAATAATGTAGAATCAATGTACTAAAGGCATACCCAATGTCAAATTATACAAACCACATGCATGCACTAAATCCACATACTTATGTATATATAACGTAGCCAGAAATATGTATACATACACACAATGAATTGATGAATGAGAGCAAACCCATATGCAATTGCTGCCTAGATTTGATGCAACATAACTGAGATACAAATAAGAGCAGGAGAACATAGCCAGAAATATGTATACATACACACAATGAATTGATGAATGAGAGCAAACCCATATGCAATTGCTGCCTAGATTTGATGCAACATAACTGAGATACAAATAAGAGCAGGATCACTATACTAAGAGCATCTCCAACCCTAGTCTCTTTTTTTCATCAAATTTTAGAGAAATTTTGGTTAACTGAGATACAAATAAGAGCAAGATCACTCTACTAAGAGCATCTCCAACCCTAGTCTCTTTTTTTCATCAAATTTTAGAGAAATTTTGGTTAAAAGCTTGATCTAATATGGAACACTCAAACCTTACTCTATTTTATTTCATCAAATCTTTCTAAAAAAATTCAAACCTATCCTAAAGATCTGTTTTAACCATTTTTAATGAAATAAACGCATATCCAATAATTACTCTTTTTGAAATTTCATTAAAAATATGACTGTTGAATATTTGGTGAATTTTTTTTACAAATTCCTTGATTTGATTTAGATTTGATGAAATGGTTTGATCTGTATTCAGTTATTTTTTGATCAAATTTGATATAGCACAACTGAGAACATATAAGAGCAGAACCAATGTACCAAGACATACCCATTTTCAAATCAAACCACAAGCATACAAACTTATGTATATAATAACACAACCAAAAATATGTATATACACAATGAATTGAAGTACTAACCACAAAGAACAGACACAGCAAAGAGAGAGAGGGAGAGAGAGAGAAATTGCGATGCCCAAAAGAAAATTATCTAAACCAAAGTATCACCTACTGTTTTCAATAGAGGTTCAGATGATGCTTTGATGATGATAAACAAAAACATTAATTTAAACCATTATAGACCTTAATTCCGCCAACAAACAACAATTGGCTCACCGAGAGAGGTACTGGAGGGGGTTCGAAGCAAAGAGAGAAAGAGAAGACGATGGCGTCGAATAGAGAAAGAATCTGTGGTGGTGGTAAAGTTGGTCGTGGAACAGAGGAGCCAACTCGGTGACCCAGTTCTCAATCGGAACCCTATCTTGCGAGCAGCGAACACTGAGAGAGAAGGGAGGAGAGGAGAGGGGAGAGAGAGATCGAATAGAGAGAGAATCTGTGGTGGTGAAGTTGGTCATGGAACAGAGGAGATAACTCGGTGAGCCAGTTCTCAATCTGAAACCCTACATTGGGCGCAGCGAGCACTGAGAGAGAAGGGGGAGAGGGGAGGCAGAAATCGAGGCCGAGTTGGAGAGGGAGGGTAGGAAATAAGAATAGAGAGGGAGAGGGAGAGAGAGAGATACAGAGGGAATGGGGGAGGAGACGTGGATAGGTGGGAGAGGGGAGAGTACATAGGGTTTGGGCAGGAACAAATCATCATCCGAACCATTGATGTTTATCAAAATTGATCTGAGCCTTTGAAACTAAATGTATCTCTGATACATTTTATATATTTTCAAAAACTCTTCTCCCTTATTATATAGATATTGTGCGTGCATTTTAAATTTCTAACTAAAAATAGTTCACAAGATAATCTCAACCTTTTTCTTGAGTAATTTTAATTTTTTTGAATACAAAAGAATAAAAATTAATTTGACAAAAAAAAATCAAAAATACATTTTTAAATTTGTAAATTAATTTCATCCTAAAAAAATAAATTATATGGATAATAAGTATTTTAATATTTTTTCACAAAATCAATTTTACTTAAAAAAAGATTTAAAACAAATTTATGAAAACCAAATTAAACATATTGAAGATAGTTGAAGGGATTTAACTCTGACAAGTGACTTTTTAATTTTTTTTAATTAAAATTCATAAAAAAATAAAATAAAATAAATTAATTAATAAAATAAAATATCACATTAAATACATAATAAATTTTTTTTCCTTTTCTCATAAATATAACACCTAAGTTTCTAGATGAGACGTAAATCCCGAATTTGAATTTGAAAAAAAAAAATAATAAATAAAAAAAAAAAGATCAGAACCTAGAAGTTCATCAGATCGGAACCACCCCAATTACTTTCCTTCGTGATTTACCGTTCCTAATTTTTTTTACGATTTTCCGGAAAAAGAAAATAACAGAAAGGAGAGAACGGAAATCAGAGAAAGAAAAAAATGGGTTAGCGGTTGCAGACCTTCATTATCCCGCGCGCATCTCACCCAAAAAAAAAAAACTACTCATCTCTCTCTTCCTCTTCAATCTATCTAGGGTTTACACCTCTCTCTCCAAATTTCAATTTTGATTTTAATCCATTCGATGGAGGAAGCGAAGGCCGGCGCCGGTAAATCGGTGAGGGCTTTATCGTCGTTGGTTGCAGTCGGTGGTCGGCAGAGATTCACGGTGGAGCTGAGACCAGGAGAGACCACCATCGTTTCGTGGAAGAAGCTTGCGAAGGACGTGAGCAAGGTTAACAGGCCCACCTCCTCGGCACCCGCACCCGCACCCGCACCCGCACCCGCACCCGCACCCGAACCTCAGTCCAATGCTCACTCTGCTCTTGAGTCTCGCTTAGCTCCGGTAAGAGTCAGTTCAATTTTGAATTCGTCCTGTGGCGTTTTGGTTTAGGGTTTTGTTAGCGAATTGTGTTACTAGTAATAGTTTTCAGTGTGTGATAATATGAGGCGTTGATGTTTGTTTTGCGTTGAGTTAAACCTAGACATGTTATCAATAGAAGAAAAGCGTAATGTAATTGAATTGGCATCTAATGGATTAGGTAGTTGCTTTGTATTGTAGACTGGTTGATACTGTTGATATGGTTCGCTGTTTGCATAAATAATAAATGACTAAGGCCATCTCCAATGCTGTATCAAAGGTATCATCAAATTTGAATTTGATAAAAAAGTCCTTTTTCAGCTCCAACAGTTTCATTAAACCAGTCTCAAATCGAGAATATCAAAAGTATTTCACCAAATAGAGGATGTCCAAGAGCCTTCAACATTTCACTGTTTGGTGCCGCTAGTTTTGTAGAACCGGACGACTGTCTGGTTGTCCCTCCCGGTCAGTAGAAAACTTCTCACAGCAAAGCATACTCTCAGAAGTGATGGATTGCTCTTGCCGGTCGACCGGTCGTCCCCCCAGTCGACCTGTGTGTTGATGATAGTAAAAAATGCTCCGTTGGAGTACTGGATATCCGATGGAGTTTTTATTCAAATTTTTACTCAAATTTGGTGAAATAATGTTTACTTCTTTTTTTCATCAAATTTGAGTAAAAGCTTGATCTGATATTGCGTATTTCAACAGAGTTTTATCAAATCACCGGTTCACCGAGAAAATGTCCGGCCGTCGATCGGCCATCCAAAGGGACAAGCGGCCGATCGTTTGGTGCTCTTGCACTAACGACTATCTACAGTAATTTGACAAAGGCTCTAGCCATCCTCAATTTGATGAAAAGCTTAAGACATTCTCAATTTGATACCAAACTGATGAAACGGTTGGAGCACCGTTTTCATCAATTTTTCATCAAATTTAAATATGATGAAAGATCTGATGAATAGTTGGAGACGCTCTAAGAGCATTTTCAACCTTTCACCAATTTTTTTATTTTTATTTTTATCTAATTTGATTTCAAATTTGAGTAAAAAGCTTGATTTGATACGAACTGTCCCAATCATTTCATCAAAATCTTTTTAGAAATTTCCCTGTCATCCTAAATTCCACTTTTCATCAAATTTGATGGGAAAAAAAATCATTTTCAATGCTTCATGTTTTAAATTTTCATCAAATTCAAATTTGATGAGAAAATGACTCTTCCTTGATATGATGAACATTTGATGAAAGGTTTGGAGATGATTTTTTATCACTTTTTCATCAAATTTAAATTTGATGAAAGAAATGGTGAAAGGATCGGAGATGCTCTGAGAATTTGTGTGTCCCTCATGTGTCATGTCTTCTATATTTTGACAATTTATGTGGCAGCGTGTCTGTGTTGTGCCACGTTTTCATATCTGTGTCCGTGTTTCTTAGATTGCCACCAATTACATTGAAATTATTCTTTTGAAGCTGTTGGTTACCATTGTCAAGTTGTCCATGCATTCTCTCATCATGTGCTTCCATTTTGTGTGCATAAGGTTGTACCTAACTGCAGTGATGGAATAACCTATGATTTTCACTATAGGTTTTTCATGAAATAGGAATAAATAGTGATTTTATTGGAATGCTTTTCGACTTAATATGTTTGAAGTTGTCATGTGAGCCATCGCATTCATTGAATTCCAGGCTCAATGCAACAAGTGAATGCTAGTCTATGAGTTCCATTGTATTGTACAGGCTCATTCAATATCCTAACAGTCTACTCTTCGGCAGGATAATACCACAATCAAATGACTGTTAAACATTGAATAGCTATAAATCTGTATTTCTTCATGCTTTTTTTTAAATAAATTGTCATTGTAACAGAACTATGTTAATCAAAGGTTTTAATTTTGGTATATTTTCTTTGCGGTTGGATGAGTGTTGTTTGTTTTGGAAGCTTCTCTCACACATGCTCAACTTTGTACATGTCACAATTGTCCACATCGCTCCCTTTTTGTTGGAGTAGGGGTGATATCTGATATCACATAAAGTGCATCGACTGTTTATGTGCATTATTGGCAGATTGTTTTGAATCAAATATTTATTTATTTTTAATTGTGTTTTGCTTTTTTAGGGACAACCTTCTGAAATTGACTTGAATGATGCTCCCCCTACAAGCCGTTTTAGTGCTGTTATTGAAAAAATAGAACGCCTATATATGGTATGCAACATTGAACATTTTTTTTTTTTGGATAAATAAATGCAACATTGAACTTTGATCTCTGTTTCAGTGACTCTAGTAAGTTCGTGTTGATATCCATAGATGCAATATTATATTATGTAATATTCAATAGGTTAATTGTGAGAATGCATTTTTCTTAGGGTAAGCATAGTAGTGATGAGGAAGATCTTAATGATGTTCCTGATGATGATGAATATGACACAGAAGATTCTTTCATAGATGATGCGGAGCTGGTTGGTATTGTTATCTGTTGTCAGTAGGTTTTGTATGGCTAGTTATATATGCAGCACCTATTCGTTCTCATGATAACATTTTGCATCTATTAACAGTGCCATCATAATGCTTCTGCTTTGCTGTTATGCAGGATGAGTATTTTCAGGTTGATAACTCAACAATAAAACATGACGGATTCTTTGTTAATCGGGGGAAATTGGAACGCACGTGAGTTTCTCCTAGTCATTATAATAGTACTGTTTTTTATTAGATAATAATATCCCAGTGACGTTCAAGCTTTCATAGCTTTGAGAAGGCTTTTTTTTTTGTGTATATTACGTGGTGCCATCCTGAGTTTACCAGTTTATGGTGATGTCTGGTTGTTAGATTTATGCTAGAGAAATCAAGCCAATGCTTTCGTTTTGGTGTGGTTAAATTTGTTGTTTGTTCTCCCCACCTCCCTAACTTTCTTTATTCTCTTTGTTTTTCTTTTGCTAGAAATGAACCTACCTTATTGTCTAACCAACAACCAAAGAAAAGAAGAAGGAAAGATTTGGCAAAAGGTCAGGGTGAGGGTGATGATGATCACATGCCAAATAAACGTGTAAAAGTGGGAAAGAAGGTGGCTGGGAAGTCACTGCCATTGGTTGGAAAGAACTCTTCTGGTCACTCTCACATTGTGGCTCTACCTAGTGTACATCATGAAGATACGAAATTTCAGAATCAGATGAATTCTTCTGTAATTTGTGCTAAGAAGAAATCTGCTGAAACAAAAACTCTATTGGATCCATCTCCTCCTTCAAAAGTTCCAAATGGTGATGCTTCTTTGTCTATACCAGAGGAAAAGGATATTGACAAGCAGAAGACAGGAATGGCCTCTTCTAAGTACCAGGGTAACAAATTGAAAGATGGAGGTGAATTTTCCGATCCTTCAGTTCAGAGGTCTCATGGCAAAAGTTCTTATACACAAAGCAAATCTCAACCTGGAAAACTATTGAATAATGTCAATGAGTCAGATCAATCAGTTCAGAGGAGAGAAAAAGATGGCATTCGTGAAAGGCCTGACCTCAATGTTTATGAGGGAAAATATTCCATGCAAACTGTGGTGAGTAGTTCTTTGTGAATCCTCTTTCTCCTCTCTCTTTGCATTACATCAGTGGATTAATGTGATGCGTGCAAAGTGTTGCCACATGAAGGAATTTCTAGATGGCTTTGGCAATTAGTTTAATTCTAATCAATTTTAAGTTTTCCCCTGTACTTGTCAACGACATTTGGTTTTTCTAAGTGACCTCAATGTAAACTTCAATTCCACTAATGAATTATCAATTTTTTTGTGACTTTATGTGTCCTAACAATTTTTTGGTAGCTTTTACATTTTGTGCTTGTAACTGAAATTCAAGCAAATATTGATTTTGTATTCTAAAATCATGCAGAAGGCTCCACTCATGCAGAGAAAGGAAGGTTTAAATGTTAGGCCAAAAAGTACGATGCTCGAGAAGGCCATTAGGGAGTTGGAGAAGATGGTTGCAGAATGTATGTTTGAGTATTTCTTTCTATTATAGTATTTAGTCGTAATTATTCATTGAATCATTACTATAAATCACATAATCAATTAATTGTTTGTCTCTTTGTAAATATCAGCAAGACCACCAACCATGGAAGTTCAGGATGCTGATATTTCATCTCAGGCAGTCAAGCGGAGGTTGCCACATGAAGTAAAGCAGAAGCTGGCCAAAGTTGCTAGACTAGCGGTACTAGAAAGTTAACATGACTATTATTATATGATCCTTGGTTTGTGGTCTAATGTAGTTTGTCTTGTACTCGCATTTTCTTTTTGTTAACCTCTCATTGTGGCCTTTAAAGAAATAAAAAAATTGTCTTTTACTTGTTGGGTTAAATATGAACATATATTGTTTGGTTGTTGCAGCAAGCAAACCATGGAAAAATATCGATGGAGCTGGTCAATCGTCTTATGAGTATTGTTGGTCACATGGTACAAATGAGGACATTAAAGGTATTTCTTTTTGGAGGAGAATTAATTCTTTAATAAATGTAGCTTCATTTTCTTCTTGATGTTAACTCTCACCCAAGGTCTACTTCACTTAACTGGGTAAGGCTTGGGTGGTAACTGTGATTGTTAGAATGATGGAAAGTGGTGATGAGAATGTAAATCTGAATGAGGATTATTTGACAACTTGTTAGGATGATTCTGGACAAATCTCAAAAATAATTTTTGGGAATAGCTTGACATTTTTTGATCCTTTAGAAAATATTTGATGATGACACTGGTGATAATAAGTTTCTAAACTAAAAATTCTACGGTTTTGTGTGTGTGTTTGTGATTATAAAATAGAATTTGGTTTCTCTCTTCCTTTATTGTCCCTCCCCTTGTCTGGAACTCAGCCTACCATCACGCTAGCCAATTGAAAGCTCCATTTAGCCAATGTCTAAATCCAGATGGAAAAAACAGAGATCAAATTCAACCTTGCTGGGGAAAGGTGATTTGCCGTCTGCCGTCATGCGTCTTAGGCTGTGTTTGGATCTTGATTTGGGTGATTTGGGGAGGGATTTGTATAGGAAGACGAAAAGTGAATAAAATATAAGCTAAATTTTTTTCACTTTTTGCTTTCTTTTTTCCCATTCCTTTCACAAATCCCTCCCCAAATCCTAGATCCAAACACAAGCTTAATAATTTTTATTTATTTGTTTTATTCCTTGTCAATATCCAGCCAAGAAGGCAATCACTTTGTATATGGGAACAAATGAAGCATGGACCATTTCCCATGGGCACGGGAAGGCATATCCTGCAACTAACCAACACATCCTAATAAGATTTCTGGAACTATTGGATTATATTCATAAATTCAATTATGGAAACATTTCTTGGCAATTTAATAGCATATTGTATATGCTTTCAAGTTATGCCAGAATGTATCTAGTTTGAAGAAATTAAGACAGTTCACTGCAGGGTTGGACAATAAGAATATTTAAAAATCTTCACTGAATAGTAGAATTCTGCTGCTTTTGTTTTGGCGAAGTTAATGTTGTCTCCTTTGTTTTTGATGGTTGAAACAGTATAGCATGTAGGTTAATTTGAAATCACAATAAAGAGGTCATAGTGCAATTCTTTAGTTCTCATAATTTTTTTTACTAAGTTCTTGCTTTACAATTATCATGTTGATCATTGATTAATGCAGCATTTTTTTTTTTTTTTTTGCAACAGAGAAACCTAAAAGTCATGGTTAATATGGGTTTGTCAGCAAAAAAGGAGAAAGATGATAGATTTCAGCTGATGAAAAAGGAAGTTGCTGAGCTGATTAGGATGCGGGTGCCATATATAAAGTCCAAGGTAAGATTTTCACCCCCACCCCTTCCCCTGCCCACACACCCAACAAAAAGGAAAGATAGTCTTTGTCTATTTGCGGTGATATTTTTGAGGCTTTTACTGAGTCAAAATGGAATTTCTTCATTGTGATGTGGAACATCTTGAATAATTTTGTTTTTCCTGCGATGCTTGTGCAGAATATTGATTACTAGTTTTTGTATAATTCTATGTTTTTTCAGGCACTGGAGCAACAAGCTGGAGCATCTGATGATTTTCAGGAAATTGGCAATGAAGAGAAAGAAGTAATTAAACGAAAATATAGCATGGATGATGCGTTGGAGGACAAGATTTGTGATCTCTATGACCTCTATGTAGAAGTACTGATTTGTGTTCACAATTATCCCTTTTAAGGTATTTTCTTTTTTTGAGAAAATTTCCTCTCATACTGCATCCTAAGTGTTTATTCTTTGGTTCCAGGGGCTGGATGAAGATGCAGGTCCACAAGTGAGAAAGCTGTATGCAGAGGTGGTTGGCCTGTGGTTTCTTTTAATTATGTTGAAAGTAGGAAAGGCCTATTATAGAATTATGTGTCTGCTTATATGGTAGTTCATGTGAAACTTTTCAAATGATGTGTTATGTGGCTGTGATTTTATTGTCTTGCTCTTTCTTCCTTTTCCATTGATTGGTTGTAAATTATTAGTTGTTGTGACTGGTCAAACCTTATTAAGTTATTTCTATAAAACTTATTTGACTTTTTCCGTTGTTTCTGCAATTTCTGATGCAGCTTGCAGAATTATGGCCAGATGGATTTATGGACAACCATGGGATTAAGCGTGCTATATGTAGGGCAAAAGATAGGAAGAGGCCACTGCACAGCCAGCATAAGGTAGTGATGTTTTCATATTCCATGTTTATGCATTGCATTATTGTCTTTATCTACCCATTGATAGACTTCATCTATGTAAGCTGGAAATTCCTGGTTTCCTGAGTACTTGTGATTGAGAACAGAATTTATTAAGCTCTTGCTTCTCCAAGTGCTCTTTTAGACATTATTACTTTTCTTTCTTTTTTTTTTTTTGATCGACAAACAAAAAGAACTTATTAGAAGTACAGAGTGAGGACAAGGAGTCCTCTTGCAAGAAAAAAAGAAAAGAAAACACCTATCAGACATTTCAAAGATAAAGAGCACAAACAGCTCCCCAATCTTTGGAAATCAGAAAAATGGGTCTCCTCCAACATAGGCCCAAAATGAAGCCAAATGACACACTTCTTCCAATAATAAATCCGAGTCTGCTGCTTTGTCCTCAAAGATCCTTGCATTCCTCTCCAACCAAATAACCCAAAAGATAGCAAAGACAACACAATGCCACAATGTTTTTGCTTTCTTGTTGCCACCAAAACCCTGAAAGTCAATTAAGAGTATGTGCACACAAGCCCCCGGAGCCACCCAAAGTGAACCAATCAAAAGTAAGAGTTGATGCCATAAGTTCAAAGCCACTGGGAAAAATAAATGATTCAAGGATTCGTCATTCCTCCTATACATGATACACCATTGAGAACAACAAGAGTGGTTAGGTCTCCTCTTTTGAAAAATACCACTGGTCGTTATGTTTCCATGAGCCATAGACCACATAAAAACTTCACTTTAAGAGGCAAAACTGCTTTCCAAATTTTCTTGTGAAATATAAATGAAGGAACAATAAGCTTATCAGTGATTTTATCAAAAAAGGATTTGCACTAGAAAATACCAGAAGAGTGAATGAGCCAAATCCTTCTATCACATGTAAGTGGAGACAATGAAAGACCATCAAGCAAAGACAGCATAGATGTCAATTCAAGAGTTTCCCTGTTACTAAGATTTCTGACAAAATTGAAGTTCCATGAAATTGGTGCAAAGTTAGAACATGCCAAAGAAGCAATAGAAACATTATGAGAGTGAACAATACATAAAAGTGGAAAATAATTACATGATTGCAATCTGGTTAAAGTTCTGAACCTTAGTAGCAGGAATTGTTCATGTTGCTCACGATTCTTCCTCAGAAGCGCAGAAGAAGCGCGATTCTGCGCTTCTGACTTAAATTCGTAGAAGAATTGCGAGTTTGATGCGAGAGAAACATGAATCTGATCACAAATCTGTCTTCTTCTCATCGGAGCTCCATCGCGGGCCATCTCAAGACCTTCACGGGCCATCGCAGACTTCTCCCTTCCTCTTCGCTCGTCTTCGCTAGTTGCACACAAGCCATCGCGACTTCTCTCTCCTTTTCGCTGGTCTTCGCGACGTCTCTCTCTCTCTTTGCAAGTGGTTCACAACTTCTCTCTCCCTCTTCGCTGGGCATTGCGACTCCTCTCTCTCTCTCTCTCTAATCTTACTTCTCTTCTCAGATTATATAGATATAAAGATAGATATATATGTAATATGTATGTATATATATTTTTGTTTTTGTTTTTATAAATTATACTTATATATGTATATATATGTTTTTATTTATATATTATATATAACCTTCATATATTATATATATCTGTTTTAATTTATATATTATATATTGCCTTTATAAATTTATGTGTATTTATTTATATATTATATTTATTGATTAAGCTATTTTTTAAAGAAAATAACATAAAATAATTAATTTTTAACAAAAATATTTTAGAATAAATGAAAAAAATTATAATAAAAGTATATAATTAGAATACTTTAACATATGATTTTTTTATACTTCTTATTTATTTATAACATATATAGTTCCATAAAAAATATAATCTTACAATATATTTTTATATATTATTTAAAATATATACAAACGCTCCCAACTAACGATTCTTGAAATGTCTACGATTCCACTCTCCCGCTCCCGCTTCTGCTCCCTCTTTGTGCAACTAAGTTCTGAACATGGAAATTGTTTACGTCCTAATTCTCTGTGTGCGCACTTGTCCGCATTTAAAGAAAGATGAAAAAAGGAAAATAATTTGTATAATAGACTTGGATGTTGGCTTAGCTAGAAACCTACATACCCTTATTTGTGTCTGTTCATTAAAGAATTACACATTCTGTCTGCAAATTCCACTGAATTGGTAACATCATTAAAGGACCAAGCTGCTATTGTATAGTTTAAAGAACAAAATTAAGTAATATTGTTGAACTGTAGTAAACATCTCCTCCTTCCCTTGAGAGTCCAGATTAGCCAGCTCAAGCCATTGATGATAGAAAATGCTTGGTCACCCCTGGACTATTGATTCTCGACTGAGCGTGCCCTCGCCAACTCACCCACTCGGTGTGCCCGACTTGCCAATGGCCCCACCGAGCAGTGCCTCAATCTTTAGATTGAAGCACTTTACTTATGCTACCTAAGCTATCTCGCTCAGCATCACTAGAGGACTTTTGGATTCGAGGCTAGTGTTCAATGGTTCATCTGGGCAACTTGCCAACCTCCTCCTTGGGATGGGGCATACTCATACCAGTCAGAGAGAGAGAGAGAGAGAGAGGGACCTTGATCAAGACATATGATGCCTCGAAGGCTGAACGATACCTAAGACTAGACTGCTCTGATACACCTCAAAAGGAGCATATCATACATACCCATTGTCAACATATGATGTGCTCCCCAAGACCCATGCTTAGGGTTGTAGAGTTGACTGAAGCTACCTCCACTTTGTCTAACCAAGGGGGTTGAGCCACCTATCCAATCTGAGCTGGCCCCTTATGGCTCGGCCACCCTGTATAAGAAGGTTCCCCAAGCATGCAACAGACGCATACACATTATTGACCTTATACCCTGCAGAGTTATCCATTACCACCCTCCCTCTCTCTCTCTTCTAGGGCTGCCTTGGTTCTCTTCTCCACTTCCATCTAGTGAGCTCAGTGCCTACCTTGGAGGGTCTACCTTACCTTCCATTGTCCACACATAGTATATGGTTATTAGGAAAAGAAGAAGCTTTTATGAACCTTTATTTTGTTTGAGATGTGATTTCTTATTCCATTTGCATTTTATTGGTTTATTTGGAAAGTAATGGACTCATTGTCTCAAGGTCACAGCTAACAAAATGGAAAATGTTTGGGAGATTGGCATCAAGAGAACATTTTGGTTGCCTCTTGTTTATGCTTTGATTTCAAGTTCTTGTAATAGTTATTGTTGAGATTTCAGTCTCGGAAGTATCTGTTAATCCGTATCTGGAATCAACTACTGTAGTTTTCTTTCACTAGCAACTTGGAATCTAACTGATACACGTATTACAACCCAGTTGGCTACAATTAATGTATTTATTGACTTCAATTAATTTTTGTGGGAGACCTAAAGATGCTAATTATCATAGCCATTGAATAAATTGCTTTCTATGTCAATATATGTAGAAGAATACATTAATATCACAAACCACGATGGAGAAATCATGAATGTGACACACAAGTGCAGTCGAATCAAATGTCTTACATTTAATTTCTTATGTTTAGGATCAGGAGAAAATCAGGAGGAAGAAGTTGATTCCAAAGACCGAGGAGGCTGTTCGAGTAGAAACTACAACTACTGCTCAGCCGCAATATGTGCAAGAGAAATTGGTTACTGATTCTGGTAATCATGGTTTGACTTCAGTCAGCAGGCCCGTGCCCAATCCAACAACAGCAAATACTAATGTTTGGATGCCCATGCCCAGTGCCACAATGAACGGTCCCAACTTGGACCGGCCAAAACAAGATAAAGTAAAGGTAACTTCAAGTAATCTCAATGACACGAGGACAATGGATGCATTGACAAAGAAAAAGGTGAAGAGAAAGCCAGAATTGGAATCGAGTGAAACTCACTTCCATCTGGAGAAGTTAGTTTCTGCACAGGGCAAGGAAAGACACAAGCCCCATAAGCACATTACCGGTCCTATCCGAAAACCGAGTCTTCCGTTGGCTCCTCTCCCTCCTCAAAACTTTGAACGGCCCAGCTAACAGGACGTGTAGCTCAATTAGGAAGTTCACACTGCGATGGTGTTTGTTCAACACAAATCTTTGTTTTTAATCTGTTTCCTTTTTTTACCACTTCATTCATTTTGACAGATTGGTTTCAGTCGTCGTGTAATTAAATGTTGGTGTCATGTTGAGCCAAATTCTATTTTCATAAGAGGCAACACAGCTGATTTTTTTTTTAATCATTAATTAGGGATTTGTATACTGATGGGATTTTGATTGCATTTGATAGTGTTCAGCCCACAGAAGGAAAATTCAATCATCATATCATATATGTGAAGCTCAAAATAATCGAAAAGTCGGGTTGGCTTATTTGTTTCATAAATGGATCCTAAATTGTGATGGTTTGTTGTGCTTCTACCCAGACCATCATGTCCGGGCAGATGAAAACATGGAGATGAAATGAAATATGTTTGGAACATTGAACTGAATAATGCTCTTGAGAAATGTTCATGTTTTAAGAAGTGTAAAAGGTTAAAGCATGGATTTCTTCTTGTTGCCCAACCTTTGGCCAGGGTTTCTTTCTTTCTTTTTCTTCTTATTTATTTATTTATTTTTGGGTAAATTACACCAAATGTGACTTTGTTCTATGAATAATTTGGTCATTGTATTTTAAGTTTAGTTTTAATTTGGTTATTTCATCCAAACTTTTGTTATTTTTTTTCAGGAAAATTAGTCTAAGGTCTCTCTCCCATTTTTAGTAATAGAAGAGATCCACAATATTATTTTATAATGTTTAAGGTCCTTCAACCTCAACACCCATATATTACAGAGAAATTTGACTTCTCTCTCTACCAACTTCTCCATTATCGAATCTCTCTCTCGTTATCTGTTGTGTCTCTTCTCTCCCTCAACTATGTTTCATTTTATTCTCTCTCATTAGCATCATTGACGACCGGCGCTGGCAGAGTGCGGTGAAGCCGATCTGAGTTCATAGCAGATCTTGAATCTTCACATCTTCTTGTTGCATCTGTCTAGCTCTTGAAATTCCGTCTATAGTCGATTGAGGCCCACCCAACATATTCGATATGCTATGTGTTATCATAAGCTTTGCTGCCATCATTTGTGCTTGTTGCTGCGTCAGTGCCCCAGAACAAAGTTGTTGGCTTATTGCATTACTCATATTTGAAGCCTGGCTTAGATTAATCGGGTTCTGACCCACATTACCACAATGCTATAAAGTAATTTTTTTTGATTCTTCTGTGCTTGTTTTCTCGACTCTTAGAAGCACTACATAGTAGTACTACACGTACAAGTAGACTTAAATTTTGATGGGTTTTTAAGATCTTATTATTTGGGTATTTATGAAAATAATCTCTGTGATTGAGTTTTGAAGAAGGGTTCCTGAGATAGCTTTTTTCTAGGTTTGAACTGTGCAATTTTTGTGATTTTTCAGCATAGGTTTTATGGACAATCAATGTCGTTTGGGAAGGACTCCTACAATTCTACAAAGACATTGGGGTACTTAAATTCACGGCAAGCATTTACTGATTTTGTAGTTTTGATTAAGAGTTTGAAGAAGAATCATTCTTCTGAGGAATCCCCTGTTGTGGTCTTTAGTGGGTCTTATGGAGGAAGTAAGTTAAAAATGAGTCCCTCTACTAGGTTTTGATTTTATCAGACGATTTGGTCTGACATGAGAGTGGATCAGTAAGAGGGGAATCTCTTGTGCTTTGTGAATCAATCAATTTAGGTTTGTTTGACTGTTTATACCTACCATTAATATGGAATTTGTGTGTAGTTCTATGTATATCTGTTTCCTAAAAAGGCCTTCATTTGGGAATTTGATTTGTTTGACTATAAAACCTTCAACATTTGCGGCTTTAGAATTGTTAATTTTTTCTACTATTGAAATTTGATGTTAGTCTAGAGAAATTTGTGAAAGGTTCAAGGGTCAGAGAAATTTGATGTTAATCCAGAGAAATTTGTAAAAGGTTCAAAGGTTTTTTATGTTAGTTTAGAGATCCAGAAAAATTTGATTTTAGTCTAAAGAAATTTGAATATTAGTCCAGAGAAATTTGTGAAAGGTTCAAGGGTTTTTGATATTAGTCCAGAGATTCAGAGAAATTCGATGTTAGTCCAGAGAAATTTGAATGTTAGTCCAGAGAAATTTGTGAAAGGTTCAAGGATTTTTAATATTAGTCCAGAGATCCAGAGAAATTCGACTGTTAGTCCAGAGAAATTTGGTTCAAAAGTTTTTTATGTTAGTTCAGAGAAATTTGAATGTTCACTGCTTTGTGGGTGATCTGTTCAAGAAATTATATGTTGCTGGTCTTACAGTGCTCGGTTCCCTCTTGCAGTGGGTCTCTCAGTTGATCGCTGGAAGTTTATTTATTTCTGTTTTATTTGGTTCCCTTGTTTCCTACCCAATTGGGATGTAATTGGGTTCTTTGTTTTGTGGTTGGTTCTTGCTGTAATGGGTTTTGGTTTTCCTTTCGGGGGAGGTCATTGAAATATGTTCTGGTAAGTTTAGGCAGTCTGTTGTTATCCTTCATTGTTGCTGGGTCATGGCATTGCTTTTGTATATTGGGTTTGTGTCTTAGCTCCAGGTGGTTATGTTCGGTGCTTGGTTAATTGGGTTGATTGTTGCTGTCATTGCTCAAATGAGCATTATTCTTTTAAGTAACTAGTCCAAATTTAATCAAACATTGTGCTTATCTAGGACAAATTTGCTAGCTGAGGTAGTGAGTAATTTCTTTGGACCAAACCAGAGAAAAATCAGTCCAACCCAAAGAAAATTCAGTCCAAATCAGAGAATTTCTCTAGACCAACCCAATTTTCTCTGAAGTAGAGTACTAGTCCTCATTGTTGTCCAGAGAAATTTGAAATTTTCTCTGTGATATGTCCAGAGAAATTTAGAATTTTCTCTGTGATGAATTTTCTCTGGATCAAATTTTCTCTGGATCGATGTTAAGGGACCTTAGACATTATGAAAATATTAAGTGTCATTTATACTATAAAATCTTAATATCAGGGACCTTAAAAAAAAATCCATTTTTTTTCTTCTACATGTACATATCAAGAGACTGACAAATTTATTAAAATCATTAATTTTAATCTTAAACTTGAACGGAATGATCAAATTGAAATTGAACTTGAAGTATAGGATCAAATTGTTCAATTTAAAATAATAAAGATTAAAGTAAAATTTAAGTAAAATTATA
This sequence comes from Camellia japonica, assembly GCA_030407325.1. Classification (NCBI taxonomy): domain Eukaryota; kingdom Viridiplantae; phylum Streptophyta; class Magnoliopsida; order Ericales; family Theaceae; genus Camellia; species Camellia japonica. Next base: position 82,248,135 of record JAPPVO010000036.1, on the reverse strand, counting down.
GAGATTAAAAATGTAATTTACTTCAAATATTTTTTATTTCGATTATTTATCGTCTTTTGTCAACCTTTTAAGATTTTCATATTTTAAAAAAAAAAAAATTAGATGCTATTAGACTAAAAAAAAAAAAAAAGTGCAAATTTTTAATTGTACCACATTCCTATAATATTTTGAAGCCACGAGATTGACTTTATAAAATTTAGCTTAAGATTTACCACATCAGAGTATTATTTTTTTTTTTTTATTTTTTTTATAACAAAAAAACTCGCACATGGGCACAAGTTTTGTTTACTTGGGCAGAAAAGAGGAAAGTAGTTGGGTTAAAATAGTTGATTAAAAACATAATAGATTAAAATAATTAATATGGTAATATATTGGAGGACTTTATTTGAGATTTTTATTGATAAATCTCATTTAAAAGTGTTTTAATTCAAAGAAATTTATGGAGGAATTTTTTAACTCATTTAGTCCCATTTATGTATAGTTTTATTCCATAAATTCCTTTTTCTTGATTTACACTATTTTCTTGGACACTTATGCCCTTATATTTAATTTTGATACTCTTATAAATATTTTTTGAACGGTTAGCAATTTTATGATGTGAACATTCATATTTTAAAATTCACATTGGTAGGAATGTAAAATTGGCCCGTGGGCAGCCCGAAACCCGCCCGCGAGCCGGGGCGGGCCCGGCCCGTTGACAATGTGAATATTCACATTGACATGTTAACATTCACATTAATAGGAGTGTAAAATTGGCCCGCGTCTCGTGGCGGCGCGAAACCCGCCCGCGGCCTATGGGCGGCCCGGGGCGGGTCCGGTCTGGTTCGACCCGTTGACAATGTGAATATTCACATTGACATGTTAACATTCACATTGATAAGAGTATAAAATTGGCCCGGGGCGGGCTCGGCCCGACCCGTTGACAATGTAAATATTCACATTGACATGTTAACATTCATATTGATAGGAGTATAAAATTAGCCCGCGCCTCGTGGTTGTCCGAAACCCGTCCACGGCCCGTGGGCGGCCCGGCCCGGCCTGTTGACAATGTGAATATTCACATTGACATGTTAATATTCACATTAATATGAGTATAAAATTGGCCAGCGGCGTAGGGCGGCCCGACCCGACCCGTTGACAATGTGAATATTCACATTGACATGTTAACATTCACATTGATAAAAGTGTAAAATTGGCCCACAGCCCGTGGGCGGTCCGAAGCCCGACCCGTGACAATGTGAATATTCACATTGACATGTTAACATTAACATTGATAGGAGTGTAAAATTTGCCCGCTGCCCGAAGCTTTCCCGCGGCCCGGGGTAGGCCCGGTCCGACCCGTTGACAATGTGAATATTCACATTGACATGTTAAAATGCACATTGATATGAATGTAGAATTGGCCCGCGGCCCGTGGGCTGTCCGAAGCCCACCCACGACCCGGGACAGGCTCGTTTGGGTCCGGACCCGAGCATGTCCGAGACCCTAGGTTAGGGCCTAGGTCATCACTTTGAAGCCCGGCTCGGCCCGGCCCATCGGCCCGCTTAAGGCCCATTCAAGGCTCAGTCCGAGGCCCAGCCCGTCCGAGGCGCAATGTATTTTTTTTGTAGAAAATAATAAAATTTTGGTAGAAAAAATTAAAAAGAATTAAAAAAAAATGGCCAGGCCCGCCCAAGCCCGACCTAAGCTCGAGGCTAGGCCCAGGCCCACCGACCCTACTCGAGGCTCGATCCATCGGCCCGTCCAAAGCCCGAATACCCTTGTGCCAGGGCTAGGGCCTGGGCCTAATTTTTTAGCTCGTGGACCGGCCCGACCCGGCCCGGGAAAGGCTCGTTTGGGCCTAGGCTCGAGCCTAGTCCGAGACCCTAGGCTAGGGCCTGGGCCATCACTTTGAAGCCCGGCCTGGCCTATCGGCCCGGTTAAGGCCCATTCAAGGCTCGGTCCGAGGCCCGGCCCGCGCCGAGGCCTAGTGTCTTTTTTTGTGGAAAATAATAAAATTTTGGTAGAAAAAATTAAAAAGAATTAAAACAAAATGGCCAGGCCCGCCCCGGGCCGCCCACGGGCCGTGGGCGGGTTTCAGGCAGCCATGAGGCATGGGCTAATTTTACATTTCTATTAATGTGAATGTTAACATGTCAATGTGAATATTCACATTGTCAATGGGCCGGGTCGAGCCCGCCCTGGGCCGCTGGCCAATTTTATACTCTTATCAATGTGAATGTTAACATGTCAATGTGAATATTCATATTGTCAACAGGTCGGGCCGGCCCACCCCGGGCCGCCCACGGGTCGTGGGCGGGTTTCGGGCAGCTACGAGGCGCGGACTAATTTTACACTCCAATTAATGTGAATGTTAACATGTCAATGTGAATATTCACATTGTCAACGGATTGGGCCGGGCCCGCCCGGGCCATGGGCCAATTTTATACTCTTATCAATGTGAATGTTAACATGTCAATGTGAATATTCACATTGTCAACGGGCCGGACCGGGCCCGCCCGGGCCGCCCATGGGCCGCGGGCAGGTTTCGCGCCGCCACGGGACGCGGGCCAATTTTACACTCCTATTAATGTGAATGTTAACATGTCAATGTGAATGTTCACATTGTCAATGGGCCGGGCCCGTCCCGGCCCGACTCTAATTTTTTCGGGCACCCACGAGGATCGACATGGGCCGGGCCCCTATATATTGATGATATGAACATTCACATTGACGGTGTGAACATTCACATTAGGGGTATTTTGGTAATTATGTCACCCATAGGACTTATTGAAACATAAGAAAATAATGTGAACTAAATGGAACATAAGTAGATGAAAATGGTATTTTGGTCTTCTTATCTCAAATAGGACCTAATGGAATAGTCAAAAAGAATATGGGTTGGATGGAATAAAGCTTTTAGAAAGTGGATTTATCAAAAAAGTTCCCATTTTATTTCCATCAAAACAATAATTAAGTACAACAAATTTCTTAATACACCTCATTAAATTATTTAGGATTATAATTTACTCTCAATACAACTTATGATTTTTTTTTAAATTACCTTTCAAAATATCTATATAATAAGGGAGCTCTGTTTTTTTTCCCAGATGGGACATCTATCCTAAGTGTCCATCAGATTGAATGGTTGAGATTAATTTGAGATTTTGTCTCTTTTATCTTTACCGTTGGATATAGATTCAAAGTTGAAACCATTTCAAACCCATTTCAGTGTTACTCCCCCTTTCACTGCCCAAAATTTCAAACCCATTTCACTGTTTCTCTCTCTTTCTCTTTCATTTCAAACCCATTTCAATCCTCCACCTTCAACACCCACCTTCCTCTCTTCACATCTCCACCATCAGGTTGTGAGCAGAGACCACATTCCTCACAAACCCTCTTTGGCGATTGAGACTTCGAGGTCGAGAACCCTATCTCTCATCGGATACCACCTTCGAGCAGAGAACACCTTCCAGTGGGTATCCCTCATCACAAACCCTATCTCTCTCGCTCTCATTCTCTCTCTACCTTTGTATAAACAACTTTCAATAATTATTTATTTTCAATAATTTCCATGTTAATTTTTAAATTTTGTATTGATTTCCATGTTAATTTTTTTCGATGTCTTTTTATAGTTATCAAACTTCTTTTTTTGTTTTGTTTTCTTTTGTTGCTGAAAATTTTGTGTCTACCAAACATGTTTCCTGATTTTATTTTTTTTTACTGTTACCTAATTTTATGTCTACCAAACATGTCTACCAAACATATTCCCAATTTATTTGTGAGATACAGTTTGTGATAGCTTATTGTATCCCACAAACTTATTTTTGGGCGGTGAAAGGGGGAGCAACACTGAAATGGGTTTGAAATGGTTTCAACTTTGAAATGGTTCCAATGGTAAAGATAAAAGAGACAAAATCTCAAATTAATCTCAACCATTCAATCTTATGGACACTTAGGATAGATGTCCCATCTGGGAACTTATTGTATCCCACAAAATTATTGGGAATAAAAGACATACAAAAACTGAATATGGAGAGTATCTCACAAACTGTTGGGAAATTGAATATGGATTCTAATATCATCTTTTTCATCGAGTTGAAATTTGCAAGAATATATCATGTGTGTAATCTTGCTTGTGATTGATATAGCCTTTTTTTTTTTTTTTTTCTTTAACCACAAACAACCAGTTTCTTTTCTTCACTCCCTGGAAGGGCTGAAATCCACTACAATTTTGTGTTTTGTAGCTCTGTTTTTGTTTTAGTTCAGTTCTGTTTTTGTTGCTCTAGGCTTTCTTATTTTAATGACATCCAAAAAATTAGTTTGTGTTTTCTGTTTTTGTTGTTTTTGCTTTCAGTTTAGTTCTGAATTAATCTATTTTTGTTGCTTCAGGCTTCAGTTCAGTTCTGAAATCCACTAAAATGCATTGTGTTTGCTTAGTAGGCTCACATTAGACAGCATGATGACTTCCTAAGAACAGTGATTGATCATTAGACAGCTTGAGGACTTCCAAATATTCTGGTAAGAATTCGTTTCAGTATCTCTGCAACATCATCTCTTCCCGTTTCTCTTTTGCTCTCTCTTCAACGTGCCACTTCTCTCCGTTTCAAAGCTCACCTATTTCAGCATCTCTACACTGACATGGTTTCGGTTTTTATTTTGATTATGAAATGGGTGTCTATGGTTTCGGTTTTACGACGCCCCTTCTCTATGACACATGGTTTCAGTTATGATTTTGATTTTCAAATGGGTTTCTATGATTGCGATTTTTATTTTGATATGGATTTCGAATCTCTGTATTTCGGTTTTAAATGGTTTCTTGCATCTCTACATCGACATGGTTTCGGTTTTAATTTTGATTTTTAAATGGGTTTCTATGATTTCGGTTTTGGTTTTGAAATGGGTTTCTAATCTTGTATTTCGGTATTTATGTATTTCTGCATCTCTATGTCTGCAGCTCTATATTTTGGTTTTGGAATGGGTTTTAGGTTGTGCTTAGTTTCATGTGTTTGCTAACTACATTACATTGTAAGTCATGACCATGGTTATTAAAATCGCGATTGCTAAAACGATCCAGATCGTTGTAGGATCGATGTTATAATAGGATCGCAAGTAGGATCGTGTAGGATCGTATGGGATCGTGTAGGATCGTAGGTAGGATCGTAGATTTTATGATTTTTCACCTTATTTTTAATATGAATTATTTTAATTTGTTTTTTTATCTTTTTTTTAATAGAAAGTAGGATCTTACGATTTTCGATCCGATCCTACGATCCGATCCACCAGACTCTCTCTCCGATCCTACGATCTGATCCACCAGACTCTCTCTCCGATCCTACGATCCGATCCACCAGACTCTCTCACCGATCCCAACCTTGGTCTTGACATTCAAACTGTTAGTTTTCATTTCATCTTGCAAACTATTTGGTGTTCTATTTTGGGACAACAAAATGTTCTGCTTGCTAACTGTTAGTTTTCTTTTTATTCTATTAATAAATTTTATCTCTTTTTCAAAAGGATTAAGAAAATGCTAAGGTGTCTTAACAAAAAAAAAATTGGTATGGTTCTTCAATCAAAATTGAGTTTGTTTTTGGAATATTTAGCAAGTAAAGCAATCCCAATATTATTTTGGAGCATGCATAACCTACTTTTTCTTATAAACTGAAAGTGTATTTTTGTAGTTGCTATGGTCCATTTCTTATTCTCTCTTTCTCTCTCTCCCTCTCTCTCTTTTTTTTTTTTTTTTTTTTTTTTTTTTTTCAGGACCTCTGAATCTCATTTGTGATTGGCAGCAGTAGGCATTGACAAGTGTGCTTTGTTTGGTGTACTCTACAAAATTTAATCGAGTGTGACATAGGTTTTAAAATTTCTTATTGTTGACATAAATTGAAAAACTTCATTCTTTCTATAAAATTTTGTAGTGCTTCCATTCTATTAGTAATCCATTATATTGTCATTGCTAAGTTTTGGTTGCCAAATCCTTGGACACATTATTTGGAGTTCGGAGATGTGGAGATGAAGATGGGAACATGGTGGATACATCTATTTTGGATTGAAAGAATTAGTTTCCGCTTGCTTAGATGGAAATTGTCACCATAAAGTTACACTCTATCTATAAGGCATTGGTTTAAGTTGGGATTTAAATATATTTAGGAATGGCTTTAGTCACAAGTAAATTATCTATTGGATGGGTCTGGAAACCTTTTACTTTGGCCATTTTGTTGGATCCAATTTCGATTTCTTTGTTAAGATTTTCTATTTAAAGTTTTGATAAATATGGGAGTGCCTTTCTCCCTTTAATAATTAGTTTTCCTAAACAATTTTGCCTTTTATTATATCTGTTTCATTACTCTTAAAATTTTAGAATTTTTTTTTTTTTGGTCTATTACTTATTGGGTCTTTTGTTGGATCTTTTGGTATTTTGTTCTCTTTTTTTTTTTCTCTCCCTTTTTTCCCACCCCTCTCCTCCTCTTCTCTCCTTAATCTTTCTTTCTTTTTAATGGTGGTATTGTGGAAGTCTTTGTACCTTTCCTGTGAGTGGTTTCAATAGATGTATAATGAAATAGAATGACTTTTGCATGATATGAGAAGCCTATTATAACAGTTCATTAGAATGACTTTTGCATGATGGCTTGGTTTCTATATTTTGCTATTTGTTACGGCTCTGGGCTGTGAACTCCCTAGCATAGTTTCCCACCCATAAAAAAGTGTTGGCTTGACTATTGGGATGACTTCAATTCCATATAAACTAAGAGGAAAATGTGCATAATGAAAAAAATAAAACAGAAAACAGACACACCAATCTTATTAACAAAAAAAATTGCATGTCTTAAGATAATATATATCTTTGTAAATTTTGAGTTACTTTAGGAATAACGTTGTGCTAAGTTTTGAAATTCATATTGTCAAAATTGATATTTATGTCTAATTGTGATTTTATTTGGGTTTTTGGTTTATATACATTTTATTTACATAGAAACTATAAATTGCAAACATTTTTTTCCCTTCCCCGTCTCTATCGCATTTGTTGTCCCATTGTTCTTCCTACATGTGAGCTCATTTTTAAAAAAATATGATTCATGTGTGCTCATTTTTTGTCAAGTGCTTTAGAGGAGAAAGTAGATGAGGAAAATAGGTCAAGAACATGGGAGCATGTACCACAAGAATTAACATAGTTTTTAGCAGTTAGAAAGTTCATTGCTTACTATGTGACGTGATTTGGAAATACCAAACATTAGTTATTTTTTATTTCAAAATAACTTTAATCCATTTGACTTTTTCATTTTAATTTTTCTTTTAGGTACTGGCAACTGTTGACTTTCAATTGTTGACTATTGTATGACTTTCAAATCCTTTTAATTTGGGTATTTTTTAGGAATTTTTTTATAGAGAGAGTAAATCTCACCATTTAAGTGGTCTTTATATGAGAGTGCTTTGTGGTTATAGCAGTGCCTTTTTTATAGAGAGAGTAAATCTCACCATTTAAGTGGTCTTTATAGCAGTGCCTTTTTTTCTCTACTTTTCTCACTATATTTCGGGTTTATAATCTGCAAAGAACTATTAAAATGTGATTGGTAGCAGTACCACTAGCAGGTGTACATTGTTTGGTAAGATTGTAGAGCACTAACTAATGTGCATTTTAATTTTAATTTCATTTTTTGGGATTGCAAAGCACTTGCTGGTGTGCTTTATTTGGTGTTTAGTAATTTTTATTTTTTTTTTTTTGGATTATAAAGCTTTAACATGTGTACAATAGCTCTGGTTTGTGTGTTTTGTTTAGTTTTACCATTTTTTCTTGACTTGCTTAGCAGGTGTGTTTTTTTAATTTTATTTTTGTGTTGACGTGAGGTTTATACTTTGGTAGGGCATGTTTTTGTGTTGAATAGGTTTATTTTTTGTATTAGTTTTTGACTTTTTATCTAATGTTTCAAATTTAACCAATATAGATAGGAATTCAATTAATCTTTGTTTTTTTTCTTTTCTCCTTGAATAACACTTAGGGCATATTTGATTGGTAGTATTAGTGGTACTATTTTATTAACCTGTTAATCAAACAAGGCCGTAGTTTGAGTTTTATTTATTGCATAAAACACATGTTTATTACTTTGTATAGCATTTTGATAACATTCGAATTTATTAGTTTGTAACATTCGATAACATTTGAATTTTATTAGTTTGTAAAATTAATCTATTGGGACTTAAATTAGTTTGAATTTTATTAATTTTATTAGGAGTTAAATTAATTTTACAGATGTGGTAAGTATGGAAATCTAAACCACATTTCGTATTTTTCAAAGCCCAAACCCCCTCTTTATATATGATTCCAGTATGTATATATATATTGAGAAGCCATATCTAAGAAAGCCATAAACCCGTGCCAATTAGTTAACAAACTGAAGTAGGTTTCTGCTTTATAGGAAACCAAACAGAGGGCGTTTTTTTTTTTTTTTTTAATATACAAAATGAAAAATTGGAAGAAGAAAATAAACATACCTTCCTCTGCCTCTTAAGGCATTTTTTTTTGTGTTGAATGGGTTTATTTTTTGTATTAGTTTTTGACTTTTTATCTAATGTTTCAAATTTAACCAATATAGATAGGAGTTAAATTAATCTGTTTTTTTTTTTTCTTTTCTTTTCTCCTTGAATGACACTTAGGGCATGTTTGATTGGTAGTATTAGTGGTACTATTTTATTTACATGTTAATCAAATAAGGCCTTAGTTTGAGTTTTATTTATTACATAAAACACATGTTTATTAGTTTGTAAAATTAATCTATTAGGGCATGAATTAATCTATTATTAGTTTGAATTTTATTAATTTTATTAGGAGTTAAATTAATTTTACAGATGTGGTAAGTATGGAAATATTCTTATTCGTCAAATATGAAAATATATTCGTGTACAGTTTTAGTGTTGAGGAGTGCTCTTATTAATTGTGTTTTTCTTTTTATCATTCTGTCTCAGATTCCTTTAATTTTGCTTCTCAAGCAGATACTCAGGTTAGGAAGTCTCTCCATTGCAATTCTTTATTAGTTCCTTGCTTTCTTTTTCGAATTGCAGTGGGTTAATGAATGTTCTGGATTAATGAATGAACTCTCCTAGAATGTTTGGTCTTCGAATTTTCAATAATTAGATTACACATTAAGCTTTTAATTTGTAATATGATAGGTCTTCTTTTTCTTTTTTTTTTTCCATCTCTCTTAGGTTGTATTTGGATTTAGGATTTGAAGGGAATTTGTTGATTGAAAGGAAAAGGGAATATTAGAAAGTTAATCCTTTTTATTTGATGACCCTTATTTTTTTTGCTTTTAGTTAATTGTTTTTAATTTGCTTTTAAAATGTTTAGGCTTCTCTCTCTTTAAAAATAGTCCAGTTTATTTTGCTGTTTCAATTTTATTTATGGAATTTTTCAAACAAAAAAAAGACTTTTTAGATGTTTATCAGGACTTTTGAAAAAACTTAAACTTATTTTAAAAATTTATTTTACTAACTTTTTAATGATTTTTATGAGAGTATTACTCCTTGGAGTAAATAAGCTACTGTGTAGTATACTTTTTTGAAAAACGCATTTGCAATTATACAGATCATACAAAAGGTATTTGTAATTTTTCAGTTACAGTGTGGTGAGCCCTTTTATAAATTTTTATTGTAGTTTTTTACTTATTTTTTTTTCACATTTTAAAATACAAATTTAGTAATTAAATTTCTGTAATTAAGTTTTGCTAAAATTTTATTCATTAGTATAATTTATATTTTTTTTTTATAATTTACTTAGTTGTTAGTAGGAAAAATGGGCAATACAATCCATAAGAATTAACTTTGTCAGTGCAAAGTTGCTATATAGAATCAACCACAAAATCATGTATTGCTATAGTTCTACATTTTGGTCAATAGAGAAAAATTATGAAGATTTCTATGAGAGTATTTAATTTTTCTTCTATCCTTTTTAATGTAATTTTCCTTCTATCCTGTAGTAGGTCAATTTCTCCATTTGTGATATTCATGCACAAACGAACTTCTTAAACTAGGTTGTTAACTAAAATATGTTAGGAGGCTGTTAATTTTGTAGCGATTAATTTTTCTTTATGGCAATTATTAAACCTCATTTTTCCTTCATATAGTTATCTTTGTCAAATTTACATAACCAAGCACTTTCAGGTTGAGACACCATTGACCTTCAACCGCTAATTATGGACAACATTACTATATTTGGTCACGTAAGTTGTTTTCTTTTTTATTTATTTGAAAAAAAAAAAACATTTTTCTTATAAGCAAAAGTCAATTTTCTTTTCTTTTCATATTTTTTTTTTATCTAATTCCTTATAACAAAATTCTCTTTTCTTATAATTTACAGATGGATGGAGACCTACGTCGAACTGTAATACTGATTCCTTTTACTCATTTTCTTACATGTATAATTTTTTTATTTTTTTTACCTCTAATTCTTTTGTATTTTTAGGTCCAATTTCTTCAAGAAAGAAATGTTAATGTTGTTATCCGTGATGAGCGTACCTTAATGTCATCCGTGTTCGAGAGGTAGGCCCAATTTAATTATATAGATTTTTTTTCATTCAAAACACCGTATACACCGTATTTTTTAAAAACTTTCTACAATTTAAAAGGAAATCAAGGTTCTTTAAACTTTCTACAATTTAATCAAGGTTCTTTAAATTTTTTTTTTTTTTTTTTTTTTTGTAGGCAAAAGAAAAGGAAATTGCCAAGGCATTGTTGAAGAAAAACGAAAAGACCACCGTTTCGGGCAAGGAAAATGAAAATGCATGTTCAGTAGTATGGCTCTTCAACATTTCCATTTAAAGTTCTTTTTTTGAAATATTTATTTTGGACCATGAACCTTGATTATTTATTTATTTTTAAATGTAAAATTGACATACTACTTGCATAGTGACATATACTGTTCTTATAGTAAATAGTTTCATATAAATTTGTGAAATGTTTTTTTTGAAGCATACTAAAATAGGATTTGTACAAAAAACATTATATTTGTTTTAAATTATTATTATTCTTTTTTGGCTTTTTGCTATTGACAAGAGAATAAAAAAGGAATATAACAAAAAAGGAATGAGGGGAGGAGGGATACAGAATGAAAAAGTTTTCAATTTTTTTACAAAATATCAGAAGGAAAGGGAATTAAGATAAAATAAATTAATAGAAATGAAAAATGAAGAGAAAAGTATAAAACAGTAGATGATAAAATTTAGGCATCTTATGAAATTAATCTTCATGTTTTAGGCACATAACAATAATGTAATATCGAAAGCTGCATTGGCGCAACGTGCACGGCGAGAACGCGAAAGAAATGATAAGGCAAGCTCTTCATATCAATTGGGACAACGTTCGCGACGTGAACGAGAAAGATCGAGAGAATTGATTCCACCAAGCACAACTAATACTCCACCGGCTCAGAAAGGAGTAATGTTTACACATCTACCTTCGCCAAGCACATTTTTAGCTTCACAAAGGAATTGCTAAAACATTGTATTTAATTCTACAAATACATATTCTTATTGTTAAGATTTTATTTAACAAATTTTTTTTTCTACACAACAAATATTTGTAGGCCTACTCATGCAAACCCATTGCTCCATGAGACTAGGAATATCGGTGTTGTTATTTGTGATGAGTGCAATCTTAATATTATCCGCAATTCTAAGGTAAGTATAAATATCAAGTTCAAAATGTTCTTTTTTCGTAATCTTAATAAATTCTATAAATACATGTTCTTTTTCGTATTCTGAATAAATTTTATTTATTTTTGGTAGGCAAAGGAAAAGGAAAAGGCCAAGGCAATGTCTAAAGGAAAAGAAAAGGCAACTTCTTTTGACAAAGGAAAGGAAAACGCATGTCCAATGGTATATATTCAACATCTTTAAAAAAATATTTATCGAGTAAAACAAAGCCAATCATATTGTTTAAGTGAACATTGATCATGTATATTTTTAAAAATATAAACTGTGTTGTCAATTTTTTTTGTGTGCTCTTTGTTTTCTGTACACTCAAACAAAGTATTTTTAGCTCTCTTTAACATTTCCTAAAAAATAATTGTAACCTTTATCAACTCCAAGAAAAACTTTGTCAAAAGGTACAATTTATTTATTGATAAATTTGTTATTTTAAAAATATTTTACTATATGTGTCGACTTTTGTAGGATTGGGTTAAAAAATATATGGAGCTCAAAAATATAAATACAACTAGATTGCTTCGATGGGGATGTAACAAGGTAATTTCAATTTGAAAGTGTTTTGATATATAACTTTTTTATTTGCTAATATACTAACTTTTTTATTTTCATAAATTAATAGATTGTCGTGCATGTTCCTCACTGGGGATACATACAAGTTGATACGAGGACTTTTTGGAAAGTGATGAGGCGCTCCTAGGATTTCTAAGAAAGAACAAGTTTGAATCTCATATTTATTTTTGTGAAAAGCGTACATATGCTAGCTACGATCCATATTTTGTAAAGTTTCCGATCGATGTGAAATTTATTACTTACAATAGTTTTGTAAAGCCTTTTATCTATGTGAAATTTATAACTAAGTTTAGATGTATGTTAGATAATTTTCATTTAAATTATTGATTTATGCTATGAGTTTGTTTTTGTAAATGTTACACACTAGATGATATATGTTTTTGTAAATGTTAGATATTTTTTCTTCATAATATGCTCTTGAATTAGGTTAAACAAAACTAATCATATTTTTATTTGGTTATCTTTTTATTAGGAAGGGTGTTGCATTTTCTTTGTATTACAGAACATTGATTGGTGTGCTTAATTTGTTATTTGAAATTTTTTTTTGTATTGCAGAGCACTGGTTGGGGTGCTTAATTTGTTATTTGGCATTTTTTTTTTGTATTGCAGAGCATTGGCTGGTGTGCTTAATTTGTTGTTTATTTTTTTCTATTGCATAGCATTGGCTGGCGTATTTCGTCTGATTTTTATATAGATGTTTTTGTGTTATGGGATTTACATTTTGTTGTTTGTTTAAAATCTTATGCTTTTATTGTGCTTGAATTTTACGTAGCAATTATGTGTTTACTTTTCACTATTTCGTTTACCTATAAATTTGGAAAATTTATGTTCAAATTGATTTATTCACCAAGCAGCATACAATTTATTTATTTTTCATTTATTTAATTTTCTACACAATAAACTGACCACCAAACCATAAAAATTGGTAGATTTTAACCATTACATTAAAATTGATGCAAAACTATAGCTTTGAGATCTCTCTTCTTTACTTCAACCAAAACTCACTATCTAAAAAAATGTGGATATAGAAATTTATTTGGGTACTGTTATTGGCTAGGATAATAAAATGCTTATTTTCTATTACAAATTGCAAGTGGGTTACATAAACAAAAATACTACAATACACCAAACTCTTTTCAAAAATCTAATTATAAAATTCATTTGAAAATTTAAAACCATACGGATCATCTATTTATATTTTCACCTCAAATTTTTTTGAAAAACAAATTAAATAAATTACATTTTAACCCAATAATTTTATATTCAATTAATGGTCACCGTGCCTTCAGGCACGAGCATACCCTAGTATACAAATAATAAACAAATAAAAAACCCTAAATTACACCACTTTAATCTTCAAACTCTTCCATCACTGGTGAGATATCTTCTTCATTGATCTTGCCGATCTCTTTTATCTTATATATGATGAAATTAAGCAAAAAAAAACATACAAATGAAATGAGGGTATGTTCTAAAATTGAATTTGCATGAGTTTGCAAAACCTCTGGCTGAAACTGATGTGAATATAGAGAATCCTGTATTTATCGTAAGAAGTGAACACTTATTACTCTCTCTCTCTCTCTCTCTCTCTCTCTCTCTCTCTCTATTAATTATTTATAATTGGAGAATTTTTTTTAAGGTCCCTAATAATAGTAATTTAGAGGATAAAGGACACCAAAAAAATGGATGATGGATCAGGTCTGTAGACACCCCATTTTTGACCGACCTTAAGACTCAGACATCACTGATTGAGCGCTTGGTGATATTGCATATCGTGCTCGTTCAGAGGTTTCAGAGTCTCGGCTGCAAGCCTTGCCTCCGGACTTCCGGACTCTTTTGTACTTTACCTCGGTTTGCGAACCAGGCTCTATTTTCTCTGTTTTCTCTTCCTGAAGGGAGGGATAGGTCTCGTAGACCATCTCTCAGTGGCCGTAGGCTACGTTTCATGGTCGTAGGCCATTTTTCCCATTTCGGAGCCTAGTTCCCAGTTTTCGGGGCCGTCAGGCCGTGTGCCTCGGTTCGGGACCGCCTAACCACCTCCGTTTGCTCCGGTTTTTGGCACATACCTTATTTCCTCCCTTTTGAGGGACACTGTGGTCCGAGAGACCGACTTCGTGGTCGAACACCACTTCCGGTGCCTAACAGTCAGTTTTCGGGGCCCCGGACTACGCGTTTTGGCCCCCGAGCCTTGCTTGCAAGCATTGTTGGGCTCCGACCCAAACTAGAAATAGTCATATTTTGAGCTCCTTTTCACGTTTGATTAAGGACCTTTTTCTGTTTGAAACTCCCTTTTTACACTTTGTGTTTAAACCCTCTTTTAGGCCTATTTTTGCACGGTATTTTAGGCTTACTTGTGAGCTGTTTCGGACTTGGTTGTAAACTACAAAGTGTCTTTTTTGGAGCCCCTCTTCAACTTTGTTGAAGGGCTCTCGGCCGTTTGGGACCAGCAGCTACCACTTACCTTTATATCTCACTTTTTGGCCATTTTGGGGGGAAATTTGAATTTCATTTCCCCCCCATTTTTCCCCTCTTTTCCATCCTCTTGTGTCTATATAACAGACCCCCCAACTGTGTTTTAGGGGTTAGAACATTTTGGTTGTGGAGCTCTCACATTAAATCTCTCTCTCTCTACATTCTAACCATCAAAACCCTTTGATTCTTACACCATTTTTACACACCAACTCATAGCACAAGACCTCCATTCTCCATTCCAGCACTTTGGGACTCTTTTGAAGAGGTTGAAAGCTCAGATTTTGGACCAAGAGTTGATGAAAGACTAGTCTTCAAGGGTGAGTCTCATTTTCCCTCTTTTTGCTCTTTTTGCTCTTTTCTTAGTCTATATTTTAGCTCCTTATGCTTGCATATTTGGGCTCCGACCCTAACTGGAGATAGACTTTTTTGAGCTATTTTTCATGTTTCATTAAGGGCCTCTCACTGTTTGAGGCCCCCATTTTGCACTTGCTTCATTATCCCTCTTGTATGCCTATTTCTTGTGTAGCATTTTAGGCCCGTGTATAATCTGTTTTGAAGCATGATGTAAACTGTAAATAGGCTTATTTTGAGCCCTTCTTCAACATTGTAGAAGGGCTCATCACTGTTTGAATCCTCCATGTGCCACTTGCTTTGATATCCATCTTTTGGTCCCATTTTTGCATGATTTATTAGCCTATTGTGATTCTATTTTTGGACTTTGGTCCGAACTAAAAAGGGTCTTATTTTGACCCCCTCTTCATGTTTCATTAAGGGTATATTACTGTTTGGAGCATATTTTGTATACTTTGTGTTGTAACCTCTTTTTAGGCCTTATTTTGCATAGCATTTTGAGCATACTTGTATACTGTTTTTGGTCTGATCATAAACTGTAAAAAGTCATTTTTTAGGTCCCTCTTAAACTTTGTTGAAGGACCTTCATCTGTTTGAGGCCAGAATGTATCAATTGCTTCTTTGTCTCCATTTTGGCCCATTTCTTGCATAGGAATTTTGCCATACTTGTGTCTGTTTTTGTGGCTTGTGGTAAACTGTAAAATATCATATTTTGGGCCCCTCTTCAACATTGTAGAAGGGCCCTTATCTGTTTAGGGTCAGCAGCTGCCACTTGCTTCATTATCTTGCTTTCGGGACCGTTTTTGCATGCTAGTTTAGCCCCATTTGCGTTCGCCGTTTTGCCTTGCTTAGAACTGTAAATATGCTTATTTTTGGGCTTCCTTGATTCTGTATTCACATTCCATGTTCAAATAATGCATGCATTGCATAACTATAGGTCATTCCGTATGCCTAATTTCATGTTTCGGGACTCGTTCCATGCATCGGGTACCATTTTGCCATGTTTCGGGGCTGTTTTGCATCTCATTTTGCCTCTGAAATTTGCATGCTAGTATGCCATATTCCATGTTTTGCCATGTCTTGTTAGAGTGGCATTCCGTGCCTTAGGGTCGGTCCTCGGTCTGCGTGCACGTGTGCACGCATTTCGAGTGTCTCATTTTCATCTGATGGCCTCTTATGTGAGTGTGGCTGAGGTCCACTCATGTTGGTGTAAGTCCATTATGCATTGTGTAGGCCATTTCATTCCATAGCATTGTGTATGCTAGGCTGTATGTTAGCGCATTGCGTGTGCCATGTTACCTCGTGCATCGTGTATGCCATTTCATAGCATGTTGCATGTTAGGTTGTATCTTAGCTGCATTTCATACATGTCATGCATACTGCATTGTGTTCGGGATAGGAGTTAGCCCGAGCACGGGAAACGAGGTGCGTTTCGTACTCCGAGTGACGGAACGTGTCTCAATTCCCAGTCACCGACACTCCGGATTATCCATGATGGAGTTAGGTTTTGTCGTGTTTTCATGTGCATTCATTCCATATCGAGTTGTGCAATTCGACTCCTCGGCCATCATGCATCGAGATGCGTGATTGGTGGCACGAGGATCGAGGTATGCATACATATGTGAAAATACATTGCCATGCCCCTTTCTTGCTCTCTGTTGCAGCAAATCAAGAATCAGCAGCCTTCCGGAGCTTGGCACGCATTCCAAAAACAATTACAAACAGAGGCTAATTGGGGCATCGTAGTGGATTTCTGCACAAGGCAACCCGGACATGCATCATTCATCATCTGGAGAAGAGTTAAGACAGTCCCTGGCTTGCATGCCAGTTTATTATTTTTCTTAGTTGATTTGTAAATTAATTAGGGATTTGTACATATTTGAACTGAATTATTTGGACTGTACTATTTATTCGGACCCTCTGCGCGAGGGCATAATTGTAATAAGTGTGCGTGTGTGTGATGTATGTCTTCCAACCCCACGTCTTTCTTCCTTTTTTATTTACCTGCTTATGATGATTAGATTAGAGCATGTTTCAATTAGCATACAGTATGATAGCATGTTTGCATTCATTCATCTGTCTTGCATGCACCGGGCTCGGCGCATCATACTAACTGCATTTGTATTTCAATTCCAAATTGAATACTTGATAGCTGTTGCATCTCATATGCCATGTTTAGAATAGCCGAGCCTGCTATAGTTGCATTTTTGCACGTGTTGCATTAGGCATTTCTGTATACTTAGGATCATGCATGGATTTCTAATTAGCTTCTTTTTTGGCTTGGAGTACTCGGTGAGTTTTATGCTTTAGCATCCTTGCATGCGTGTGAGTGACTGCCATGATAGCATGCTTACCATGAGGCTATTTGCTTATATGATATATCTGCCTGAATGCCTGTGGGTGAAGGTTAGGTTGTTTGGATTGGAACAAATCATCGACTGTGAGTTTTAAGCCCACTAGATAGTGGCAAAACCATGTTTTCTAAGCCCACCTGAGGGTGGCAAAATCTGCATTTTAAGCCTACCTGCGGGTAGCAAACCATCTTTCAAAAACAAACATGAAATGTTTTGTTCCAATTCAGGCGACCCGGTCTATACTTGTATGCTGTGCGCATCACATAGTAAAATCTAGGCTAATAACCGGAATAAGAGCATATAATGTTTTCAAAACTAGATATCATGGTTAGTAGAGGCCGATCTTTGATCGGGCGAGCAGGGGTGCTCACGAATCGTACCCAGGTTCCCGAGCCGAGGCAACTTTGGTGATGACGGACACGTGGCCTTAGGCAACGAGTCAGGGTTTCCTAAATTTTCCAAAATAAAATATTTAGGTGGCGACTCTGTATCTGGCAAAGCAGTCCATGTTTGGCACTTCTTTCAAACAAATCTGTTTTCTCAAAACAATTTGCCGGATTTGGACTCTTTCGTTCAGATTAAGAACCGTGACAACAAATCGAGTCCGAGCTGTAGCGAGGCCCCCCGCGGGCTTGTCTACAAGGTCCCTCAACTATTATTGCGCGCATTTTTAATTATCTCATGGACCAAAATACTCTTCACAAATCAACACAGAAACTGAACTGAACTCCGACGGCTGAGTTCCATTCCAAACATCCAACCATCTTTACGAGCAAGAGAACAGCAGAATTAGGGTTTCAATATCATCTTCACCATCGACATTAGAGCTTAATTATCTTCTGCAAAAATCATTCCTATTCCTTCCTCATAAATTTCTCTGACCCCGTTTTCACTATTCATCGTCATCTCAGTTCATTTTCGTCACATCGCATCTTCATCTCAGGGCATATCAGCTCGTCATTAAAGTTTCATCCTAACTCTGATAAGTTTTTCTACAATACAACTAGATTTTCTCTGGAAACACAGTTAATTGCATTTTATATTAACCTTCCATAAATTAGGGTTTCAGTTTCGTAATAAAAAGCTACATGAATTTGAAAAAATTTATTTCTCTGTGTTTTGAACTTATTCTTGAACATTTTTGTGTGATTTTATCTATAAATTTCTCTGACATTTGAATTTCTCTGGTTTTTGCTTGATGTATGTTTCTTCTTTGAATTTTTTCTGGCATGTTTATTTTGAAAAAAGTTATTTCTCTGTGTTTTCATCTTATTCTTGAATATGTTTCTGTAATTTTGTCTATAAATTTCTCTGCTCTATAAATTTCTCTGTAATATGTATTTTTAATTGGAATGTCTATCTTTCTCTGGAATGTCTATTACTCTCTTGTCCCTGTTTAAGTTTCTCTGGTATTTATAATTTTCTCTGATCACATCACTTTCCTCCCTTGTGTGTCTCTATCATGTTTAATTTTCTCTGGTTGTGTATGTAAATTTCTCTGGCATTTTAATATTATGGACTAGAATGTATGTTTCTTCTTTGAATTTTTTCTGGCATGTTTATTTTGAAAAAAAAGTTATTTCTCTGTGTTTTGATCTTATTCTTGAATATGTTTCTGTGATTTTGTCTATAAATTTCTCTACTTTGTAAATTTATCTGGAATATGTATTTTTCTCTGGAATGTCTATTATTCTCTTGTATGTGTCTAAGTTTCTCTGGCATTTATAATTTTCTCTGGCTACATCACTTTTCTCCCTTGTGTGTCTCTATCATGTTTAATTTTCTCTGGTTGTGTATGTAAATTTCTCTGGCATTTTAATATTATAGACTTGAAATTTTCTCCGGAATGTGTAATTTTCTCTGGTATGTTTATTTTGCTCAATTCTTGGTTTCAATGTTGTATAATTTCCAATGGCATGTTTACGTTGCTTTGTTTATTTTATCTTGCTAATTGTCGAATGGAAATTTTCTTTGGCTTGCCATGTTTACTTTTCTCTGTCATTCACTTTCTGTACTTGCTAGATATATGTTTCTTTTTTCAATTTTCTCTAGTTATATTTTACTTCTATATGTAATTTCAACAATTATTGAAAATTTCTCTGTCATGTTTATGTTACTTTGTTGATTTTCTCTGGGAATGGAAATTTTCTGTGGCTAGATGTATTCCACAGGAAAACAATTAGTACTATGACAGTTAATTTTTAGTGTCTAATTTTGTCTGACATTTATAATTTTCCCTGGCCACCATAGTTTTCTCCCTTATGTCCAATTTTCTCTAACATGTCCAATTTTTTCTGGCATGTTCAATTTTCTCTGGGATTTAATGTTGACATCTTTATGTTTTCATCATTGTCTAGAAATGGCAAAACGTAAAAGCAACAAAACACCGAAAACACCAAGCAAAAAACAGAAACTCTCTCAGTCTTCTTATGATCTAAGATCAAAAACCAGCAAAACACCATAAACTCCTTGCCAAAACACACAAGTCTAAAGTGATGAAGCAACTAGCATCAAGATGAGTACCTCAACTTCAAAAGACTCAAGCTTAAGGGGGAAAAAACCTGTTAAACTCCAAAGAAAAAGGGCTCATTACAGTATTCAATACCGATCCAACCTCTCATCTGTTGTCTCATTTTTTCAAACACTTAAATTCAATTCAAATCAACTTGTAGAGCTTCAAAAGACCCCATTCTGGTATTTGATCCAAGATCTAACCACTGGAAGGATGGATCCAAGGAAATCTAGGAAATCTGATGATGGTGTAGTTGCAATAATCCAATGTTACAATGAAAAAACAAAAGCATTCACAGTTGGTAAAAAGAACTTGACCTTTACAACCAATGACATGACCTTGATTTTTGGTTTGCAATGAGGTAAATGAGCCATGTCATTAAGATACTCTAAAAAGCCAAAATCTGCATTCCTAAGGAGAAGATTCCCAAAGCACACAAGGCTCACTAGTCCTATTCTTAAAAATACCTTGGTCAAAGCAATGAAAGGCAAGCAACCAACTAACTACAAAGATGTTACAATCATTGTTACATTGTACTTGTGTCTCACCCTATTTTTTGCAACAAGTGGGAATTCAATAGGGTGAGTTTTTATAAAGTATGTGGAACCTCTTAAATCAATGAAACAGTATGATTGGCCAGAAGCAATCACATCAACATTGATTGATTCTATCATAGCATTGCACAAAACTCCAGAAAAAGTTACGGGGTGTGTCATTGCATTGCTAGTAAGTATAATTTTCATTCAAATTTGCAGTTATCATACTTACAAATTTGTGTGTTTAGCAAAATTTAATTACTTTAATTCCCATCACAGTATTGGCTTTGTGAACATGCAAATATCATTGACTCGGAAGACAGTAACACAATTGACTTCCCAAGATGTGCCAAGTGGAGCTTGCAAAGCTTGACGAAACAGCTACAGAAGACACCAGTCTACTCTCTTGCACCTCGACAGGTTAGATTTCTATCGCCATTGAAATCTCAGTGAAATTCCAAAATTTGTCTGACCACTGGTTTGTTTCCCTCCTTGTGCCTTTATTGATTGAGATCAATTTTCTCTGAACTATCAATTTATGTTTCTTCTTTGATTACCACTGGTTTATTTCTGCCATTGTAATCAATTATCTCTGCAATCCAAATTTCTCTGACCACAATTGTAACACATTAACTTATATGCCCTGATTGATTTTCTCTAATATCTGAATTATGTTGGTTGTTTCATAATTTTCTCTGGCCCATAAAATTGTTTTCCCTTGTGTGTAATTTTCTCTGGCTCATAACTTATGTGCCTTGCATCTTTGATTAACACTGCTTATTTTTACCCTTCTAATGAATTTTCTCTGGAATCCAAATTTCTCTGACACAATTATAGTAAAACATTAACTTATATGCCTTGTTTGATTTTCTCTGATATCTAAATTATGTTGCTTGTTTCATAATTTTCTCTGCCTCATAAAATTAACTCCTTGTCTGTAATTTTCTTTGGCCCATACAATTTTCTCTGAAGTTTGTTTCCTATTAGTATCATTTAGATAAATTTTATTTTCCTTATTTGAATTTTTTCTCTCAGTGAATTTTGTAACATTTCTCTAATAAAAAAGCCTCGTATTACAGATAGATAACAATGAGCTAGTTAAAAACCCATCAGAGGAGTTTTGTCTTGGTAAAAAGAAGAAGAAATAATCAAAAAAGACAATTGTGAAATTCAAGGAGACATTAGAAGATTTATCTGAAGAACCAGAGAATGAGGAAGGAGAAGGCAACATAGAAGAACACGAAGCCAACAATGGACAAGAAGATCAAGCAAGCAGTGGAGAAGCAGAAGCCAGATAAGAAAGTGAAGAAATAAAAGTAGAAGACAAAGAAGAAAATGAGCAGAAAGAATAAGATAGTGAAGAAGAAGATTAAGGCACTCAATCTAAACAGTAAGAAGAAAACAATGAGGAAAGTGATGAAGAAGAACATAATGAGCCGATGGACCAACATCATGATAGCATTTGTGGCTCAACAATGCATCAGCCTCAAGAATCTGAGGAATCAAAGGATGCCCAAATTGCTGATCTACATCAAAGACTAAAGGCACTTTCTAAATCTAAAATAGAAGAAGAGAGAAATTTGAATGAATTACTTGCAGAAAAAGATATTGCAATAAGGACCTTGACATCACATAACTCAGAACTTCAAGAAAGAGACAGCACAATCCAAATGAAACTAAGGATGTTGGAGGTTCAAAAAGAAGATGATACAAAAATAATTCAACAGTTGAGGTATTCAATTTCAGAGCTTGAAACTGAAAATGCTAGATTGCATGAACAAATTCAAGAACTATCTGTCCAACTAGCAACACAACCTTACCGAACACCAACACAAGTTCAACCACAAGGTCAGTAAAAATCTTGAGCCACAAAAAGTTATGTCCTTATGTCAACATAACTCAGAGAAATTTTTATTTATTATAATTTTCTCTGGAAGTTAAATTTCTCTGACCACATTAGTTTCTGCTACTTATTTCTATTGATTTCTACTGCTTATTTGATTTTCTTTGTCTATTTGCTTATTTGATTTTTGGGGCTTGTTTGATTTTCACTGTGTATAGTTGGAATAGAAGTGGAACAATAACCAACAACCCAGCAAAAACAAGTGGCACACAAAGAACAACCAAAACAAAAGACAAAAGTCTATGGTAACTGAAAAATATTGAATCAAATAAATTTACATATTGAAATATCATCTCTTACTTCAGAGAAATTTCACTTTTACTGATATTTTCACTGTCTACAGTGAAAAAAGATCCTACATCAATGACAAAGAATTTAAAGGCAAAAGAAAGGAAAGAAAAGCAACAAGATCCAAAATTTCAATTTCCCAAAGTTGCAAAGGTGACTAGAGCTTCAAAGCAAGCTGCAAAGCAAACAGAGCAAACCACCAAAGACAAAGAAGTACTTGATGCCGATGCGTAAGTCTTGCCTCCACCAACAAATATCAAAAATCTTGGGTTGTTCCACAAACTCTACCAATTTCAAGATTGATAAAAGAACATGTAAAAGACATCTTGCAGCACATATCAAATGTGTCTGGACTCGAGTAAGTACAACAAATAAAAAAGAAAATAACAAACAACAATTTACTAACTTATATTGCATTAACAACTATTAAATCCCTTCTTTGTCATCTTGTAGGGCTTTTAATCTGGACAAGTGAGTTGAATCTCATTACCTTTGAAGACATTGGAAACCTAATAAAGTAAAAAGAAATTGCCAACAATGTAAGCCTTTCATCAAAATTTCTCTGCAATGTTCCATTAGCCTTTATAAACCAATGTTACAATTGTAAATGATATTTTTCAGGTCATTGATGGCTATGAAGAGATCCTATTTGCTGACCAAAGGAGAAAACGACAACAACCAACTTCATATTTTTTCACATCCATGAGCTTAGTATGTTACTACACTTTTGTTTGATTTTCTCTGGAATTTATTTACTACTTTCTCTTGTTAAGATACTTCTTGAAGCCAGTTGTGTCCCTTGTCTAATTTTCTCTGGCTAGTTGTGTGCATTTAAAATTTCCCTGTGTGTATATTTCTTAAATCCCTATCATTTCAACTTTCTTATAACATAACAATTTTTTGATTTTCTCTGACCGCAGAACTTCATCAAGATGACGGAAAATCAAACTTTCTGAGTCTCATTATTTGACAAGCATCTTGAAACAGCATGGAGGAACTACATGTTCCTCTATTTCCCAATAAATACTGGGGGTAAAAATGAGAAGTCAACAGATGGAAATCACTGGACCTTGCTAGTCTTGGACAAATAAGACAATTTATGGAGGTTCTACAACTCATTAAGGCCAAGGAGGGATGATGCACAAGACAAATATATCAAAGATGCAAAACAATTGGTAACGAGTTCAAATTTCTCTGATGCATCATAATGTTTATATGATGATAATTTTCATAGAATCCCATTGATTTGTCTGTAAATTTCTCTATTATTTAAAAATTATTTTTTTGCAGCAAGATTATGTGGAGAATTTTTTAAAAGCTTGCCAGAGAGGCACAATCACAACCTTCTTTCAAATTGATGGACTCACAAAACACAAATTACGACTTTGAATATGTCAACAATGCTCCACAATAAGACAGTGATTCGTAAGTTTCATAACATCTATAAATAAGATAATCTAATTTGAATGTTTTTTAAAACTAACTATATCTATAATTTGTATGCAGTGTGAATTATGGCGTCTTTGTATGCTACATAATAAGACAATATAGCAACCACGAACCTATCAGCTCCAAATTGTCCACACAAGACGTAAGGTTGATGAGGGCAGAAATCATAGAGAGATTTGTGACCGAAGTTGGCTGGTCATGGACAGAACCAATTCAAATACCACCAGAAGAAAAACCAAAAGTATAATAGTGAAAGCACACTAGTGAAAGGAACGGCAATGTACACAATGTAATTAGAATTAACTATTCAATTTGTTTTTTCATACATTGAAGGAATGATGATGTTTGACATATATGTATATATATTTTTTTGACTAATGTAAATTTCATAGCTATTAGTGGTTAAATATATATTTTTTTATTGTGATTGTCAACACAATCCACACAGAGAAAATTGTCTGCAGAAATTTCTCTGGTACGATGTTACTAGAAATTCACAGAGAAATTTAACTCGTATTTTGCCAATAGCAGAAATTTCTCTGGTATGATGCCTATATGATTATGTAATTTATAATGCTATGTGTTGGTACAAAACAATTATCAAATTTAGAAAACACAAAGCAAACAGTAATTTTCTCTGCTACTGGCAAATTTCCCTGGATGAATTTGAAGCTTCAAAACACAATGCACAGATAATTTTCTCTGCTATTGGCAAATTTTAATGGATGAATTTAAAGCTTCAAAACACAATGCACAGATAATTTTCTCTGCTAGTGGAAAATTAGTCTGGATGAAATTGACTGGTATTATAAAGACAATGCCCATAGTATGTTTCAACAAACACAATGCACATTGTAATTTTCAATGCGATTGGCAAATTTCTCTGGATGAATTGGACCTCACAAAACCCAATGCTCATTTCAACAAACACAATGCCCATAGTAAATTTCTCTTCTATTGGCAAATTTCTATGGATAAATTTGACTAGTATGAAGTTACCAGAAATTCACAGAGAAATTTAACTCGTATCGTCCCAAAGAGGATGCCTATATGATCATGTAATCTGTAATGCACTGTGTTGGTACAAAACAATCATCAAATTCAAAAAACACAATGCACACAGTAATTTTCTCTGTTATTGGCAAATTTCTCTAGATGAATTTGAAGCTTCAAAACACAATGCACAGAGAATTTTCTCTGCTATAGACAAATTTCTTTGGATGAATTTGACTGGTATTATAAACACACTACCTATAGTATGTATCAACAAACACAATGTATACTTTCACTGCTATTGAAAAATTTTCTAGATGAATTTGATAGGTGTTATTATATACACTGTCCAAAAAATACATTTCACAAAATAAAATACACAAAGTAATCATCAAATGTATTATTCAATAAATAAAATGTATTATCCTCAACTATTTAACAAAGGTTCATTGCATGTCCTCTTATTATGGCGACCAATACTTTCACAACGACTATACTTAATCACCCTTTTAAACTCTCCAGTAGAAGCAATTCTATTCTTTTTTGGCCTCCCAGCTGGTCTCTTACTCAATGGAGGTAAAATCATAGCATCATCAATGCTACACACAAGTTTTTCAACAGTTGGAACTGGGCCAATAAAAAACGAGTATGCTTGACGATACATATCAGCATGAAAAAATGGTTCAACAAATGAATTCAAATTCTTTCTACTCCTAAAAATTGCAGCAACAGCATGTTGACATGGATACCCATTTATTTCCCATTTTCGACATAAACAAGTTCTCAACCCAAGATCAACCATAACCGAAGGAAAACAATGCACTTTAAAGACATTATTAGATGATAAACTCACATTCCATGTCCTCCCATCCAAGAAAGCCTTCTCCAATACACTATCCATACGAGGACAAAGAACTTTATTCCATTTACTAGAGAGCAGCCTCCTATCAGACCTCATATTCATGATTTGTAACCGTATCATGTCCACCAAAATTTGTTATTGACAAGTGCCGAGCATCTCGTATCCATGAATTGAATGACTCAGCAACATTTGAATACATCTCACCATAATGTTTCCCCTCAAAATATACATCACTCCAATTTTCATATGGTAAACTTCTCAAGAAAACACTCACAATGTCTCCTCCCTCACTTTTTAATTCATTTAACTTGAAATGAAATGATGCCTTTATTGGCGCATATGCACATTCTGAAAACTTGGACACAGTCGTCTCTTTAACCAAATTTGTGTTTCTACATGACAACTTATCCCTCAAATTTCTCTTTAGATGTTCAAGACAAAATTCATAAAAGCAATTAGGGAAAAATCTAGCAATTCCTTCCACAATACCACAATGTCGATCTGATATGAAACTTATCACCCTCTCCGATC
The DNA here is from genome assembly GCA_030407325.1 of Camellia japonica. Lineage (NCBI taxonomy): Eukaryota > Viridiplantae > Streptophyta > Magnoliopsida > Ericales > Theaceae > Camellia > Camellia japonica. The sequence continues at coordinate 82,221,633 of JAPPVO010000036.1, read as the reverse complement.
CCAATACTTCACATTAATGTTCAAGGAACCAATACCAATTGTCTTTATTCTTAGCATCAACAACAACAAAAGCTATAGAAAAAAACCTATAAAACAAATAGCAACTAGCATATTAGATATACACATGCAGAGAAAATTAGAACAATAAACAACTAGAGAAATTGGACACTGCCAACATCTAGAGAAAATTCACACAATGGCAACCTCCAGAGAAAAATCACTTAGTGACAAACTCCAGAGAAAATTCAATATTGACCAACTACAAATAAAATTCACACATTGGCAACATCCAGAGAAAATTCACTTAGTGACCAACTATAGATAAAATTTACACAATGACAACATCCAGAGAAAATTCACATACTGACCAAAATCCAAAGAAAATTCACCCTAGTCACAACCAGAGAAAATTCACACAGTGGCCAAAACCAGAGAAAATTCGAAGTGTCAAAGAAAAATCACATTCACTCAATTCCTACATGTATAGAAAATTCACATACTTAGATAAAATAAGATATATTTATAATTACCTTCATTCCTATTTTTCCCTGTCGTAGCAAGCATAACTCCTTTGTATCGTTTTTTCAAAAATGTTCCATCAAGAAACAAGCAATGACCGACAATATTTTAAACCAGCAATGCATGCATAAAAAGCCACAAACACTCTTTTGAAACGCTTGTTATCGTCAAAATCTAACTCAAAACGACTACCTGGATTGTTTTTCAATGCCTCATCAAAATACCACCGTAATTGATCGAATGACAAACAAGAATCCCCATATGTACTACATTTTACTTTTTCAACCCCTAACCAACCATAGTTATAATTGATTGTCTTTCATTTCTTTGATAACATCCACTGGACGAGTTAAAGGTTTTGCACTTACCTTTTCAAGTATCAGCCCAGAAACTAAGCTAGAAGTCATCCTAGCATGTTTATAAGTACGAACCGCCACACTACACGTATGTTCATTGTTCAAAGTTCTTATGTAAAAGAACCCATTTGTTTTTTCAACTAAAGCATATACACGCCACATACATCCCCTTGATTCCTTATATGCACATTCTGTCGTAACCCTCAGCTTGTCATTTTTAACATACGTAAACTGAAAGCCAACCTCAATAGCATACTTGCATAAAACAGTACGGAACTCAACCACACCACCCTCAAACTTTTGTCCAACACTCGTAATAATATTTCGCCAACCAGCTGACAATAACACATTTTCTTGGTGAGAACAAAACTTAGAGAGTAAATTTCTTTCAATATCCACCAGCCTATCACATTCACCATACACAAAATCTATCAAATTAGACCCCACTTCATCCTCTTGATCAGAAGTACTACACCTAGTAACTGAAACATCAACTATATCAACACCACGTGTACAAACAACCCTCAACATATTCAGAAAATCAATATCATTTCGAACCATACAATTCGGATGGCCCACAATAGAATATGAAATACACATTGTCTCATGTTTCAAATTCTCCCATGTTTTACACAAAATGCCAACCAATTCCTCAAAATTCAATTCGCATGAAATATTAATGACAATAGTATCATTTCCATATTTGCACAGTAACAACACTGCACTGTCCATCAAAACTGAAAGAAAAAATAAGAAAAATAATTTGTTCAACATAAAAACACTTCACAAGAACAACATAAAAGTCTAGAGAAATTTCTAATAATTATAATTTTATCTGGATTATAATAACAAGCTTATAATTTTCTCTGAACTCAAATAAAAGTTCAGAGATATTTACAAACTTATATTCACCTTCAAGATAACAAAAATAAAATCACAGAAAAATTAATGAATCCAGAGAGAATCACAGAGAAATTTACTGCTAACTATTAAATACAATCATAGACAAAAATCACACAGAAGATCTGTTATAAAATTATAAGCTTCTCTGTAATTTTCACTGAAGTACAATCTTACAATTTTCTCTGCGTCATTCTGCAATATTACAATCATATCAAAATCCAGATAAATTTACAAACTCATATACGCCTTCAAGATAACAAAAAAACACTGCACTGCCATCTAAACTGAAAGAAAACACAAAAAAAAAAAAAAAAAACTTTTGCTCAGAGAAACAAAAACTTATATTCATTTTCTACAAACTTATAATTTTCTCTGAATTACAAACTGAAAGTGAATAACAAATTTATAATTTTCTCTCAACTACAGATATGTGAAAACCCCACATTTAATTATTCTTAAAAGAAAATAAATAAATTAATTAATTAATTAATTTTGTCTACAGTCTATCTGAATTGTATATTAGTGTAAAAGTTAGTTTTAAATTGACTTAATTCAATCACTAACAAAGACATTATTAAGAATAATAATTTTGTGGGTGTTCAATATTTGTTGTTTATAAATTATTTTAATTAGGATTCAATATAATAATTATTCTTACTAAATACCTTAGTTAAAAATCTTAGTGTATCAATTTTCAGAAACCCACACAAATACACAAAAAAAAAAAAAAATAAAAAATAAAAAAAAAATAAAAAGAGGGAATCAAACCTTTGTAGAAATTTGGTGGAGGCTTTCTACATGTTGATTTGCATGCTTGTTTAGGGAAGAAGAGCTAATGATGCTCTTGGAATTGAGAGAAAGAAAACTTAGAATGAAGAGAAAGAGAGAGAGAGAGAGAGAGAGATTTGTGCAACAAGCATTGTATATATATATGCATGCAAGACTTCATTGTCTATAGGGTGCATGCTGTTAGGGAAAATCGATGATTCCCCACAAGTAAATCAATCAATGGGAATAAAAACTAATGCGGAAAAATAAATCAAAGGCAACACAAGAATTTTACGTGGTTCCCTCAATGTGAGGTACGTCCACGGGATCGAAATCCGATTCCACTATCAACCAAAACAATTCCAAACGATTACAAACGAGACACTAATGGTCTCACAAAACCACCCTTAGGTGAATTCCAAATAATCACAAATAAATAAGAGGAAAGACCTCATCAAATAGATGAACCAAAATCTTCAGAATCAGAGTTGAAGAAGACCCAAAATAACGAACCAAATCAGCTCCCACACAAAGAAACAAAAACTTGAACAAATCTTCACCAAATCGGCACTGTTACCGAAGCTAGAGCAGCCGCCGTCCACCTTTTCTTGTGTGTGTATTGAACATAAATAATATATATATTTGATATATATTATTAAATCTTGGGTTTTGTAATCAAACCCTAATTGTATCCAGATTGAATTGGGCCTCCACAAATATAATATATAAAAATATATTATACTAAACCAAGCCAAATTAAAATTCTTTTTCAAAACCAATTGGGTCCCACACTCCAATAAGGAGGTATACCCAACACATGCAAGCATTCGGTGAGAAAAAAAAAGAAGAAGAGAGAAATCCCTGAGCTTAATGATAAGAGAGGAAGAAGAGTAGGAGATTAAGGAACCCGAAATTCTCAACCATTTTGTCACCCTATTACTAAGTAAGAAAACCCTCTCAACCCTCTCATTTTTTTTATTAGTGAAGTTTTCAGATTATGTTCTTATGATTAAAATGACTACTCATAAATAGAAATTATATATATATGTGTAGGAATTTTGTGATGTGTATATCAAGTGTTTGAAGATGTTGATAGTCTTAAAATCAACTTATTATTGTAAAGAAATAAGCTTGCATGTGTAGTTTATATATTTAAAGAGAAGATTGAAAATAATTAATCTGTTTTGAATCTGCCAGAATGTTGCCTGAATTTTTAGACAATTTTATACTCGCAATTTCGAGATGATTTCTTCTACAAAGTTGTTGATAATGGTGTCTAGTTCATCCAAGAATTTTAGCAACAATTTTTGAGCTTTCTACGAATTCATACAAAATTTTAACTAAATCTGAAACTGTGTTAAAAATAAATTGTTTGAATCTGCCAGAATGTTGCCCGAATTTTTAGACAATTTTATAATCAAAATTTCGAGATTATTTCTTCTAAAAAGTTGTTGATAATGATGTCTAGTTCATCTAGGAATTTTGGCAACAATTTTTGAGCTTTCTACGAATTTATACAAATTTTTAACTAAATTTGAAACTGTGAGACAGATTTTAATATGTATTTGAAAATTTATTTAAAATTCTACACTAAGCCAAATCTGGTAATTTCTAATTAAAAGATGAAATTTGAGAAGTCCATTTTCATTATAAATTTTTAGATTATGGATTTGATCTATAAAATTAAGCATGGAATTAATGTAAGGAAATGTGACAAATCTGTGTCATAAAGATTGCTGGAAATTTTACAGGATTATTTACATCTTATTTTTCTAAAATTCTTTCTGAAAAGTGACCTAAACATCCACATTGAGTATTCTGTTCAATTGCACGAATTTTAGGATTGTGTAAATAATTTATTTATAATTTTAATATCTAAGTTATTATGTTCATACCATTGTTTAAATTAATTGTCTGTTAAATTTTGGACATTGAATTATTATTGTGTGATATGTATAATGTTTTATGTTGGGAGTTTTTTTTTAGTTGGTATAACATTATTGGTGATTGAGATTTGAATAATTTGTGTTCAATATACAAAGTTACTGATAAAGGATTAATACCAGTTGTTTAAGGTGAGTCTTGGTTTTAAAGAGTGTACGAAATTAAGGGTTGACGGTCAATACCGGTTGTTCAGGGTGAGCCCTGGTTTTGAGAATTCTCACGTAAATTGTGTTGCGAAACTCTAAGATGGCACGGGACTTATTTGAACCCTTTTTCGGTATTCGGTTTTGGAATAAGGGTGGATGTGCCGGTGGAACACAGGGAGATTACGTACCCCTGGCAAACTGTTTCCTTGGCGCAGACCACGGATGCCACTACTTGGGTATATAACTCCGGACGTGGGCATCCCTGGTGGTTACGGTTGGTAACACTTAAATATTTGACCAATGGAGGGTTTCAAATTAACCGTTGCTATGCTTAGTGGTTGGTAAGTTAAATCTCTTTGGTGAGATTTCGAGTGTCACCTACCTTATTAAAATTATTGAAATTACTTTAATGGTTGTAATTTATGTTTACAATTATATTGTTATCTCATGCTTATAATCTCATTATTTTTCTCTTAAAAAGAATGGTAAGTTGGTTATGTTTTCTTACTGTGTTACAAAACTCATGGCATATATTTTTGTTGCCCTGGCGTTTTATGCCAGGTTTTGGCGAGGAAATAATTGAAGCTGAAATGGAGTTGACGCTAACGTAGAGCCTTTGCTGACTTGAAATCATGATTAAAGTCGAATAACTTTATTATCTTATATAGTACCTATTAAGGACCTTATAATTTCATTTCATGTTGTGTTTGAATAATTTTAAGTTTTTATTTAATATTATTTGAACCTTTGGTTATGTACGAGAGTTGGAATGCTCTATTAAGATATCAACTTTTTAGTTTATTAAGTCATTTTGTTTATTTAATTTCCCTTGATGTTCCAAAAATTTAGGGCGTCACAAGATAAAAGTCCAGAAAAATTTAAGAACTTACATTCACTTCCTCAGATTCTATCTGCATTAGAAACTTCTAATAATATGTTCATATGAATTTATAATTTTCTCTGTCATTTTCGTTGGATTATAATAACAAATTTACAATTTTCTCTAGACTATACCAATAAAAGTGCAGAGAATGAAATTTCTCTGGTTTAAACAAATTTCTCTGATTTGAAAAAATAGAGAACAAAACTTATCATTGATCAGCATGTTGATGAAAAACAGAGAACGAAAAATGAACTCTGATCAGCATGTTGATGAAAAACAGAGCATGAAAAATGAACTCTAAACATCAAAATCCACTACACTATCAACACTCTTTGAAATTGATCAAAAAATAGAGAATGAAAAATTAATTCCAAAAATAAAAATCAACTCTATCAAGCTGGCCTCTATCTAAAATTGATCAATAACAGCAAATGAAAAATCAACTCCAAAAATCATAAACAACTTCACTAAGCTAGCCTCTCTTTTAAATTGATCAAAACTGAAAACAAAAACCTAATGCAAAAATACACTCGAAAAACTAATATGAAATCGGAATCCTTACATAAAATTCAAAACAAAAATAAAAAATTCATGTAGAATCTCTATCGAAGCCATACCTGATTCAACTCCACTGAAAAACCTACGCGATCAACACACTGTAACACCTACACGATCGTCGTAATCTCTATTGTCAAGTCTACTGTAACACTTGCGAAATCCCTACGAAATCTTCGACAAAATCTCCACCGCGAAATCAGTTTCCAAAATCTCCATCGTGAAGTCAGCAATAGAATATTCAATTTGCCAAAATCCAAACAATCTTATGTTATAAAGAATGGTAAATTAGGTATTTTATAACATAAAATAAAGTTGAGGGACTTTAGCCATCAAAACATGTTATTGTGTACCTCTCCTCCTATCAAAAGTTAGGGAGGGATCTTAGGCCAATTTTCCCTTTATTTTATGCCAACGTAGGAATGCTTCTATGTCATCTACGCATATATAAGAATACTTTTCTTATTTGATTATTATTTTTATCTATTATTGATTTTGTTTAAATTTTTTAATTTGTAAATAATACAATAAAAAAAAAAAATCAGCTTGCTTGGTTCTATTTTTCCAAAAACACTTTTCAGAAAATTATACTTTCTTATTTTTCGTATTTTTTTGTTTTTACTGAATTTTTTTAATATTTTAATCAATTTTTTTTTTTACTTTTTAGACACACCTAACATAAATACACCTAAAATATAAAAAAAATTATAAAAAAAACTTTTAAAAATTCACTAAATACCAAAAATACAAGAATTCGGTATATTTTTTGTATTTTTATGTATTTATTATTTTTTAAAAATATTTTTTCACAAATTTTTTACTTTTTAGATACATCTAGGTAAGGTGCATCTAAAAAAGTAAAAAAAATGTTTAAAATTTTAAAAATATTCACTAAAAATAAAAAAATACGAAAATAAAAAAACTCAATTTTCAAAAAATTTAATCCAAAAAACTCAAACCAAACATATTGAATGATATTGATAATAATATTAAGTTTTAGTCGGGGGATTGAAATTTTGAAGTGAGAAAAAAAATTAAAAGAAAATAATTGAAAATTAAGAAAAAAACAATGAAGAGAGTTTAATATAATTGACATGGATAGGCCCACAAGGGCCACAACCCACCATGAGTAAACCCAGGCCCACCATCCAAACCCCATTGCATAACCCGGTTAGTAAAACCCAGCATCACTGGAAGCCAACTGGACAGGGAAGGCCAATAATATTTGGACACACGGCAGATGCAGGAGAGGCCACGTCAGCAGACAAAGATCTGCAAAGTTATTGCCACAGCACATCACCATTAATGCAATCCATCACCGCATTAATTGCGACAACACCTCTCAGCCGGAATGGCATCCCCTCACCCTGAACAAGACGAACCACGGCGTAAGCTTTCGGCAGGAAGGTCAGAACGGATGAGACGGCGAAATGATTACCAATGGATATAAGCAAGACCTGAAGGCAAGAAGAAGGTAAGGTCTTTCTATCTTTCTGTCTCTCTACATTTTTACCCATCACCTTTCCTAATTCGTACACCGGAGGGTTCGCCGGGGGACTACCCCGTTCCCCGTTGAACTTGCTTGCAGGTTATCCAGTGGGCTTGAGGAGCTTGGATCGGTCTAGCCCATTCACCAGGACGAACTGTAGCATCAGTTGGCGCCGTCTGTGGGAACTGGTTTGTCCGTGCGCCAGTTGTGTTCATTGCCGTCGGAGACCCTGTTCCAGTAACCTTTTCACCCCATCCGTCAAGTGTATGGTCACGACTAGATCCATGGCTTCCCACCATAATGCTACAGATCACCAAACCGACCCTCCCAATCCAAACAACCCACCACAATACTTCATCGAGCTCACTAACAACATCAACCGTATGGCCGAACAAAACCAGGCCTTAATCAATGCTCTGCTCCAACGGAACCTCCCTATTCCTCCACCACCCCCAGAAATTCCACCCCATCCAGTACAAACTCCGGGCCATACCGTCCCACAACCCAACCCTCTCAACTCAGGGGGTTTGCAACCTCCTCTCCCACATATAAATCTGCCACCACCACCCCCACACCCATCGGTCATAGCACCAGCCCCGAGGGAGAGGCCAGCAGTATCCAACACCTGTCTCCCTCTGGTGGTGACAACATTCCCCTTTGGGACGCTGAGCTCCGAGCCATGAAACTTCAGCTCCAAGGGGTCATGCAAAATATCCAGCATAAGCCCTCCACCACAGCAAACTCCCCATTTGTTGCTTCCATCCGAGACAAACCTCTGCCCGCCAAGTTTAAAATGCCCGCCATTGACTCCTTCGACGGCACTACCGACCCGGTCGACCATCTGGAGACCTACCGCACCCTCATGATCCTCCATGCCTTCCCTGACGAAATCATGTGCCGAGCCTTTCTCGTGACACTAAAGGGGTCGGCTCGGTTGTGGTTTAGCCAGTTACCACCGGACTCGGTCTCCACCTTCCAACATCTTAGTGAGTCTTTCTTGAGTCACTTTATCGGAGCCCAACGCCAACGGCGCCCAGCAACCCAACTTCTCAACATTCGCCAGACCGAGGGGGAATCACTCCGCAGCTTTGTCACTCGCTTCAACACCGAAGCCCTGCAAGTTGCCGAAAATGACGACAAGGTCATCCTCACAGCCTTCATGGCCGGTCTGCGGTCATCCGATTTCCTCTTCTCTCTCTCTAAAAACCCCCCGACCTCCATGGCCGCCCTGCTCTCAAAAGCCCAGAAATACATGAATGTCGAGGACTCCCTAGCTGCCCGGCAGGATCCGCTCACCAAACAGCCAACCCCCAGAGACAAACGAAAAGACTCGGAACCCCGAAACACCCAGTACACCAACCAAACACCCCACCATACCGACCGACCCCCCGTGCCGACCGATCGGCACAAACCCGACCGACCGGTCGTTCGAGAGGTACACGCCCCTTAATTCCCCCATGGAACATGTCCTTCATCAGATCCAACGAGACTACCCTCTCAAGTGGCCACTACCTTTCGGACCCCCTCCAATCGGAAAGACCAGTCCAAATACTGCCGCTTTCACCAGGATCACGGCCATACCACTGATGATTGTATCAACCTCAAGGACCAGGTCGAGGCCCTCATACGTCAGGGGCGTCTCAGCCGGTTCACAGATACCCGCCCCCAGCAGAGGCAAAGAACCGAGCCCGCAGAGATGACCGCCGACGCACCCACCTCGGCCGCCAGCCCAACATAACCAAGGCCATGACCGACCTCCGCAACAACCCCGCCCACCAGCCTTCCCCCCCGCCAGTTGTGAGATCCGAGTTATTGCAGGCGGACTTGCTTGCGGAGGCCCATCCCGCTCGGCTCAGAGGGCAGAGCTTCGAAAAATACGGCAAGGCTCACCGACCCCCAAACAGCCTAGACAGTGGACAGAGCCCATCACCTTTACGGACGCCGACTGTACAGGCATCCACTACCCTCATGATGACCCCCTTGTCATTTCCGCCATCCTCTCCAACTACAAGGTCAGACGGGTTCTGATCGATAATGGCAGCTCCTCAGACATCATCTTCCTCAACTGCTTCCGCCAACTCAAGATTGGGGAAGAAAGCTTGTCGCCACTCCAAACCCCTTTGGTCGGCTTCACTGGCGACCAACCTCATTTCCGACCTACCGCCAAAAACAGCGTATATTCCACCCGGGAACGCAACAATCTCATAGCTGCCCAGAGGGTTGACAAACTCCTCGAGGCTCAGTTTATCCGAAATGTGGATTATCCCAAGTGGTTGTCCAATGTGGTTCTAGTCCGCAAGAGCAATGGCAAGTGGCGTCTCTGCGTCGACTACTCTGACCTGAACCGAGCTTGCCCCAAAGATAGCTATCCACTCCCGCATTGATCTGCTGGTCGACGCCACGGCCGGTCACCAAATGCTCAGCTTCATGGACGCTTTCTCCGGGTATAACCAAATCATGATGCACTCATCCGACCAGGAACACACATCCTTCATCACCGATCGGGGCACCTACCACTACCGTGTCATGCCGTTCGGATTGAAGAACGCGGGGGCCACCTACCAACGGCTAGTCAATGCAGTCTTCCAACACCAGATCGGTCGGAACATGGAAGTGTATGTGGATGACATGCTAGTCAAAAGCAAACTCTCCGCCGACCATCTGACTGACCTACGGGAAACCTTTGCCACCCTTCGCAAGTACCAGATGAAGCTCAATCCAGAGAAATGTGCCTTTGGCGTGGGATCCGGAAAGTTCTTGGGCTTTATGGTCAGTCAGCGCGGAATTGAGGCCAACCCCGAGAAGATCAAGGCCTTGATTGAAATGCAGTCACCAAAACCGTTAAGGAAGTTCAAAGACTCGCCGGCAGAGTGGCGGCTCTCAACGGTTCATTTCCCGCGCAACAGATAAGCCTACCATTCTTCAAAGTCCTTCGGCAGACTTTCGAATGGACGACTGAATCCGAAGAGGCTTTCCAGCAGTTAAAGCGATGCATGGCCAACCCCCCTCTTCTTTCGCAGGCTGTCCAGGCGAACCCCTCTTCCTCTATTTAGCAGTATCAAACACCGCCGTCAGTGCAGCTCTCCTTAGGGAAGACGGCTCAGTCCAACGGCCGGTCTATTACATCAGTCGAGCTCTCAGGGGGGGCAGAGCAGAACTACCCACTCCTGGAAAAGTTGTCCTTAGCCCTGGTCACTGCTTCTAGACGACTCCGCCCTTATTTCCAGGCCCATTCCATAGTGGTCCTCACCGACCAACCCCTGAAGGGTCATGCAGCAGCCAGAACTTTCTGGCCGACTTATGCAGTGGTCAGTGGAGCTTAGCCAGTTTGATATCTCCTACCGACCCCGCACAGCAATCAAAGGACAAGCCATCGCCGACTTCATCCTAGAATTCACCAACCCTGCCCCAGCCACTACCCCCCCGCCCCAACCGGCTCCACCCGAGCCTGAAGATCCTCATTCTTGGACGCTCATGTTGACGGCTCGTCCCGCAGGGAAGGAAGCGGGGCTGGGCTCATCCTCACTTCCCCTGAGGGTGGTTATTTCAAATGTGCACTCCGTCTCTTGTTTGCCGCCAGCAACAATGAGGCTGAATATGAAGCACTAATAGCAGGACTCCGCCTGGCCAAAGACATCGGTGTTAGCCACATCCGCGTCTTCAGCGACTCCCAGCTCATCGTCGGCCAGATCACGGGGGAATTCGACGCCAAGGATGGCACGATGCGGGCTTACAGGGACATGGCACTCCCCCTTGTCCGCCTCTTCAATACATTCCAGATCAAACACATACCTCGGGCAGAAAATTCTAAAGCGACGAGATGGCCCAGTTGGCCTCTGCCGACCAGTCTGACCTCAGCCACGGAGTTCGCCTCGAATACCTAACTCATCCTGCCATCACACCCGACCCGCACGAAGTACAGTTCCTTCAGAATGAACCCATCCCTTGGGCGTCCGACATCATCCAATTCCTGACGACAGGAACTCTCCCAGAAGATAAACAGCAGGCCGCCAAAGTAAGGGCTCGGTCGTCCAATTATCTTCTCAATGATGGCATCCTGTACAAACGTGGTTTTTCACGACCATACTTGCGGTGCCTCAACCCCACACAAGCAACCTACGTCATGCAGGAAATCCATGAGGGAATTTGTGGCAACCACTCGGGCGGCAGGTCCCTAGCACACAAAATACTCCGTACTGGTTACTTTTGGCCAACTCTAACCAGGACGCGACTGATTTTGTCCTCAAGTGCGATAAGTGTCAGCGCTTTGCCAACATCCCCCATGCGCCGCCTACAGAGTTGATCACACTTTGCAGCCCCTATCCATTCGCCAAATGGGGGATCGACCTGATCGGACCACTTCCCACTGGCCGAGGCCAAACCAAGTTCGCGGTCGTCGCCATTGACTACTTCACCAAGTGGGTAGAGGCTGAAACCCTTGGCCACCATTACCGAGCGGAACACCACCAAGTTCATCTGGCAATCCATCGTTTGCAGATTTGGCATCCCTCAGGCCATCGTGTCAGACAACGGCAAGCAATTCGACAACGCTAAGTACAGAAAGTTCTGTGCAGACCTCCAGATTCAACCATGTTTCTCCTCCCCAGGTCATCCCCAAGCCAATGGCCAGGTTGAGGTTACCAATCGGTCTCTTTTGCAGATCATCAAGACTAAGCTGGAGGCTGCTAAGGGGCTCTGGGCTGAGGAACTACCAAATGTACTCTGGGCCTACCGAACCACAGCTCGGACTCCTACCGGGGAAACCCCTTTCCGCCTAACATACGGCGCTGAGGCGGTCATCCCAGTAGAAGTCGGTCTGCCAACCCCAGGGTTCTCCATCCCGACCCAACGCTCACTGAAGAGCTCCGTCGCGCGGACCTAGACCTGATAGAAGAACTCAGGGAGACCACTGCGGTCAGATTAGCCTCATACCAGCAAAAAATGAGAACACACTACAATCGCAAGGTCCGACCAAGGGAATTTGCTGTGGGGGACTTAGTGTTGAGAGAAGCAACCCTTGCCACCAAGAATCCGACTGAGGGTAAATTGGCCGCCAAATGGGAGGGACCCTATATTGTGAAAGCCAGACCGCGTCCAGGCACTTACCGACTTCAAGATATGGAGGGTCGCGACCTTCCCCACCCATGGAACGCTGAACACTTGAAACGCTACTTTCAATAAGCTGTTACTTTTGTATTACTCAATTGTTGTACTCTCATTTCGACGCATGATGTAATTTTTGGTCATTGTACTACACTTCTTATAACAACAGTTTTGTCTCCCAGCTATCCTCATCGTCCCAATTAAATTTCAGCTTGCAGCACACACTCAAGACCTCAGTCAGACTGAGCCCTCAAAGCGTCAGTCCGACCTGAGCACTTAAAAAGCCCGGCCAGACGAGCACTTTCAAAAGCCTCAGTCCGACCTGAGCACTTAATAAGCCTCGGCCAGACCGAGCACTTTCAAAAGCCTCAGTCCGACCTGAGCACTTACAAAAGCCTCGGCCAGACCGAGCACTTTCAAAAGCCTCAGTCCGACCTGAGCACTTACAAAAGCCTCGGCCAGACCGAGCACTTTCAAAAGCCTCAGTCCGACCTGAGCACTTACAAAAGCCTCGGCCAGACCGAGCACTTTCAAAAGCCTCAGTCCGACCTGAGCACTTACAAAAGCCTCGGCCAGACCGAGCACTTTCAAAAGCCTCAGTCCGACCTGAGCACTTACAAAAGCCTCGGCCAGACCGAGCACTTTCAAAAGCCTCAGTCCGACCTGAGCACTTACAAAAGCCTCGGCCAGACCGAGCACTTTCAAAAGCCTCAGTCCGACCTGAGCACTTACAAAAGCCTCGGCCAGACCGAGCACTTTCAAAAGCCTCAGCGACCTGAGCACTTACAAAAGCCTTGGCCAGACCGAGCACTTTCAAAAGCCTCCGACCGACCGAGAGTACTTTCGAACATCAGAAGACCCAGCGAAAAAACAAGTACTAGCATGGCCTTGGGAGAACACTTAGTCACAAGTTGAGGTCATAAAATTTTACAGCATCTCCACTTAGTTAATTAAAACCCACTTTCCTACCCTCATTCATTGAATTTTTACACAAGTCCAATCTCACTCTGCATAAAGGAATTTTATCAGTTTACTCTCACTCTACATGATGGAATTTTTAATTTAACAACTTCAAAGTCACAAGTCCAAATTCAAATTCAAATTCACAAGTTCGCCCTCCTTAATTTATCAGTCCAATTTTCTCAGTCCCATCTCACAAGTTCAAATTCACTTGGTTCTCTTAGCTCAAGTTCACTCTGTCATTAAGTTGAAATTTTTCATAAGTTCATTACTCGTTTTTATTACAAGCATTTCTCCATTTCAAACCCACCAAATAAGTAAACACAGTCAATTACAAGACACAAATGGAGTTTTATTCATTCGCAAAGTGTACACATCAGTTCATTACAATACTTCAAAACAAAACAAAAATGTGTATACAAGGCAAAAACAAAAACTCCTAAGTACACCTATCTTCCAGATCACTCCTCCTCCTCACTTGAGATAAGGTCTGCTTCTTCTATGCCCTCGTCCAGGGGGGTCTGGGCCACATCATCCTCCCCAATTGTCACCCTGCTGAAGTCAAGCTCTGGGAACAGCTCTTCAGCCTTGCGCTTGAACATTTTCCAGCCGCTGTCCCAGAACTCTGACATTTCATGCTTGTAGAAGTCCGACTGCTGGAAGCTTGCAATCACCTCAGACTCAGTTCTCCCAGCAGTCGTCTTCGATGGGCCAGACCCCCCAGTCTCCTCCCTTGCTAAGTTGCTGGCAACTGCAGCATCGATCGCCATCTGGAACTCAGGAGACCCTTTGAATTGAGTAACAGCTGCAACACAAAATCAGGGTAGGCTGCCCTTTCCGAGGCCGCCTTCGCCTTCTCTTCGTTCAGCTCCTTGTGTAGGGCCTCCTTTTCAGCTGCAGCCTTGGCCCTCTCAGCCTCCAGCTCCCTCCTCCAGGCTTCCCCCTCAGCAATCAACTTCCCCTTCTCTGCTTCAAATTGCTTCAACAGGGTCTCCCTCTCCACAGCCACCCTACCCCGCTCTGCCTCCAACTCCTTGTGTAGGCTCTCCCTCTGCTCCACCGCCCTGGCCCGCTCGTCCTCCACCTCTTTTTGCAGAGCTTCGGCCTTAGCATCCGCATCATCCCTCTGCCTGACGAGCTCTTCGTTATTGGTCATGGCCTCCTCATGCCGCTCGACCGCGATGGCACAGGCCTTTTGGGACTCCTCCAATTTTTTCTGCTCACCAGTCAACTGGAATTCGAGCGACACAACCCTGCGGCGCGTATCCTCCAAATCCAACTTGACTGATGACAGCTCGGTATGGGCAGTCTTCCATGCAGCACTCTCCTTCTTCAACTTGGTCAGAGCTGCCTTGGCCTCTTCAGCTTTGATTTTGGCCGCCGCAGTTTTCCTCAGCAGGGCCCCTGCCAGGGTAGTTACCTCCATTTGGGCGGAGCATAACCCCCTAAACAGGTCGGCCTCATTAAATCCAGAGGCTGCGCGCAGACCTGACTCCTCCACCATCTTCACTAAGCGGTCTGCCCCCGCCCTAGCTGGGCCTCCATCTCCCTCCAGCCTCCCAGCCACAGCACGCGCATGGTAGATAGTGGCGCCCAGGCCAACTCCTCTTTCCTGAGGCACAGGGCCCCTTGGGTCTGCTCCCCCCACTTGGCTCTGCCGCAACCAACCCAGCTTCCACTTGCACTTCTGGGGTCTTCTCCAACCTCCCACTTGGCTCACCTCCAGCCAGCCCAGCTCCCACTTGTTCTGCTGGGGTCTTCTCCACAACGTCCACCGTTGGACTGGTTATCCCCACTTCTGGGGTGTCTTTTGTCACAAGGACCTTTGCCCCAGCTGAGACGCCCACCCCTTCTGGGATCTGCTCCACCTCTTCCCCCTCTACTTGCTTGGCCAGACCGGCTCTTCCATCCTCACCTCTTTTCTTCTTTTTTGGGCTGGCTCTTTTCCCTCCGCCTCAACCTCTTCTTTTCTTCCCCACGCCCAGCGCCTCCATCTCCTTCAGCGACCTCTCCTTCAGAGGGTCTTTTGGGAGCAATCGTGGGACAAACTCGACCAAATCCTTCTCTCCCAAGGGTTTGGGACGAGGTCGGATCCTCTCCCTCACCACTGGCCGAGCCGGTCGGTCGCCTTGGGACTCCTTGAATTTCTGGGCTTTCACCAGGATGGCCTGATCCTCTGCCTCCTGCACCCTCCTTCTCGCCTCCAGCTCTGATCGGTCGAGGTCCCCACCGCTCGGTTGTGGACCCAACCCAGCTTCAAACAACGCCGACGGCTGAACCAGCTCGTCCCACTTGACTTTTCCCTTCTCCTTCCACTCTTTCACCTTCTTTACCCTCTCCTCCGCCGCCCCCCCCCAACTTTAGCTCCACATACTTGGTTGGCACCTTCCACACGGTGCGCACACCGACTCCTCCAGAGGTGGACACATAGAACCACCGCGGCCTCCAACCTTTGATTGACGTTGGTAAACCAGCCACCAAACCCTTCCCTGCCAACGCCTGAAGGGTGATCCAGGTCTCTTGCTGCCCTGAAGCTTTGTAGCAGCCAAAGAACTCCTCCACCGTCATGGCCACCCCTCCGTTCGCCTTCGGCCAAGCACTTGCACAAGCCAACAGGATTTTCCATGCATTGGGCATCAGTTGCCCTGGTGCTACCTCCAGGTGGTTGAGCACATCTACCACGATTTGCGGCAGAGGCAACCTCAGCCCACCTTTTAGAGCTTCCTCATAGAGGGAAAACTCTCATTCCCTGACGTTGGACGGCCTCTCCGTCGATTTTGGCACCAGCAATTCCACCTCCACCGGAATCTGATACTTCTCGCGGATAGCCCCCAACTCCGCCGCTGTAATGATGGATCTGTCAGCCCTTGAATGCCAGTGGTCTGGTTCCACCTGGCTGATTGACTGCGCCGTTGCTATCACGGTGGAAACATGGGATCGCGCCACCGATTCCTCCGCCCTGCTGGACCTGTACTGAACCGCTAGTTCCTCTGCATCATCTTTCCCCAGTGGATCTACCCTGACAATTGCAGTCTCTTCCTGGGCCATTTCTAAGCTGTGTTGCGAATAGCTTCGGATGCAGGTGCTAAAAAATCGACGAAATGTTTCAACGGGGTATCGTGGGCAACGAAGGAACTGATGCTTCGAATGTTTTGAGTTTTTGTAAAGAAGTAGGTGAATCGTATGATACCAAAAGCCCACGGTTTGCCCGTATTCCAAGGATCCAAATTAATGTTCGCCAGTTTGAAAACTTTTCAAATCAGCCGCCAAAACTGTATCATCAATGCCCATAATAATGCCCTGACGTTTCACTCCCGATCTAACGATTGACCTTTCCCCTCCCCCGAAATTCTGCCACGTGTATGGCCCCGATGCACTGACTTCTGCCCTTACCTTGTCTTTTCCACTTCAAATCATCACGTGACACGCCGCCTCTTGAGCCACGTGCCCTCCCACTCGGTCGCCCTCACGGTCGG
Source organism: Camellia japonica (assembly GCA_030407325.1). Classification (NCBI taxonomy): domain Eukaryota; kingdom Viridiplantae; phylum Streptophyta; class Magnoliopsida; order Ericales; family Theaceae; genus Camellia; species Camellia japonica. The sequence goes on along the minus strand of JAPPVO010000036.1, from coordinate 82,204,531 downwards.
CCGGCCCGCTCGGTCACCTGGCGGTCGGCCTCGTCCGCTCGGTCCTCTCGCGGTCGGCCCTGCCCGCTCGGTCGCCCTCGCGGTCGGCCTGCCCGCTCGGTCCCCCTGGCAATCGGCCTCTCCCGCTCGGTCACCCCGCGGTCGACCCTGCCCGCTCGGTTACCCTCGCGGTCGGCCCTTGCCCGCTCGGTCGCCCTCACGGTCGGCCTCGTCCACTCGGTCATCCTCGCGGTCGGATTCATTTCCTTATTATTATTCCCTTCGTTGGACTAAAGCTGCACTCGGGAATGGGGGACTACTGACATGGATAGGCCCACAAGGGCACAACCCACCATGAGTAAACCCAGGCCCACCATCCAAACCCCATTGCATAACCCGGTTAGTAAAACCCAGCATCACTGGAAGCCAACTGGACAGAGAAGGCCAATAATATTCGGACACACGGCAGATGCAGGAGAGGCCACGTCAGCAGACAAAGATCTGCAAAGTTATTGCCACAGCACATCACCATTAATGCAACCATCACCGCATTAATTGCGACAACACCTCTCAGCCGGAATGGCATCCCCTCACCCTGAACAAGACGAACCACGGCGTAAGCTTTCGGCAGGAAGGTCAGAACGGATGAGACGGCGAAATGATTACCAATGGATATAAGCAAGACCTGAAGGCAAGAAGAAGGTAAGTCTTTCTATCTTTCTCTCTCTCTACATTTTTACCCATCACCTTTCCTAATTCGTACACCGGAGGGTTCGCCGGGGGACTACCCCGTTCCCCGTTGAACTTGCTTGCAGGTTATCCAGTGGGCTTGAGGAGCTTGGATCGGTCTAGCCCATTCACCAGGACGAACTGTAGCATCAATAATAAATATGCATAAGTGGTTTAGGTGTATTATGAGATTTTTTTATTTTTATTTTAGGGTTTAATGTGTAATGTCGTTATTAGTAAATTTACATTAAGGTATAATAAGAACTAAATTTTTAAAATTTTAATTAGACGTATTGAGTTATTATTTAGGTGCAAATAGAATAATTCTAAAATGTCACATTTAACCCATAATCATTTCATTATTTCTCTCACAATTATCAAATTAACTATAAAAAAATCAACTAACTTTCCAAACATAATGGGTGTGTTTGGTTTGGTTTTGAGAGATAAACTTTCAAAAAATATTTTGTAGAGGAAGTTTAGAAATTTTTTTAGTTTATTTGGTTGTATATTTTGGGAGTAGTTTTGGAGTATAAGAGTTTGAGATGATTTGATATTTTGTTGTAGTTGATTAGATGTGTGTGAGAAAAAAAGTGATTAAAAAAGAAAGAAAAGAGAGAAAAAGTAATTGATTGATGTATAAGAGAGAGAAAGTAATTTTGAATTTTTTTTTAAAATTATTAAACCAAACAAAATTTTAAAAAAATTACTCCAAAATTATTCTTCCAAAAACAAACCAAACAAGATCAATATCTTTTAACGAGCCTAAAATAACTAAAAAACATAGCTAGCTTTCTAAACAAAGCCCGGAACTCTTCGACTATTTTTGAACATGCCTTTATAGTTATCCGAGATTTTGGGGTGTTTTATAATTTACAAAATGAATCGTAGCTCAGAAAATAGACAATTGAGTGATATAAAACATACATTCCCGCGTTTAGTTTGCTTCTTTCAAGTTTCCAACACAAAACCTAGCTTCCCCTCTCTCTCACTCCCATTGCTGATTCTCTCTCTCTCTCACTCCAATTCCAATTCCAATTCCATTTTTTTTTTTGTTTGTATACAAATATATAAAGATGATGTCGAAGACGTTCGAAGGAGCGAACGTGTTCATGTCTCGGAACCTAGTCCCGCCGGAGATCTTCGATTCGCTTCACGACTCTCTCAAGCACAACGGCGCCAAGCTCTTCCTCTGCTCCGATCCTTCTCGAAACGGCCCCGATGATTTCCATGTCATCTCTTCTACTGATCACGTAACCCCCAATTGCTCACCTACAACTTCAATTTTCACTTCAATTTCTGAATTCTCAATCTTTGCTTTGCAGGAAAAATTCGAGCTTCTTCAAAAAAAGGGTTGTAATTTGCTCGGTATGGTTTGGAGTTTACTCTCACTAATTTATCTCCATTTTAGGCCATTTTAAAAAAAAAATGTGTATTAATTTATTCTCAATTACTAACCCAGCTAAATAAGCTAAAAAATTAGCTTCTTTTACTTATTTTTTACTATATTTTTACTTTCATTTTATTTTTCTTCTGGAAATTGAAGGTCTAAACACAGCATTAATGTGTGCATCTTATAATTACATTTGTAAAGTTTGGGTTGGATTTGGATTTGCATTTGTAATTTTTTGTTACATTTCTTTGAATTGTTGGGCTTTAATATGGAACTATTGATATGTATTTAACATACACATGCACAAATATATAAAAGACCTATGATATTTCATAGTTTGAATTGCTTTTTTTGCAATTCCAGAACTTTTGTTATTTCTTATTGGACATGTACACCCATTAAAGTACATGTATGCATGTGTTCTTGAAATTGGTATGTTTGCCTTAGCTGTTTGGTATTGTGTAGGGATTGATTATGAATTTCAGTCACCAAATTTTGTGGTTGATTTTGACTCTGATTTTTTTTACAGTTATCTTGGAATATAGTCATATATGCATATATTCAAATGGCACTCTAGTCAATTTTGGGCAGAACTGCATATGTGAAAATTGACCACTAAATTAAACAATGATTTTTTAGCTGTGTGAACTGAATTAATGCGTTAATGTTACATTGTTACTGCTGCATCTCCACTTCAAATTCACCTTTTATTAGGAAAAAATGACAAAGTTACTGTTTTTTCATGGCTAATCTGCTGAGTTTTATGTGTATTTGTACTTTTTCAGGTCCTCAATGCGTGCTTTCTTGTGCAAAAGAACATAGACCGCTTCCTAAACAAGGGTTTACTTGTTGCCTCGCAATGGATGGAGTCAAAGTACTGGCATCCGGTTTTGAGATGGATGAAAAGGTATTTTGGCCCCATTGTCCATCACTCCGCACTACTTCTCATCTCTATATCACAGATACATAGGGAAGTGGGGCTGAAAGGGTATACTACTGTTCTTTTTTTCCAAAATCCGCTTCTATTTCCTTGTTTAGTTTGACAAATATGTTGTAAAAAGCTTAATCTAAAGGTGAGGAAATTGCATTATTCCAGCTCTTCATCTCTCTCTGTGTCTGCTGATGTTGGTACTTGGTAGCTTCTGCTTGTGTGTGATCAATTATGTAATCATGTTCCATCTTTGTCCTGCATCCACTGTTTAAAACTTATGCAAGCAGAGAAAGTATGACACATGCTTTCTAATTCTGAATGATTAGTGGCACACTGAAATGCACACAAGCCAGCTCTTGATTATCTCAACTACATCATCTTCTTTAGAAATACAGGGAACTCTTTATTTGACCATTTTTTTGGAATGGTGTTACTAGTTTTATACTTTTGCATTATATTAGTTGGGTGATATGGTCTGGTATTCGATAAATGTTTTTTTACTTGGAAAGTCTGATACACTAGTATATACTATTCCTGAAGAAACTTTGGCCTACCGTTCATTCTTTTTGACATTGTTCTTTTATCTATTGTTCTCTCTCTCTCTCTCTCTCTCAAAAAAAAAAAAAAAAAAAAAAAAAAACGTGTTTCTTGTTTTCTTAGAAACAAAAAATACGAAACCATGAAGCCGATAATTCAAAAAGGGTGGACGTATCCGTATCGGATACTATCGGATACCGATACTCCTCGATCTCGCGGATACGATCAGATACTTCTTAAAAGTATCGGATATTCTTAATTAATTTTTATTAATTTTGAAGTATCGGTACTTAATTTTGAAAGTATCGGATACTCAAAACATATATTATAATATTTTGTTTTGTTCTTTGTAAGAAGGAATATAGTGAGAATTAAAGAATAGATTTTGTCAAACTATGTTCCTGTTGTCTCTCTCACTTCTCTATCGCTTTCTCACTCTCTCACGGTTCTCTCTCGCTTCATCTTTTTTGGTGTTGCATGTAAGGATGATGTTAATTGCATTTACTTTTGCATTTTAGTTTTGAATGTTTATGAATGTTTGATGCCTTTTAGGTTAATAGGATCCTTCTTTATTTTTAAGTACTTTAAGTTTATTCATGCATATACTATTAATTAGAAATTTTTTTTTTACGAATGTATCCCCGCTGTACCCGATCATACTTTTTCAAATTTTGACATATCGCCATATCCACATTCCCATATCACCATTCCGTATCGTTGCTTTCTAGGCTATCGTTGAAACTTAAAAAAGGATATTGTGAATTTAATTTTTATATTAAGAATGTTTTTGGCTTAGTTAAGTCTTGTAATATTCACTGATGAAGGGGAAGAAGTTGAAGCTATTGACCTTGAAGAGTCTTAGTTATAGGAATCTTTCTTCTGTATCAAGTTATCTTTTGCTTTAGGTTTTATTTTTATGCATACTGCATTACTAAAATGTTAAAATAACTATTTTAAAACGTATCCCTGCCGTACCCGTTCCTAGTTTTTCAAATTTTGTGTTTATCGCCGTATCCGATCGTATCGTATCCGTTATCCCGTATCCGTATCCGTGCTTCCTAGTACGAACGTATAACACAATAAAATTGCCCTGTGTGTCTGGTACTTATCCATCATGGACTCTACAGCATTTTTTTTCTTTGTTTTAAACTCCCTCTTCTTTATGTGGGGAAGTGATTCTTCGTGCTTATAAATGTTTTGCAGCTTGAGATTGGAAAGATGGTGACTGCTATGGGGGGAGTGTTGCATGCTAAAACATCTTTGGATGTCAGCTTTGTTATTGTAAAGAATGTTTTGGCTGCAAAATATAAGGTTTTCAGTTTTTCTTTTTCTTCTTCAGTTTTCAGCATTCCATCTGTTTTTATTTATTGTTATCAATTAAAAAATGACCACTGGCCTAAGCTTACTTAGGGTGTCAATGTGGTGTATTTCATGAGTATGTAGGGTTTCTCCATCAATGTGCCAACATGGTCATTATTGTTAGATCACCAATTGTCCCAAAAGCTTAACCTGTTAGGATATGAGGCTAATAATGTAAATCAATCAAGCTACTCCCTCTCACGTGCGACCCCTTCTTGCACAGGGAGAGAATAGATGAGTGCACATGTAGAGAAAATAGATTGAGTGCACAATGACAAGGATAACCAGGGAGGCGCGATTTGAATCCAGGATTTCCTAGACCCTGATACCAGGGAGCTTCTATTTGCACACACCACTTCCTCTCTCCTCACACACTTAATGATATTTTTTTTATTACATTTTTATCCTAAAATAAAATTACCAAAATATCCCTTTCTTCTTCAACCAAAACCCTAACCCTAACCCTAACCCTAATACCCAACACAGTGCCTCCTCCTCCGGTCATCTCCTTCCTCCCTCCGTCGCCTCCCTCTTCTCGAATTGAAGTCCCACCCCACCTCATCGTTCGTCGCTCACTCACCCTCCCTACCACCCCCGTAACCCTTCACTTCGGGACACAACACCACCGCTGCGGCAGCTTCCACCCCTTCGCGACCCTCAATTCTGCATAGAGAGAGAGAGAGAGAGAGAGAGAGAGAGAGAGGAGAACCTAGATCCGAAGCCCCCTTTTCGCGACTGAGAGGGGAGAGAGAGAGAGATCGAGGGGATGGGGTGGGCGTCGCGGTAGTGTCGCTGGTGGGTGGAGGAAGGGGTGGGAATGGCGACTGGAAGGGAGGTGGTAACGATGGTGGTTGCCGGCGAGGTGGTCGCCGGTCTGGAAGGTGTGTGGATTGGGAGGGTTGGAAAGTTGTGTTTATGGGGATATAATTGGAATAAAAGTGTATGTAATGAGTAAATATTTTATTTTTTATTTTTTTAGGTGTGTGAATTAAGAAGGATGTGCCAATAGAGGATTGAGTGTGTGCAAATAGATGGTCCCCTGATACCATGATAGATCACCCATTGTCCCAAAAATTGGACAAAAGTTCTTCTTTCAATTACTATATTGGGATTTAGGCATGCTTTTTGTTTTTGGCTTCTATTTTTTTAACCATTCTTTCTTAGAACAAAATCTTCTTTCAATTACTTTATTGGTATTCCATAACTTTTGTTTCCCACTTTCTGGTGCTGCAGTGGGCATTGAATGTTTTAAAGAAACCAATCGTCACATTAAACTGGTTACATCAGTGTTGGAAAGAGCATCGTATTGTTTCTCAGGAGTCATACAGGGTTCTTCCTTTTTCTGGATTGACAGTCTGTGTTACCAGAATTCCGGCAGGTTGACAGTTTTGGAAAATAGTTTTTTACTAACCTAGTAATATAGCTACGGATTGATGCCGTTGATATATGTTAGATTTAATGTCATGTTAATGTGCTTGTTTACTCTCAGATGAGCGGAGGGAGATGGAGAAAGTTGTGGTGCAAAATGGTGGCAAATATTCTGCTGAATTGACCAAGAAGTGTACACATTTAGTTTGTGATATATCCTATGGCTATGTGTGATTTTCTTTGAATTGCAAGTACATTTTCCCATATCAATGCAGTCATGTGTCCACTCAATACATTCTTTTCCTTCATACTTGGTTTGGGTGCACAAAATTGGTTTTATCTGCTTTGAGATCGTATTGTGAGTAGTCATCATTTCTTTATTACCTAGCCTTTAGGCCTTTCTATCTTCCTTTTAATGCCTAAATTCAATTTGTATTGTTACTCGTTGTTAGCATGGTTGTTAGTATTTCTTGCTAGTGACCTGCCTATCTTAGTTAATTTTTTCTTATCTTGTTTCAAATTTTATAAAAAAGCACAAGGGCGTGGAAATATATGTGTGTGTGTGTGTGTGTGTGTGCATTTATTTATGAATATTAAATGTAAATGGCAATCAATCTCTTTGTGCTTTGTGCACTCATGAAAGACAATTGTGGGCAATTTGAATGGCACTCTTATTGTCGAGTAGAGGGAAATAAGAGAGGAGAGAGGAAAAATACTTCTTCATTCTAAAATCATTGTGTAGGATTGTTGAAAATTATTTAAACTAGACACATTTGTCTTCTTGACTATTGGTAAGCTCCTGAAGGTGACAAATACAAGGTCGCCAAACGATGGGGCCATATTCATATCGTTACGCGTAAATGGTTTGATCAATCTGTTTCTAGAAGAGGTGATGCCTTATGTTCATGGTTCTGTAACTTTTAACTTTCTAACTTTTGTTTGTGGTTTGAGGAATCCCTAATATGGCGTCTGACCTTAAATTTACTTTTTGAATGACTAGTGTGTCTTAATGAGGAGTCCTATCCTGTTCAGGGTGGTTCTTCATCTTCGATAAATGGCATGAGGACTTGTTTGTTGGCACGGCGCAGCCAAGACAAAGGTGTGGGAAATTCGCAATGTGCCCCATCCTCAGTGGCTGGAGATTCAAATTTGGAGACTGTTTTATGTGGTGGAATTGCAGATCCAGAATTAGAAGCTACTCTCTCACAGAACGTTTCTACTACATTTTCGGACACATCTATCTTTGTCAAAGAGGAGAGTGGAGCCCTTGCTAAGCAGCCTAAAAGTGATACAAATTTTGATGGATGTGTTGCTGATGACTCTCAAAATGAGGACAATGATTTGTACTTGTCAGATTGCAGAATTCTACTACTTGGTTTTGATGCCTCTGAAATGCGTAAGCTAGTCAACATGGTCCGTCGAGGTGGTGGGTCCCGTTATATGTCATTCAATGAAAAATTGACGCACATAGTTGTTGGAACTCCATTGGAGATGTAAGATCTTATTTGTAATATTATTTTTTTTGTGCATTTTAAAAAAAAGTTATCATCAATACATAATTGTGTTGAAACACTTGTCAACTGGCTTATGAACTCAACCTGATGTTATTTGTGTAATATGGTTCTCTACTGAGCATGGAGCCTTGTTTTTTAACTAAATTTTTTTCTTGGTCTATTTGATAAAACTTTTGAGGTTGAAATTACTGTATGTATGAGATTTCTTACATATGCTTCCCTTTTGTGTCTTTCACATCTATAAGTGATGAGTAACATTCACATTCGTTTGATTGATCTCTTACTGAAGTGGTTTCCATGTGAACTCGTTTTGCTTTATACTAAAAAGAGGAACACGGAAAAGGTTTATTAGAAACAAATTGCTGAATGGTCAGCATTGACATAAGATTGAAGTCCCCAAGAATGCAAAAGATTTAGGGTGATCAAATAAATGTCTGCCAATAAGTAATAGACCAACAATGTAAAACAGAAGTGGTTTTGACAATTATGTGTACTATGGTAATCTTCTAGTTCGTTATTAATATATTTCATCTGCAAAGCAGGATTACTCTGGGATACATGATGGCTTTCTTTGTTTCCAATTTATATATGATTCTCAAACATTGAGCATGATTTGTGTTGCTGGCTTGGGTGATTGGAATGAGGGACTGTGGAATATTATTGTACTCTTAAATGAGATTTGTGCATGTCTGAAGGTTAGGAAACACTTTACTTCTCTCACATGCCAATGCTTTGCAGTGAGAAAAAGGAGGTCAGGGGCCTTGCAGCTTTAGGTGTCATTTATGTGGTCAGAACCGTGTGGCTTGAAGATTGTGATCGCACAAAAAAAGAAGTTCCTGTCCTTCAAAGGCACATTGCTTATGAGTTACTTCTTCCAAAAGGTTTAATAATTATTTTGTGTGATATATCAGTTGTTATTTATTTATTTATTTTTAGTTTGCCAGTTTTGCTGTGTATTTTATGAACGTTATTGCATTGCATTGAGTTGGTTGTGTTCAGTAAGCCTTTGAGCCTCTCTATGCATGACTTTTGTCTCATTATTAACTGTATTTCTTAAATCACAGATCCTGTATGCTCCAATAAAGGAGCCACAATGGGCATAGCTGGTATGAAACAGGGGAAAGCCTCCGCTGTTCAGTCTATCTTGCCAGATGATCAATTATGGGGAGCTACAAATTCTGGATCTGGGACTCCATTGGATAAAAGCGAAGAATTAAAAGTTAACTTGACTGAGGATAGCTCTTTGAGACCAACAGTGAGATCTGATAAACATATCCAGTTTTGTGCTTTTAATGGTAAAGACAAGGATCCACAGAAGACACAACTTCCTTCATGCAATGAAATTCTGGATGTGAAGTCATTGAATGTATTTAAAGGGAAGCTATTTCGTTTTGCTAGTTCATTTCCTCAAGCTAGGGTAAGCTTCTTTCATTAAATAGGATACGATAGGATGAGTTTTTCTTTAAATTTTCATTCATTAGCTTAGTTTTTGTTGAAGATATTTTATATTGATGCTTCTTTTGCTGTTTAACAAAAAAAGGTATATTTGGAAGTCAGTTTCACAGTAACACAAGTTATTTAATTTGTGGACAATGTGATATAAATTTTAGCTGAACATTCAAGATATAGAAGAGATTAACACCCTAAACCAAATTTGTAATATTTGCAAAAGAAAATTTATGGAGTGATTTCTAGACCGTGGAAGTGCTTGCTGCTGAGAACTTATGATGCATCCACCTATTACACTTGGATTTGGTTGTTCAGTGTTTGGTTTTGAGCGAAGAATATTTTTTTCCATCTATATACAATTAGAATGTGATGCAAATTGTGTCTTAATAGAATAATACATTTAGTTAAGAAGGCAAATAGAGAACCAGATTAAGCTAGAACTCTGGTCTCAATTCTAGTTGACTGAATTTCATAAACAGTACTTCCAATACTGCTGGATCCAATATGGAAAGAGTCCTTTATTTTTGTTTTCTTTTTAATTTTTTGGTAAATGTCCTTTTTGGTTTTTGAATCTAAGGACTATGTAAAATAAATAATCTAAATTGACCTATTTGCTCATGTTCACACAATTCATTTAAAATCACATAACATAGAACTGATATGAAAAAAGCACCCATGACTTGAACTTAATGGTAGATCAACAAAGAAATCACTAAAAATTAATTTAATACAGATTTAAGAGTGTAGGACGTCCGAAAATGTGGAGTGGTGTATACAAGAATCTGTATCACCGGAGAGGTGAGTAATGTGAATAGAAAGTTGGAGACGGAGGGGAGAGTCACTGGATGAGAGCAAGCAAATCAGGAAAGACAATGGCAATGGTGAAGCTTCCCCTTTCCCTAGTTTCACTCTCTTATCGAGCTATGAGAAGCTCAAAATCACTCTCTCTATTGAGTTATGGAAATCCCCTCAAATCACCCTTGAGCTACGGGAAATGAGCCCTATTTATAGGTGTTCTTTTATTGCACAAGTGACTAAGTAGCCAATAAGGTGATGCCATGTGTCTTAGGGATCATGTGATAATATTCCTTTCTGTAGCTACCAGGCCTCGGTGGGTGCGTGCTTTCATCGGCCATTCCATTTCAGGACCTCATAAGTCCCTCGGTATGACCTTATTCGGGAAATGTAGCCTCAATCAGGTATATGCTCAACCACTTCAGTGAACCCCTACTCTTAACCACCAAGCCACAAGATCCCTAACGTCCTGGAAAAAGGTCATAGCGTAGCCTTGTATCAGCTAAGCAATGTCGCGCACCAGGCCTCACGGATTTCCCGAGTCCTGCCATCTCAACTTGGGCAGGCTCTCTTGGCTTAAGTAAATTTTGGCTATGGGGAGCGGATTCCTTGCTTTCTGATATTACTCTCTCCATTTTCACGGGAGTCATTGTTTTGACATGTCCGCAACATTTTGATAACTCTTGTAGGGGGTCCAAATGTGCAGTGTAATGGAGGTGTTTGGTGTTGCTTATTTTGGCCAACTTATAGATTCTAGCTTTGGAAAAACTATTTTGGACTGTTTGATTAAATTTATTTCAAACAGTTTCTGTTTCTATCAACTTATTTTAACTCAAAAAAATTGATTCTGAGAATTTGTCAATCCCTTGTTTCTGATTATCAGCTTCTGTTGTGGGTATGTTAATTTACAATTATACCCTTAGATATATATATATATATATATATATTTGAAAATAGCAAAAAGACCCAAGTGGACTATGGATTAATTTTTTTTTTTATTTTTTGTAATGGGAAATGTGGACTAGTAATGAATAACAAAAAATAAAAATTAATTTAAAAAGCTATTTCACAGCTTATTTACCAAACACTACTCATTAACTTAAAACTATAATCCAGTAGTTGCACCAAACAGATTAACAACTTCTGATTAAAGTTAGAATCTATAATATGCCAAGCTACAATCTATAATCTATTTAACAGTTGCACCAAACACCCCCAATGAATCATTGGAGAGAGGCAAACAATGTAGAATAGTAAATAATCTGAGAGATGCAGAGCAAGCAACTGGGTGAGAGTGGGCAAGTAGTTAGGAAGGAAGGAATATGGTAGTAAACAAATGGGCAAAACTTCTCTCCTAAAATCCTTTTTTTGAAGTTTGGGAAATGGACCCTATTTATAGGCTTTTCCTTGGTGCACAAGAGACTTGTGTCTTGTTTGGGATCAAGCTATTTTAGGAATTTTTTGACTTTTTACGAAAAGATGTATAGAAAAGTAAAGAGAGTGATGTGATAACTTATAGTGACTTTTTGGCTTTTTGGCTAAAATAGTTACTCTCCAAACGATAGGGTGATGACATGTGTCTCTGGGGATCACGTGGAACTGTTGGGCCTCAGTGAACACATAGTACCTCCTTTAGTAACACCTGTGTCGGTGATACCTCATTTGGTATTACTCTTCTCGGTACAGCTTTCCATAGACCTTGTTCAGGAGACATAGCCTTGCTTTGGCTAAACTAGAATCCACCTTAGGAATTCCCCTACTCTTAGCCACCAAAACACATGATTCCCATTATCTCAATTTTGGGTCATAACAAGGCCTTAGATCATCCGAGCTATGCTTCCTACCAAGCCTTAGGAGCTCCCTAAGTCCTGCCATTGCTACTAAGGCGGGTCTCTTAGCCTAGGTAATTTTATATTTATGGTAAGGAAGTTCCTTGCTTTCGGGCTTCTTTTGCCCATCTTCGCAGGATTCATGATTCTGACTTGCCGTGGTATTTTTGGTATCTTTTGGCCTGCTATCGGCTCCAATCAGCAATCTTCATTTGCACGGATGGGAGGCCTCCTTCTAGGGCTGCACTCGCCTCAGGGAGTCTTTCCTCAGACAGTTGTACCTCGGTTAGTGATGCCTCAGTGAGTCTTACCTCAGGAGTCTTACCTCGGTTACTGCTGCTGTGGTTAGTCGTTTCAGATCTAGTAATCAGACCCTATTTGGTTCTTCGTTGGCCTATATTCCTTAGGGTTTTGCCCATACTCCCTTCTTCAAAAGTATTTCTCCCACCAAAACGACTTTGGCGGGATAATTTAAATTTTGAATTTCATCGTCCTACAACTCTAAACTTGCTATCAGCTCTAAGGGGACCCTGCCCTCAGGTGGTACCTTGGGGATTTTGTTTACCTCAAGGGCTTTACTCACGCCTTAAAGGGTTTTGCCTCAGTTAGTTGTACCTCAGTTAGTTTCACCTCAGCTAGTTGTACCTCCGTTGGTCCTTCTTTCTTAGAGACTTGGTCTTGTTTTTCAATTAATAACAAAAAGGCTTTGGATAAAGCGATATCGTATAATGCATACGAGCAAACCCAAATAAAAAACACCACAATATGTCCATTTGTTGGCATGAATCACTGTATTGATCATCTGGTGAATTTAATTAATTTTAAATGCCAGGGAGAAAATTTCTCTAGAGTTTGTGCACACGCCTATTGTTGCACATGGCTTCAAGTATCTGAATAAGAAAATGAAAATCAGAAAAATTCATATTTAGGGAAAAAGTGATGATATAAAGAAGTTGCACACAAACGGGCTCAATTGATGCAACTACGTTGATGGCAAATTGATAAGTAAAGAAGCCTAAAAGTTTGAAATGAAACTAGATGCCAATGCATTGGTCTGAATCGGGCTGGGTTTTGATACAAGGGTAAGTAATCAAATTTAAGGGAGAATTTCCTTTATCATATCACTAAAAGTCTTAATATCACCACTATGAATTGTGGCGGATTCTTATTTTTGGCTCATCAAAAAGGGTTGGGGGCTTGGGAATTATGATGTTACTCTTTATACTTCAATGGATATCTCAATATCTTGATTGTCATTCACCCAAAAAAAAAAAAAAAATCTTGATTGTCAATTTGATGTTTTAAAAGATCAATTGGAGTGATCTGTTGATGGATATATTGACATGTCTATGGACACCTAGAACATTGAACATCTGGTAGCTTGATCTTGAAGCCTTAAGCTGGTTACTGCCATCCTGGAGCATTTTTTTATTTGCTTAAATCATGTTGTTTCACTTTTCTGTTTTGATGATCCTTTTTGTTAAAAAAAAAGTGTTACTTTCTATTCTATTTATCATCTACTATGTTTGACTAGAAGTTTTGGATTCTTTATCTGGTCAGAGGGCTGAAATTATTCAATGGGTTAATCAAGGGGGAGGAGCAGTGGTGGATGAGCAGACTGAACAGAATGCACACTTCACTGTTGAGTGCCATGGTGTGGTACCCAGCCTGGTTGATGTTTCCAGAACTACCCACATATCCAGTCACTGGATTCGGTCTTGTTTGGAGGTACAATGATCAATTCATGAATGGCTCTGCTTCTTATGTCTTTTTTGTTATGGTATCATTGTTTATCGGAACACTTGGAAACATGCGACATACTAGATGGCTCATGTGAAGCTTTAAGCTCCTTGATTCCAGACATTCTTTTCGTTTCCCTTTCACTTAAGATTATCCTTATGTTCAAATGCCTTTTTCTGGTTTATTTCTTCTTTTTTTTTTTTTTGTGCCTTTTTACACTTCAAGTGACCTTCAGGTCATCTCTCATCTCTCACCATGAAGTGCAAAGACCTAAAAACATATCACTATATTAATGAAGTGTTTAAATATTTTCTTTTTTGCTATTATGTCCATTGCTGCAAGTATATGCCATTTTCCTAAATACTCCAAACATTGGCTCATTTTGAAAACATTGGCTTGTTTCACTTTGTCAGGATGACTGGTTCCTTAATTATCCTTATTTCAAGACTGTTGGCTCATTTCAAACACATTGGCTTGTTTTACTTTTGTCAGGATGACTAGTTTCTTAATTATCCTCATTTTAAGGCTGTTTGATGTTTGAATCTTTATTATATTTCAATTCTTTACTTATAACTAGTACTGGAAAGTGGATGAAGATTTAAACTTAGAGGAAAGTTTATCTTGAAGCTTCAAATTTTGAAAACTTCAAACTTGGGCAAAGCTTGTTGAGTTGAGTATTAAACATCCTCTTAGTTCAACTTATTTGAGAAGTTGAAGGGGCACAGTTAGCAGGTTTATGCATTGAATGCCTTTTATTAGCTTGGCGAAATTGATTGGCATCCATCTTCTATCATTTTCTTGGACTAACAATAACTATTTTAGTCATTGAGATTCTGGTACCATGAATTTTATTGTTCCCTTTAGTTACTCTGTAATTTGTTGTTTTTCTTTCTTTCTTTTTTTCCTGCTGTCATCTTGCTACTCATCAGTTTAATTGAATATTTATTTACCTAATATTTTTATTGTTCTTCAACATCTTCTTCGACTTCTGATCTGCTGTCATCACAGTTAGCTTTCTTGTCTCCCCCAACCATCCTTTTAACAAATATTTTAAAAGTCAGAAGCTAAAGTTGCACAATTGTCTTTTTTTTTTTCTTCCACCCCACTCACCTCAACATTTTGGAAAACATAATCATAGGGCAAGTGCTAATGAAATTAGAACATTGCTATTGAAGGATGGATGCTTGCTGGATGTTCGTAGTCACATTCTCTATTCTCCACTGCCATGCCGGGTTCCTTTTCCTGGGTTTGAAAGGTTTCGTTTCTGTGTTTCTCAGTATGATGAGAAAGACAGGCTGCTACTAAGAAATTTATGCTTCATTCTTGGAGCCAGATTTGTTGAAAAACTGACTAAAAAGGTCACCCATTTATTGTGCAAGTTCACCAATGGTCCAAAATATGAGGCTGCTTGTAAATGGCGGATACAGACGGTTACATGTGAGTGGATTTACGAGTGTATTAAGCAGGTTGGTCACTTAAAACACTCTCACCATGTGTATATCAATTGCATCTCATCTGTTTGCTTTATATCCATCTAATCTTTTTACTATCCGTGCTGGGACAGAATGAAGTTGTTGCACCTGGTCCATTTTGTCCAAAGGAAGTTACTTCTCAGGACCGAGAGGCAGGACTCTGCACTTTAAGCCAGTATCCTACACAAGCCACTAGAATGATATCCGGAGATAATGCATCTCAGTTTCCAAGTCAGTCCCAGGACCCGAGAAATATACAGAGTCGAGCTATTGGCACGAGTGACAACAGTAGGGAAGAGGCAAAGTTTTCAAGTATTTGTGGTAAAAGGGCAAGGCTTTTTGAAGAAGACATTGATAAGGGTATACTATCTTCTGGATCAAATCATAGTGATCCTACCTGCAAAATGACTTCCACAGGAAACAACATACCACGAAACACTGGAGAAGTTTCTAATGCCGTACCTGACGTGGCTGCTGCTATTGAGGATTTGTTAGCACAGACTAGTAAGGTAAAGCCGACAGTTCTAATCTACTGTATCAATTAATCAATGTGCAGGTTTGTCTGTTGAGTGTTAACTTTGCTATTGTCTGGTTTCTGCTATTAGATTCACGATCTGAAGTCTCCAGGGAGTATCGAATGCGATAAAAATGTATCCTTCAATTCATTTGAGTTTCACTTATTCATTGTCTTCTATATACTATTGATATCTTCGTTAGTTTCAATCCTTTATTCTAGAACAGCTTTTCTCATCTGATTGTTCAATCCTTGGTCAAGATCAGGCAGATCCGCATTCTGCCTTTGTGTTGTCCAAGCACTGGATAAATAGGTTTTTTTCTCATCTTTTCTCCTAGTATCATTGATATACTGGCATTATTTTTTCCAAACATTGAAGAAAAGTTAAATTAACTGGCATTGCTATTGTTGTCCTCTTCATTTGTACTGAGCAAATTCATTTGATTTTCCATCTTATAATAAATATATGTGCCAGGAACTTAAGGCGAGCAATATTAGATAATTTGGTTACTTAACAATGAAATTCTTTTGAGTGGGCATTAAGATTTGTCCATCAATAAACCCAAGTCCTTCCCAATTGATTAAGGCTTGTCTGTTCCATTCGGCATTTTCTTCATTTGGAGCTTATTTTGCATCAGGGCTGACAGAAAGGATGATGTTTGTGATCCTTCTGGAGATCGGAATGCAGGCATGTATGACGGCTTTAGTGAAACGCAAACAGAATCTCAGGTTTCAACTCTTAATCACTTGCCATTACTGGTGCTTGTTTTCCATGTTTGAAACTCCTAGTAGCTGTCAGCCTGTCTTTATTGTTATTGCTTTCGTGGTCTGAGTTGTGAGCCGCTTCACGCCACTGTTACTTTGACATTGTGTTAGAAAACGCATTTTTTCAAGGGAACTTGAAAAGATAAGTGATTTGAGCTGGTTCGATCCCTATTTACCCTTTTTCATGTTAATGATAGTGCTGTATGCTGCAATTGCAGGTTGTTGGTTATGAAGAAGATTTATCTGGCCGGCAAATGATTATAGACAGAGTCCGAACAAGGAGTAGCATGATTTGAACTCCCACTGCAACTCTCAACTGACCAAAATGACATGAATACCAGTACAGAGAAACAGAACAAAAACAACATGCTGAATTTAGGGTTCAAGAAATTGAATATAGTAATTGAGTCTGTTGTATTCGTATTGGATGTGAGCCCTTTAGGTAAGGATTAGATAAGGTCTTTAATCTCCTTGTAAGTTAGCCATTTTGGGCTGTGTGGTAGGTTGACCCTCGTGAAATTCATTTGGGTATTTCCCGTTGTGTAGATACGAACATTCCTACCTCTTGTTGAAAGAGAGAAGAAAAAAAAGAAAAAAAAAAAACAATGCATGTTAGTGTTCTCCTTTTCCACACTATTTTCTCCCCCTAATTCCATGCCCTAGTTGGTGCTTTTTAATTATCTAGATTTTGACACAATTTCACATTGGATGAAGTTAGGCATTTTAACTTTGAAATTTGAAAATTCAGTTTATTTACTTTTCCCTTTCAAATGTTTAGTTGTGTTTTCTACTACTTCTTCTTCTTTTCTTTTTTCTTCTTTTTTTTTTTTTTAGAAACTATTAATATTTTTAATTTTTTCATATGTTTTTAGAAACAAAAATAGATTGTTTAGAAAAAAAAATTCATTTTGGTAGCGTTAGTTTTATTTTGGAATCACGATTCCAATAAAAAAATTTCAAATTTTAAAAAAAAATTCATAACCAAAAACTCAATTCAAAACTTTTAACTAATTTTTTTTTCAAAACTCTTTTTAAAAAAAAAAAAATTCAATTTTTTTTTATTTTGTTCTTTAAAATTTTTAAAAATATTTTTTTATTTTTATATTTGAAGAAAAATATTTTTTATCTTTTCAAAAAAAGTATTTTATTATTTTTTAAATATTGATCAAATAATTTGTTATGATTTAAATATATATGAGCGATTTAAATTTTTTAAAATTTTGAAAAATATATATAAAAAATAAATATTAAAAAAAAATAAAAAAAAAAAAAATAAGAAATTATTTAAAATATATTTTTTTAAATATTTGAAATATTAAAAAAATACAACGCACTAATATAGTAAATACGACACACATTAAAAAAATTATTTACCATACAGAATATTTATTCTAAAAAAATAAAATTAAGAAATTTTTAAATATATAAAAAAAATAAATCCAAAACAATTTCAAAATATAACTCAAAAGTCTCTTTAAAACTCATAGCTAAATAATTTTTTTTTTAAAAATTGATTTCACAAACTTATATTTCAAAACAGAATTTCACATTCAAATCATGATTTTAAAACTAAATCAGAAGGATTCCAAACTAGTTTGGCGAACAAATTTTTTAAAACCAATTAAGGGCAACGTAAAAATTACAAAATGTTTTGGGTAAATTATACTTATCTTAAGATTTAGAAGAAAAAAAAAAATCTCGCAATTATGATATATAATTACATAAACTTTTCTTTTATTACCAACCTAGTATAAATGATGTGGAGATGATAAAAATAAATAAAGTAAAATATATATTACAATACAAAAAGAAAAAAAAAAATAATGACAATATCATTTTTTATTTATCTAAACAATGAATTACCGATAAATTTTTTTTATAAATTAAAATATTAAAGACTTTAATATATTATAAAAAAATTATGAGATTTATTATATTTTTCCTAAATATTAGGGATGTTAGTGTAATTTAGCCAATGTTTTTTACACAGCCGTATTTTGCCTTCTCTCTGAACCGACACCGTAGTCCGAACTACTCATCTCTGGAGACGGGACACATAAATTCACCACAATTCGCCGGACCGGAAATTCTCTCTTGGAAAATTCCCAAACCAAAAACCCTGATACTCGTACAACTCTTGCGCTTCAGGTTTGTCAATTTATTCCAATTTTTGCTCATACAACTGTTGTAAATTCTAGATTAGGTTTGAAGTATCGTTTTATTTGAATGTGGAATGAAATTTGTATAGATACGTGTATAAATTTGTGATTGTCATGTGTTTGTATTTTTGTGTCACCGATTCTATCCTAGCTCTCTTGTGGTTTTGTGTTTGTTGATTGGCTCAACAAGGTGAAGTGTACAAGTTCTGTAGCATCGGTGTAGTTGTAGCATCAGTCATGCATGGTTATGTTATTGATGGGAATCAACTGGTTCATGGCCAACATAATTTTTGAGGTTTTGGTGGTGGTGGTGGTTATATAAAAGGAGCATATTTAGACATTGGGTTTAGGTAATTTTGGTTTCAGAAAGAGAGAACATAATGATGTTTTTATTTTATGTGCAAGTTTATAATGAAGTAGGGGTAGAAATGCCGAGAGATAGGAAGAGAAGCTTGATAGAATGGAAATTCTTTGATGAAGAGGTTGAAGAAGGTCTGGATGGATGTTTTATGGGTCGATGATTCTTTACTCAATATATAAACCCAATTGCTGAGTGCCAATTCATTTGGCACCCTTCTTCTTCTTCTTCTTCTTTTTTTTTTTTGAAAATCAACAAGAAATTTTATTAAAGAAGAAAGTGTGGAGGACAAGAAGTCGTCATACAATGAACAAGAACCTAATCAGAATAAAAACAACTATAAAAAAAGAAAGAGAAAACAAGAAAATCCAAACACTAGGGGTTGCAAACAGCAAACCAATCTCTAGAAATCAAGAAAAGTGGAACTCCTTTAAACGGAGGAGACATAAAAGCCCAAAATGAAGCCAAAAAACCAGCCCTATCCCACAAAGAATCTATAGCAGCCTCCTTTCCATCAAAGATCCTTGAATTCCTTTCTAGCCAAATAATCCAGAAAATAGTACAAACAATACAAGACCACAAGGTTTTGGTTTTCTTAGAGCCGCCGAACCCATCAAACTTAACAAGAAGCATATGTGTGCTATCCCGTGGAGCAGCCCATTTAACATCACACAAACCAAATAGACACTGGCATAACTGTATAGCCACTGAACAATGAAGAAAGAGATGATCCGCTGATTCCGAACTCCTCTTGTACATCACGCACCATTGAGGGCAAAGATAGTGATTAGGCTTTCTCCTTTGGAAAAGGTCATTGGTCATGACACCTCTATGAGTTAAGGACCACATGAAAAACTTCACTTTATAAGGAACACCCGCTTTTCAGATTTTCATATGAAGAGGAAACAAAGGAACGGAGGACTTATCAATGAGATTGTCAAACAAAGATTTACAAGAAAAGACCCTTGAAGAACTGATATTCCACCCTTTTATCGGGAGATAAAACTAAGGAAACCCCATCAATTAATGTCAACAAAGATGCCAACTCAAGAGACTCCCTATCACTTAGATTCCTAAGGACATTGAATTCCAAGAGATTGGTGCTACATTAGAACATGCCACCGACGCAATTGACACATTTCGTGCAAGAACCAATCGATATAAAAGTGGAAAAGCTTTGTCAAAAGATGTCTCCCCCACCCAAACATCCTCCCAAAATCGAATACTGGCCCCATTACCCACTTTCATAGACACAAACCGAGACACAATGGGAAACAAATGAGAGATAGACTCCACGGAGAACGACAATTGCCTCTGCTAACCACAATAGAATCTCTACCATTAGCCTGAATTCCGTACTTGCTTTTAATAATAGAACACCATAAAGATTCGCTTTCCTCGGGAAATCTCCACAACCATTTACTCAAGAGGGCAATGTTTCTAGCAACAATGTTTCCAATAACAAGACCCCCTTTACGCCGAGGAAGAGAGACAACCTCCCAACTGACTAAGTGATCCCTCTTACCCTCATCACACCCCTCCCACAGAAAATCTCTCAACAATTTCTCAATTTGCCTTGCAAAGCGAACTGGTATCTTGAAAAGGGACAAAAAATAAATAGGAATACAACTCAACACTGATTGCACCAAAGTGTATCTCCCACCCCGAGACAACAATGCTCGCTTCCAACCCTTCAACCTTTTCCCAATCTTAACAAGGACTGGATTCCAAAAGGCCTCTGTTTTAGGATCGCCACCCAATGGGAGTCCCAAATACTTGAGAGGGAACTTCTCAATGGGACAACCCAACACATCTGCCATACGAAACTCGCAACTACGCTCAAGATTAATACCCACAACATAACTCTTAGTGAGATTGACCTTAAGACCGGATACAACTTCAAAGATCCTCAAAAGCATAAGTAGATTACAGACCATACTTTCCTCCTTAGAAGAGAAAAACATGGTATCATCTGCAAACTGCAAACGAGTCACACTAATCAAATCTCTACCAACCACAAACCCCTCAATAACCCCTTTATCTCTAGCAACATCAATTAACCTCCCCAACACGTCAACCACTATAATAAATAAAAACGGTGATAATGGGTCTCCCTGCCTTAATCCCCGAGACGCATGAAAAGAATTTCCCGCTTTTCCATTCACAATAACCGACATATTGCACGATGACACACACCCCCAAACCCACTTCCTCCACCTAAAACCGAAACCCTTCCTTTCCAAAACAAAGTCCAAAAAACCCCAATCCACATGATCATATGCTTTCTCAAAGTCTACCTTAAATACTACCCCCTCCTTATGTAACGCTTTATATTCCTCCACACTCTCATTGGCCACTAGGACCACATCCAAAATTTGCCTTCCATGCACGAAAGCGCCCTGTGAAGTAGAAATCGTTTCCCCAAGAACATCTCTAATTCTTTTGTACAGAACTTTCCCCAAAATTTTATAAAGTGATGTAACCAAGCTAATGGGCCTGAAATTCCCAATCTTCACCGACTTCTCCTTCTTGGGAATAAGGCAAATGAAAGTTGCGTTGGTGCAAAGGTTAACCTCCCCACTCTCGAAAAATTCACCGAACACTCTCATTAAATCTCCTTTCACAACGTCCCAACAATCTTGGAACAATGCCATTGAAAAACCATTTGGGCCTGGAGCCTTATCTCTCTCACAATCAAACATAGACGCACCTCACACTCATCAAAAGGTCTCTCAAGCCATCTAGCTTTAGAGACATTAATTGGAGCCCAGTTGATGCCTTCAATCCCTGGCCGATCCACACCTCCATTAGAGTAAAGATTCGAGTAAAATTTGAAAATTTCATTCACAATTTGCTCTTCCCTATTCACCAATTACCCCTGATCAACCTCCAAACACTTGATAAAGTTTTTTATCCTTTTTCCTGACGCAACTCTATGAAAAAATCTAGAATTTATATCATCCTCCTTTGCCCATTTCAACTTAGCCCGTTGCCCCCAAAAAATCTGTTCCCTAAAAACTGTCTCTTCTAGTTTCATTCGAAGCATGTTCCTTTCATCCCTCAAAGCCCTAGATAAACCCTCCCCAACTTCCTTGGCATCCAACTCCTCAATGCCTCTAACCAACTCCACCTTTAACTCATTCAAATCACCAAAGACATTATGCTTCCAGACTTTCAAATTTTCTTTGACCCATTTCAGCTTACACATGAATTTAAAACCCTCCCACCCTTGGGGACTACAACTCTCCCACCAAACCTTAAAATAGTCCTTAAAAGAACGATCCTCCAACCAATAGTCCTTAAAAGAACGATCCTCGAACCACGCATTCTCAAACCTAAAGGGACAAGGACCCCATTTGAAGGGGCAACTCTCAAAAATCACCGGGCAATGATCGGACACAACCCTAGGCAATGCCTCTTGTCTAATATTGGGAAACAATCCTTCCCACCCCAAGGTATGAAGGAACCTATCCAATCTACAACACACAAGATTCTTTTGAAGGTTAGACCAAGTAAATCTAGCATTGCTCAAAGGAAGATCAATCTATTCACCCTCCCTATGAAAGAATCAAAATCCCTCATGCTTCTATTGGAAGAAGTCCCATTAAGCTTTTTAGACACGAGTCTAACCACATTGAAGTCACCCTTCAGAACCACTCTTTTGTCAAAGATCAATTTTTTGTGAACTACTTGGTTTCTAGTAAAAGTAGAAACTTAATAAATTGCTTCTCAACAAGAAATTGCTGATGAATGACATGAACAAGAACAAATAATTCAAAGTGATCTTTCATAGGGCCATCCCAAACTCACTCTCGAATTTGCACTAGTTGAAGGTTAGATGGGAGAAAGTTGTTTAAGATGGTATGGTTTTCCGCAATGAAGGTACTCGACTTTACTATACGGCCATGTCTGTCAATCGGATGTATGGGGAGTAAGAGGGGGAGACCAGCCCTTCATGTTTTTTTGGGGGTTGAGAAATACCATCCCCCTGTATTTCTTGTTCCCCTCCATGGGATAAGATCCCATCTTCCATTCAATGGCTAGAAGGGCGAGAAATAATCCTCTCTTTTTATCCCCTGCTTTATCAAACCCTAACCAAACATAATGAAAGTGTTCCCTTTGTATATTATCCTAAGTATTACTAATCTCGTCCATAATCCCTAGGCATTACTTATGTCCCTTGATCTAATCCCGGGAACCAATTGAGGCCTGTAAGATAAGGAGTGATGTTATTTCAAAGGCTATGATGAAAAGGGATGTCTCATGTCTTGAAAGAATATGAACAGTTTTTAGTAGAGAAATTATCGTGTTGAGCATCAGATTTGGCTTAGATAGAGGGCTATGACTGAATATAATGATGTGGTATACAAAAAACAACTGTAATAGTGTGTGGTACTTGAATTAAACCATATAAGGTAAGACTCAAGGGGAGAGGATTTGGACCTATGAAGAATATTTTTTGTTTGCTAGATTTTCTATTTTTAATGTTTAATTTAGCTATCTTATTTTTAGGATATTTCTGTAAGAAGTCTCCCCTTTGTAGTTAAAATATGGTGTGCCAAGATGTTATTTTCACACTGAAAACTTATGTTTTTTTTCCATAAGTTTGCTTATGCTATACAATACTTTATTGGCATCTCCATTGCCACTCTATCTCCATTCACATCCTTTTTTTTTCTTCTTCTTTTTATTATTGGAATAATCATAGAATTATTGTTTATGTGTAATATTTACAGCTTATGGATAACAACTATGATCAGCCGCTCCCTCCTGGAGTTCAATCCCTTCCAATTTCTTCACCATTCTCTGCTTCTTTGAATCCTTCCACCCAGCATCCTCCTCATCCATTTCAAGTCTATGACAAACCTCACTACAATGCTCATTTTTCTCAAAATCATCTGTTTCCCGTTCCAACTTCCCATGCAGCCTATTTTCCCCCCTCTCAAAGCTTCTATCCACATGTTAGGCCATCCACTCATTTTGATCATGCTCCACATGCCCCTCAGTTATCATATCCAACCCAAAATCACTTTCAGAATAGCAACTATTTTCAACCCGGCATCCCAACCCCTCAACCCTTCAGACAGGATATTGGGATTGTGCACGGGTCAGTGCAGTCTGATGTGAAATGTGATGGTTCTCAGCTGTGCACAGAAGAAAGTCTTCCAAGTGATGGTGACAAAAGTTTGCTTCGGTTAGCTGATTCCAACATCTCCACCAAACAGGAAAAGGAACCAGATGCTTCTGAGCAACAAGTAAAGTCTAGCAATATAAATCAGGGGACCCAATCTGGAGAACTTGGGTGTTCTGTACCATTGGTTGCTCCTCAAGGTGAGTTGTCAAGTGATTTAGAGCTACATGCTAGAACAATGACAAAAGCACCTTCAGATAATTCACTAATTTTATTTTGAATAACCATGTTTCTGTAATTTACGAAGTGGAAGTTCCTCTACTTTTTATTTTTTATATTTTGGCTCAGTATGTATGCAATTTGATAATCATCTTTCACAAATGAATACAATGTTTCCCCAGATGGTCCTGATGCGTCTGCCAGCTACCCGAGGCTACATTTGGAAAGTGCCAGCAGCATTGAAGCTTCTGCTCAGGATGCTGTGTTACATGAACAGGTATGTCTTTTAAAAATATGCTTTGTTCACATGTTCTATTTCTTTCTTTCCTTTTTTAAATTGATTTGACTGATATACCTTTATCTTTAACTATCAGGAAATTGCCACCCAGAAAATTATTCAAAGCCAAAGGTGCATTTTGATTTTCTTTTAATGAAACATCTACTTATTTTTGTATCAGTAGATGCTGAAAACAGAAAGATGCAACTCTTATGTGTATTTATGTGTTATCACAGACATGCAAGAGGTGCAAGTGGACCACCTGAGAATGATACAGACATCTTCTCAGGACGTCTTGACCCGAATTCTCTAAAGGTACTGAGATTTCCCTTTTTTTGTTGCGGCAGGCAACCTCCTACGTGAACTCATTTTTTATAGTCTTTTATTCTGATGCATTAATACATGCGTCAAACTTTTTATCAGGAGCATCTATTGAAGATGACCACAGAGCACCGTGCAGAAATGGCCCTGAAGCGTGGCAGATCTACCATCCCTGATGAAGGTTGATTTTTTAGTTTCCTTTAGTAGACACAATACTTATTCATATCTTATATCTTTTTCATACATAAATAAGGATTTTGGAGGCCATTTTTTTTATAATAGGTAAATGTAGAATCCACTGGAAGTGCCAAAATGCCACAACTTTTGTACATTAGGAGTGTACAAAGACCAAAAACAAAAAACTATCAACAAAAGCTAGTTTAGATTTGCAATCAATTATTTCTTAGGAAAAATTTAATTTGTCCCCTTGTGATATTGCCGTAGAGCACTTCACAGCCCTGACATTTGCAAATAGCCAAAAGTCCTACCCACTTTGCTTGTTTTTGGTTTTCCAGAAACACTTTTCAGAAAATTCTAAGTTGCGTTTTGTAGAGCTTTCTAACTATGATTTGAGAGTAGGAATTGTATTTTGAGTTTGTGAGTTTTCGAATTATGATTTGAGTGTGAAAAATTTGTTTGGTGAAAGAGTTTTGAATTGAGTGTGGAATTTTTGATGTGACATATGATATTTGATACAAAAATTCACAACTCATAACCAAACATACAACTCAAAATTCTATTAAAACACATAATTTTTTTTAAAAATTCGGAAAATATTTTTTTTCGAATATATAATAATTAACGTATGTCAATTGCAAAAAAAAAAAATAAAAAAAAAATAAAAATTTGCACTGTTCCGGTCAAGGTGGGACGTCTGGTGGGACGACCGGTTAGCCCAAATTTTCTCGCCTTTGACAGAGTTTTCAAAACTGAGTGTGGAATTAACTTTGGAAACCATAAACAAACATCGAACGCAAATAAAGAGGTGAAATCATAGTTTGAAAACCATTCCAAACAGAGCACTACTTTCTTGTTTTCCATTTTTTTTTTTTTGTTTTTTGTTTTTACTGAAAGTTTTTAATATTTTAAACAAATTTTTTTTTTTTAATTTTTAGACACACCTAACATAAATACACATAAAAGTATAATTTTTGTAAAAAAAATCTTTTAAAAATTCACTAAATATCAAAAAAAAAAAAAAAAAAAAAAAACACTAGAATTCAGTATATTTTTCGTATTTTTATGTATTTATTAATTTTTTAAAATATTGTTTCACAATTTTTTTATTTTTTAGATACATCTAAGTAACGTGCATCTAAAAAAAAAAAAAAAAAATGCTTAAAATTTTAAAAATATTCACTAAAAACAAAAAACACGAAAAACAAAAAATTCAGTTTTTAAAAAACTTAATCCAAAAAACTCAAACCAAACACGCACATTGTGATTTTGGATCATTATGTATTTTACCTCTCCACCATTACTAATTCCTTCCAAATTGACGAGAATTGTCCCACACGCACCTAATTGAGAGTTGACATGAAAAAAAAAAAAAGAAGTCAAAATAAAATGTAAAAAGACAAATATGCCCTTATCTTAATCTTCTTCCCCCAAAACTCTTAACCCTAAAAACTCTAAAAGGAAAAACTTCATCTTCTTCACTCCTCTACCAGCCACCTCCTTGCCACTACCTCTCCCTCTCTCTCTTCCTCTACCTTACTGCACTTCCATCTCAGAATCTTTCTTACTATATTCCAAGGTTAGTGATGGAAACAATAGTGTTTGTTTGCAACTCCATGAGTTCCTTACATGTAAAGCTATATATTCTAATTGGTACATATTAAATCCTAACAAATTCTGTAATTGTATTGGGTCCGTAACATTATAGTCATTGTGTTTGATCTAAGCATCTCATATCACTTTATAGTTTAGTAAGTTTTTGCTTTTTTGTCAGGCAATGTGGACATTGGCAATGGATATGGTGTACCAGGTGGAGGTGCTTATTCTAGTGCTTCAAGGCCTTATACTGTTACCCCCAGTAAGACTATATAATAATATGAGTACTTGTTTATTCTATTACCTATATTCTAAAATAGGTGAAGATTTCATGTATTGTTTACCTTTTGGGTAAATCTGGAGTTGATGGGCATGAAACAGGCAAGGAAATCCCCATGGTTGATGGAGAGTTGGGACAGAGGGCTGCTGCCAAGGAGTTGCCTGAGTACCTAAAACAGAAGTTGCGAGCAAGGGGTATTCTAAAAGCTGAGCTGGCTAAAGAGGGTTCTGCTATGACTGATAATGCAAGTAGCTTTCTCTTATGTGGTTTCTTCTTCTTCTCCTCCCTGCCTCCACCCTCTTTTCCCAACCCTTTGCCTTGTGTTTTTAGGTGTTTCTGTGAAGCTAAATCCTTGGGTGAAGCCGCGATATTCTTGTTTTATACTTTTAAATAAATTATTCTTTTGTTCTTAATTAGTTTTGATATCCTTTTGACTTTTAAACTACAATATTGATGGGATCTGTTTTCCGAACAATCTTATTTAATTACTTTGTTAATAGTTTCCCTGAAAATTTACATTTCAGAAGTCAGAGACTCCATCAACCCAAACCATAGCACTTGGGGAGTTGCCTCTTGGATGGGTGAGTATGAGTTTCTATTCATACGTATAATTCTTGTATATGTTTTAGAGTGGAGCAGTTTTTAATCTCTAGACCAATTGGAATGGAACAGTGTGGGTGTAATAGAAATTTGTATCATAAATAATACAGCTCTTGAGTTTGACAATTTAAGTTCAAAAGAGCCTTGAAAATAAGTTGGAAATAATGAAAAAAACTTGATCTTCTTGAAACTAGGGAAACTAGAATATCAATCATTGATTCGTCATTGTTTCCAAAGAGAAATTTTAAATATTTGAGAAACTTACTAGAGAATAATCACTAGAATTATGGAAAATTAGATCATAAGTTTCTTGGCTGTAGTGTGGATTCTCTTTGGTTGTGTCAAGAATGTCATGTGAGATAGAGGTTATCAAGAAAATTAATTGTTGTTAAGGAAAAGCTGCTGCTTTGAATAATTCTTTGATTAACAATAAGTTCATTTGCTAACATGAGGATGTTGAGATGGGGTACTTTTACAGTGAAGGAAAGAATAAGAAATGATTAAATTTGTGTAAAATTAGTTGTGCACCAATTTAAATATAAAATGAAAAAGTAGCTTGAGATGGTCTAATGATGTGTAACCTAGACCAACTAACATATTGTTGCAGAGGACTTACTTGATTCATGCTAGGAAACATGGACATAACATGAAACAAAAAGATTTTCAAGGTTGGTTTTATAATTAAGAATTAGTATTTGGAAAATGTTTTAGTCGAACATGAAAAGTATCATTAAGTGCGATGGATTCTGGATGAATAAGTTATCTGAAATCTTGACAGTACTTTAACAGTGGTAACAAATATGTAGGGGCAAGTATGGAAAATTCAATTTGAAGAAAAAAGAAAGAAAAACTGTAATTTATTGGTCTTTAAAGTTATGACAGGTTGATGTGAAATCATCTTTTTAACCTTTGTGGATCATATTATTTTGCAAGATTTGGTTTTATTTTTCATTGTTTATGTTTGAGTCACATGAGTTTATTTAAGTGCTTGCCTAATCTTAAGCTATTTTATGCTTTATTTCTTGAGTTGGTTTTTTTTACTTGAAACGGCTTTCTTCCTATCACTGTTGATTGCATTTCTTTTGTTCTGATATTCATTTCTATAAATTTCCATGTAGGTTGAGGTAAAGGACCCTGCAAGCGGTGTGCCATATTATTACAATGAAAGTTCTGGGAAAAGTCAGTGGGAAAGACCTGTTGAGACAGGTAGTAGCTTAAAGCCTCTGCCACCTTTATCACTTCCAGACGATTGGCAGGAGGTATTGGATGAAACGTCAGGTTTGCCTCATATATCTGTTTCCTTTGTTGTTCTTTGAATACATAATGTGGAAAATGGTGAAAAGAACACAGATCAGAGCTGTGTGAAGGCCATGCAATTCTTTGTTGTTGACCTTTTGAATTAATTGTTTTATATTCACTGTCTTCTTCAGAAGCTTGGCATATTGTTGGTTGATGTTCTAAAGTATTTACTAGTGGTTGACGATTTTCTGATGGATTAAATCTTTGTGTCAATTTAATTTTCTGAGTGGCATTGTTTACCCTTCTAATTACGAAGGTAGTTTAATAACAATAAAGTGACAAAAAAGAAGATAACCCTATACACGAAATTCCTTGACTTGCAAACAGTGAAGTGGCAATCATTAAAGATTATGGATATTCTTTTTCCATGGATAAATTATATGTTAGTGAAGTTGTTGAACTGATAACCAAAACAATTGAAAGAAATAGAAGGGAAATTATTGAAGTGTGACTGGGTGATTAATCTAAGGATGGTGCTGTTGAGAGTGTCAATGTTCCATTCAGTCAGTCTTAGAACTAGAAGATGATGAGAGGTTTTTTATTTTTATTTTTCATTCCATTTTCCTCACTAGCTTCCATGTTAATTTGCAAAGCTATTTATGCTATTAAGGATAAGGTACAATATGCATTACCTAATGCTTCTAAAGATTGAAGACCTGTGTCGATGCTGGGTCTTTAACTCTTTAGATTATTAGTTGCACTACATTCCCTTCTCTTAATTTAGATGTCTTTAATCTACAGGTCAAAAATATTACTACAACACAAAAACCAATGTATCACAATGGGAGCACCCTAAGTCATCACAGCAGGATGACTCACAACATTCTGACAGCATTGATTCCAAAGATGCAGCTAATGGGATTTGGAGTGATCAGTTATCCATGCTAACCAAATGCATGGGGTGCGGTGGTTGGGGAGTAGACCTTGTGCAGTTGTGGGGTTACTGCAATCATTGTACACGGTTTGGTGATCCCTCTTATTTGTCACAAGCAATCTTTTGCTTATTTTCTTTCCTCTCTCACTCTTGTTTGCCACGTAATTACTTGAATTATTTGATAATAGAGGGGCAAATAATGTGTGTAATTGCAGCATAGCATGAGGAGTTAGGTCGGCAATGTGAATGCAAGATGATGTCTGTGATATGTTTTACCTTACACCAGATAGAACATATCTTCTCCTCTTCCACTTATCTCTGACCCTCATCTCATATGTGTTGCTATACTCATCATTACTATCATTAGTACCATTCTAGTTATTATCCTTGTCATCGTCCTCGTCATCATCACCACTGTGATTATCATTATTATTATTTTGATTTAGAAAAGGATATTGCTATTGCATTTTAATTAAATTCCATTTCAACTGTAGAGTTCTCAATCTTCCTGAAAGCAAATTCTTGTCAGCTAGTATAGAAAACCAACAGCGGACCACTAATTCTGCAAATTCTAATGAAGATTCAGAGAAGAGGTTTTCCAAGCAGAGGTATTGTAACTTCCTTTGAAACTCCCAATTTTGCATGTCTGCTTCCTGAGCATCCACTGTAAAGTACATGTTTGAAATGCTTCCGATTCAATAACAAAGGGATTACCAATTTCATGGGCATTTTACAACGTTGAATTTGTGTTACTAGAAAACGCTAATACCCTAGCGAATTTCGTATTGGTATGCACGCTCCGAAACATGGTACACTTCCATTCCAAAATGGTAAATTTAGTGATCCGAAACGATTCCGTTAGTTTTTCCAATATATTAGGAGGAAAAAAAACAAATATAATGGACTAAAATTTAAGGTGAGTTAAGTTTTGACAAAAAACATAAAAAATGGATCATAATGCTTATGGAAATTTTTTTTTTGGGGATAAATTTATAGAAATGTTTTGCTACATAAAAAAAATAAAAAATTACATTTTATTGGATACTTATTAGTTGAAAGAAAATTCCTGTAAAAGTACCTTAAATTCTTAAGTGTAATATATACAAGCTTACCCATACCGTACCATATTTTAGCGCATGTGGTGTACTATGTTCCCATTTCTGTTCCACGTACCAGAATGATCCACATTCTAGGTAACATAGCGTTGAATATGGAGGGCCCATAGGTTGATGGTTAGGAGGTGCCAGGCTCTCTTGAAAAAATATATATATATATATATAAATTTATATATAAAACTTGGCGAGCTTATGATCTGACATATTTGATTGATTTTTGGGTTTCCAGGTCCAGTTTGAAACCCCCTATTGGAAAAGGCAAAAGAAGCAAGAAGCGTGACTACGACGACGATGATGAGTTGGATCCCATGGATCCAAGCTCTTACTCAGATGCCCCTCGTGGTGGCTGGTATGCTATACACATTTCACTTGACAGATGTGGCATCTCTCTCTCTCTCTTGTTAACATATGTGCACTGGACAGTTTCTTATACAATTTAAAGCCCTATATTTGGCATATATAATCTGGAAGTTTGCTCTTGAGGCTCTGAATTGTTTTGTAATTTCATCTAATTTTGCAGGGTTGTAGGCCTGAAAGGAGTACAGCCACGAGCAGCAGATACCACTGCCACGGTACATTAACATTCTTTTAGTTTATAAATCTATTGCTCTGAAGCTACTAAAGATATGTCTGCCGCCTTCTTGTAAATGACAATCATATCGGTGAAATCAGATCTTTTCACAATTTTAAAATTTGTGCGTGTTGAGGTTTTGTAGTGGACATGTGGGAAATGTGTTGGTCTCATAGTAAAACATGTTTTTGATCAATACATAGGAAGTGAATTGGAAATGCCTGGAAATTGCTTCATAAAATGGTTGGGAAGTTTGTAAATTTTGAAATTGCTAGGAATCTCTAGTAAAACAGTAGCCCTCTGATGCCACCTCTGAATTTCTCTTTTTCTTAAACAAGTTCTTGATTTATGGTGTTCTTTGACAATTAAAGCTTGTTTTCTGACCAAAAGAGGACTCATGCTTCAAAGTGAATTGCTTATGTCTCTGTGAATTTCAGGGTCCTCTCTTTCAGCAGCGCCCTTATCCGTCCCCTGGAGCTGTCTTGCGAAAAAATGCTGAAATTGCTTCACAGAAGAAGAAACCCAAGTCCCACTTTGCACCTATATCCAAGAAAGGGGATGGGAGTGATGGACTTGGTGATGCTGACTGAATGAGGTGAACCATGTGATATCAATGGTTGTAAATTTCAACTTTGGAAATGCTGTTTCAGTCAAGTAGTGTGAGTGTATATGTTCTTTTTTTCATGTGATATCGTTGGTGAAAATTTCAACTTTTCGTAATGATTAAGCTCTCATGCCTTGTGATTATTTTCAGTGATCCAGTTAAAGTGAGCAATTCCGAGGTTGAATAGCATATGTTTAGTGAGGGGCAAGAGTTCAAGACAAGTGCTTGAAGAGTACGAGATATATACCAGGGCACACGTCTGCAGTTCTGGGTGGAATTATAACCTTGTTCTCTATCTTCTCATTTTAACGGGCAAAGATTATAGAAAACTGTCAATAGGTAAAGAAGTCTGTAAATTTTTGTTCCCATCACTACCAAAAAATACATTAGCTTTCATTAAATCTTTACAGTTTAACAGGGAATTCGGGTTTATTGAGGAAAAAGAGAAATTCCATCGCGTTTCTAATGCAATGACTACCTTATGCAGCAGTAGTCTATAGACTGAGTAGAAAAATTTGTGATGTTTTATGATCTGTCAACATGTAAAACTTTTGACTCAATACATAATTTTGTTGAGAGATATCAGAAATTTTTTTTTTAATTTTTTATTTGTTTGATTATGTTGTCATCTTTCTGAATCAACTTATATATAGTTCTCAAAAACATTTGAAACCGAACGATGCGAGTTTGTGACAAGCTTGCCACAAGAAATCAAGTAACAAAATTTCCATTTTTTGAAATGGCTTAAAAGATTCTAATTTCTAAGAAATCGAAACAAAACATTCAGGGAATATCGAAATCCGAATGTTTTTACAAGAACATGCCAAATTGCACTGAAGCACTTAGAAACATATTGAAAATTGAGTTGTTTTGATGCCTATTTAATAATTTTTATTTTTGTTTGCCATTTTTGTCAAAAGAAAATATTTGAGAATAGAGAAAAATATTTTATTAGAGGATTTGAGAAACTCAAAAGGACAAAAGGAGAAATAATCTGAGTCACTTATTAATTTAATTTTGAATTTTTTTAATAATTTTTATTATAATGGCAAACATATTACCAAACTAAACTTTTAAACATTTGGTTTATGTACTTTTAATATTCATAAATTTTAATATGTTGAATTAATTAATTATTGAGAATGCATTAACATTTACATAAGTTGTAGATTTTGTTTTCAAACATTTTCAAATTGTTTATGAAGTGTTTTGGAAATATTTCTATTTAAGTCAACCGAAACAAGATTTTGATCATTGGAGAGGTTTTGAAAGGTAGAAGAAAGAAAGACGAGAGAAAGCCGATGAAGAGTGATTCGGATTTTGATTTTCTATTTCAAAAAGTTGCAGAACATTTTCAAAATTTAAAATAATTAGTCTTAAAACTTTTTTCTAATTGTTCTTAAATTTAAAATAAATCTTTATTGATTTTATTGATGATATGGATACATTGTGAAATGAAATTTTCATTCCACTCATGAAATAGAGAGCATATGGATTATTCTAATTTAATAGTTTGAACACATTTGCTAAGTAGTTCAATCTGTTACGGAGGAGGGTCCCTGCTGTGGAGCTTTCACAGCAGTCACTGCTGTGGCGTAAAACGGTGACGTTTCAAAATTTTTTATTTTTTTTTAATTAATGGCAGGGTTTATTAATTCTTCTCACAAATAACAAACAAAACAATACGCTATTCACAGCAGTCACTGCTGTCACGTAAAACAGTGACGTTTTAAATGTTTTTTTTTTTAATTAATGGTAGGGTTTATTAATTCTTCTCACAAATAACAAACAAAACAATACACTACCGTTTTAATTTTTTTTTATTTAATTAATGTGAGGGTTCATTAAATCTTCATTAATTCTTTTACTGTAACAAACAAAACAATAAAGAATTAAATAACTGAATATAAATAGAAAACATAATAAAATAAAGTTGAAAGGGGTGAGGTTGTGTTAAGAAACATTATTTTATAAATAGAAAATATAATAAAATAAAAATAATTCATGGAACAAATTAATTTATGAAACCAAATTGTATTTTTTTTAAAAGATTAATTTTAAAATTAAAATCAAACAAATCATACATGTTTTGACTTTTTCAAAACTGACTTGAATGCATCAAAAGTGAAATTGAAAAGGAAAAAAATTGTATTTGAACAAATCAATTTATCAAACCATAAACAAAAAAAA
Organism: Camellia japonica; assembly: GCA_030407325.1. Lineage (NCBI taxonomy): Eukaryota > Viridiplantae > Streptophyta > Magnoliopsida > Ericales > Theaceae > Camellia > Camellia japonica. Next base: position 82,170,386 of record JAPPVO010000036.1, on the reverse strand, counting down.
TGTAACTTCAAAAAAAAAAAAAAAACCAACTTAAGGCCAAAATATATTCAATTCACATCTAACATCTATATAAAAAAAATAAAACAAAATTCTGAGACATTTAAACTTCAAAATCTCCTACCAAATATCCCAAAATCTGTCTCAACCATTCTAAATTATCCAAACAAAATTCTAAAACCTTCAATTTGAATTCTCAAAACAAAAACTACCAAGTGGATCCCCATGTCAATTTTGTGGAGGCGGTTGGGAATAAATAGAAAAATCAAAAGAACTCTCATTTCTAAATTCGGTCTCCATTGGATTGTGCCCCACCGGATTAAGTGATATTCCCTATAAAAAAAAAAGAAAAGAAAAGAAAAGAAAATTCATTAGAATAAATTTTATGGATTAAATTACATTACAAACATATATATATATATATATATATATTACTTACTTGAAAACTTTGTGGACTATGTGATGCTTGGAAAGACAAAGGTTGTGATTGTGGATACCTTGGTGAGTATGAATTAGTATCATGTGTGAGAAGATTATATCCATAAGTTATCAATTGTGGCCAATAGAGACTCCTACCATCCTACTCCATAAAACACCATGAAAAGTAAATACGCTAATACAATATAGTCTAAAAAATAAACAAAATAACATAAAACAAGAGCTAACCTGTGGTTGACTTAAAGATGAATTTTGAACATTTGCGATATTGCTTGATTGACCAATAGTCTACATAAGTTGTTAAATTTATCAATACATTACACAATTTATAAAAAAAAATAATAATAATAAATAAATAACATAAAACAATAGCTAACCTGTTGTTGGCTTGAGGATGAATTTTGAACATTTGTAGTATCGCTTGATTGACCAATAGTCTAAAGAAATTCAAAAAGTTATCAATACTTTACACAATTTATAAAAATAAATGTATGTCATTTGAAATTTCAAAAGTACGTAGGTAATACCTTACTAAGGCGGGTAGGTTGTGAAATAACTTTTGTCTTCTTATTCATCATCTCATGCCAAGGTTTTAATCTACCCCTCCCTTTGTGTCCAACATCTTTCTTCTTTATGCCCTTAACTTGTGCAAAGTTGGGGTTGTCCACATCTAATTCATTGGTACCAAAATTTCCAACTCCCTTCATCATATTATTTACTTTTACACACAATTCCTTAATTCCTTCATCAACCAATTGATAGGCAGGTTTGTGCATAGATGCTTGAGTTGCTAGTTTCACCATTCTTGGACAAAGATCTCTATAACGTGCTAATATTAACAACTTCGGATCATCCTCATCCACTACAACATTTTTCTGTTCAACTTCACAATCTTTTGCATCCAATCTCCATCGGCCTAATATATACCTTTCAGGAATTTTCATAACATTCATTCTATCAAGTGCTTTGATTGCATGACTACATAAAATTCCAAAGTTTTCAAATTTCTTACAAGTACAATGTATTTCTTGACAGCTTTTTTCTCCTCTTAGCCCAGTAACTTCCACCCTACCCTCCACAATATACTCTTCACCATTACCATACAAGCCAATCACGTACTTAACTTCTCCTTCTAACTCATGGAATTGTTTCACTTGACAACAAAGGGACGTATCCAACTCACAATGAAATAAATCAAAGATAGGAGGGGTGTACAAACTCGCAACTTGGATTAAAATGGGAGACTTTTTCAATTTCATTCTTGGCAACTTTTGTCTAGAATCATATATTGCAGAAATTTCCTCATACCGCTTATCTACAACAATCCGATTGAAGTGAGTAAAGAATTGAACAATGTTATGATCACCTTTCAAATATCCCCTTAATGTTCCATTTAGACTTTCACTAAGTTGTGTGCTTCGCATTCCTCCAGTAAATACCCACTTCATATACACATGCGCCCACTGCTCTCTTTTTCTCCAAGTTCTTTTCATCCACTCATTCTCTTGCAAGTTGTATTTATCAATCAAAGAATTCCAAGCTTCAATTAATTCATGCTCATTCTCGTAGTCATAAATGCAAGCTTTTAAATCGCTACTAAATTTTGAACCACTCTTGAACAAGTAACCTAAATGCTTCAAAGCATTTTGCATTAGGTGAAAAGTGCACAACCTATGAAAAACCTCAGGCATGATTTGTGAAATTGCCTTAGCCATTGCTTGATCTTGATCTGTGAAAAAACTAACAGGCTTTTTTCCTGACATTGCATCCAAAAATGTTTCAAATAACCATTCAAATGACTCTGCAGTTTCATCATACAATAATGCCGCACCAAAAATCATTGTCATTCTAAAGTGGTTAAAGCCAGAAAATAAAGCAAGTGGACGGTACTCCTTATTTGTTCGAAAAGTTGTGTCGAATGACACCGCATCACCGAAAAGCCCATAATCTGTTATCATCTGATGATCAGCCCAAAAAATATTAGTAATCATCTCATCTACATCCAACTGAATGGCATAGTAAAAATATGGATTTTCTGCCACTTGCTGCTGGAAATATCTTAACAAACTCCTTGCTTCACCATACTGCAAGTTTCGCTGTCTTTTTGCACGTAAGTAGGTTTTCTGATCCTCTCGCGTGAACCCTACAAATTCCTTCTCTCCTGCTATAGCACTAATAAGATCATGTGAAGCCTTAAGAGATATTCCACTCTCAGCAGCTATGTCAATATTTATACCCTGAGCATCACATACCTTTCTCTGAGATGACATCAAATGAGTACATTGAGGAAGATGCAAAGGGTGGTTGTGATTGCTATCAAACTTCGACACAATCCACTTCGACAAGTCCCGCTTAAAAGATATATGCATAAATGCTTTACAATTTGTTCTTGTCTCACTTCGAGGATTTTTGATCATCGTGTACCGTTTATCTTTTTCCCTCTCTCCCTCCTTACAACAAACAAACTTTCTACTAGTCATAACACCATCTTTCTGACTTCTGTTACAATAATCTCTTCTAATACTAAACCCGACAATTCTTCCGTATTCATTATAAAACTCATATGCAGCTTCTTTTGATGGAAACTCCATACCAAGATATGGTGATTTATTCTTGGCCAACTCTCCCAATTCTTCGATGCATCCCTCAAGTCCATCATCATCCATTATACTATCCTCCATTTCAACACTAACAAACATGGCGAAAAAATATATATATAATATATATATATATTAAATGAAACAAGAATCTGAGCAAAAAAGTTATTAATTAATTTTAAATGCTGAGTAATTAAACAATTCAATGAAACAATTCAATTAATTTTTGATATATGTTTTGTATTTTTGTTACAAATGTTATGTCATTTTTTATTGAGTTATAACAATTTATGATTAAAAAATTAAATTCAAATTTTATAGTAAGGTTATAGATTCTTTTATTAAAACTTTTTTTAGACCACAAAATGCATAACATTATTACAAAAATAAATAACATTGCTATAAAAAAAATAATTATGAATTACAAATTATCGTAACTCTTTAAAAAAATTATATAATATTTATACAAAAATACATCATATGTACAAAACAAATTACATAATAATTTTTTTTTTTTTTATAATATACAATTGTGTTTCTCAATCCATTCACAAAAACAAACCAAACTATTATACTTGTTGAACCCACTAACATACTGTACAAAATAAAATACAAAACATATATACATATAATATATATATATATATATAGATATACATACCAGTTTGTTGAACAATAATGGTCTGTAAATTCAACAGAAGAATGGTGAAGCAAAAATAGAGAACACTCTTCAATCTGTTTGAGAGAAGACAAAAATGTTAGAAAATAAAAAAATAAAAAATAAAAACTAACTTTTCAATCTATGTTTTTGCTTATGAAGACGACGGCCTGTACAAAAATGTTAAAAAATAAAAAAAATAAAAAATAAAAACTAACCTTTCAATCCATGTCAACAGGGACTTTTTTGTTTACAGTGAAGACGGCGGCGGCCCTCCTTAGGTTTATTGTTTTGTTTGTTATTTGTGAGAAGAATTAATAAACCCTGCCATTAATTTAAAAAAAAAAATAATTTTTGAAACGTCACCGTTTTACGCCACAGCAGTGACTGCTGTGAAAGCTCCACAGCAGGGACCCCTAGTCCATGTGTTACGCTAAGTGAGTTAAAAGCAACACAAGATTCTTATGCAATCAATACTTTTTTTTTGTTTTTTGTGGAACGAATCATGAAATCAATAGCTGAAGTGTGACTATTTGACTTACATGACTTTATTGGGGGTACAAATAAGTGTGGGCTGCCCACCAAAAAATAGGTGGTTTTTTTGAATGAAGGGAAAATTATTATGTAGTTTTATGTAGGGGATTTATTTCCCTTCTAATCTCAATATATTTTTAATAGACTAATAGGTCCATAGTTCTTTAAGTTTTGTACCCAGAGGTTTTGTTTTTTATTTTCTTATTTTTTAAATGACTGTATTACTCTTTGTTTTGAGATCTATATATATGTGAAAAATTAAATATTTGCCTCTGCGATCTCGATTTCTCTTCGTTATGGCGATCTCTTTGTGCTGTGTGGTCGATCTCATTGTGCTGTGAGATGGATCTGGTTGTGCGATCTGAATCTCTGTGTATAGGCGATCTCTGCGTACGTTCTCTGTGTGTGTGTGTGTGTCTGTGTCTCACTCTGTTTGTATCTGTTGATACATATATGTATGTATATATAGATAACCAAATTTGCGTGATATCTGGTTTGTATTTGGCAATGTTGTTCTGGTTCTTTGTTTTGTGATAAATTTTGTTTGTTTGATACTTATTTTGTGATTTTTGTATGTGATATAGTGTAATGATTTTGATTTTGTTGATTTTATTTGTTGTATAGTGTAATGTGTTTTGAAGTTGTAGTTTGGAATTATGAATTCTGATGTTTTGATACTGATAAATTGTAACTGTATAATTTTGCAGTTTGGAATCTGTGAACAATTGTTTGCCGGTTTGTGATTTTGTAGTATGGAGGAGTGTTTCATGTTAATGTGCAAATACAATAATTCTTGTGCTGCTATTAAGATTAGTGAGGGATGTAGTTATCATGAAATTGTTGAGAAAATATCTGCGAAGTTCAAGGAGTTGAGTGTTGGTAAGTTTTGTTTGTTTTTCTTTATTCTTGGATATTCTAATTGTATTGTTGAATGTGATGATGATTTTGGGGAATATGCTGTCAATGATAGGTTGTAGTGGTTCTCATGTTGTTGATGTTGTTGTGGGTGATAAGAAAATTGTGGAGATTGATGATAATTCTTCTAGGATTGATTTTGTAATTTGTGAGAGTTCTTTGGTTAACGATTGTGATGATTTTGGTGGTTTGTTGCCTAGTTTTTATCCAGAACTAGAGAGAGTTTTGTTATCTGCTAGTTGGAAGGGGATTATACATAGTGTTGGTCAAGAATTTGAAGGTGGAGTGCCGGCGTTCTGCATTGCATTGACTAAGTATGCAGTTGAGTGTGGTTTTGCAGTGAACTATTTAAAGAATGATGCAACAAGAGTAACTGCTAAATGTATGATGAAGTCATCTACGGGTTGTAAATGGTTTGAGCATGGAAGGGTGTTGATGAATTCCGGTATTTTTTTTATTATGAAGTTGGATGATGTGCATACTTGTGGGGTTGTTGCTCGTAGATCTTGTAGCAAAATGGTTGGTTCTAGACTTGTGTCTAATATTGTGCATAATGATATTAGTGATAATCCGTTGACTCGTCCTATTGAAGTTAAAAAAAAGTTGAAGAAGCAATATAGTATAGATGTTTCTTATCAGGTTGCATGGTTAGGAGTTGATAAGGCAAGAGGTGGGTTGTTTGGTGATTTTGCAACTTATTTTGACCAACTTCGATGGTACCTTGAGACGGGTATGAGAACGAATCTGGGAAGTGTGTTTGAATTAGATGTGGATGAAAGTAGTGGGTATTTTTGGAGGTTGTTTGTAGCATTTCATGGATGTTTGTATGGCTTTCAATTTTGTCGTCTATTATTGTTTGTTGATGGTATATTCTTGAAGGGGCGTTACAAAGGGCATTTTCTTGCAGCAACATCAAAGGATGGTAATCAAGGTATGTATTTATTTGCAGTTAGTATAGTTTTGGTTTGTCAGTGTGTTATTATAGTGTGAGTCTGCTAGTTTATTTTTTTGCAGTTTCATGTTATTTTGTTTGCAGGTCTGTTTCCTTTGGCTTTTGCGATTGTTGACGCTGAAAATCAAGATAATTGGATGTGGTTCCTAAGTCAGTTGTTAAAGGCTGTTGGTTCAGGCCGGAGAGATTGACCTTTGTGTCTAACCGTCAACAATGGATTGCTAGACGCTCTTTCAGTGGGTTTTCCCAATGCACATTATGCATATTGCTTGAATCATTTGAAGAGAAATTTGATTGACAAATTGGTGGGACTTCGTACTAACTAATAAGTGGGCCCAATGCATTTTTTAGAGGGAAACGATATAGTGAGATATCATCTAATGCTGTCGAGGCTTACAATAATTAGATTGGTGGGGCCCGTGAGTTGCCTATTACTTGTATGGTTGATATGATTAGGGTTTAAATCATGACTCAATTGTCTAATAGAAGAGTTGAATCTAAAAGATGAACTGCGAAATTGTGTCCAGTTATGGAAAAGAAGTTAGTGGACTCTTTGAAGCTAGCTAAGTCTTGGGATGTAATTGTTGCTAGTGATACTGGGCTTGAGGTTCATTCTTCTATTTCTTTTTATGTTGATATTGGTAGACAGACTTGTTCTTTCCATGAATGGCAATTGAATGGTTTTCCTTGTTGTCATGCTGTGTATGCTTTGCGTAGTAGTGGTAGAGATGTATATGATTTCATTGATCTTTTTTTCATGTAGATTGTTTTAGGGAGTCATACAAGGAATCTGTTTTCTAGTGCCTTCAAGTGAGAGATTTGACTTTGATAGTGCCGGTAGTTCGATTATCAAACCTCCTATAACGAAGAAGCAGCCCGGGCGGAACAAAGAAGATGATACCTTCTAGGGGTGAGAATGTGAAACAAATCAAGTGTGGGAGGTTTTTGAAATATGGGAATCACAATAAGAAGACGTGCAAGGCTGTTATTTGAGGCCATAATCTATTCTTTTGGATTTGTATTTGAATTTGAAGAATTATGATAATAAAAAATGTGATACTTGGTATTATGGAAGTAATGAATAAAGTCGGTTGTATTGTTTTTTCTTTTTTGATGTGTTCTTTAGTTATTGAAGTTGTATTGTAACAGTTTTGTTTTGTTTTTGGTGGATTGGTTGGTTTTATTTTTACGGAATGCCGAGAAGGTTGTTGAAAATTTTATTATTGAAATGTATAATATTGAAATGCAGTTTTACTACATGATATATTTATTTCATATTTCGTAGTGACAAAACTGTAAAATTTGCAGTTTTATTTTCAATTTTGAAATGCAGTTCATCTATTTGTCGAGTCATGAAATTGGATGCAGAATTGTGTAGCATAATTTTTGTTTTTGTAATGAAACTGCATAATTTTGTAGTTTTAAGAATTATTAGAAACAGCCTGATGAAACTGCATATTTTTGCAGTTTGAAGAATTATTAGAAACAACTTTTACTGTATGAAAATATATGCAACCACAAATGTGACAACAATAATAAGCAGAAGAACACAAACTAGTATAATAAGCACAAGAAAAACAACAACAATAATAATAACAAGAAGAAGAGCAACAACAACATCAATGACAACAATCATTTTCACCATAATAACCACAAAAAGATCAATTCCCAAAAGCATATAAAGTACTTGTCACATGTCACATGTTAAAAAAAAAAAAGTACAAAAATATGTTCACTTGAATATTTGTATTGTCAAGAAGTTTGTTCATTGTTTCTATGGTTTGGTATGTTTTGTCAACATTTGGTAGTGCTTGAGTTTTCAAGATCGGTTCTTATCATTGAGAAATTGACTGATGATTTCTGCTCGAAATTTGACCCACTCAGTTGGTCGAAGTGATTTCTGCACAGGTTGCTAGTTGATATATTGGTTGATAACATTGGAGACGGCGATTGCACAATCATTCCTGCAAAGTTTTAGATGAAGTTAATTAGTTAGGTAAAACTACAAAATTTAGCATATTGAAACATTAGTTTATTGAGTTTGTATCTTACAAGTGTGGGATTTGTTGTGGGCATTCCTCAATTGATGCAATTACTGTCTCGCACTCTTGAGATGATAACATGTTTCCTTGATTGCTGAATAATGCTTTATTCCATCTCAGTTGATGTTGTTGCTACAAAATAGTTAGTGGGTGTTTTTGTTAGTTATAGTGATGTGTTGAGATGTTTTGAAAGGAATGGAACTAAGTAGGAAATTTTATTTAACTTACAATTTCCTTTGCAATTTTAAAGTGTTTGTTGTGGCAATCTTTTGCTGGCCTTAAAGAGTCATAGTGCCTCCATATCCCATCAGTATTGTCAAAGACGACAATTGTCCAATGGTTGTCGTGGTTGATTGGGAAATGGATATATTTGTTTTTCATTACTTCTGGAATATGGCTGTCCATCATTTTTTCTCTCAGTGCTTGATCTTGGTTTTGTAGTGAAGTTTGTAATTTATATATATGTTTGAAATATGTTATAAAATTATGTAGTAAGACATGTTAAGAAAGTAGAAAATTTTGCAATTTGAATAATGTTGAAAGGTATGTTAAGTTTTGCTTACATTGATGAGTGTTGAGAAAATGTAAGATCTTCTCGCGTATGGATTTCTTGTAAAGGCTAGATCATGTTTCTCAAATTCTTCAATTGATGGTTGGAGTGCCAATTTCATTTTTGAGAAGGCATCAATGACCTGAAACATGTTATATATGAGAATGTGTTAGGTTTGTGGAATATGTTATTGAATATGAACAAAAACTGTAAAATTGTGCAGTTGGAGACCTACATTCCCATATAAGGCTTCCCTGTTGGTCAATCTGCATATATCTGAAAAGTATATGCAATTTTCATCTTCGCTGCCAGACCAGACACAAGCACTTGATTGTGTGTTGTTGATGAGTTGAATTTGGTCTTAGTCTTTTTTGGATAGGCTATGCCAAACCTTTTTTGTTTTGCGGCATGAAATGGCGAGTGGCTTGTTGTGGATTGATTCTTCCTTGAAATCATCATCACTTTCCAATACTTGAACTTGTGTCTTCTCTTGATTGGCATCCTCTTTTGGGTTGGTTTCAACAGCACCTTCTTTCTCTTGGCCAATATCTTCTTGCATCTTTTCTTTCTGCTGCTGTTTTGCTTCATGAGCACCCTCTTTTTGCTCGAGTTCAGCAGCAAGTTCTTTCTCTGTTTCGATTTCTTATTTTTTTTCTTGTCATTCTTCTTCTCTTTTCTTCATCGGTACCCTCTGTTGGTTTGGGTACATCAGCAGTAGTTTCTATCTTGTTCCTTGTATCTTCTTGGCTTTTGTCATTAGTGGTATTCAAAATCTGGATTATGTGCTTGTTTTCTTGACTTTTGCTTGATTCTCTTGACCATTGATCTTTGTTGGGGACTGTCAGTTTTTTTTGGTGGACATTCTTCAATTGATCTTCTTTTCTACGCAATTTAGCCATGAATTTTTGTTCCTTTCTTGCATTTGTGCTCTCATGGCTGCTATGAGTTTGTCCTTGTCGTCCTCTTTGGTTGATATTTGTGCTTGGTCATGACCTATAAAAATGTTAAAACATTGGTTAGTTTAATTAAATTTTGCAGTTTGCTTCAGTATTAGACAAGAGTTTACCTTGTGCATGAAATGTGTCAGATTTCTCTTGGAGTTCTTCTTGTTGTTCTGTCCTTTGTTCTTGTTGTTGTTTTGCTTGTTCTTTTTTTTCATGTTGTTGTTGTTGCTCTGTCAGTTCTTGTTCATTGACTTCTTGTTATTGGTTTGTTTGTTGTTCTTCTTGTTCTTGTTGTTGGCCTTTTTCTTCATCAGTGTCTTCTTCTTCTTCTTCTTCTTCATCATTGTCTTGTTGTTCATTAACTTCTTCTTCTTCAGTCACTTGTTTTTTTTCGTCATCACTCTCTTCTTCTTGTTCATCACTTTCTGGTTCTTCTTGTGGTTCTTGCTTTTTCTTTTTTTTGTTCTTCTTGTTCTGATTCTGATTCTGATTCTGATTGGTGTTTTTCTTCGAGAAAGTCATCCTCATCACTGTCTAAAGTTTTTTTTTTTTTGTTGCTTTTGTTTTTTTTTCCGCTTATTGTCCTTTTTGTGGTCATGTTTCTTTGCTGAAGAGTCTGTTGATGTGCTTTGATTGATATGTAATAACTGTATTTCTTGTTCAGTTGGGGTTAAAGCACTTTGGTCAACCTACATTGGAACAATGTGACATATATCAGTAATACTGTAAAATTGGTCAGTTTCGTAACATGAGTTGTACTGTGAGTAATGTGAGTAAGTGTTTAAAATATGTTGTTTGAAACTGAAAACTTTTACAGTTTCATAACATGAGTGATGTTAAATAGATTTGTGCGTTCAAACTGTAAAATTTTGCAGTTTCATAACATGAGTGATATTAAATAGGTGTGTGCTTTGAAACTGCAAACTTTTACAGTTTCATAATATGATTTGTACTGTGAGTAATGTGAGTTAAGTATTGAATATATGTTGTTTGAAACTAAAGAATTTTACAGTTTCATAACATGATTTTTACTATAATGACTGTGAAAGGAGTGTTGAATAGATTTGTGCTATGAGAGTATAGAAGAGTTTGAATACCTTTTCAAAGTCAGCAAGGCTGATGTGTTTCCACTTGGAGTACATTTTGCCAAGGATCACTTCATAAACCTTAGGAAGCCTTATTTGTTGGATGATCGGAGGAGTTTACTGTGCTCACAGTACCAATACTGTAAAAAAAATTGACATGCCTTGGGTTGTTGTTTGCATTTGCCATTGAATTCATCAGTGTGTCTTTTATTGCCTCAACCTAATTGTACTTTTTGATGTTGTTGAGATTGTCAACATAGTTAAGGAAACTCCAACTGAGTGTATGGCCTGTTGTAGGCATGAGAAGTTTCAAGCACAAGTAAAGGGTGATGACCCTTGCAAGATCTTGACGATCGTTGGTTGATTTTCCTTTTTTTGTTTGTTGAAACATTTTGGTTAATGACTTGCCATCCAATCTCTTTATTGGTTTGCATCTTCGTTTGTAAAATGCAAGCTCAAAATCCTTTGGTCTTGCATAGGATTTGGTGGTGATGCTGTCTTCTCCACAGTTGATACCAAAAGAGCCTAACATTGCTGTTTTTGAGTTTCATTTCCTTTTTGCCAAGTATAAATGCTCTTTTTCTTTTGTTGTAGAGTGTTGTCATTTCTGCTACAATGGAATTGTAGCATCTTCACCAAGAGGCCTTTAGTTGTGTTGAGGACAGAGCATTTATAATGGGCCAAAAAAGGGTTTTTTCCAGCTTTGTTTGTTGGGCTTTTGTGAATTTGACCCCCTTCAACAGTTTGATTACTGTTCTGATGTTGGAACGGTAATTAAACTGTTGGACTCTTTATACAGGAACTGCTCTTTTTTTCCCTTTTGATGGCTTGGTTTTTGTTTTGGGAGTTGATTGGCTTTCTTGGAGCTTTCTTTTTTTGGTTGGAGGATGTAGCGATCCCGATTTCGATAATTCTTTCATGTTTTGCCACTTCGATTGGGCCGGTCGGGGATCGAGCTACCCGGTCAGCTCGCGGGGGTCGAGGGGCAGTGCCCTGGCTGGGTCGAGGGTAGCGCCCCCGAAGCAAAAATGCAAAATGCATTCGAAGTTGCTTGTTCGCTCTAGCGGCCGTTTATGCATTCAAGCGGAGAATGTTTGGTTTCAGAAGTTTGACTTGTCTGCAAAAGCACTAGGTTAGTGTATTTGACGCTCGAGCGGGGTATTCCACGCTCGAGCGGACTATGTTATATCAGTTCGTGAATCTGATATTTCAGATCACTTTTTCAGTCCTCTCTCTCTCTCTAAAACTCTCCAGAATTCCAGATCGGGAGCTTCTCTCTCTCTAGAATTCATCTTCTCTCTTTGATTTCTCAAATCCATTGGGATTTAAACCTAAGTTCTTCACCAAAGTTGGTTATCATCTCGAGGCTTCGTTGTGTGCGGTGAAGATCGAGTTTCGACACCGTTGATTTGGGGGTTCATCTCATTTCTTCTTCAAAACTTGAGGTAGGGATTTTCTTAGAGTTATATATATATATATATATATTTTTACAAGATCTATATGATTTTCGAAATCATCTTTCGATAGCTTTGAAAATTGATTGTTGATTCAAGAAGTTGAGCGATTTTGAAAGTGGGTTTGTCTCTTGTTCTTTTAAAATGATCTTATGGGTTTTGATCTTCGTTGATTGAAGAAAAGATGATTTTGGAAAGTTTTCTTTCAAAGGATTTGAGTTGATAGTTTTGGTAAGAAAATCTAGAATTTGGGAATTTTTTTAAAAGAGACTGAAAATCCATGAATGATATTATTGTATTTGTTTTGTGTGTCAAATAAATGGATGTTTGGAAAATTTCTTATTTATATTTATATAAATGATGAATTTCAGGGAATATGAGAATTGTTGTTCATTTGGAAATTATTGTTCAAAACATTGAAATAGTCTTGAAATGACTAATTGTTGAGGATACTTGAGAAGAGGGAATTGTGTTATTCCTTGGATGATGAATTGGAATAAAAGTATTTATATTCATCTTGTGTTATTGGCATAACAATTCATTTGATTACATTAAACTTTGAAAGTTGATTTGAAAACTTGCATTGAGAAAATAATGTTGAGAAACAAGTTTTTATGGAATGGTTTTGGGGTAAATACGTTGGTAAGTTTTGATAGGTGGTGTAGATGATATTGAATAAGTTGGCCTGAGGGTCCGGGGTGAAAGACCGAAAACCTATGCGGATAGGTGTCGAGCTTTCCGATTAATACCGGTAAAAATGACAATTTGGTAGTACTTGTATAGTCTACTTGCAGACACCGACCTAGGGATTACCAGAGTTGTATTTACCGCCCTTGAAATAAATTGTTAAGTTTTGAACAATTGAAATTGCATGACATCATTGAGCATGATGGTTTTCAAAAGATAAAAATGTGATTTATCTTCAAAAAGGGGCATAGCATGGTATGTGCATTTCATCTCTTGAGACTTGTATAAAATGTATATACTTTGTTAAGGATTTCCTACTGGGCTTTATGCTCACCCTACGGGATTTTTGTGCAGGAAAAGATGTGGTGATGTCGCCTAACTAAAGGCGAGGCAATGTGTGTTGAGAGTACGAGACTCTCATTTTACTGTGACTCTATGTGTAATCCAAGGGCTGTATGTGTGTGGGTTTGAATAACCGTTTTGTGTAACCAGGCTCAAGCCTTGGAAACTTATAAACCCTTGGGGGGTGTTTATTTGTTTATTTACTTGTTGTTGGATTAATGTATTGTTGCACGAAGAACTATTGTATCATGTAATGTAAGTTTGGAGATTATATTCAGTTTTCCTTGAAAGAGCCATGATTGTTGTATTATCATTTGGGCTAGAAATTTGGGGCGTTACAACTTGGTATCAGAACTACTCGGTTTGAATACTTGGAGCTCGTTGGAAGTGGTTGTAGACGTCCCCGAACGTCCCGGGAGGGAATCCCGTTTTGTTCATTAGGGCTCACTACAGTTCGGACTCAATTGTCACGGTTCTTAATCTGAACCAAAGAGTCCAATTCTGGCAAATCGTTTTGAAAAACAAATTTTATATAAAGAAGTGCCAAACATGGACTTCTTTGCCAGATACAGAGTCGCCACCTAAATATTTTATTTTGGAGAATTTAGGAAACCCTGACTCATTTGCCTAAGGCCACGTGTCCGTCATCACCAAAGTTGCCTCGGCTTGGGAACTTGGGTACGATTGGGGAAGGTCAGCTATGAGCACCCCCGCTCGCCCGATCAAAGATCGGCCTCTACTAACCATGATATCGAGTTTTGAAAACATTGTGTGTTCTTATTCCGATTAATTAGCTAATCTTACTATGTGATGTGCACAACACAAAAGTATAGACTAGATCGCCTCATTTGGAACAAAGCATTGCATATCCGTTTGTTTGAAAGATGGTTTGAAATTTGCTACTCGCAAGTAGGCTAAAACACGGATTTCAACGAGTTGTTCCAACTCAAACAATCCAACCTTCACCCACAGGCATTCATCAGTTATATCATTTAAGCACATAGCCTCATGGTAAAGCATGCTAACATGGCAACACTCACACGCATGCAAGGATGCTAAAGCCTAAAAGCTTAGCGAGTACTCCGAGCCAAAACAGAAACTAGTTAGTAATCATATGCATGATCCTAGTTCATGTTGAGGTGGCTAATGTAACACATGCAAGATGCAACCACTATAGGCTCGGCTATTCTAAGATGGCATATGATGATGCTACAGTTAACACGTATTCAACTTAGAATTGAAATACAAATGCAGGTAGTATGATGCGCCGAGCTCGGTGCGTGCAATACAAATGAATGTATGCAAACATGCTATCATAAGTATGCTAATCAAAACATGCCCTAAACTAACCATCGAAAGCTAGTAAATAAAAGGGAAGAAAGACGTGGGGTTGGAAGACATACACACACTCACGCACACTTTTTACACAATTCCCCTCACTCGGAGGGTCCGAATAAATATTACAAAATGAATAAATACTACTAAATTAATTATTATAGAACTTCTAATTAATTAACGAATTAAATGTAGAAGGAAGGTGGCCGTAGCCCTGCCTCGGAATGCGTGGATGATGCATGCTTGACTCGCCGCGCCCGGAAACCCGGTACCATGCCACTGTTGCCTCTGTTTACACTGCCTTGCTCCTCTGAAAGTTGTGAAAGTTTCCAGAATTGCTTTGAACTTCCTTTTGAGCGTCTTGGAAGGCCACCGGCCAAAGGAAAAATCCACCGACCTTGAGAACAAGGTTATCGGCCAAAACTTTGACCACCGGCTGGGCACTGATGGTCAGTCGGCACTTCAAGTAGCCGGCCGGCTATTTCTTCCTGCAGAATCCTGCAGTTGCTGCAGCAGAGGGCAAACAGGGCATGGCATGGAATTTTCAAGCAAATGTGTGCGTGGCCACACTCCCTATCATGCAATGAACTCAAGGGAGCATGACCCTCGACCCTCAGGCCATCAATTATGCATTTCGATGCATGATGGCCTAAAAGTCCAAGTTTGCCATTCGATGTAAATGCATGCAACAAAACAAATGAATGCCTTGCGCCCTATCATGTTGAGATCAAGGGCATCGGCGACCGAGGTTGAGACGTGTTTCGTCACTTTGAGTACGAACACACCTCACCCCTCAAGTTTGGTTTGACACCCCAAACCAAACAAGATGCAATGCGTGTATGCCATATACAATGTAAAGTGATGCAACTCATGCAATGCAATATGAGCACGCTAAGCTAATGCAACATGACATTACCTAATCATGCAAGCTAAACCAATGCAATATGAACATGTCAAGCATACAACAAGACCATGTAATGCAACTAGCTAAACAACATGCAAACATGTGAACATGATACAATGTAAGCATGCAACCAATGCAATGCAACATGCCAAACATGCAAAGTATGCAAAGGTGGACTTATATTGAAATGAGAAGGCCTCAGCCCACCCTAAAACAGTGGCCAAAGTGCATGGAAGTGATGGACTAAACACCTTCAAATGTGCACATATGGAAGTCTAACACTTAGGCATGCAAGAAGTCAACTCTCAAGCGCATTAAGAAGAGACAAACATGGACAAATCACCAGCATAACGAGCTCTGAAAACATGGAAAAGACAATGCCAAATCCATTATGTTATGCAAGCAAGGCATGCAACAATGACTAAAACTTGAAGCCAACAAAAGGGGCCAAACCATGGCTATGTCAACCAAACCCCAAAGGATCAAAATGACCTAGAACAGTCCTAAAGCACTCCAAAACAAGACTAAATCATGCATGGACTATGGTCAAAACATGCCAAGAAAAGGGCCCAAAACAAAGGGCCTTCGAAGCCACAAAACGGAGTATTACTCTACACCTACCCCAACCACTCATGGCATGAATTATGCAACCCAAAACAGAGTTTTAATGCATCAAAATACACCCAAAAACCCTCTGATATGGCAGCCCAAATGACTTAAACAAAAGGCATGCACTATTTCTCAAACATGGAGCATAAGATCACATTTCTCCAAGGCATTGAAAGGATAACAAATGCAAGCATGTAAGCACAAAACATGGACTGAAATGTCATAATAAGTGATTCCAAATCACTGAAATAGCCAAGGTAATGCATGCTAATGACTCATACACCCGATGCCAACATGCTAGAATGCAAAGGGACTATACAAAGCATGAGAGGTATGACCAAATCAACACCTAACAGACCTCAAGCATGATGAAACATGACCAAAATCTTCACAAAGCTAGGCAAAAACATGAGAGCATGGTAGGCTATATGCATGATGCACTTCTAGGCAAAATAAGGGAACACAAAGCAAGTATATTAAGCATGCAAAGGGCCATTAATCCAACCAAAAATAGAGGTATAACATGACCAAATAACACCCAAAAACCTCTGAAATGAAGCCAAAAGAAACTACGCATACATGCTACCCTTATGAGCCAAAAATGCAAACAAAAGAGAGACAAAGGGAGAGGGGTGTCCCTCCCCTATGCAAGACCTCAAAACCCCTTCTTCACCACTGAAAATCCTTTGGATTTCAGTGGTGAGAAGGCCAATGCACAAAGGTATTCAAAGCTTAACAAGGAGAGCACAAAAAGGGGCCAAACAAGGCCTAGGGGGGGGGGGGGGAGGGGGAGGATCGACCCCCAACACCAAAATGACCTTAATGAAGTATCTTAAGCATGCAAATACAAGAATTTTTTCAGTTATACACAAAGCTTAAATCAGTATGCAAGATAGGTTAAAGACTAGTGCAAGATTGGGGAAAATAAAGCAAAAGTGTTACTCTTGAAGAACACTTCAAGAACAGCAAGTGCAGCCACCTTTTCTGATCGAAACCAGTCCAAAACCTCCAAGAACAACCTCTCAACACCTCAAGAACCGTAGTATGGTGTAATACTATGTGTTCTAGTGCAAAACTAAGAATAAATCACCCTTTTAGGCCCTCTAACACACACAAAATGAAGAGAGAGAGGGAGATATATAGAGAGAGAGAGGGTGATATATATCAGAGATATATGTAATTAGGTCTGGTTTTTGCTGAACCTCCTCAAAGGAGGAGGGAGGCCTCCTTATATAGACAAACAAAGGTGCTAAGCTTCCAAAAGAAGCTAAATGAAAAGGGTCAAGGCTTCTTAAAGAAGCTAAGGCAAAGGGGCCAAGGCTTCCTGAGGAAGCTAAGATGGGGGTTCAAGCTTCTTGAGGAAGCTAAGACAAAGGTCCAAGCTTCCTCAAGAAGCTAGACCAAAAGGGTGCAACCTCCATACACGTGTATGGAGGACAAGTCCGTGCACTCCAGCTGGCACAGCTGGCATGCACCATGCTTGAAAAAGGCAATAAGGAGGTATCGGCCAGAAAAAGAGTCCATCGGCCAAATATATGGTCGGCCGACCACACAAAGAGCCGACCGGCCATCACCAATGGCCGGTGGAAAGAAAACAAGGCCGGTGGCCCTAAGCCATGGCCGGTGGGTTTAAGGGATGGCTGACAAGCCACCTCCTACCCTCAGGAGCACAAAACACAAGCTCTTGGTGCAAAACCAAGCACAGAACAGGCAAGTTAAGAGATCCTGAGGCAAGGCGCGTAGCCGAGACCTCTGAGAACTCAAAACGAACACAAACATGGGTGATCACCGAGTGTTCAAACGGTGACGTCCAAGTCTCGAGGACGGTCAAAAAGGGTGTCTACAGTGGTTGTTTAACCATAATGGGTTCATTTAGCATGCTTAGGAAGTGTTATGCATTTTTGTGACTATGTGATAACATGTTTATGTGACTAAATGGGTATGGGATTGGACTTTTGCGATGTTGTTTGCGCCTGTTAAATTCCTTGAGGTCATATTAGAAGGGTACTTGATCAAAACTCATTCTACTAAGAATTCTTGGTTTTTCGTGGGACGAATCTCATCATAAGAGTATAATCCATATGTGTTTACATGACTAAGTGCTTATGTGGAGTGAAATTGAATTGTATATATAGTAGAGAAATATGTGGAATTGTTGTAGTCGAACGTGTGAGTCAAGTTACGAGCACATATGAGTTAATGTGCTAAATTATTTCTCTTGTGTCCTTTATTAGGATGTCAGGAAGGGGTCAAGTCCATGGTGGTAGAGGCGGGAGGCGTGGTAGGGCTCGCCGAGGTGTGCATGAGGTACCTGTCCATAGGGTTCCGGTGCAATAAAAAGGGTTCGGCCAAGCTAATATGACCGAGAAAGCAGGCCAAGCTAATGTGGCCGGCAGGTGGGACAAACGGATCAAACCGCAATGGGGGCCCTAGCTCGAGAAATGGCAAGGGCTTTAAGAGAGTCTATGAACTTGTTGAGGTGGAGAATCAAGCCCGAGAGAACACCGCGGAGTCAAGGGCGAGTTTCCTTACTAGAGAGTTCTTGCGGGCAAAACCGGATGAGTTCCATGGTGGTCCCGAGCCCAAGAAAGCGGATGAGTGGTTCGAACAAACTGTGAAGACATTTGAGATGCTTCACATCGAAGATAGTGAACTAAGAGTGACTGTAGACACCCCATTTTTGACCATCCTCAAGACTTGGACGTCACCGCTTGAACGCTCGGTGATCATCCATGTTCGTGTTCGTTCGGAGTTCCCGGAGTCCTCGGCTACGCGCCTTGCCTCAGGACCTCCGAACTCGACTGTTTTGTGTCTGGTTTTGCACCAAACACTTGTGCTTTGCCTTGGAGGGGGAGGGAATGCCTTGTGAGGCATCCCCACACACCACCGGCAGTGGCTAGAGGCCACCGGCTGGTTGGTGTTGCCATCGGCACTATATTGTGCCGGTCGGCAGTCAATTTTGGCAAATGACCATTTTGCCCTGCCGACTACTGTGCAGTTGCTTTATGAGATATTTTGAAGCAGCTGTATAGCATTTGTTTCCCCTCCATACACGTGTATGGAGGGATGAGCCCTTTGGTAGCTTAGCTTGTAAGCTTTGATTCCTATAAGAGAAGACTCTCTTCTCTTGGCTCAAGGGTTGAAAGGGTTAGACATTTTTAGACATTTTAGACAGAGAAGAAGCTCTGGTTTTAGGTTAGAAGTTTTGTATCTATCCTATCTCTCTTCTTCCCTCTTGTTTGTACACTAGGTGTTTTAGTCCATACTATTGCACACAAGCACCTAGTGCTTCACCTTCCTTTGGTTACTGAGGTTCTAAGGGCTGGTTCTTGGAGTTTTTGACTGGTTTGGAGCTCAAGGAGGCAACAAAACCACCATTGTTGAAGAAAGGCTTCAAGGGTAAGAAACTAGTCTTTTATTCCCCATTCTTGCACTCCATTTTTACATAGCTTAGAACTGTTTTTGTGCTTGGTGATCAACACATAAAAGTTCTTTTTTTTGGTCCTCTTTATTGTTGGTTAAGAGTGTTTTGTGCTTTGGGAGGGTTTGACCACCCTTAGGCCTTGAAAAGGCCTCATTTTGTGCTATTTTGTGAGAGCTCCGGGATTTTGGTGTTGGGGTCTCTTCACCACTGAAATCTTGAAGGATTTCAGTGGTGAAGATGATGCTTTGAAGTCCCAAGAAGGAGAGGGCCACCCCCTCTCCTTGATGTCCTTGAAAAGGGCAAGTTTTGGCCTCTTAAGGAGCCTTATGTTCAAGTGTATGTTGAGCATGCCATGGCTGTATTTTGTACTTATATTGCCATGTTTTAACTTTGTATTAAGTTGGTTTTGGCACTCCATGCATGCTTAGCATAGTTGCCTTGTAATGCCTTGATATTGCCTTAACATGTCTTAGGTTGTTAGCCTTTATTCAAGCATGTTTTGGCCTTGACTTTGTGAAGTATTTGTGCTTGTTTTGCCATGCTTTAACTCTGTCCATGGTTGTTTGGAATGATTTTGGTATGATTAGCATAGCCTCTTTGCATTTGGCTTGTTGGCCTTAAGAGTATGAAAGCATAGCATGCCTTGCTTGCATTATTTCCAATGGTTTGGAACCATTTAGCATGCTATTTCAGTCCCTTAGACATGCTTGAATGATTGCCTTGCATGACTCTTTATTGCTTTGAAAGCGCATGTTGTATACTTCATGTTTTGGCCTTTGTATGTGCCTTTATACTTGGACCATTTGGATGCCATCTAGGTGTTCCTTGGGTGTTGTTTAGGTCTGCCCTTGACCTATTTTGAGCCCCCTTGGCCTTGTGAGGCTTGGTGGGTTTGACCTTGGTTTAAGCCCCTTGGCTTGCCTTAAGTGCTTGGACCTTTAATTGCATGTTTAGCTTGCTTTGTTGCTTGGTTTGGCACCATGTTAAGCATGAATTTCAGAGCTTTATATTGCATGCTAGTTGTCCACACTTAGCCTCTTTTAAGTGCGCTTGAAAGTTGCTTACTTAATACTTAGGCTCGTGCCTTGACATGTGCATGTATGTATGTGTGTTTGGTCTCATTTCCTTTGCATTTTGGCCATTGTTTTAGGTCTATTTAGAGTCGCCTAGATCATGTTTAAAGCCATCATTTGTTTGGTTTGTTTTGCCTCATGTTTGCTTGCATGCTTACATAAGTGTCTTGCCATGATCACGTTGCATATTAGCTAACATGACTAGGTTGCATTGCACCTTGCATACATGTCTTGTTCCTTGACTTGGTGATAGGAATTGGCCTTGTTTTGTTTGTTTGGTTTGCATGCATTTGACATAAAAGTTGCATACTTGGTTCTTTGGGCCATCATGCATGGGAATACGTGATTGGTGGCCCGAGAATCGAGGCACGTGTCCCTTTGAGTCACAAATATGATAAGGGGCATGATTGGTGCACAAATTGCTTGAATTGCATTGCCATGCAAGTTTTTGCCCTCTGCTGCTGTGAGTTGCAGGTTCTGCAGACATTCAGTGCCGGCCGGCAGTATTTAGTGCCGACCGGCAGTCTACTTATGGCCGATGGATGAATTCAGTGCCGGTGGCCACATACTTCAGCCGGTGGTGTTTCCCCTCAGCCGGTGGTGATCCCCATGATTCAAGGAAGCAGTCCTGAGACTTTGGCAGTCCTCAGAGGAGGGAAGCAGGGAAAACAGAGGCAGGCTAGGCATGTCAGTGTAATTCCGAGCAGGACCCGAGCACGTGCTGCATTTGGCTCTCCTCCCGAGGCGTTTACTGTTTTTCCTTAGATTAATTGATTTGTTAATTTAATTAATTTGTAATATTTAATTAGCTTGCGTAGTTAATTATCTATATTATTCTTTCGGTCCCTCCGAGCGAGGGCATAATTTGTAATAAGTGTGGGTGAGTGTGTGTATGTCTTCCAACCCCCACTTCTTTCTTCCCTTTTATTTACCTGCTTATGATGGTAGATTAGGGCACGTTTATTTTTAGCATACCTTATGCAATGCATGCGTGCATCCATGCATTTGTTAACATGCACCGGGCTCGGTACATCATACAAACTACATCGTACTTTCAATTCCCAAATTGAATACGTGATAGTTGTAGCACTTCACATGCCATTTTAGGGTTAACCGAGCCTACTCTAAATTGCATCCTTGCCTGTGTTGCATTAGCCACTCTAACATGAACTAGGACACGCATATTTGCTAACTAGTTCCTTGTTTTGGCACGGAGTACGATGTGAGTATTTTATGCTTTAGCATATCGCATGCGTGTGAATGTTAAACATGACAGTATGCTTGCCATGCGGCTAAATGCTTACGTGATATTACTGATTGAATGCCTGTGGGTGGAGGTTGGATTGTCTGAGTTGGAATGACTCGTTGAAATCCGTATTTTAGCCTACTTGCGAGTAGCAAAACCCAACACGTTTTTCAAGACAAACGGATATGCAATGTTTACTTCCGAATTAGGCAATCTAGTCTATACTTGTTTGCTGTGCGCATAACATAGTAATTCTAGGCTAATAACCGGAATAAGAACGCATAATGTTTTCAAAATCGGATATCACGGTTAGTAGAGGCCGGTCTTCGGACCGGGCGAAAGGGGGTGTTCATAGCTGACCTTCCCCGATCGTACCCAAGCTCCCGAGCCAAGACATTTGGTGATGACGGACACGTGGCCTTCGGCACCGAGTCAGGGTTTCCTAAATTCCCCCATAAAAAAATATTTAGGTGGCGACTCTGTAATCTGGCAAAGCAGTCCATGTTTGGCACTACTTTTCAAAAAATCTGTTTTTCTTCAAAACGATTTGCCAGAGTTGGACTCTTTGGTTCAGATTTAGAACCGCAACACAAAAAGGAGAGTTCGAGCTATAGCGAGGTCCCCCGCGGGCTGGTTACAGTGACGCTAGTGAGTTACTACCTTAAGGGAGATGCGGGTCAATGGTGGAAATATGCCAAGGGTAGAGTGTAGCCGACATGGGAAGCCTTTGCGGTTGCTTTCCAAGATAAGTACATGCCTCCCATTGCTAGAAAGAGAATACGGCAATAGTTTAAAGACCTCAAACAACTTGACATGCCCGTGGCCGAGTTTGAGGCGGTCTTCTCTAGTTTGTCCAGATTTGCACAAGAGTTGGTGGCAATGGAAGAGCGCCGTTGTATTGAATTTGAAAAAAAATTGAAAACAAAAATTATGTTCAAGCTTGTCGGAAATATGATTCGGGAATATGACCGTCTTGTGGAGACGGCGACACACGTAGAAATTTCCATACAAGTCGAGGAGGAGAGGTTTCAGCATTCAAGGTCTAGGGGCCAAGAGTCTCAAGGAGACTATAGGCAGAACAAGAAGAGCATGAACACCTATCCATCCCAGTCCTAACCACAACAGTCTAGATCCACTTTTTCTTTGCCTAGTGCGGGTCCGAGAAAAAGTGCATCAAGTAGCTTCTCGTGTTTCAAGTGTGGCCAACCGGGTCACAAATCCTTCTTATACCCACAGAAGGGAGGAGGGCAGTTAATGTTACCACCACCTAATTGATCTCAAAGTCAGTCTCAGTCTCAGAATAAAGGTCAAGGGTTTAATTGTTATCAGTGTGGTCAGCCGGGGCATATGAAGAGAACTTGCCCACAGTTGGGAGGCGCATTTGGCGCATCAGGGTCGAGGCAGACTTAGAGCCACCAGCAGGCTCAATTAGTCCAAGCTTCGCGAGTTAATCAGGGAGTTGCTTCGGCTCAGTCAGTACAACAGGCCTATGCTCTGAGAGGGGAGCAAGTCAATCAGGGGCCACAGGGGCTCGTGTATGTTGTTACCGTGCCAGAGCAATTGGTAGAATCCTCAGTTGTGAGAGGTATTTTTGTTGTGTGTAATTCTTTGGCTAATGTATTGATAGACACATGTGCGTCTCATTTATTTATATCTACTGCATTTGCTTTTGCATTGGGGTTAGAAGTAGCACGGTTAGTGCCTTCACTCAGAGTAAAGTCACCTGTTGGGGGTACAGTTGATTTAGACCGGGGTTGTCGTGATTGTGAAATAGAAGTTGCCAGGCGCCGACTTCCGTTTGCTTTTGTGTTGCTAGATATGTTGAGTTTTGATGTCATTTTAGGCATGGACTAGTTGTGTTCTTATTAAGCTGTGATTGATTGTTACTGTTAGAGAGTTATAGTGTGCACTTCGTGTCACACTCCAAACCCGCCCCTAAAAGTTTGGGCATGACCTATGCAGACATGGACGCTAAACCTGATACGCATAATGTAGAAGGGGCCTGAACGGAAGCACTTAAGTTATAGAATAACATAAAATCATATCCATTGAGCTACTAATGTCATGCCAGGATCACAAACATCACAACAGGAAAATAGGATACAGAAACATACATCGGAGCATCAGTTATATACATACGTATATACAGACCCAGCCCTAGGGTTGGGCGTATAACAAAAATATTATTTACATCTCAACCTTAAACAGGCAATTAGAACACAAGCTAAAGCTTGACAAAAGTTTACAAAAATGGGACGGATCCACCTAAGTGCCTGAGCATATGGGGTTGACAAAAGAATAAACGAGCGTCAGGAGTTAAGCCTGGCTCTCGGGTTGATTACCTACAGAAATAGAGAAAATGCGGAGTGAGCGAAGCTCAGTGAATAATAGTACCTATACAGTTCAACGCGTAATTTAAATCATAAGACATAATCATGTGTATGTGATTGTCGAGTTCATAAGGGTAACCCAGTGCTACGCTACTTTCAGAACGGCCATCGGCCCAGAAATAACAGAACGGCCTATTGGCCCAGAACGAACAGATGTACGTAAATTTCTTCAACGTTTCCAGTCCCATCGAATTCCAATCAATATACATGTTAATGTAGTAGCTTACGGGAAACAAAACATTAATAACATTGGGTATTAACGGTAAATAAATGTACATTCATTATACTATTACTCACAGTATTGAGGCGGAGCGCTTGTTTCTCCCGAAGCGTGTCCTACACATAACAAGATCACAAATTAGTTCCCTTTTTCTTATTAAATCGTTTTCTGACTCGCTTTACTTTGTCTGAATTTATCGACATCAAACAGTATTAACTACAGATTTCGACAATATTAGAGGGTCCAGCACGCAAAACGGAGCAACCCGTGTTTTTCAGCCTGGGCCGCACGTGCGGCTGTGAGCCTCGCACGTGCGGCAAGGGCTCCCGCACGTGCGGCAGTGATGCCCTGCACATGCTTTTAAAGCAGTAGCCAAAGTCCAAATTTTGCCATTTTCCGCACGTGCGGCAGCACCTCCCGCACGTGCGGCGATTCCTGTGAGAGAGCAGTCCGAAATTCAAGCAAGGTTCAATTTTTGGTAAGAATTTACAAGGCTCAAAATAGTCTCTTAAATTGCTAAAACTTGGTTCAAAAATCATATAAATAGAGCTACCATTATATATCACTCTAAGTACAATTGAATCCTTAACCCTTAAAACTCATGAACTTGAATCAATCCAATCTCCCAACTTCCTCATACAAACACACACACACACATACCCACCATTTATTCATATAAGTGAGCTCAAGCTTAACAATTGAATAGGTAAAATGTAACTTCTCATAAATGAGTCAATATAACTCCCAAATTTACCAAACACAAGAAACATCAACACAAGTAACTATTAAACACAATAATAGGGGAAATTCCTACTCAACTCCAAGGGAGGGGCCAATTTGAAGGAATTAGACATACCTTGAACTTAGTCTCTCAAGTTTTCAACCTTTGATGATCTTCTCCCCTACTTCTCCAACCCTCTCTACTCTAATCTTCTCCCAGGTGATATTTTGAAATGAAACCCTTTCATCACATATGTAAGGCCTAAGCATATATATATATATATATATATCTAAGGGTGGAGATAAGGACAAAAATCAATCGTTTAATCACCCCAAATTGAAATTTCACAAAAAAAATCTCATTATGGCTTGAAAATCATGCAGATTTCAAATGTCAAATTAATTTTGGATTATCAGGCTTCCAGGACCCTTAATTTCTGATTCAAACATTGTAAGGGTGACAGATAATTTTCTTATTAAACAGATAGGAGTCCATATTTCCAAGATTCACTTAATTAAATGAAAGTTTCACATAGAATTTCACAAGGAGCATTCAAAAGCACATAGTAAGAGCTGAGAATATATCAGAATCACATACGAGGGTTGGGTTATTACACTTTGGGTGGTGATTGTTTCTATTTTCTGGGGAATCGAATTGATAGAGCCTTGTCGCCAGTTGTTGACCCTCGTAGTAGGAGCAAACTTAGTGGCCTTCTTGCAACTCTCTTGGATAGTGAGAGTGACGGGACTCATGTTGAGTTACCAAGGGTAGTTTGTGAATACCCAGATGTCTTTCCAGAAGATCTTACTATTTTACCACCTTACCGGGAGATCGAGTTCTCCATTGAATTAGTGCCTGGCACGGCACCGATTTCCATGTCACCGTATAGATTTACACCCGTCGAATTGCATGAGTGGAAGATTCAACTCCAAGAACTTTTAGACAAGGGCTTCATTCACCCTAGTACATCGCCTTGGGGAGCACCGGCTCTCTTTGCGAAGGAGAAGGATGGGTCATTGCAGTTGTGTATTGATTACCGCAAGTTGAATAGAGTTACAGTTAAAAACAAGTATCCTCTACCCAGAATAGATGATTTGTTTGACCAACTTAGAGGGTCTTGTTGCTTCTCAAAAATAGATTTGAGGTCGGGGTACCATCAGTTGAGAGTCCGGGAGGAGGACATTTAGAAGACGGCCTTTTGTACTCGTTATAGCCACTATGAATTCCTTGTAATGCCTTTTGGGTTGACCAATGCACTGGCTTCCTTTATGGATTTGATGAACAGAATTTTTCGGGAATACTTGGACCGTTTTGTGGTCGTCTTTGTGGACAACATCTTGATTTATTCAACCTCTGAAGAGGAACATGAGACTCACTTGCGGGTAGTGCTGGGTTTACTTAGTAAGCACCAATTGTATGCCAAATTTGAAAAATGCGAGTTTTGGTTAATAAAGGTGAAGTTTTTGGGACATGTAGTGTCTAGAGAGGGAGTGACTGTGGACTCCTCAAAGATAGATGCTGTACAGGATTGGGAACAACCCAAGAATGTTTTAGAAATCCGGAGTTTCTTGGGATTAGCGGGGTATTATCGACGTTTTGTAAGGGACTGCTCTAGACTAGCTGCACCTTTGACTAGGTTGACTAGAAAGGGTATCAAATTTGTATGGAGTGAGGCTTGTGAAAAGTCATTCCAAGAGCTTAAGACTAGATTGACTACAGCACCGGTTTTGATAATTTCGGAAAGGGGTTTGAATTACACTGTCTATTGTGATGCATCCGGGGATGGACTTGGTTGTGTCTTGATGCAATAGGAAAAAGTTGTGGCCTACGGTTCACGACAATTGAAAACTCATGAGAAAAATTACCCCACCCATGATCTAGAATTAGCAGCGGTGATTTTTGCTTTGAAAATTTGGAGGCATTACTTATACGGTGAGAAGTTTGAACTCTTCTTCAATCATAAGAGTCTAAAGTATTTGTTTTCTCAAAAAGACTTGAATTTACGACAATGGAGTGTAGACACCCAATTTTTGACCGACCTCAAGACTTAGACGTCATCATTTGTACACTCGATGATTGTGCTTGTTTGAGCTCCCAAAGTTCTCAGCGGAACGCCTTGTCTTTGGGCTTCTAAACCCTTTTTGTTTTGTGCTTGTTTTTAGGCCAAACTTTGGTGCCTCTTGCCTGGAAGGGGGAGGGGCCTTGTCGGCCACTTTTTGTTCCTGTTGACCAGTTGAAGTGGCCGGTCGGCTACCTAAAATGGCCGATGGCCATTTGTTCCCTTTTTCAGATATTTGTTTGCCAGTTGTGCCAGCTGTTGTTCACTGAAGCCATCTCCATACACGTGTATGGAGGGATGAATTCAAGCCTTGCTCTTGAATTTCTATATATAAGGGATGCTCTCCCCCATTTGGGGAGGTTGGAAATTTTGGATCAAAATTCACCCTATCTCTCTAGAATTCTCTCTCTCTCTTCTTGTTTTGTGCTTGATAGTTGATTTTCTCTACACCTTTGCACACTAGCCCTTAACCAAATTGAACCACCTTGGAGCTGAGGTCCCTTAGAGCGTAATTTGAGCTGTTGAAAGGTTGTTTGAGCCTAAAAAGTGCTTGTTTTGTGCTGAGCTTCAAGAGGTATATTACTTACCTTGTAGGCTTAGTTTTAATCACTTGCTTGGCCATCTTTTTATACTGTTTTGGGCCTAGTTTCCAACTACAAAAAACTTTGATTTTTGGGCCTTAACATGTTGGTTTGAAGCCATTTTGTGCTAAGGGGTTGTCTACCCTTCTTGTTGCTTATTTGTGTGAGCCTTTGCACTATCTTTTAGCATGTTAAAATCAAACTTTTTGGGTCTTTAAACCACTGAAATTCAGAGTTATTTCAGCGGTAAAAAGCATGTTTTGAAGTCCAAAAATGAAGGGGTTAGCCTCCCCTCCTTGTGTCTCACTTCCATGCCTAGTTAGCATCACATGGTAGCATGTTTTTGTGGCTTAACTTAGCTTATTTCTAGCATGTGTTTGCCTTTGATTTGGCATGATTTAGCTCTATTTTGGGCTGCTTTGGTCATGTGAGCCTTGTTTTGCATAGTTGTAGTGCAAATGGCTTCATTAGCTTGGCATTTTAGGCCTCTAACATGTTTTGCTTGGAATGATTGCATGTTGTAGTGTCTTTTAACATGTAATTTCAGTGTATATAGCTCTGTCACATGCTCATTTGTTTCACTCTTTCATTGCTTTTGAGAGTTATGTCTTGAGTCTTGTTTGCAAGCTAACATGCGAACATGTTTTTCTAGCATTTTGTACCTCAATCTCAACATGATTTAGTCACTATTTTGATTGGTTTTAACTCTGTTTTGAGTTGGTTTGGCCCTTTGAGGCTTGTATTGTATGATTGTAGTGCAATCTCTTTCACTAGCTTAGTGAGTTTGACTTTTAGGCATGTATTGCATGAGTTGCTTGCATGTTTTAATGCCATTTTGCACTCCATTTCAGCACTAAAATCTCTGCAATCTCCCCCTATTCTTCACTCTTTCATTTGTTTTGAAAGTGACTTCGAACCCCTTGTTGGCTTGAGTGTGGAATTGAGACCCTCATGCCTAATGGTTTAATTCCTTTGGGAGTTCATTACCAACAGCATGAGGCCTCTTTCATGCTCAAGGTACTTGTGGTTTAAGCCCTCTTTCCATTAGAGGACACTCACTCTTTGGACTAATCGATTAAAGAATGGATTGGTAATCTAAAATGTGTAAATAAAATGAACAAAGTAAAAGAGGCAAGATTAAGCATCTTTGTGTTGCATTGCATGTGTTCAGATCGGACGTTAATCTGAACACAAGAAAAATGGGACATTCATACTCAAAGTGATGAAACGTGCCACTTTTCTTGGTCATTGTCACCCTTGATCACACATGATAGGGTGGTGGTTATTTTGGTCTTGTTTGTGCATTTATTGACCTCGTACAAGCTTGGTTCTCTAGCTATCATGCATTGAAAATGCTTGGTTGGTGGCTTGAGAGCCAAGAACTACACTCCTTTGAGCTTGAGATATGATAAGGAGGGTAGCAGTACACACATTTCTTGAAAATGCATTGCTTTGCCTCTGTTTGCTCTCTATTGCAGCAAAAGGAGAAGTCCAGAAAAGGGGGTGGCCGACAGGCCACTTGTAGTAACCGACCGGCCAGTTGAGGTGGCCGACAACCACTTTTTGTAGCCGACCGGCCACCAGTGAATTTTTGCAAAAATGTGTTCCTCTGTTGGAGCAGAGGCATTCTGGAAGTTGGTACAGTTTTCAAAGATCAAACGGGTGCAAACAGAGGCATCCGATGGCAAGGCAAGGGCATTTTTGGGTGGAGCAACCGAGCATGCATGCATCCCTCGCCCTCGAGGCCATTTAATCATTTTTGTTAGCTTAGAATAAGTTAGCTAATTCATTCATACATGTGTTGTAATTAATTAGCTTAATTCGTTTTGTAATATTTTAATTAGCTTAGCATAGCTAGTTATTCAATTGTGTTGTAATAATTAGTTAACTAGAATAGTTAATTAGTTTCGTTTTGTAGTAGTTAGCTTAGTGTAGCTTAACTTATTCATTCGGACCCTCCTTCGAGAGGGCGCAATGTTGTTGTAAGTGTGTGTGCGTGCGTGTGTGCATGTCTTCCAATCCCACGTCTTTCTCCCTTTTATTTAACCACTTTCGATGGTTAGATTAGGGTCACATTTCGATTAGTAGGCCTTATGCTTGCATGTTTGCATCATTCATTCTTCTTGCATGCACCGAGGCTCGGCGCATCATTCAAACTGCATTGTCAATTCAATACTTCTTTGAATACGTGTTTATCACATGTTATTCAAATCAATTCATATGCCATATTAGTAGCCGAGCCTATTAATTTCATATTGCATGTGTTGTATTAGGCATCTTAACATAGTTAGGATCATGCATTCTTTCTAACTAGCTTTTGTTTTGGCTTGGAGTACTCGGTGAGTTTTATGCTTTAGCATGCTTGCATGAGTGTGATTGCCATATTGCCATGTTTCGCATGCTTGACATGAGGCGATGTGGTTAAATGCTAAACTGCATGAATGCCTGTGGATGAAGGCTTTGTTGTTTGAATTGGAGTAATTCAACAAATGTGTGTTTTAAGCCCACTTTGTGAAGTGGCAAATCATGTTTTAAGCCCATCATGTTTGATGGAAAATCCGCGTTTTAGCCCACTTGAGGGTGGCAAATTCAAACCATTTTCGAAAAGCAAACATGAGTTGAATTTGTTCAAATTCTTGCGATTTCAGTCTATACTTGCTTGTGTGCATCACATAGTAAAGTTAGCTAATAATCGGAATAAGAACACATGAGGTTTATAAAAGAACATATCATGATTAGTAGAGGTCGATCCTTTGATTGGGAGTGGGGGTACTCATTTCATGACCTTCCCTCCTCGTACCCAAGTTCCCGAGCCGAGGCAACTTTGGTAATAACAGACACGTGGCCTTTGGCACGAGTCAGGGTTTCCTAAATTTTTCAAAAATAAAATATTTAGGTGGCGACTTTGTAATCTGGCAAAGCAGTCCAGTTTTCACATTATTTGATTCCCAAATCGATTTTTCAAAATGATTTGCCGGATTGGACTCTTTGGTGTTTATCAATTTCACATTGCACTTTGTGAGATTAGATTCAGAACAGTGACAGGAGTCCGAACTGTAGGACCAATTCAAGCTCTCCGAAAGGGGGCGCGAAAAAGTCGAGCTACAGTTTCTAGCGACTCCACTGGGGACTTAGAGAACTTAACTCGAACTCATGATATGTTGTTTTATCTCCACTTATGTGTTTCTTTGCATTTGCATTTGCATTGGTGCGCTTAAGTCACTGTGTTTTGCCATCTACTATTCCTGAGCGGTTTGCAGGAGGCTTGCTTGGAAAAGCATGCCATAAGGCTGACTGGTTGCAGGCTCTGCCACGATGGGAACACAAACCTTGGATCTGGACTACTGTTGTACCGTTTGATCCTCCTTTCACTTCTCGATGTTAGGAGCGAGAGGTATATTAGGTGGTCTTACTAAGGCACCTTTTTGACCAATTGACCTAGTTGTATATCGGAAGCCTTATAGACTGTTCCAAACTAGGACAGGTTGCTCACCCGAATGTAGGTTTATTTGAAACCGCTTACTTGCGTAGCGAATCCCTAGTTCCTGACGAAATTAGGACAGGGTAACCCTACCCCATCATAGGGGTGTTTTGGCTCTCACTTGCTTGATACGTGCTTTTAGAGTGAAACTCCGTAGGAAGGTATGTATCTGTCATGACCCGAACCCGCCCCTATGGGTTAAGGACATAACCGGCTATTAATCCTGAGATTACCTACGGCCTCGAACCAAAGCAAACATAGCTCATCAGAGTAAAGGGGCCAAACGGAAGCAAAATTTAAAACCTTGTCCATAGAGCTGTGCTTACATGGCACATCATAACAAACCATACATACATGCGTTAACAACTCACACCAAAATACGTACTAACATAAAGCTCTGTACATACAGGATCTATCAAGTCTAGGTCAGCCAATCAAAACTATATATATACAACACAAACCAAAGTCCTCGCCAACATGACAAAATAAAACAAGATAGCAAAAGGGCGAAGACAAGTCTCGTGCGTGAGACGTAAGGGCTGACTCTTCAAAAACCTTGGTTGTTCCACACAGACTTCACTGAGGCTGGGTTGGGACCTCTCTTGGCTCACCTACAAACACATGAATGAGTGTGAGCGAAAGCCTAGTGAATAATATCAATAAAGAAGTTATACAGACGGTATGTAGAACAACATGCTTCAAACGGCCTTGGGCCCAATTCGTATTTCTATTTAGCATATATACACAATTTAGGTCAAGTGACTGCGGTTCCGAACACATCATATGGCCTCGGGCCCAATTCATTCATGTCATACTGGCCTTTGGCCCATTTATCTTTTATTCAGATCAAACTGGCCTTTGGCCCATCCATTCTTTCATTCATGTCGGACTGGCCTTTGGCCCATTCAGACTTTCATATCAAACTGGCCTGTGGCCCATTCATACTTTTGTGTCAAACTGGCCTCTGGCCCATTCAGACTTTCATGTCAGACTGGCCTTTGGCCCATTCAGACTTTCATGTCAAACTGGCCTCTGGCCCATTCAAACTTTCATGTCAAATTGGCCTCTGGCCCATTTAGACTTTCATGTCAAACTGGCGTCTGGCCCATTCAGACTTTCATTCATTTGGCATAGCAAACATTGTCCATTATTCAAATTATCGAACTTATAAGACTTACATAGAAGTAAGCAATTGGACAAACAACATATTTCAAATATCTTTGTTCAAATATTACTCACAGTGATCGGTTGGTTGATTTGCCCTGGAGCTTGACCCTACACATCACATAACACATATGGGTCACAAATGATTCAATCCGTTCTTAATTCACATATTCCTCTTTAGGCTTTATTCTTGCCCCTTTAATTCATTTACAATGCTTAATGCATGCCTAAGAGTACTTAGAAGTGAAAGAGAACGGAAAACGAAACACAGAATGCACTTTCAAAATTTTCAAAAACCGAGTCCCCGCTCGAGCGTGGACTTCTTCGCTCAAGCGGACCCCTGAGGCCTGCAAAAGTACTGGTTATGTCAATTTTACGCTCGAGCTCAAAGTCTGGCACTCGAGCGGAAGGCCTCACTACATGGCTCCCCGCTCGAGCGTGAACTCCCCCGCTCGAGCGGACATCCATGTCTGCAAAAATACTGGGAACACGAATTTTACGCTCGAGCGCGGTTCTCCCGCTCGAGCGGAAATCAAATTTTCTGGATTTTCCAGAACTTGTTCTTGAGCTTCAACTTGATATTCAAAGGCTCTAAACGCATGATTTTGGCTCAAAATTCACACATACATGTACTAACATGGTACAAACACCAAATTACAACATTATGAAGTCCAATTTCACAAATTAATCACATGCATGTCCCAATCTCACATCAAATTCATTTCCAACATAACAAATTCATACATTCAAACTCATATTCTTATAAATTGTACATGCATGTGAGATATACTCATTGTTCCCAACTTAATTGGTAAAGAGATGATCAATTACATGGACTTCATTCACAATTCAACATGGATTACACACTTTATGCCCAAACATGGAAATTCCTAGCAATTTCCTATATGCATGTGTTCCATGACTTCCAATTCAACAAAACCAACTCAATTCATGATCTAACCCACCATTTAATCTTCAATTCACAAACTCACAATTCAAACTCAGGAATTAAGGGTTGATTACTCACCTAGGAGCTTTAATCTTTCAAACTTATGCTTAATTCTTGAGTGTAGCTTCAAGATTACCAAGTTCCTTAGCAAATCTCTACCTTGAGCCTCTTCTCTAACTAAATTCGGCCCCTCTCTCTCTCTAGAGCATAATTTCAGATGTTGAGAGCTCCCTTGGTCACATTATTTTAATATGAAATAATTGAGCACTAATTCATCAAATTCAATCTGATTAATTTGCTCCGAATCAATTTTCAATTAAATTTCACCGTAGGCTCTAAAATTTATGCTAATCACAATGGCGTAACCAATTTCGGGTTTCGTGGCTGATAAGGCCTTCAATTTAATTTCCAAAGCAGATAATCAAATAGATATTCCTACGGTGAACAGATAGAAATTCAAAACCACATATTTTCACATAAATAGCACACAAAATCATATCAAACACATAATCATATTTATAATAAGGACCAATTAGCATAATAAGGAACAGGGTTATCACAGTATCAGTTGCAAGTCTGGGTATTAGTTTGAGGATATCAGTTTTGAGGCAGAAATTTGGGACAAAAATCAGTGTTTGAGTACAGATTGTCCAGCTTATGATTACGACTGCGTGTTGTTTCTCTCCAAGTCGAGGTGCTGTGCGTTTGCTGATTGTTGTTTCTTTTTTTGCTTTATTTTTTTTTTTTGCAAGGTAGTATTTCACAATTGCTTCCAACGAGGCAATTACCCCCCGAGCACTCTGGACCAGAGTAAGGAGGATTTACCGATTTGAGGATCTTATTGGAGGACAACCAATGTTTGTTTCGCTACCCCCGGTTACAAGACGAAGGAGAGTCAGGCATAGATCACCGGTTCAGCAGTCGCCAATTCAACGGTCACTGTTGTAGACTGCCCGAGAACTCCCAGCTCCGCGCGTGAAGGCGTGAATTCGTTTGTTCATTAGCTACTACAGTTCAGACTCGTGTCACGGTTCTAAATCTAATCTCGCAAAGTGCAATGCGGGACTGATAAATCACCAAAGAGTCCAAATCCGGCAAATCGTTTTGGAAAACTGATTTTAATAAAGAAGTGCCAAACATGGACTGCTTTGCTAGATACAGAGTCGCCACCTAAATGTTTTATTTTGGGAAATTTAGGAAACCCTGACTCGTGCCTAAGGCCACGTGTCTGTCATCACCAAAGTTGCCTCGGCTCGGGAACTTGGGTACAAGAGGGGAAGGTCATGCAATGAGCACCCCCGCTCGCCCGATCAAAGATCGGCTTTTACTAACATGATATATTGTTTTTGAAAACACATGTGTTCTTATTCCGGTTATTAACCTAGAATTACTATGTGATGCGCGCAGCATACAAGTATAGACTAGATCGCCTAAGTTGGAACAAAACATTGCATGTTCATTTTTTTGAAAACAGTTTAGAGGTGTTACTCGCAAGTAGGCTAAATCAAGGATTTTGATGAATTGTTCCAATTCAAGCAATCCAACCTTCATCCACAAACATTCATGCAGTTAATCACTTAAGCAGTTAGCCTCATGGCAAGCATGCTATACATGGCAACATACACATCTCATGCAGTATGCTAAAGCGTAAACACTCACAGTGTACTCTGAGCCAAAACAGAAGCTAGTTAGTAATCATGCATGATCCTAGTTCATGTTAAGATGGCTAATACAACACATGCAAAAATGCGACTAAGATAAGCTCGGCTATTCTAAGATGTCATGTTAAATGCAACTTGATAACATACTGTTGAACACGTATTCAAGTAAATGTATTAAAATAATATGCAGTTAGTATGATGCGCCGAGCCCGGTGCATGCAAGACAAATGAATCGATGCACGCATGCGAAGCATAAGGATGCTAATTGAAACATGCCCTAAAATTAGCCATCGAAAGTGGTTAAGTAAAAGGGAGAAAGAAATGGGGGTTGGAAGACATGCATCACACACACGTACGCTTATTACAATAATTGTGCCCTCTCGCAGAAGGGTCCAAATAATAAGCTAACTAGCTAATCTAAGCTAATTAGACTAATTATTACATCACAAAACTAATTAACTAACAAGCTAACTAATTAAGTACAAAACAAAGCTAATTAACTAACAAGTTAACTAACTAGTTATTACAACACAAATAAGCAGCTAAATGCATTAACTACTTAAGTACAGAACCAAAGCATAAACTAGCTAAGGAAAGCAGTAAAAAGAGGTTCTCGGGATGAGGAGTGCATGCATGCTCGGTCGCCTCGTTCGGAAATCCATCGCGATGCCCCAATTTGCCTCTGTTTTTCATTTGACCTCAGAACATTGCACAAAGCTCCACAAAGCTTCAACTCCACCATGGGAACTTGTAGGAACATGGCCGACCACTTTCTGGAGTTGCCAACCGCCTGCCGACCACCTATCTTTGCTGCAGACCAGAAAAAGTGGTCGGCTGACCAGTTTTTGCTGCACTTCTCTAGTTTGCTGCAACAAAGAGCAAGAAAGGGCATGGCAATGTATTTGCAAGGTATGTGTGCACAACCACCCTCCCTATCATTTCATAAGCTGAAGGGAGTGTGGTTCTTGACCCTCGGGCCACCAATCACGCATCTTGATGCATGATGGCCGAGAAGCCAAATTGCACAATTCAATGTAAAATGAATGCACAAATAAACACATAAAGCCTTGAACTCTATCATGTATGATCAAGAGCGCCGGCGACCAAGAAATGAGGCACGTTTCATCACTTCAAGTATGAAACGTCCCTCGTTTCTCGTGTTTGGACTAACACCCAATCCAAACACAATGCAAGCAACAACATGCATAACACAATGCAATGTAACAACATAGCATACACAATGCAATGTAAGATGGCATACTCAATGCAATGAACAACATGGCATACTCAATGCAATGTAACATAGCATACACAATGCAAACAACATGAAAACCAACATGCTCAATGGACTTAAACCAAAAATGGACAGACCTCAATCATGCCCAAATCAGTGGCCATAATGCTAAGAAATGAAGGCACAAAAGCACATACAAGCATGCACATGCATTGGCCTATCAACTAGGCCTAAGAGCACAACCCTTAAGAGCGCTCAAGGAATGATAAACATGGGAGTGTAACAACACTAAATGTACTGAAATTAGGTATGAAATGATGCCAAATCATTCAAACAATACAAGCATAGCATGCTAGGGTCCCTAAAGCATAAAATTACCAAAGAAGACTACATAAGAGGCATGCAATACATGGCCCAAATGCATGAACCAAGCATAGACAGAGTTCAAATGGGTCAAGACAATGACCAAAACATGCTGAGATGGGGCTCAAATGCCTAGGCATGCATGCATGCATACTAAGCCACAAACAAGGCAACAATGCACAACCCTTAGAAGCACTCAAAGGGTGAAAGAAGTGGGAGCATGGCAATGCTATATGCTCTGAAATGTCATGTTAAATGATGCCAAATCATCCAAACAACACAAATGAAGCATGCTATGAAGCTCAAAGCTTGAAGCTAGCATAGGCATTTGTACTATAGCTATGCAAAACATGAAGCATATGGCAAATACAACCCAAAATAGTCCTAGAGCATGTCAAAATGAATCTAAAACATGCATGGAAGGAAGCCAAAACAAGCTAGTATGAAGGCATGACGCATGGAATATGCAAGGCCAATATGGAGAAATACACTACACCTACCAAGACCAAGCATGAGATGGCTTCGCCAACAAAAATCAAAGTTATATCATGGAAAAATAACCCCAAAAACATACTGAAATGATAGCTCGCAAGCTTAGGCATGAAGGCATACACAATGACTCATGTTTAAGGCATAAAACACAAACTCTCCAAAGCGTGGAAAGAGTGACAAATGCAAGTGTATGACCACACTACATGTACTGAAATCACATAACAAATGATGCCAAATCATGAAAGTAGCCCAAGCAATGCATGCTAATGGACTCAATACACAAAGCCAACAAGCTAGAATGCACTATGGCTATACAAAGCATGGCATGCATGACCAAAACAACACAAATCAGACCTTAAGCATGCTAAAACATGGACAAAAGCTTCTTAGAGTTAAGCCAAAATCATGCTAGAATGATAGTCTAAAGCATGATACACATTAGGCTAGTTAATGGAATTGCACTATAAGTGCAAGGAGCATGCATGGGGCTATCCAAGCAACCCAAAACAGATCTAAGGCATGTTAAAACAACACCAAAAACCTACTGAGATGGACCCAAAACATGCTAGAAAGACATACTCAAACATGAAGCACACAAAGCTAGTTTGTAACATTTACACCACAAGTGTATTAAGCATGCATGAGGTGACAAAACCAAATCAAAACAGTGGTATGCCATGCCAAAATAACCCCAAATACATGCTAAGATAGAGTCAACACAAGCTTAACAAACATGTTCAAACATGAGGCAAATGAAGCAAGCATCCAAGATACAAGGAGAGGGGATGACCCTCTCCTATTTGGGACCTCAAAACACCATTTCCACCACTAAAATTCCTTTGGAATTCAGTGGTAGAAAGGTCAAAAGGAGGTGGTCCCAATAGCTTAAAAGAATAGCACAAAAATAAGGCCAAACAAGGCCAAACAAGGCCTAAGAGGGGGTAGACCACCTCCAACACAAAAGAGACCTTCAACAAACATGCTAAGGACTAAAAATCAGAACTTTTTACAGTTGAAAGTTAGGCCTAAATAAGCATGCAAGTAGGGCCAAAAGCTTAAGCAAAAATAAGGGTTTAAGAGGTTAGTTTCTCACCCTTGTAGAACAACTCTAGAGCAACAACTCCAGCAGCTTTTTTTGACCAAAACTAGTCAAAAAAATTCAAAAACAACTTCAAGGGACCTCAGCTCCAAGAGTATGATGTTTCATTATGTGTTTGTGTGTTAAAGTGTGATAAAAAGGCACTTTTGAAGCACAAATGTGAAGCAAAGAGTAAGATAGAGACAAATGTGTATCTATATCTCTCAAGCACAGAATTCTGAACCTAAGGCAAGAGGGGGGAGGTTCTCTTTTATAGAGAACCAAAGGTTAAGCTTGTTGAACAAGCTTAGGCCTAAAGCCATCCCTCTATACACGTGTATGGAGGATGGTTTTTGTGCTCTCCAGCTGTTACAGCTGGCTAGAAAATATCTCCAAAAAGGTGATAAAAAGTTGCCGACCACTTGAAGTAGTCGGCCAGCTACTTACATTGGTCGGCCGACCAGTGGAAGTGGTCGGCCAGGAAAACAAGATTTGTGCCAAAAACAAACCAAAAAGGATGCAAGACAAGAGTCCGGGGGGTGAAGCACGCAGCCAGAAGCCTCGAAAACTACTCTACGGGCATCAAAAGTGGTCTATGACCACAAAAAGTGGTCTCCCGGACCACAGTGTCCCTCTAGGCAGAGGCAACAAGGCATGGTTCAAAAACCAAGCC
Source organism: Camellia japonica (assembly GCA_030407325.1). Classification (NCBI taxonomy): domain Eukaryota; kingdom Viridiplantae; phylum Streptophyta; class Magnoliopsida; order Ericales; family Theaceae; genus Camellia; species Camellia japonica. Next base: position 82,131,534 of record JAPPVO010000036.1, on the reverse strand, counting down.
AAACGGAGAACGTTAAGCGGTCCCGAGACAAGGCGCGCGGCCGAAGACTCCGAAAATCGAAAGCTAGTCTCCAAGCAGGAAAAGTGGTCTACGACCACAAAAAGGTGGTCTACATACCTCCTTTCCCTTCCAGGGAAGGTAAACAGGGTTTGGTCCACAAACTGAGCCAAAACACAAAGAGTTCAGAGGCCCGAAGGCAAGGCACTCAGCCGAAAACTCCGGAAACTCGAACGAGCACAACATGTACTATCACCGAGCGCTCAATCGATGACGTCTGAGTCTTAAGGTCGGTCACAAATGGGGTGTCTACAGTTGCCCCTCTTTGATAGAACTCGGAAGTCAAGAAGTGATGGGAGTGAATGTCAAAGCCCAAAAACGACCCATTTTTGACAAGGCCGAAGACTTAGACAAACAGACAAGATAACAAAGAGATGCGCCCGCAGGCTGGGGCAAAATGCAAATGACATGCAGAAAGCCGAATATAACTTATGATCATGCAAAGAAAGCTGTAATGAAGCAATTATGCAAAATAAATGCAATAGTTTAAGCAAGTGAATACGAACCAAACTACAACTCATGTAGAAAGGATGTAAGAAAATTATACAATTCTCACTGCGTCTTGCGGGAGTACATACAATATCGTCTGGTCAAGCCAGCTTCAAATGAACCGTACATACAATATCGTGCCTGCATAAGAAACAAACTCAACATGTACAATATAGTAGTAACACATGTTCAACGTTACATCAAGATGCAATATAAACGCGTGCACATATGATGCTGATGGAAACGTGCGTAGCAATGCAAGTGAAAAGTGCGTGACAACGCAAGTGGTGAGGGTGCATGACAATGCAACCTAAGTGTGCATGACAATGCAAGTGAAAAGTGCATAACAACGCACGTGAAACAAGCATAACAATGCAAGTGACGAGTGCATAACAATGCGGATAGAGTGGTGCATGACAATGCAAGCTAAGATGTGCGTGACAATGCGGGTGGAGAGGTGCATGACAATGCAACCTAAGTATGCGCGACAACGCGGGTGAAGAGGTGCATGACAATGCAACCTAAGTGTGGGTGCATAACAATGCAACCGAAATACGCATAACAATGCGAGTAAAACACGCGCGACAACGCAAGTAAAGTGCATAACAATGCAACGAGTAGCGTGCATAACAATGCGACGAGTAGTGTGCATAACCATGCGAGAGAAATGAGCATAACAATGCGCATAAAGTGTGCATGACAATGCGAGAAAGGTGTGCAACTCCAAAAAGTACGTTCTAAGCAAAATACTGAAAAAGGAGATACAAGCCTTAACACGAGCAATTTAATCGAAACCTCCGATTTACCTCTCGGAGAGGTCACAACGTATTCCAAAGGATACATCCTGCTCTTGACGAGTAACGATGAGCTATGCATCGAAGACTTGAATTGAAGTTCCCGTGGGGACAATTTTGAGCCGAAAAGTGTACTTTTCTTGCACTTTCTCGAGAGCCGGGGACTTCAATCATCACCAAAACACACAGGGAGAACAATGGGGCCTTGGAGACCACCCAGGAGGAATGGCCGACCACCTAGGCCAGTGGTCGACCACTTGTTGACCACAAAAGTGGTTGGCCGACCAGAAAAACTGGCTGGCCGACCAGTTTACACAACTTCAGGGCAGCTTAGTCTTTTCACATGGAGATCTTTAAAAACTCAACTCCAAAACACTTTTCATCACACCTCCAAGGCCGAAATACATTTCCCTTCCTTCCTAGACCCTTTTCTCTCTCAGATCTACACTTATACGCGTTTTCCAACGCCCCATGCGAAGTTGTTTCACGAAAACTTTCGATTCTCTTCGTTTTGAACCGATTAGAATTTGTTTTCAGAGTTTCTTTCTCCATTTTCAGCACTTGAGGTATGTTTGTCTCGAAGTTTAGCACCTTTTCTCGGGCGTTGACTTTTGTTGACTTTTTCTCTTCCCGAGAGTTGACTTTTGTTGACTTTTTGCAATTTTGGCCTATTTTGCTCATTTTTGCATCTTTTTTTTTCAGATGGCTGACGATATTCCATACGGCGGAGGTTCCCTGAGAGTAGAGGACGAGCCGGACGTTATGCCACTGCCTCCGAGGATTCGGCTATTTGACCCGGAGAGGTACCACCCGCAAGAGCATACACTACCTCCCAGCACCTTCCATCATTTTACCGATTTCGCGCGACGGGCGCCCGCAGACTTACTGCTATGGGAGCTTGAGTCCCATCTATCTCATCATGCGTGAGAGGTACGTACTTCATTTTTGCATTTTCTGCGATGCATTTTGCATTTTTTGCACATTTCATGCTTTCGCTATGTATTTTATCTGCTCGCTCTGAACATGTTTACATACACCGCATTTTGTTCATCTGGCACACAGCCTACACATAGCATAATGCTGACTTGGCACACAGCTCATACATAACACAATGCTGACTTGGCACACAGCTCACAACACAACATCTGTTCATTTGGCACACAATTCACAACACAACACTTTGTTCATTTGGCACGCAACTCACAACACAGTATTTTGTTCATTGGGCACGCAGCTCATAACACAGCACTTTATTCATTTGGGCATACAGCTCTTTTGGGCACACAGCTCATTTTGGGCACACAGCTCATAGCACAGTATTCTGCTCATTCTGAACACACAGCTCATAACACAGTATTCCGTTCACTTTGAGCGTGCAGTTCATAACACAGTATTCTGCTCAATCTGAACACACAGTTCATAACGCAATATTTTGCTCAATCTGAACACATAGTTCATAACGCAGTATTTGCTCAATCTGAACACACAGTTCATAACGCAGTATTTTGCTCAATCTGAACACACAGTTCATAACGCAGTATTTGCTCAATCTAAACACACAGTTCATAACGCAGTATTTTGCTCAATCTGAACACACAGTTCATAACGCAGTGTTTTGCTCAATCTGAACACACAGTTCATAACGCAGTATTTTGCTCAATTTGAACACACAATCCATAACGCAGTGTTTTGCTCAATCTGAACACACAGTTCATAACGCAGTGTTTTGCTTAATCTGAACACACAGTCCATAACGCAGTATTTTGCTCAATCTGAACACACAGTTCATAACGCAGTGTTTTGCTCAATCTGAACACACAGTTCATAACGCAGTGTTTTGCTCAATCTGAACACAGTTTATAACGTAGTATTTTGCTCAATCTGAACACACAGTCCATAACGCAGTATTTGCTCAATCTGAACACATAGTTCATAACGCAGTATTTGCTCAATCTAAACACACAGTCCATAACGCAGTATTTTGCTCAATCTGAACAAACAGTCTATAACGCAGTATTTGCTCAATCTGAACACACAGTCCATAACGCAATATTCGATTTATTTTGCACACTGCTCATAACACTAGCACACTGCTCAATCTGAACATGCAGTTCATAACACAACATTCGGTTTAATTGGCACACAGCTCATAACATAGCACACTGCTCAATTTGAACACGCAGTTCATAACACAGCATTCGATTTATTTGGCACACAGCTCATAACATAGCACACTGCTCAATCTGAACACAAAGTTCATAACACAGCATTCGATTTATTTGGCACACAGCTCAAAACATAGCACACTGCTCAATCTGAATACTTAGTTCATAACACAGCATTCGGTTTATTTTGAAACTGATTACATCTGTTCATTCTACCCGTAGGTATCTTCCCATTTCATACGGGGTTACGGATCGATCATTGCGAGGGAGTGGTATATGGAGCTCCTGGATGCTGTTCGACATATTGTGGATGAGGCAGGGTTTGGCCCATTTTGTATGGGGTTGTCGCGTGATCCGGGGAGCAGGACCCTTCTGGGCGCACTTGTAGAGAGATGGTGGGACACCACCAACTCCTTTCATTTTTCTACCATCAGGGACATGACGATGACCCCGTATGACTTCTCTATGCTGACGGGCCTCGACGTGGCAGGCCAGCCGATCCCATACGATACCGATATGGGCGAGTGGGAGGTGGCTTGGACTTACCTACTTGGAGCCCATCCGCCGATCGACAGATCATCAGGCAGGGTCAGGTACACCTGGTTCGCCGAGCAGTACAGAAGGACTACGCCCGAGACTTTTGAGGCCATACAGCAGTATGCCTGGGGATTTTTGATGTTCCTTCTTGGGACCACACTGTTCTCCGACAGGGGGAACACGGTCGGGCTGTATTTGCTCAGTGCTCTGGTAGAGAGTATGGTGTTTCACTATGTGTTTGTGTGTTAAAGTGTGATAAAAAGGCACTTTTGAAGCACAAATGTGAAGCAAAGAGTAAGATAGAGACAAATGTGTATCTATATCTCTCAAGCACAGAATTCTGAACCTAAGGCAAGAGGGGGGAGGTTCTCTTTTATAGAGAACCAAAGGTTAAGCTTGTTGAACAAGCTTAGGCCTAAAGCCATCCCTCCATATACGTGTATGGAGGATGGTTTCTGTGCCCTCCAGCTGTTACAGCTGGCTAGAAAATATCTCCAAAAAGGTGATGAAAAGCTGCCGACCACTTGAAGTGGTTGGCCAGCTACTTACACTGGTCGGCTGACCAGTGGAAGTGGTCGACCATGGAGGGAGATGGTCTGCAGCATGAAAGCAAGGCAGCGGTGTGGTGGCCGACCAGAAAAGGTGGCCCAAAGACCAAGAAAACCAGTTATCCGACCAGAAAACTGGCTGGTAGGAAGGAAAGTGGTCTCCAAGGGGAAGAACTGGTCTCCCACCCTTATACCACCCTTCAAGTAAGGAAAACAAGGTTTGTGCCAAAAACAAACCAAAAAGGATGCAAGACAAGAGTTCAGGGGGTGAAGCATGCAGCCGGAAGCCTCAAAAACTAGTCTACGGGCATCAAAAGTGGTCTACGACCACAAAAAAGTGGTCTCTCAGACCACAGTGTCCCTCTAGGCAAAGGCAACAAGGCATGGTTCAAAACCAAGCCAAACGGAGAACGTTAAGCGGTCCCGAGACAAGGCGTGCGGCCGAAGACTTCGAAAATCAGAAGCTAGTCTCCAAGCAGGAAAAGTAGTCTATGACCACAAAAAAGTGGTCTACAGACCTCCTTTCCCTTCCAAGGAAGGTAAATAGGGTTCGGTCCACAAACCGAGCCAAAACACAAAGAGTTCAGAGGCCCGGAGGCAAGGCACTCAGCCGAAAACTCCGGAAACTTGAACGAGCACAACATGCACTATCACTGAGCGCTCAATCGATGACGTCTGAGTCTTAAGGTCGGTCAAAAATGGGGTGTCTACAACTGTCTACTCCACCTGTGCTCAGTCGAACCCAGTCATCTGCTTCTACCTCAGAAAGAGAGTATACACCAGTTCTGATAGATCAACACCCCGTAGACAACATGGAGGATATGTTGCATCGACTTCAGCAGACCATCGAGGCCATGCAGCTGGATGTTGCCTGCCAAGCGGAAGTCACCACCCACCAAGCGGAGCTTGCAACCCTGCAGGTTGAATTGATTGCTAGGCTTCAACAGCAACAACAACCACAACAAGTAGCAGCTTCTGCTTCACATCCACCCCCAGTCAGGGTTCCAATACCCGGGGTTACTACTAATGTCTAGGAGAATGCGGACATTCAGGTAGAGCCAGCTCTACCCCAGACTTCCAAAGCACCGGTCTACCCAACAGAGGCACCCTTTGAGCTTGAGGTTGACCCTACCACTCTGAAAGTGAGCAAGCTTGAGAAGCTTTTTAAACGAGCTCAAGGCGTCAACTCGATCCCAGATATAGAGGACGACTACACAGATTCAGCGGTGACATTGTCGGATAGATTTAAAATGCCTCACATAGACCGTTTTGATGGCTTGGGTGATCCCATGGTCTACTTGTGACTGTTTTTAGATATTCTGCGGTCGATGGGCCTATCCAGACTGCAAAAGTTATACCTCTTTGGTCGAATCATGTTAGGTATCACGGCCATCTGGTACACTAAACTCGAGGATTTTGTAAAAAGAAATTGGGAGGAAATGGCTGAGGCTTTCGTACTACAGTATTCCTACAATACGCAGATTGAGGTCACAACTTGTGATCTCGAAGCAACCCGCTAACAGTAGAATGAGGGATTCGCCGACTTTATAACTCGATGGAGGGCCAAGGCCTCCATGATGACAACCCAACCAGTTGAGAAGGACTAGATCCGAATGGTGGTCCGTAATCTGCAACCAAGGCTGCTGCAGAAAATGATCGTTTTACCTCTGTCAACGTTTGCCGACTTCCATGAGATAGGGGTGCAGATAGAGGATGCAATGAAATAGGGTCTGATTGACCATGAGAAAGAGCAGCTTAAGAGGGCTTTTACACGCGGTTTCACATGCGGCTACAAGTAGTAATGCAGCTGCAAGGACCTCTGATGTTGGTATGGTCACCACTACACCGAAAACAGCCACCCCCTTTGCTGGCACATCTAAAACCACCTCACAACCTGCAAAGCACCAACCCCGAGGCCAGAGGGTTTTTACCCCACTCTATATGTCTCTGTCAGCAGCTTTGAGAGTCCTGATCAGAAAAGGTCATTTGAAGCCCTTAGACCCGTGCCTATTGCCTAATCTCCTCTCTCCTATACACAACCCGGCCAAGTACTGCACCTTCCATCAGCAGCATGCTAATGCTACCGACCTATGCTTTAGACTCCGTCATGAGATTCAGGATCTCATTGACAATAAAGTGATAGCGCCTCCCCAAAAGCCTAACGTCACTACAAATCCTCTCCCACCACATAACCAAGCCCCTCTACCCAGGCAAATAAACCTTATCCAAACACTGGCCGTCCCGTACGACCCCAGCATATACATTACTCCCTCCCACCTACCTAAGTCAGCGTTGTTCATCCCAAAAAGCACAGACCTGTGCATGATGAGCGCGTTCATATCCCAACTCGAACCTGTGGTGGTGGCTATGGTAGAAAAAAGGTATGCCTGAGGGCTTCATGAGCTTAACTGAAGAAGAGTACAACCCGTGCCGTAACATTGTGCCAACTAGCCAGGCCAGATCAGGGGTGGAATTGTCGACGGGGATGGAGGTTAATGTAGTTCGGGAGGACGGGCCAAGCCAGGGACTGGATGACTTAATTGAGCTTGAGGAGGACATTGGTAATCTGCAGTTCTTCGATGAACAAGATCTAGGGAATGTACAGATTGGCTGGTTTGATATGAACAGATCAACGGATAATATGGGGTGGCTCAGTGATGAAGTATATGTTAATAAGGGGTCTTAACCGAAGCATGAATAGTTGGAAATGGGAATTACTTCAACGGCCGGAGCGGTCGACAACAAGGGGAAGTTACCGGAGAGCACCGGTACTAAGAATTTTGCTCAGGAATTGGGTAGCATTTGTACAGCCGATACAGAGCAGGAGGCCGCACTGGAGTGGTTCGAACAGGAAAGAACTGAGAATGATCAGAAGGTTAGAAAAGCCAAAGGCCTTGCGGGGATTGACTGTGTTGTGGGCACGGGAATACTTACAACAGAACCGGACAGTTGCTTGTCGGTTGCCAGAGGAATGTGGTGGGAAGATGAAGATTTGCATCTCGCCCACACGGATGAGGATTGGGGACAAAATCTGCCAGATGATACTTGGTATTCAGAAGAAGTGGATCACATAACCAGGAGCATGTGGTATTTTAAGCCCTCACACCTGGACCAACCAGAAGCATCAGGGAGGATAAGGAGGCAGAGAAATAGAAAGATAAACTGCTAGAAGAAGAAGCTGTACTGAAGCAGCTGAAGAAGATTCCGACGGATATATCCATTTGGGGATTGCTCATGGCTTCATGGGTGTATAGACAAGCCGTCCTATCGGCAATGGATAAGGATAAGCTCTCTATCGACCCAACCCTCGAGCAGTTAGTGGGACTGGTTTTCCCAGGAGGGGCCTCGCCGACTTTGACTTTCACAGACAAAGAATTGCCGCCTGAGGGCTCCGAGCACAACAAGCCACTATACATCTCTGTGGAATGTAAAGAGAAGTGGATACAAGTCATCTTGGTTGATACTGGGTCTGTAATTAATGTGTGTTTGTCATGCTAGACCTATGCTATGATTTGAAGCTAGCAAACTTTGCACCAACGGCCCAGGTGATTCGGGCTTATGACAATACAAGTCAGGAAGTGATGGGGACAGTTTGGGTTAGAACGCAGGTTGGCCCAGCACAATAGGACATTGAATTTCACGTCCTAGATGCTTTGGCCACCTTTAATTTACTCCTTGGATGGCCATGGCTGCACCAAGTGAAAGCTGTCTCTTCCACTCTGCATCAGATGTTGAAGTACCCCCATGGGAAGGGGGTAGCTATTGTTTTTGGAAAATCTTCCATACATCCTTCGCCGGAAGTCACTACACTGGTACTAGAAATTGTACATGGCGACAAGGATGTCTTTTTTTTTAGGTTCACCTTGGCCGAGGCCCGGATAGTGCAAGATATTCTGGCTATTGATGAGGGGTTATACGTCAGTGCTCAATCTGTCTATCTCATGAATAAGCTGCAACATGTACCTGGAATGGGATTGGGAAGGAGCGGCCGGAAGGGCGTTGCCGTGTTGGCTGAAGTGCCACATAACCCTCATGCCTTTGGTCTAGATTACACGCCTACAAAAAGGACCGGGTAAGAAAGGGAAAGGAAATGGCAGGAAGGGCCAAAGCTAAGCAAAGCGGGAAGCACTATGAGCTGGTGCATAGACCTATTTGAGGAACCCTGAACGGCTGCTTTGTTTGGGAGGGGGAAGATTTCCCATTTTGCGGCTTTCCCGAGCCATGGCTGAACTTTGAGAAGCGGCGTTTGCCCAGCTTTGAGATCTTCTTCGACCTACAGTTGTAAGGGGACGAAGTTGCAGAAGAGCAGACTGACCTACCAGCTGAGGCTGAACAGTGTATAGAGGATGAGTCTGATGGCATAGAACTTGAGCTAGGAGCAGCGCTGTCTTGTCTCCTTTCGGATCCTCGGATCAAACCAGAGAGCTTGGGGGATGACTTCACTATTTCCATGATTGGAGATCAATCAACTGTGGACCCTTCTATCGGCATTTTGGATGCATCTATCGCACCTTCCCTCGTTTGGCAGTTCGAGGAGGGCTTTTTGTCCAGCTGTTTTGAATTAGGTAGTGAACCGGAATTTGATTCCATAGAGTCTGTGGAGTCAGAATCAGATTCCAGTTCTTTTGAGTCAGAGTCAAGTATTCCTGGGGTTGATAACCTGGATGCCGTTGTTTTGTCCAGGTCGTCTTTTTCCTTTTCTTTTGAGTTGGTTGTAACTAAGGAAGATGAACTGGAAGTTGTGAATGAGAATGGTACCATTGCCATTTCTAAGTACTTTTCTGTGCCACTTGTGTATTGCATTGATCATGACTTTCAAAATTTTGATAAAAACGATGAGGAAGGAATTCCTCTGGTTTTGAAACATTTGATTGATCGAGAGGAGGAAGGTTTGTAAAACCCCTGGTTGATGAAATCATTTCAATTAATGTGGGTACTGAGAAAGATCCACATCTGGTCCAGATCGGGTCCACGTTGTCTTTGAGGAACGCGAGCGCTTAGTCACTTTATTAAAAGATTTCAAAAATGTTTTCGCGTGGTCCTACGAAGACATGCCTGGAATCGATCCTGAGATTGTACAGCATCGGATCCATCTTGACCCCAAGGCCTGACCCGTCAAGCAAAAGCTTCAGAGAATATGCCCGGATTGGGCTTTGAAAATCAAGGAAGAGGTCACCAAGCAAATAGATGTAGGGTTCTTGCTAGTATCTGAGTATCCTATTTGGTTGGCCAACATTGTTCTGGTGCTGAAGAAAGATGGCAGAATTCGGGTGTGTGTGGATTTCAGAGATCTGAACAAAGCTAGTTCGAAGGACGAATTTCCTCTACCGTACATCGACGAATTGGTAGACTTCACCGCAGGCCATGCGTTGCTCTCCTTTATGGATGGATTTTTTGGGTACAACCAGATCTTGATGGCATCCAATGATAGGGAGAAGACTACTTTCACTACGCCGTGGGGAACCTATTGCTACAGGGTGATGCTGTTCGGTCTGAAAAATACTAGAGCTACTTATCAACGGGCCACCACGATCTTGCATGATATGATCCACAAAGAGGTTGAGGTGTATGTGAACGACATGATTGTCAAATCCAAGGAAAGAGAGGGCCAGTACACTGCCTTGAAGAAATTTTTCCAACGGATCAGGGAATATCGGTTGAGGCTGAATCCACAGAAATGCACTTTTGGTTTCATAGCAGGGAAGATGCTGGGGTTCTTGATTACGCAGAAGGGCATCGAGGTTGATCTTTCCAAAATCAAGGCCATCCTAGAAATGCCACCACCAAGGACTGAAAAGGAGGTGCGAGGCTTTCTGGGTAAAGTGTAATTCATAAGATGGTTTATTACAAAATTAACCCTGACTTGTGAACCACTATTTGGTCTCCTAAAGAAAGGAAAGAAATTCCAATGGGATGACCGATGCCAGGTTGCTTTTGAGCAGATCAAATAGTATCTACAGAACCCGCCTGTGCTGTCATCGCCAGAGCCGGGGAAGCTGTTGATTTTGTATCTATCAGTAACCGATACAATAATGGACTGCATGCTTGCGCAGGAATCTGAGGATAGAGTGGAGAAGGCCACTATTACCTGAACAAGAAGATGCTGGAATATGAGACTCGTTACACTCCGCTCGAGAAGGCCTACTTGGCCTTGGTATAGGTTACCAGGAAGTTGAGGCACTAACAGCTCACTTTGTAATTCTGGTTTCGAGATTGGATCCTATCAAATATCTCTTCGAGAAACCAGCACTTACGGGTAGGCTAGCCTGTTGGTTGCTTCTTCTCTCCGAATTTGATTTGAAGTATATGACTCGTAAGTCTGTGAAGGGGAGAGCGGTAGCAGAGTTCCTAGCTAATCACCCAGTGGAGGGAGACGAAGCAGTAGAGTATTTGTTCCCAGATGAGGCCATTCTGTAGGTCGAAGAAGAGATTTGGACTATGTACTTTGACGGAGCGTCTAACCAGTACGGTTATGGGATAGGGGTGTTGCTGATAGCACCTGACAATTCCCACATACCTTTAGCTTTCAAACTCCGGTTTAAAGTATCAAACAATGAAGCAGAATGCGAGGCATGTATCGCTGGCTTGGAAGCCGCCCTGGAACTAGGGGCAAAATGGTTGGACGTCATTGGGGACTCGAACCTGGTTGTGTCTCAAGCAAAAGGAGATTGGAAGGTTAAAGAAGAAAGGATGAAAATCTATCACCAAACCCTGAACGTTCTGATTCCCAGGTTTGAGAAGCTAACCTTCACGCATCTATTAAGAGAGAACAACAGGTTCGCCGACGCTTTATCAACTCTATCTTCCATGATAGACATCCCTTTGGGAGTCTGGATGCGTCCGATCATTATTGAACAGAGATATGTGTCGGCTTATAAGTTAATCGCCGCAATAGATGAAGTACAAGATCAGAACCCCTGGTATCATGATATCTGGAACTTCTTGGAAAAGGAGGTTTATCCACTAGGGGCAAATGTGAAAGATAAAAGGGCAATACGGTGAATGGCTGCTCAGTTTATCATCTGCGGGGGTAAATTATACAAACGGGGCCATCTGGGAATGCACAAGTTGTGTGTTGATGAAGAAGAGTTGAAGCACCTAATGAAGGCCATCCACGGAGGAGAGTTCGGATCGCACATGAGCGGAGTGATGCTAGCTCGGAAAATTCTTAGACAGGGCTACTACTGGTCAACTATGGAGGAGGATTGTATCGGTTTTGTTCGGCGATGCCACAAATGCCAAATTCATGCAAATCGCATGAATATTCCGTCGTCGAAGCTGTGTAACATGACTTCGCCTGGCTGTTTTCAGTCTGGGGAATTGATGTTATTGGGCAGTTACTCCGAAGGGGTCAAATGGGCATGAGTACATCCTGGTGGCGATAGACTACTTTACAAAGTGGGTCGAGGCCTAATCCTATTCAGTGCTGAAAGCGTCGCATGTAGCTAAGTTCATCAGGAATAACATCATCTATCGTTATAGGGTCCCGAATGAGATCATCTCGGACAATGGTTCTCACTTCAAGAAAGAAGTGATTGACTTGTTGGAGAAATACAACGTGGCTTTTCATAAGTCATCCACATATCAGCCGCAAACCAACGGAGCTGTTGAGGCCGCCAACAAGAACATCAAGCACATTCCATAAAAGATGGTGGAAACCTACAGGGACTGGCCAGATAAGCTGCCATTTGCTCTTTGGGGCTACCGGACATCAATCCGAACTTCTACTGGGGTAACTCCGTATTCTCTGGTTTATGTGATGGAAGCTGTTCTGCCGATTGAAGTTGAAATTCCGTCGCTGCGAGTTATGGCTCAGTGCCAGATAGCAGAAGCGGATTGGCAGCAGAGCAGGTTCGAGGAACTAATGCTGTTCGACGAGAGGAGGCTGAAAGCACTATACCACGTCCAAAGTTATCAATGCAGAATTGCCAGGGCTTTCAACAAGAAAGTTAAGTCCAGGAATCTGAAAGAAGGGGATTTGGTGCTCAAAGACAACCGAGCTCCCATCCACGACCCTAGTGGCAAGTTCAGACCCAATTGGACTGGTCTTTACATCATCAAATCAATTTGGTCGGGTGGAGCTATCATTCTTATGGACTTAGATGGCCTCGAATTCTTCCAACCAATTAACATGGACAAGTTGAAGAAATACTACCCTTGAGTGGCTCTCTAGGCCGAAAACCTGAAAAGGCGACCTAGGCAAAAGTTAGAGCATGAAAAATTAGAAAAAAGAAAAACTGAGCTTGCAAGGTTGAAAACCCAAAAAGTGCGGCCTTGGCAAAAGTTAGAGCGCAAAAAGAGAGTGTCAATACACGAGTGAACTCGAACCGAACTACGTAAGGCTTGATTCCCATCTTCGGGATACGTAGGCAACTTTATTTTGAAGTCCAGCCATAAACACTTCTAAATCAACTGTGTCAATGAGATTGTTTTGGTTATCTTTGTCTTTTCTGTATCCGAGAGTTCGGTTGTGATCTTCACTATGAGAGATGGTTATAGTGTAGTGCTCTTCAGACAAGGGGCAACTTTTCATTTGCTGGATTTGGGGTTGTACATCTCAAGGATAGATTCCGAGTGTGTCCAGTGGTGATCCTTATCGAAAATGGTTTTGAAAAGTTTTAGTAAAAGTTGATTTTGTTCAAATTAATCTTTTTACAACTTAGACCATTTTTGGACCAAAAAGGAAAATTTTCAATACCCACAACCTTCAGTTTCATCGATTTCAATACAAAGTTCTCCAACTCTTGATACAAATCAAAGTTGCTTTTTATTATATTCAAAAGAAAAACTTGAAAGTATAGATCAAAGTAATAAACTTGGGGCATCGATAAGTTAGGTGTTCCTGCGTCCCCTCCCAGAGCTTGTGGAAGCTTCAGATGCTAAAGTAGGCCCGGTTTGCGCCTCATCCTTAAACCAAGCTATGCATTCGCCAGAAAGGGCACAACTGAAATTAGGAGCAGGAGCTAGAAGTTCTCTTGTCCTCTAAGCAGTGGGATATCGAGTTAGTTGTGAACCTCAGATCAGAAATGGAGTCGGGTACTTTACCCCCTCTTCCGGGCAGGTCTGGTCATGTCCGAACTGACGCCTAAACCGGAATGGAAAGTAGAAGACACAGTGTGTCAAGCCAATCAACTGAATGCCAGGTTGCCGGGACATGCTGTAACTCATCTTAGGCAGATCAAACCAGGGGCAACGCCAAGCAATGTCAGTAGCAGATCTGTTGCACATTCAATGACACCACCATCCCTCGTTTGGGAAATCAACTAGCTGTTGGCGAAAGAAATAGCAGCGCGCTGAATATGCGGGGTAAGAGTCCACTACTTTCAACCTGTCCATGAGCCATATCTGGGGAGGGATGAAAAATAAGAGAGATTAAAGAACAAAGAGATGTATGTGGAGGGAAAAAGCGAGAAAGGGTTTTGAAAGAAAAATAGAGCTTGAGGGCCGAGTGATGTGAGAAACACATGTGAGAAGGGTGGGAAACATTACCTACAAAAGTAGTGGACTTCTTGCGAATTTGGTTGTCTCTCACCGGTGGAAGGCATCCAAGCCTATTAAAGTCTCGGCCAATGCTAAGCCAATGCAGCTCTTACCCTTTTTCAAGCTTTGAGCTACTTCGATCAAGCGAATGCTAGACCCTTCGAAGCCAGGGGCAAGAAGAAAATGAGCTAACATGCACAAACAGAGGGCATACTGCCGAAAACTCTGCCAGAGACGGTCGCCGCGGTTGCCAGCTTCGGAAAATTGATGAATGAGATTGGGAATATCCAACTCTTCGTTGTGAACCAAAGATCGGGCATCGTGTAAAGTGAGCCCACACATCCTTCCTAAAGCTTGGATGTGGCCAAAATGAGACTGGGGCAAGATTTCCTCGTCACGCCAGAATTCCATTAGAACTCGGAATTTTTCAATCGTGGGTCATATCTCTTGTCCTCCAAAGCTAAAAACATGTGTAACCGGGTTCCAATATCTAGCCGTGGCGTGAAGAAACAGAAAACACAGTGGAGTACGACTTAGCGGGACTAGTGCATTTATCTCAAAACCTCAGAAATTCAGCTTTTTCGAGCCATCTAAATTCGCAATCCAATCGGAGAGTTTTTTAGTGAAGAATGGCTCCATTTGAAGCAAAAATAGAGTTGGAATGAAGAAACTACGAAGTCCCAACTTTTGTAGAAGATAAGGCACTGAGTGGAAGACAGGTGGCAGCAATCTGGAGGCCCATTGCAAAAATGGCCGACCGGCCAGTTAAGGTAGCCGACCGGCCACTTTTGGTGGCTGACAGTCACCACTAAGTGGCCAACAGTCCTTGTTTGTGTTTGGCAGAATGCCTTTGGTCTTCCTATGTGTTGAGAGTGCTAAGAACTTGTGTTTTGTTCTACTCTTGGTGCATTTTTCCGCCTTGTTTTAAGAGTTTTGTTGAGTCGCTTTTTTTGTTGTTTCACTTTGTTTATCGAGTTGTTTTGTTGTTGCTTATCGAATTGTATTGATGTTGTTTTGCTTATCAAGTTGTTGTTTTGTTTATTGAGTTGTTGGATTAGTTGTTCATTGAGTTGTTTTACTCTGTTTATTATGTGTTGGTTGGTTCATTACCTAATTAAGCAATTGTCAAGACAATGTACAATATTCAATTTCCATCAATCCCGTTTTTGTGTAAAATGGTGCAATGCGATGCTCAGAATATAAAATGCAACACCTTTTCATCAAAAAAGCTATTTTCATTCCAATCATGGTTTCTTTTTACAAAGAGTACAAGTTTTTAAGAAAATAAAACTGTCTAAGGCTGTACAATGTGCTAACACTATTAGCAAAAAAGAGAAACAAAGCAAAAACACATGAATCAACACCGGCTATCTCAAGCTCTAGAGGCCCTCTTCGTCCTTTTTCTCGGCGGAGCGGACTCTGCAGAGCTATCCCCATCTGTGCTACTGTCTGAATCTGATGTAGAACCAGAACCGAAGTCGTTATCCTCTGCATCTGAACCTAGCTCAGCCTTATCTCCACTAGCGGAATCTGAGTTAGCATCATCGTCTCCGCTCTCAGATGACTCATCATGCTGATCGCCAGTCTCCTTGGTCTCGCTGGTCTCATCATCATCGCGCATGATAGGCTCTCGACATCTCCCTCGACCGCGTACTAGAACCTCTCTCTCTTTCTCCCTGCTGCTGGAGAGGACGCTGATGGTCCTGCTTCTGTCGCCGCCGGTCTTGTCGATAGAGGTGTGACCTGAAAAGGCAGTTTGAATATATCAGCCATAGTATCTGTATCAGATGCAAGTATGGTGTGCAGAATGAGTACATACAGAAGTCAGATACAGTATGTGAATGCAATGTGTCAGATGTGATCTATACATGCAGTGTATCAGTGCAGTGTGGGGAAATATTCAGTTGAGATGTCAGTTTTAATATATCAGCAAAAATATGATAACCGAAATGCAAGAAAACTGAAAAATTACCTGAATACTGTGGGAGCTGAGTATCGACTCCCTCCTCAAGATCATGGCCTCGAATGAGGCCAACATCTCGAGTAACCCCTCAACGTACCTTGTGGAGGGCTGCAAATACAAGTTGAAATGATTAGTGAATGAATGAATGTCTGAGTATATGAGCGAGAATGAAAAAAATGAAAGTTGTAATACATACCGGTGGTGAATCAGGTGTCCTGACATATCGATGACCAGGCAACGGGGGCTCAATCGGAATCTGATAAGGCTCTCCAGAGTACCGCCAACCTGTCAGTTCGGTCAAAAGATCTAGCCATCCAACACTTTGCCTTGCAGGGGGTATCCCCCTAACCCTACCCCTCCGTGCTCGGGCCCTGCTCGTCGAAAGGGCATCTGTTGCCCTCCTTGTATGAGCACAAATACCTGTCAAAGGAGGCATGAGGTATGTCTGGATGTAAGTTGTATAGTCCCCCTCCTCAAGGAAAAAGTCTGCATCTCTACCCCGCATGAAATCAATGATCTCTTGAGGGGAGAGACTCTCTGTGGTTCGCATGGAAGACGGAGGTGGTAAGGGAACCGACTGTAATGGCAGACCCAGCGTCTGGAGCATGAAGCGCTCGCCTAGAAACTAGGCTCGGCCTACTGGTCCCTCAAGCACGAGCCGATACCGGGAAGCACTCCAAGCTCCGGCAAACTAAAATCTGACATCCTCTGGCGTCATCGCCCAGGGCTGCCATGTGATTTGCAGACAGCAAGTGCATAGATTGATTAGTTGCCATTAGATATGTAAAATGAATTGGAGCTGAAAGTAGAAAGAACTGTGAGTTTTGAGTTACCTCTACCGCCCTCACTGTATCAAAATACTGGCGAAGGAATGAGAAGGTCTCCCGGGTCCTCGGCTGACACCTCTCGTCATATCGATGAGAATATGGCACCCCAAGAGGCATCTCGACCTCCGGCTCTGGAGCAAGCGTCAGGAAATAGACGTACACCCATGGCTGTAAAAAGCAAGAGGGCAACAATGAGAATATAGATAAACACAGATAAGGCGGAAAGCAGAGTATGTGTGCAATGTCCAGAAAATGCAGAATGTAGAGAATACATAATACAGAGAAAATGCAGAAAGCAAAGTGTGTAGTACAATGTATAGAAAGTACAAATGCAGAGATTGTGAAGTGTGCGGTGTATGTAGTGTACAGAAAGTGCAAAGCAGAAAGCATGGCACAGAATGTAAAGCAGAAAAGTAAAGCATACCTCACAGGCTCTCCAATAGCCGCCAACTCTGTTCCCGCTCCTGTGGGAGGTCGAGCTCATATAGCAGTACAGGGTAGCGAGGCCGGCGCCACCCCAATCATAATGCCGAACCTAAGATAAGTCCACCAAGGCGCTCAAAAGATATAGCCCAACTATGTTCGCCTTGTCCGCGAACAAGGTAGTGCTGAAGAGGAACATTAGAAAACCTCGGGCATACTGCTCGGTCTCCTCTACAGTCGTTGGGGCTGTCCCTCTGTAGTGGTTTGCGAACTAGGTGTATCGGACCATCCCTAATCGGAAGATAGGTGGGTGTGCTCCCAGCAAATAGGTCCATACGGCCTCCCATTCTCCCATATCGGTATCATATGGGATCGGCCGGTCTCCCACCTCGAGGCCCGTCAACATAGCAAAATCATATGGGGTCATCTTCATATCTCCCGCTGTAGAGAAATGGAAAGAGTAGGTGGTATCCCACCATCTCTCTACCAACGCGCCCAAGAGGGACCTGCTCGCCATGAGATGCAACAGCTCCATGCAGAACAAACCAAACCCTGCCTCATCGACGATCTGGCAAACAACGTCGGGGAGGTCCATGTACCACTCCCTCGCCGATGTGGACACGTATCCTTGGGTAAAGCGAGAGTCTACCTATGTTCAGAATGAGTAGAAGAAATACAGTGTGTGAACATGTGTTCAAAATGAGCAGATAAAATACAGTGCAAAAGTGTGAGCTATGCAGGAAATGTAAGTACATTACGGAAAATATAAGAATACGGTGTATACTTCGGAGGCACTGTGAGATAAATGAGACTCTGGCTCTCGCAACAGGAGATCTGCTGGTGCGCCTCGTGCAAATCCGCTGAAATGATGGATTGTATTGGGCGGTAGTATATGCGCCTCGGGATGGTATCTCACCAGATTGAAAGGTCAGACTCTAAGCGGTAATGATATGTACTCAAGATCTCCCTCCATCCTTGGTGAGCCCCCATCGTGAGGAATGTCATCTGCCATCTGGAAAGAAGGTGAGAAAGTAGGCAAAAATGAGCAAAATAGGCGGAAAATGCCAAAAGACAACAAAAGTCAACTCTCGGAGAAAGAAAATGCTTAGAGCTTGTGTCCTTGATTTTAAGGGGCCTTGGAAAGGCATTTACCATTGATTGAGTTTGCTTACAACAATAGTTACCAAGCTAGTATTGGGATGGCACCATTTGAGGTCTTGTATGGCCGTCCTTGTAGATCACCGGTTTGTTGGGCCGAAGTGGGTGATGCACCGTTATTGGGTCCGAAAATTGTTAGAGAGACAACTGAGAAAGTTGTTCTCATTCGGAAGAGGTTAGCTACGGCCCAAAGCCGACAAAAGAGTTATGCCGATAAGAGCAGACGACCTTTATCTTTTGAAGTTGGTGACCATGTATTTCTAAAAATCTCACCAAGGCGGGGTTTGATGAGATTTGGTAAGAGTGGTAAATTATCTCCAAGGTTCATTGGGCCTTTTGAGATCTTAGAACAAATTGGGGAAGTGGCATACCAGTTAGCTTTACCGCCACAACTTTCGGGAGTTCACAACGTATTTCATGTATCTATGCTTAGGAAGTATGAACCCGACCCTTCTCATGTTCTTGATTGGGTTGACTTGGAGGTAGATGAGAATGTCTCTTACGAAGAACGACTGGTTCAAATATTAGATACCCGGGAGCAAGTGCTACGGGGCAAAACTATACTGTTGGTAAAGGTGTTGTGGAGACACCATGGGGTTGAAGAAGCGACGTGGGAACGAGAGGCGGAAGTCCGCTCCAAATATCCAGATTTGTTTGAAAATACTTAAGTTGTTTTTTTTTTTTTGTAATATTCCCTAGTGTTGAGGGAAACGTATTTAAAGTTGTTAACCACATGTTGATATGTGCGTTGTTGTTTTAAACATAAGGTGGTTGAGAGTTGCCATTACTTTTTAGGAAATTTCATGTTTATGCATATTTGAGAGGTTGTTGTTAATTAGATAACCATGATGGAAATGGTGGAATTTGGTTGAGAGTTAGTATTGTGATTTGAAAATGAAATAGCGTGCCTTTGATCGCTAGAAACCTCTTTGTTTGGATAGTTTGAATTGAAATTTTGAGGACGAAATTCTTTAAGGGGGGAAGGTTGTAGCGATCCTGGTTTCGATCCTTCTTTCATGTTTTGCCACTTCGACTGGGCCTGTCGGGGATTGAGCTGCCCGGTCAGTTCGAGGGGGTTGAGGGGGCAGCGCCCCTTGGCGGGTCCAAGGGCAGCACCCTGGCGGGGTTGAGGGGAAACCCCCCCGAAGCAAAAATGCAAAATGCATTCGAAGTTGCTTGTCCGCTCAAGCGGCCGTTTATGCGCTTAAGCGGAGAATATTTGGTTTCAGAAGTTTGATCTGTCTGCAAAAGTACTGGGTTGGTGTATTTGATGCTTGAGCGGGGTATTCCACGCTCGAACGGACCATGTTATATCAGTTCGTGAATCTGATATTTCAGATCACTTTTTCAGTCCTCTCTCTCTCTAAAACTCTCTAGAATTCCAGATCGGGAGCTTCTCTCTCTAAAAGTCATCTTCTCTCTTTGATTTCTCCAAATCCATTGGGATTTGGACCTAAGTTCTTTACCAAAGTTGGTTATCATCTCGAGGGCTTCGTTGTATGCGGTGAAGATCGAGTTTCGACACTGTTGATTTTGGGGGTTTCATCTAATTTCTTCTTCAAAACTTGAGGTAGGGATTTTCTTAGAGTTATATATATATTTTTGCAAGATCTATATGATTTTCAAAATCATCTTTCGATAGCTTTGAAAATTGATTATTGATTCAAGAAGTTGAGCGATTTTGAAAGTGGGTTTGTCTCTTATTCTTTTAAAATGATTTTATGGGTTTTGATCTTCGTTGATTGAAGAAAAGATGATTTTGGAAAGTTTTCTTTCAAATGATTTGAGTTGTATAGTTTTAGTGAGAAAACCTAGAATTTGGGAATTTTTTAAAAGAGACTGAAAATCCATGAATGATATTGTTGTATTTATTTTGTATATCAAAATAAATGGATGTTTGGAAAATTTCTTATTTATATTTGTATAAATGATGAATTTTAGGGAATATGAGAATTGTTGTTCACTTTGAAAATTATTGTTCAAAACATTGAAATAGTCTTGAAATGACTAATTGTTGAGGATACTTGAGAAGAGGGAATTGTGTTATTCCTTGGATGATGAATTAGAATAAAAGTATTTATATTCATCTTGTGTTATTGGCATAACAATTCATTTGATTACATTAAACTTTGAAAGTTGATTTGAAAACTTGCATTGAGAAAAAAATGTTGAGAAACAAGTTTTCATGGAATGGTTTTAGGGTAAATACGTTGGTAAATCTTGATAGGTGATGTAGATGATATTGAATAAGTTGGCCTGAGGGTCCGGGGTGAAAGACCGAAAACCCGCGCGGATAGGTGTCGAGCCTTCCGGTTAATACCGGTAAAAATGACAATTTGGTAGTACTTGTATAGTCTATTTGCAAACACCAACCTAGGGATTACCAGAGTCGTATTTACCGCCCTTGAAATAAATTGTTAAGTTTTGAACAATTGAAATTGCATGACATCATTGAGTATGATGGTTTTCAAAAGATGAAAATGTGATTTATCTTCAAAAAGGGGCATAGCATGGCATGTGCATTTCATCTTTTGAGACTTGTATAAAATGTATATACTTTGTTAAGGATTTCCTACTGGGCTTTATGCTCACCCTACGGGATTTTTGTGCAGGAAAAGATGTGGTGATGTCGCCTAACTAAAGGCGAGGAAATGTGTATTGAGAGTACGAGACTCTCATTTTACTGTGACTCTATGTGTAAGCTAAGGGCTGTATGTGTGTGGGTTTGAATAATCATTTTGTATAACCAGGCTCAAGCCTTGGAAACTTATAAACCCTTGGGGGTGTTTATTTGTTTATTTACTTGTTGTTGGATTAATGTATTGTTGCATGAAGAATTATTGTATCATGTAATGTAAGTTTGGAGATTTATATTCGGTTTTCCTTGAAAGAGCCATGATTGTTGTATTATCATTTGGGCTAGAAATTTGGGGCGTTGCAGAAGAGCTTCTTGTTTTTTTGTTGACTTTCTTTTCTTGATCACTCTCTCTCTCTCTCTCTCTCTCTCTCTCTCGCCACACACACAGCACTCTCTTTTTCTTTTCTTTGATAGATTACCTAATCCTAGTCTAACCCTAATAAACTATTATAATATATTATATTATATAACACAACATAATTATAATATATATAAATATAAATATAAGATAAAATATATATATATATAAACACCTCTTTTTATTTTTTATTTTATTACAAATATAAATATATAAATATTTGGATTAATTATATATAATTAAATAATTCATTAAATTAATTAAATAACACATTAAATTAATTAAATACCACATTAAATTCTCATGTAACTACGTAATTAATAAAGTCAAAAATAAAATAAAGTAGTAATAATAAATAAGACTTACGAAAAATTAGGGTCGCTACAATATACACACCTCAAAAGAATCTCGTCCTGAGATTCGATAGGAGAGAGTACTAAACAAAAAGTTCCGGGTGCATACGCCGAACTTTCTCTTCTAACTCCCAAGTAATATTGTTCTCATTCTCACTCCACTGCACTTTCACCAAGTTCATTTTCTTGTGCCGCAATTGCTTTACATCTCTGTCTAGAATAGTAACTGGTCACACCACATACGTTAGATCGTCACTAATCTCCAACACTTCTGGTGATACTACTTGGGAAGGGTCTTGCACACACTTCCGCAATAAAGATACATGGAACACATTGTGAATCATAGCTAAAGCAGGTGGTAGAGCTAATTTGTAAGCCACATTACCAATCCTCTCAGTGATCTCATATGGTCCCACAAATCTAGGTGCCAACTTTCCCTTCTTTCCGAACCGCATGATACCCTTCATCGGCGAGACCTTCAAAAACACAAAATCTCCAACATTCAACTCAACCCCCTTACGTTTTCTATCAACGTAACTCTTCTGAGGACTCTGTGCAGTTTTAATACATTCCCAAATAATATTCACATTCTCTGTGGTCTCTCTCACCAACTCTGGCCCTAACAATGGCGCATCTCCTACATCCATCCAACAAACAGGTGATCGACATGGCCTCCCATATAAAGCCTCAAAAGGTGCCATCCCGATACTGGAGTGATAGCTATTATTATAAGCAAACTCCACCAATGGAAAGTGTTCTTCCTAACTACCACCAAGATCGAGGACACAAGCTCTCAACATATCCTCCAATATCTGATTTACCAGCTCAGTTTGCCTATCTGTCTGAGGATGATAAGCCGTGCTCAAGTCTAACCTAGCACCCAAAGCATGTTGAAAACTCTTCCAAAACTCTGCCACAAACAACGGATCACGATCCGAAACTATAGAAACTAGCGTGCCACGAAGTCGTACAATCTCCCGAATATACAGCCTAGCTAGTTTATCTGCTGTTGGGTGAACACTGATTAGAATAAAATGAGCAGACTTGGTGAGTCGATCAACTATCACCCAAATAGATTCATTGCCTCACTTAGACCGCGGCAATCCATCCACGAAGTCCATAGAGATGTACTCCCATTTCCAAGTAAGAATCTCAGGAGGCTGCAAAAGTCCAAACGGTCGCTGGTGTTCTGCCTTAACCTGTTGGCACACATAACATCGAGAAACATACTCTCCTGCGTCTTTCTTCATACCTTCCCACCAAAATGTCCTCTTCAGGTCATGATATATCTTAGTCCCACCAGGGTGAATGGTATATTGGGACCTATGGGCATCATCCATAATCTCTTTCCTCAATTCAACAATGTTAGGTACACACAACTTGCCCTTGAATCGCAATCCCCCATCTGAGTCCACGACCAATCAGTAGGACAATCATCGATCAAATCCACTACAAGGTCATCGAGCTTGTTGACGAGAAACCCATCTAAATTCTGTATCTGACGAATTCTACCCAGTAACGTCGGCTGTACGGTCAAACTACCAATGTATGCCCTCTCAGCACTCTTTATTGGTTGAACATCATGCATCGAAATTAACTCCAAGGACTTCCATTCTTGAATCATCAAAGAAACTATAATCCCATGTTGTCGACTAAGTGCATCTGCGACCACATTTCCTTTCTCCGGGTGGTAAAGGATATCGAAATCATAACTACTGACAAATTTAACCCACCTCTGTTGCCTCATGTTCAACTCTTTTTGAGAAAAGAGATATTTGAGGCTCTTGTGATTTGTATATAACTCAAAGTGCTCCCCAGACAAGTAGTGTCGCCACACTATCAACGCAAAAACAACTGCTGCCAACTCTAAGTCATGAGTAGGGTATCGTCTCTCATGAGGTTTTAATTGTTGAGAAGTATAAGATATAACCTTTTGATGCTGCATCAACACACATCCCAACCCAGTTCCACTTGCATCAGTAAACACTACTAACTTTTCCCCTTGTACTAGTATAGTTAACACCAGTGCTGTAGTCAACCACTGTTTTAACTCCTAGAAAGCTTTCTCACAATCATCTGTCCATACAAACTTCACATTCTTGCCGGTCAACTTGGTCATGGGTGCTACAATAGTGGAAAACTTCTCTATAAATCTCCTGTAATAACCGGCTAGTCCTAAAAAACTTCTCATCTTTGTAGGGTTCGTGGGCTGCTTCCATTCTTTGACCATAACAACTTTCTCAAGATCTACCGCTATCCCTTGATTGGATACAACATGTCCCAAAAATCAAACTTCTTTCTCTCAAAAGTGACACTTATTGAACTTAGCGTATAACTGCTGCTCCCTCAAAGTCTGCAATACAACTTTCAAGTGTTCTCTGTGTTCCTCCTCATTCTTAGAATACACCAGGATATCATCTATGAAGATAATCATAAACTTATCTAGATACGGTTGAAAAATTCTATTCATCAAGTCCATGAAATAGGTAGGAGCATTGTTCAAACCAAAAGGCATTACATGAAATTCGTACAACCCATACCGGGTTCGAAAAGCAATAAGCGGTATACTTTCCTCTGACACAGCCATCTAATGGTAACCTGTTCTGAGATCAAACTGAGAGAACATGGCTGCCCCCTTCAACTGATCAAACAAGTCATCAATTCTAGGTAGCGGATTCTTGTTCTTGATAGTCACCTTGTTTAGCTCTCTATAAGCTATGCACATACGGAGAGTGCCATCTTTCTTGGAGACAAAGATTGCGGGTGCTTCCTACAGGGAGTTACTTAAACGAATGAACCCTTTCTAAAGCATCTCTTTTAGCTGCTTTTTCATCTCCACAAGCTCCTTAGGCGCCATTCTGTATGCTGCCTTAGAAATTGGTGCAGTTCCCAGCACTAGGTCAATGCGAAATTCTACTACTCGTCGAGGAGGAGGTCCAGGTATCTCCTGAAATACATCCTCAAACTCGCGCACCACATCTACCTTACTATTATCCTGCTTAGGGATTTCTACCGAGCATAGAAAACTCATCATCACCAACTCTTCTCCATCGCTAGAAGTGTGAGTAAGCCGTGGCATACCGGGAATATCTATATTTATAGTCCTTCCAGCACAATCTACAGTCACAATGTGTTTTTGCGGCCAATCCATACTCAAAATAATTGTAAACCCCTTAAACCCTAACATAATTAGGTTCGCATATAAGACTCTACCCACAAACTCAATCTCAAAATCTTTACACATCTCATAAAGAGTAACTGTCCCTTCTAAAGGGGTCTCAACACGAATAGGTCTAGACAAGGAGATAATCACAATATGTTCTCTTTCAACAAACTGTCTAGATATAAAAGAATGAGAGGCACTGGTATCAAAAAGTACTCTGATGGGTTCTTAAAAAAAAAATTAAAGATACCTTACAGCCATCACCTTCAAGTTAAACACACAAGAAGAATTCGTTCATAAATACTTAGAATAAATTCAACCACCAAACTAAACCAACTAACCTATGTTTCCACAATCCGAGGATCACCTAAACTCTCATAAGTCTAGGGTAACCTAGGGCTCTGATACCAAACTATCACGCCCCAAAATTTGGACAATTAAATATTAAATTAGGACTAAATCCCAATCAACATTCCATCATCCAAATCCTAGGTGTGAAACAAAAAAACTAAACGCTAACCAAACCATCTATCATAATTTTATAACTTTCAAAGACCACCAACATTAAAGTAGCAACAACTAGTCAAAACAACTTAAACAATGTACGGTTACAAACCATGCCAAATTATCCCAATACTAAAGTCATAAAAAAATAAAAATAAATAAATAAATACATAAACTAATATCAACCCTAAGCTCAAGAAAACAAAAGTAGTCCAAACGACAAGTCCAACACTATAGTAATTCCACGTCACCACCGTAGCCTCAACTAATCCTGCAAAGGAAGCTCGGCTGTGCTCAAATAGAACGCACCCGAGTTGCCAAGAGACAAAACGGGTCAGTATACAAGTATACTGGTATGAGTACAAGATTTAACACCCACGTGTCCACCAGACACAAACAAAAAAATATTTAATTCTTGTTACGGGACAAGACAAGTAGTTCCATCCGCATCGAGATGAATGGGTAGTTTCTCGAGATACGGTGGCATTTAGTTTCTTGCCCGTACATAACGAAATATAAATTGAGTATAAAATAAAAAAAATAGAAATAAAAATATGGTGGGCCAGCCCTGCATGAAAAAATTAGTAAGACCCACCATCCTACAAAAAAAATAAAGTTAGTATAATTTAATCATAAGTAACTTGCTGAAGAAGTATAAAAATGCACCGTTTCATACTTAAATAATTCGAATTGACCAAAACTCAAAGAACAAAAGTTGTACAGAATCAAATTTCTTAAAAGACAACGTGAACGAATTTAACAGAAACTGAACAAGTTGAGAGAAAAACTTGATAGAAGAACCTAGATAGAATTCAATGGAAAAATCTGAAGCTGAAAACGAACAAAACTACCTTAAGATGATTTTTTTGGGAAAAGTTCAAAACACACAAAGTATTCGGAATAATGTTTTACTTCAGTTTACGCGAAACCAATAAAAATGAGCTCGTTTCGTAGGTTAAAACAGCCTCTAAAATCTGCATTGCCAAAATGAATCAAAACTACAATAACCAATATCATCCGATTAAAAGTTCTAATCGATCTTTTTAATAAAAAGTTAAAACACAAAAGTTGTCTAGAATCACGTATACATGCCTCTGCTCAAATTTCATAATTTATCGAGGTCAATTACTATTTTTCAAGATGTACAAATCCATACAATTCACACTATAATAATAAACTCATAATTAAATTCTTTGTACCTTAACTCTACTACTTCGGTCCTTCCCTTCCGGCCTACACATATATCCTATGTGTCTCCCGTATACTTAACACCGCTCCGAAGCCAAATTTGCACAGGGATATCGTCCCGAGTTTGACTCACACTCCCTGGATGGTTAGCATATACGTACGCGCGTAAATCAAAGCACTCGTCTACTCCTGAGAACGAGGCAACAATATATATATACAAAACATCTCACTCATGAGAACAAACATAGCAATGCCAAGCCTAAGGCATTCCAATATATCTCATAATCCTCACTTTTTTTTTATACACTATTTTTAACTACCACTCAAATAAAACAACAATCCATGGAGTCATGGTGGAGTATAAGGAATTTATTTATGGGTTCTTAATTAATTTTAATTTCATATAACCATATTAATTTTAGTTTCATATAACTATGAGGGTGATTACAACCATAAAATAAATCCATATAAAAACCCTAAACTTGACATACACAACTAATCAAAATAATTAAAATCAATCAATCAACTAAAAACTCTAAACCTTACATACACAACTAAACAAAATAATTAAAATTAATCAATCATCTAAAAACCCTAAACTTTACCTACACAACTAATCAAAGTAATTAAAATCAATTAATTATCTAAAAACCCTAAACTTTACATACATCACTAATCAAAATAATTAAAATCAATCTATCATCTTTATGTAAATACAAAATCAAACTAATATCAAATAAATAAAAATAAATAAATAAAAACAAAGAATTAAACATAAATTGAGTGAAGTGGATTTTGTACTCACAATATTTTTTTTAAAGATCAAAGAATTATTTGAAGAACTAATGAAGCCACCAAAACAAAACCTTAATCTTTTTTTTTTCTTCCCTCTCCCTTTTTCCCGGTGTTCCTCTTTCTCTCGGCTTTCTTGATTTTCTTTTCTTGATCTTGGTTTTTTTTCTTGATCACTCTCTCTCTCACGCCACACACATAGCACTCTCTTTTTCTTTTCTTTGATAATCCTATTCTAACCCTAATAAACTATTATATTATATTATATTATATAATACAACATAATTATAATATATAAATATAAATATAAGATAAAATATATATATATATATATAACACCTCTTTTTTTATAACAAATATAAATATATAAATATTTGGATTAATTATATATAATTAAATAACACATTAAATTAATTAAATACCACATTAAATTCTCATGTAACCACGTAATTAATAAAGTCAAAAATAAAATAAAGTAATAATAATAAATAAGACTTACGAAAAATTAAGGTCGCTACATAAACAATATCAACAATAAGAACGGCCCATTGTATTTTGTAAACAACAACAATAATAACGAGAAGATTAAGTATTCAACGAAATGTAGCAACAATACGAAGAAGAAAAACCAATATTTAACAATAAGAAGAAGCAAGAACAACAAGAATAAGAACAAGGAGTTGAATGTGTAAAAATATGGATTTATGTGTAAAAACAGTGGATTAGAATGTTTAAAAACAGGGGACTAGAATGTTTTAAAACAGAATATTATATATAAAAAAAGGGTTTATACATTTTGAAGTATGTAAAATGCGTTTTACAAGGGTTTTTTTTTATGAAAGTGTTTTTGAAACGGTATATACGAAATATGAAAGAATAATGTACAAATTTGAATGAAAAATAATAGGTAAAGAGAGATGTTACTTTTTTTTCCCATTTCTGTGAATCGGAAGTCAGGAACTATGAAATTTCTTCAGAGTGGTGATGGTTCTTTGTGTTGTTGAGAGTCGCCGATTGGAGAAGATGAATGGCTTGGTGTTGTGTTGGTAAGAGTCGACGATTGGAGAAGATAAACGGGTTCGTTTTGTGGTTAGGGTAGGGTTTTAGAGGGAGTGGAGTCGAACGGTAGAGAGATGGAGGACTGAGAAT
The DNA here is from genome assembly GCA_030407325.1 of Camellia japonica. Classification (NCBI taxonomy): domain Eukaryota; kingdom Viridiplantae; phylum Streptophyta; class Magnoliopsida; order Ericales; family Theaceae; genus Camellia; species Camellia japonica. The sequence goes on along the minus strand of JAPPVO010000036.1, from coordinate 82,102,948 downwards.
GTAGAGTCGAGGTGCGGAGATGTGACAGTGTACTGATCAGACTAAGATGATCGTGGGTGAAGGTTGCGTGCGTGTAAATTGGATGATATATTGTGGATATTTTTGTCTGATTGATAATTTGAGGACTTAATGAAGTATTAAATTTGTTTTGGGACTAAATGGGGCATGATATGTTGGGCTTAGACCTTTGGGTCAGTTTTCCTTGAATGAACTATGCTCATAAATATGAGAAACCATTTCAGTTCAAATTTATATTCATGTGATGTTAAGTGATGAAAAAATATTATTTGATATTAAGATGAGTAAGTTTCAGATGTTGCAGAAAACTAAATCTTATAGGATAAACTAAACAAGAAATCTATTGAGGCCTCGTTTGGGAATATGTTATTTTAGTAATTTTTTTAACTTTTTATGAAAAGATATTTAGGAAAGAGTGATGTGACAATTTATAGTAACTTTTTAATTTTTTGATTAAAATATATAATTGACAAACGAGGTCTGAATTGCATATTTAGTAGAACAAATGTTTAAATTTTATCATTAATTCTATCCATAAAGCAGTTTATTATATTTCATTACTTTCATAGTGTTAACGTGGTATGGCGATGCTGCTACGACACCAAACTGTGCGGTTTGGTTACATTTTCAAAACTTTTTCATTTTATGGTACTTACATTCTTTAGTTAAGGGATGCTTTTGAATTCTTTTATGCAATCTCATTGAATTAAAAATAGAAGGAAAACACAAAAAAAAAAACGGAGTTTGACTCTTATAATAAAATAAGTTATTAATTTATTTTCAATCTACTATATTTTTTTAAGTAAAACTAACGAAAAAATTATATTCTAATTATTAAACTTAAAAAAAAATTATTTAAAACATTATATATATATATATATTTATATTGAGTTTAATGATTAAAATATTATTATTTTTGTCTGTTTTATTTAACGAAAATAGGTAGGGCTATAAATAAGCCGAGTTGAGTCGAGTCGAGTTGATCTTTAGTATGTTTCGACTTGTTTATTAAGATTTTAATGAGTTCGAACTCGAGTTCAAACTTAATAAAAATTTAACGAACCGAATTTGAGTCTGTTCACAAGACTTAATGAGTTAAAAAAATTATAATTCATACTTACTATGAAACTAAAGTTACAATTAAAATTTTGATCATGTAATTATATATAAATATATTAAAAGAAAAGTCAATATCTTAAAAGATAATATTATCTACCACCACTATTATATAAATGTTTACCTATAGTTAGCTATTATTTATATTATTTAAACATATAAATAACATATCTATCCTATTTTTTTATACATATTTACACATTATTTAATATATAAGTAACATATTTATTCTATTATTTAATGTTAAATGAGACGAATTTAGTATGTTTAAACTTTTTAATTAAAATTTTAACAAACTTGAGTTCAAATGAGCCCGTATCAAGCCAAATTCAAGCGTGTTCACAAACGACTTTGTTTATTTGCAGCCTTAAAAATAGGTGAATATGATTTAGATTGGAAACAAATTAATTAGAATTTAAATTGATAAAATTAAAATTTAAAGTTTATTTTGTTATAAAACTCAAACTTTGAATTTTTTTGTTGTTGATATTTTCTATATAAATAATTTAAATTGAAAACAAATCAAAAGATTATTTAAACAAGTTAACTTAAAATTTAATTATTTTAAGGGTCAAATTATGTTTGTATATATATATGCAATGTTTATATATATATATATATATGCAGTGGAATGAGATTGCATAAAAAAATTTGAAAAGCATCCATTAACTAAAGGGTAAATTATAAATACACCCTTAAGCTTTGATTAAAATACAAATCGTCTCTTGTAATTTTGAAAATTACATTCCACCTTCTAAGATTTATAATTTCATAACAAATCGTTTCTTTTATTAATAAATCATTAAGTTAATTAACAATTTTTAATGATATTAGAACTAGTTTCAATTAATAATTTAGATAATTTTATTATTGTATAGGAGAGGAATTATGAATTTCATTTTTTTAGTTAATTATGTTAAATAAATTTTTTTAACAAGGGGATATTTGTAATTTTTAAACTACAAAAAATAATTTATACTTTAAAGAAATCTCAAGGGATATATTTGTAAGTTACCCTTAACTAAAGTAACCTGAAAAGTAGCATAAATTGAAGAAATTTTAAGAATGCAACCAAACAGCACCGTTTGGTGTCGCAGCAGTTGCTGCTGTGCTTTAGCGCACAGCAGCATCCCCATGCTCGTATTAACCAATTTTTATAATATGTTCTGATATTGTCTTATGATATTTATTTGCTTTAATTGGGCTAGTACACTCACCATTGTAGATTGAATGAATTTCCCAATTTCTTATTGTAAATTTAAAATTTTGTAGTTAAATTCATCCGGGTCTTAATTTGCTTTAATTTATTTTTTGTTGTGGCGGGTGAGCATTTTTACAAATATTTCTTTTGATACCACCGTTACGATAACCCTTTCAAGTACTTCCACAGTATTGTTTTGAAAATAAAAAATGTTAACAAAATTATTTTCAATGGGACACACATTATATTGGCAAATTATATTAACGGTTTCTATAGTTTGAGAATTTGTGTTACTTTAATTTTTAATATTTTAATTGTGATATATTTGATCTAAATTTTAAATATCGTTTCAAATAACGACAATTGAAGACACAGTTATTCTATTTCAAGGGCAAAGTTGTTAATTTGGTAAAATATAAACTAGTTGGACAAAAATAAATGTCAAAAATTTATTTTTGACTTTTTAAAAATTATTTCTACCAATCAAAGATAAAATTATACAAAAATAATAAATCTTTTATATTTTTATTTATTTATTTTTTTACCAAATTAATTTTTAATATGTGTTTGGATGATGATTATGTAACGAGTGGTTGTTTTTGTTGATTTTTTTGATGGTTATTATGTAATAGATTGTTGTATTTGTTGTTAACAAATATTTTTCGGATGGTTATCATGTAATTTATGGTTATTAAGCTTTTAATATGTAATTGATATGTTTAATATATGAAATATTTTTGGTTTTGGATTTTTTAATTTAATGGATTAGTTTAATAATGATATTAAAGTTATCTTCATGTTTGATTTTTGAAAAAATAGAAACCAATTTAACGAAAATGAATATAAAAAAAATTATTTTAAAAAATTATTTCAACACTCTCAAAATAAAATTATATAAAAATAATATGTTTTTAAATTTTTTTCATTAATTTAATTTTTAATTTTTTAGAATTTTTTTTTGAAAATAAATTCTGAAAACCAAACCAAACCAAAAAGAATTTTATAATCAAGAAAGTTCCAACATTATTCATTAAAAAAAAAGTTATTATATTTCAAATAACATACAAAGTAATCAATACAATATGATGACTTTGTACTTGAAATGAACTGTTTGTAAATAAAATATCTTTTATTGTTCTTGTTTGAAACAAAATTTAAAATTTAAGGTCAAATATAACATAATTAAAAAGTCAGGTACCAAAATAATACAAATCACAAACTATAGGAACTGTTAGTGTAATTCGCCATACTATATATATATATATAAGAACCGCTTAGCTGCTTGAGACTCGTTTTTTCTTTCCGATTTTGTCATTTCATTTTGAATAATTTACTAATGGTGGCTTATATGTTGAGTGAAAGTTTTTTCGTAATTACGTAAACATTCTTAGTTAATTATGCAAGATTTTTTCATAATTACGCAAACATTTTTGTTCAATTATGAAATAGGTTTTGTTGTAATTACGCAAACATTCTTGGTCAATTATGAATCATAAATATTTTATTTTTTTAACAAATTACAAATACACCCATAAGATTTATTTAAAATATGAATCGGTCCTATAATACTAAAAATTACAATTGCTGTTTTTTTTATAAATTTTAATTTAACACAATACTTAGGGAAAAATAAACTATTCTCCTATGCAATAATAAATTACAAAAATTGTTTATTGAACAATATTTTTCATATCATTAAAAACTGTTAATTGACTTAATGATTTATTTATTAACAAAATAGTTAACTAAAAAATATTTTTCATATCATTAAAAATTGTTAATTTACTTAATAATTTACTTATTAATAAAATTAGTCATTTGTTATGCGAGTATGATTTACTTATTAATAAAATTAGTCATTTTTTTATGCGAGTATGATTTATGTATTAATAACATTAGTCATTTGTATATATATATTTTCTTCTGTTTCTTTTTTAGTTTAGTGAATTATTTTAGTAGTTTTTTTTAGATTGAAAAATTATCTTAATATTTGTTTTATATTTATTTGTTTAAAAAAGCTACACACCATAATTTTTTTATTTATAAATTTGGAAAAAATATTAAAGACTTATAAATTCCCTCCAAAATGATATGGTAATAGTATTGAAATCTACATTATTAAGTGTATAACAAATAAAAAAAATACATATCATATCATATAATTCTATCATATATCTAATGATTTATTTTATTCAATTTTATAGAATAATATTCTAATTTTAAAAAATTATCAAAACACAAAACTTAAACATATTATAATAATTGATAATACCTTGCACGGATTTTTTTAAACTAATATATATATATACATATATATGAAGTTAAAGTAGTACAAGATACGCCTGAGCAACACATGCCCGTGGCCGGGTTTGTCAATTTTTTTAATTTTTTCTAATAAGAATTTAAACATGCGGATTTAGTAATTAATTAAAAAAAATTATTTTGGTGGAAAAGTTTATTTTTTTAAAGCTGAAAACAAACATGGTTTTGTTGTTTTAAACCTGTTTGGTAACTATTTCATTTTTAATTTTCAGTTTATATTTATAAAAATTTAAAAAGCTGTCATAAAAACTTGTTTGATAATTTTTTTGGTTTATAAATGGTTGTCTCAGTTTTTAAATTTAAGAAAAAAACGTAAACCCAAAAAATGAGTTTACGTTGGTTTTTAAACAAAAATTTAAAAATTTGACAACAATTTTTTTTCAATTAATTTTTTTTTCAAATATTTTTTTTGAAATAATTTTTTTTTCAATTAATTTTTTAATGAAATTTTTTTTCCCAATTATAATGTGTACGATCCCATTGTCATAAATAATAAAAAATAAATATAAATATTTTAGTCTTGAACAAACATATTTTTTAGTTTATGTTTTTAAAATTTTTCAAACATTTTGTTTAAACCAAATGCGCTTGTAGTTTATGTTTTTCCTAAAAATAAACAAAAACCAATTTATAAAATTTTTGTAAACATAAACCGAAAAACGTTACCAAACGCCACCTTATTATTTGTATGTGTTGGAATTTGCAAATTGTTCTCAATTTATGTGGCCTTTAAGTGCATTTCCAATGTTAATAGGCATTTTACCTATTTAAATTGTAACGCTCCAAAAATATATACATCCGGTAAACTCAATTTAACTCATACATGATTTAATTCTCAATTATTCCATCATTAACATGAGAGAGAGAGAGAGAGAGAGAATAATAAATACTATATTCATTAATGTAAGGACCAAAGACCCCATTCTTTTCTATTCATGACTTTCTAGTAAGATTCATAAAACAAATCACATGCATTCATACATTCACTATTTTTAAAATATGAATTTATGACATGTGATAATAGAAATTTAAAGCAAGCTAAGTACCAAATAATGCCTTATTGGCTACAAGTTCTGAGGCCTTGCCTGGTTATATAAAAGCGGTGTTCACACCCAAACACGAATAGCCCTTAGCTTACAAACAGAAAACAAATAAAAATCGAGCTTCGTGCTTCAAACGTTCCTCCTTGCCTTCACTTCGGTAGAGGCACATCACAATCACTTGAAAATGGTTTCTACTAAGGGATAAGCATAAAGCCTAGCAGAGATAATCTAAATAAAGTGCATACAGTTTAACAATATCATGAAGTGCAATGCATATGAGATGTTAATGTAAAAAATATAGGTTTTCTCATTTTGAATTTCTCATGCCATGCACTTGTTCAAAAACATAACCAATTTGATAGAACAAGGCGCGGTAAATACGACACTGGTAATCCCTACATTGGTGTCTGCAAAGTAGGCATAACTAGCACTACCAATCTCCACTTTACTAGCTCCTAACCGTGTAATTACCCAATTTTTTTTTATATAGCCAGCGCATAATTTAATTGAGCAAATTTTCGAAGTTGATGACCGTGTAAATTCTATGCGAAAACAATTCGGTTTGTATTTTTTAAAAATAGTTCCCGATCTCAGAAAATTATGAAATTTTTATATGTTGTTCGCATATGAGTCTAGCACGTTGGATACAAATTTCAGAATTTAATGATGAGTATTTATTTTATGAAAATTCACGGATTGATTGGTTTTCAGTTTAATTTATAGCAGAATTTAAAATTGAGTTTTGGGTGTTCGGACCATGATTTGAGATAAATTTGTTGGGTCTATTTTGGTATATAATTGGACCATATTTGACTTATGGGTGAGACCCATGACTTAAATTTAATTTAAATTGAGTTTGTTTAATGACTCACGTTTAACTGTTTGGTCCTTTTAAAATGTGATTGGTAATAACCACCTTGGGAGTTGTTATTATTTATTATATAGTATTATAATTAATATTTGATAGTTGATTTTATGGTGTGTACCGTATGGTGAAAAATTATATATTTTTGTAGTAAATAAAATGGGCGTATATTTCGTGGTGAATAAAATATTATATTTTGTGATGTGTACAAGCAAACAAGATATATTTTGTGGTGAGAAAATATTATATTTACTTTTGTCATTAAAGATGTTGAAATGTATTTTTTAATTGATATATATATATATATAGGTGTATATATATAGTTAGATATTTATAGTTAGATATTTGGTTAGATATTTGTTTATACTATATATATATAAAAGTGACCAAATATGATTTTTCTTTCAAGCTTTGGGTTCTTGCCGTGAGAAAGAAAAGAGAAAAGAGGTTCCAAGTTGGTTTTTCTTGGGTTTGATATAGTGTAAGTCATTTTTGACCCCTAGTCTTTGGATCAAAACGTAGAGGGCGGAAAAACATCGTTTGGCTCTAAAAAAATTTAATTTCTGTTGTCGAAAAATTTGAAAGCTTCTTGGCTTGAGATAGGGATTTTTCCTACACTTTTTTATGTACTTTTACTTGATTTTTCTGGCATGAATTTGCAAATATTTCAATTTACCTATTTCACATGCAATTTCTATAATAATCAATACAACCCGTCACAGTTGCCTAAACAATTATCTCTATACAAAATATAAATTTCAAGAGATAAATATAACTTGTAATCTCATATTTTCAATCATTTCAACATATGAGTAACAATCATATGTTCAATCTCCTCTTTTTCAACTCAATCAAGAATCATAATCAGTGTGTTTGGTTTTAGTTTTTTGAATTCAGTTTTCTAAAAATTGAGTTTTTTATTTTTTGTTTTTTGTATTTTTTATTTTTAGTGAATATTTTTTTTTTAATTTTAAGCATTTTTTTTAAAATTTTTTAGATACACCTTACTTAGATGTATCTAAATAGTAAAATATTTGTGAAAAAATATTTTAAAAAAATTAATAAATACATAAAAATACGAAAGATGTACTGAATTTTCATATATATTATATATATATATATTTGTATTTTTTGGTATTTAGCGTATTTTTTAAAGATTTTTTTTACAAATATTATACTTTTTAAGTGTATTTATGTTAAGTGTGTCTAAAAATTAAAAAATTACTTAAAATATTAAAAAAATTCATTGAAAATATTAAAATACGGAAAATAAAAAAGTAGAATTTTTTAAAAATTGTTTTCTGAAAATCAGAGCCAAAGAAGCTGAATATTCTTTAAAAAAAATTTCATCAATCTTCCCTTTTTATTCAAACTCAAGAATTCATCAAGAATTTTCATAATACCAAAAATAATATATGTTTCTTTCAACAATTCTCAATACCTCAACGTGATAAATATTTTTGTCTTTCTCAAAAGTTCAATATTTTCAAATTTAACAATTTTCAAATGAAACCTCAATGGTTTTCAATATTTCCAACAACATTCTCATCAATCTCATCCCAATAAACATCCACTTTCAAATTCTCATTTGTTCAAATAAACATATGTTTTTTTAACTCTTGTAAACTTTTCACAAACTATCCCACAAATCTAAATCTTAACATTTTAAATTTTTAGGGTTTTATTAAAATTTGAGGATTTCTCATAAAAAAAAAAAAAAAACATTCCTCAACATCCATGAGTCATACAAAACCAAACATAACTAACAAGTGATTTTCAAAAAAAGTTGAGAACTTTCTTATAACGAGTTGAATCAAATTCAATTTATACTTTAATCTCAGTCGGGGATTTATATTAAATTATTAAACTCCATTCATTTTGGACCCAATAGATTAAATTGTGACCCATTAGTAACCATGTAACAGTGTTGTGGTTTTATTATTATTATTTGATTACCATAAAAGAGTTGTAAATATTTATGGTATGTACCATTAAACGAAATATATTTTGTGGTGAAAAAATATTATATTTACTTTTGTCATTAAAGATGTTGAAATGTAATTTTAAATTGATATATATATATATATATATATATAGGTGTATATATATGCTTTAGAAAAACCTAGGGAAACATGTCAATTACTTGATCCTAATACTATTAAACGTCATTTAAAAACTGGTCATAATTTTATTCACTTAGGATTAATTTAAGTTGGAATCAAACCATTAACTCAACAAGGTAAAAATACTTCTGTTTTGTTATGTTTAAGAGATGCACATTTCTTGATTATAATGATAGTTTAATGGGTATGATGGAAACTGGTCTCCACAGAGGACCCGTTCATTTTAATTGTTTTCCTGATTTTACTCTTAGTCTTAGAGATCCACATATATTAGATGCTTTAACTTTGAATATTCAGTTAAATGGTTCTTTTACAAATATGAAAGAAAAAGTTCATAATATTGCATTAATTTACCGTGTTTATTACAAATGTATTAAAACTAATTTAAATGTTCAAGCTTTACACAAAAGTCCAAAAGACAAGACTTTACTGATTCAAAGTAGTAGTAGTGATACTAATATAAATATTCCTAAAATGATTGAATGGAAAGATATTACCCTCCCAGATCAATATATTACAATCAATGAAAATGTAACGCCCTCTAATTTAAGTACATAAACCAACCATTCATGATGTCCATAGACATAAGAGAAATAAACATATATTCATTTATCAGAGTATTCATTACAAAAGTATTACATGTTGACAATAAAAGTAAATGCCCTACAGGCTTACAACTTTCCAAGTCAACACCTGGTCACAACAAAAGAGAGTTCTAACTCTTAACATCTTAAGCCCTTGGCTTGAATTACATGTAATACAAAAAGAGTAACAACAAAAGTAAGCTTTGTAATAACCCCGACCCGTGATTAGCTATTAATCGGTATTTAAGGATGCTACTGAATGGATTAAGAAGAATTATGGGATTAATACGTAATCTGCATGATAATTGGCTTTCTATCTGTCACTTATAAAAATATCTGCTTAGAATCCCGCTTTAAAATGAAAATTGAAAGCCTTATCGGCATCCAAACCCGGAATTGATTACACCAATATGTTGATTGGAATTTTTAGAACCTTATGGTATATTTAATTAAAATGTGTTTTGGTATGATTAAGTTAGATTAAATAAGCTAATTAAAGAGTTGGACTTATTTACCGTTTTGCCACCTAGTGGCCAAATCCATACAAACACATTTGAGCCCCTTTAGCTCATTTTGAGCTCATTTCATCAGCCTTTGAGTGAGTGGAAAAATCTGGAGAAAACATTTTAGAGAGAGAGAGAGAGTGCAATTCTAGAGAGAGAGAAGGAAGAATTCAAAGAAGAATTGGAGATTTTGCTTGTACTCACCAAGATTGTGCTAGAATAAGTGAGATTCAAGGCTCTAGGTGAGAATTCAACCCCTAATTTGTGAACCTAGATCAGTTAACATGAAGATTTTGTGATTAAATATGTACATTAAGCTTGGGTTTAAGAATTGGGTTACAATTTTTGCATACATGCTCATGTAGGTGTTAAATCACCATGTTAGTTATGAGTTTCACCATTTGTGTTGATTTTGGAGGTTGAATGGTACATGCATGCATATTTCATCAAGTTTTGAAAGAGAATTTGGAAGAGAAATCCACATGCATACATGAATATATGGAGTTTTGACATGTTGAGTTTGATTTTAAGCATCTATGTTGTTATCAAGAGTTATTTGACTCATGCATGGGTAATTCATCATGTTTTAAAGTTTAAATCCATGTTTTGATAAGGGTTTCTTGCATGCATGGAGCTTAGAAGCTCAAATTGCAAGTTTCATGAGTTTTAAAGACAAGAGTTTTAAAGAATTCACATGCATGTCTTACTTCTTGAAATTCAAGTTGAAATTGTGAATTTTGACAAACCTTGGCCATGATTTTATAAATTGATCTTTAAACTTTCATATTCTACAAGTTTTCTGGGTTATATCAAAGTCTGGGGCCCAAGAGAGGTATTTTGGAGGGTTAAACTCGAGTTTTGAACTTAGGGATGCAATCTGGAAATTCCAGATTCTGCAACCTCGCTCGAGCGACCACTCTGGAATCGTGCACCTCGCTCGAGCGACCAAAAGTCCGCTCGAGCGTAAATTTCGAGCTCCCAGAAGTTTGCATCATTTACAGATCGCTCGAGCGAAGGAATGTGCGCTCGAGCGACCAGTCACATTTTTGCATGCTCGCTCGAGCGAGGAAAGCTTCGCTCGAGCGAGGACCTAAAATTCTGAAATTTTGCCTAAGTGTTCCAAGGCATGTTTTGACAACCTCATTGCATCTTAGGCATTCCTAAGCCTTAATTAAGCTATAGTAATGAGGTTATGGCTAGAAACGCACACTAAGATAAAAAAAAATGGCAAGTATGTATGTGACTTGAGCATTGTAATAAGAATGAATCACACTAAGAGATTGCAAGGGTGTGTGTGTTCTGAGCCATGTGTTAAGAATAAACATGAACCAACGTGATGAAAGCTAAGCCTTAATGGCCACATGAATAAGTAATGATAAGATTCGTTGGTGCTATGTATTTTGTGATTGTAGGTCAACGTCCGAGAAGTGATTGACCATCTACGGAACCACTGTGAGTAACGTTATCGTAAAGATACGTTCATATGAAATTATGTTCCAAATGTGATATATCAAGTTATGATTTCTGAAATGATATATGTTTCTGTGAACGAAGATCCATGTTTGAAATCTATTATGGCATCCATAGATAGTCCCACGTCATGGGGGACGGCATGAAAATGCGGGTCCATGACATTTACGAGATCTCGTTAGCCACTTCATTGTGGTGATATGTGTTTAATCGGTGTTCGGGACCGGTTACTCTAGTCGGAAGACGTTATGTGATATGTTCGATATGTTCTATGGGATATGCCATTATTATGTTCTGATATGAGATGATTATGATTATGCTATGATTTGTTTTATACGTATGAAATGTTCGGATTTCGTTCACTAACCCCTTTACCTTAATGTTATTCACTGGGCTTTAGCTCACTGTTTGTATATATATATATATTATAGGTGAGCATTCTGGAGTGCAAGCCGAAGGTTTTGTGGGGGACTGTGTTCTGTTGTCAGCCAACCATTGTGCCTCACGTGGAGGTTCCCGAAGTGTCTTGGGTTATGCATGGGACTTTATTTTAATCATGTTGTCTGTACGGAAAATACTGTAACGTGTGTGGTATAATATAATGTATGGTTGACTTATGGCTATGTAAATAAAGTTTTAAATTATTCTGTTTCATGTAAGTCAACACAGCTCATTGGACAATTATATTTTTGTATTTGCTTCCGCTAGCCCCTTATTATATGCTTATCTGTTTCAGAGGCCTTCGGTAATCTAGGGATTACTGGCCGGTTACGATGCTAAACCTATAGGGGCAGGTTTGGGTCGTGACAAGCTTGCAGCATCTAAACCTCTCGAGCTACATCCTTGGAGGCGGCATATCTCCTGTACCTGACAATGATGTCCTATATAGGGTGAGCCAAAACCTAGTAGAGATACACTAAACATAACATGAGAATTAACTAAAATATTAGCATTTGATAAATGTTAACTCATGTAAACCAACATACATCTCCTCCATAACCAATCCATATTCACAAATGTATTTCAATCCCTTTCCGTTTCATTATCCAAATCAATTCATAAACATGATTCATTGTTTATCCGAACAGTTCAAAATGAGATTACAACTCATACTATCAACACTTCAATCATAATCAATTTAAAATGAGACTACAACTCATGTCATAAATACTTCAATACTTCAATTCATCTACGTTATGCAAACGCAATTAAGATTTCGGGACTTTCACCTTGGACACTCCGGCCAACTTAGTTATCTGTGGAGTCCATCCCTTATCTCCTCCCGAATAGGTTTGAGAGTACATCCCCTATCTCCTCCCAAACCATGGAGTACATCCCCTATCTCCTCCCAACAAGATACATATGTAACATATTTAAACGCTTTATTATATACAATGATCAATCCAGGCACATATTCAATGTGTTAATTCAACTGTCATATTCAATGACATAACCCAATTGATTAGTTTCAGTTTTCCCTAATAATCATACAGTGTCTACAACAATCAAGATTATCCTTCACCGATAGCCCAACACAGTTATTTCTGAACAGATAATAAATCTATCAAACAGATAAATTATTACATTTTCATAGGTGAGTTATTAATCAATCAAACTACACCGTTCAATCTCATAATTTCCCAATTTCATGATTTTCAACTCAATTTCATATTTCCATATTTCCCCAAATTAATTATATAAATTAATTGTTTAACCGTTATTAGGGCATTTTCCCCCAATTCTCAAACAACAACCCTAAGGTTCAATTTCATCAATCCTACAACAATAACCCCCTTTTTCAAGGTCTCATACATACATGGAGTTTAACAATTGAAAACCCCCTTTTCTATAATTCCAATACAAACCTTAACTTTCCCAAAACTCCTAAACAACACCATCTATACAAAATACATAACATTTATGTCAAAACTTATGGAAAGGAGTAGGTTATCCCTACCTCAAATTTCGGAGCTCAAAGGAGAAGATGAAGGGAACTTAAGATGCTCCAAACCCAAGAATTTTCGGATCAAAGTGTAGCCCACACCAAGCTCTACCTTTTCTTCAAAGAGACTAGGGTAGAGACACCCAAGAACCAAGTGTATTTCTAGAGAGAAGGTGTATATAGAGAGAGAGTGTGTCGGATCTAGGGTTTTGAGGAAAAAGAGGATCAAAAAGTGAAGTGTAGAACTGCTGCTACGATTTGATATATGCGAAGCTCGCTCGAGCGAAGAAGTGGTCGCTCGAGCGACCAGACACAACAAACACCTCGCTTGAGCGTAAGAAGCCTCGCTCGAGCGCACAATGCGAAGCTTCAGGTCTGCAACCTAGAAGCACGCTCGAGCGCAAGAGTGCTCGCTCGAGTGAAGAACCCAAAACATAGACCTCGCTCGCTCGAGCGAAGGAAAGCTCGCTCGAGCGAAGAAACACAACCTTCAGGTCCAAACTGGACGCAGACGCATGTTCGAGCGCAGGAGTGTTCGCTCGAGCGACGAGACACGCCACTCAAAGCTCGCTCGAGCGAAGGAACCCTGGCTCGAGCGAAGGAACTAAAACACAGAGCTCGCTCGAGCGACAAAAGTCTCGCTCGAGCGAAGAAACCAAAATCTGGGCAGCAACTATTGATTTCAAAACACACCAAACCTGTTACAAACCTGCCCAATACATCCCAAAACTCAAATACAAAGAATCAAAGGATGGAAACAAAAATAAGACAACAACATACATCTACAGAACTGAGTCCGAAATACAATAAACAATGGAGGGAAAACCGGGATCGCTATAGAAAATTACAAACATAATAAAAAACAATCTATTAGTCAAGATGTCCAAGATATTCAACAATTTACTGATGGCTCAGTTAGAATTAAATTTAATAGATCTACTCAATCCTCTAGACATAGTACTTCTAGTATACCTACTGAAATTGAAACAGAAGATGAAATATTTAATACACCATTATTTAGAAAAAATAGTC